>OY992881.1:127872861-128070361 GCA_963921405.1 Cepaea hortensis | reverse complement strand
ACATAATGTTTCAGCTTTCTCACATGCCTGTGCCAACTTTGGGCTCAATATCAACTTGGAGAAGACTGTAGTTATGTACCAGCCAGCTCCAGGGAATAATCACACTGTGCCGAATATCAAAGTGAATGATCATAGACTAAGTGTTGTGGACAAATTCACCTATTTTGGCAGCACCGTGTCAAAAGCTGCCACAATCGATGACGAAGTGAATGCAAGAATCTCCAAGGCCAGTGCAGCCTTTGGCAGACTGTACAAGAATGTATGGGACAGAACTGGAATAAGCCTGCAAACAAAGCTAAAAGTCTACAAAGCAGTTGTATTATCCACACTGCTATATGCTTGTGAAACCTGGACTGTTTATCAGCGACACGCTAGGAAATTAAACCACTTCCACACAGTCTGCCTAAGAAAGCTACTGAGGATTAAATGGCAAGACAAGATTCCAGACACTGAAGTCCTAGAAAGAGCATCCATGCCCAGTATCCACACTCTACTGATGAAGAATCAGATTCGCTGGGCTGGTCACTTGACTCGCATGCCAGATCACAGGCTCCCTAAACGAATTTTTTACAGCGAACTGCGTTGTGGTAAACGCTCCCAAGGTGACCAGAGGAAACGTTTTAAAGACACTCTGAAAATTTCACTGAATGCTTTTGGAATTCATCATGACACCTGGGAGGCTGCAGCCAGAGACCGAAATTCGTGGCGTGCATCATTGCGCAAAGGTGCAGTCATATGTGAGGCAACCAGGACTGCAAGAGCTGTGAAGAAAAGGCAGGACAGAAAAACCACTGCAGGAAATCTTCCTCCAGAGACGTCAAGCATTCTTTGCCCACATTGTCAAAGAACATTTCGAGCCAAAATAGGCCTTATCAGCCATCTTAGAACCCACGGCTCCACACCTTTAACCCCACCGGATGAAATGAATGGTCATCATCATTCTTGATGGACAAACAACAACAACAGGCTTAGATCACGTGATGAGTAAATATCAAGAGTTTACGGTGTAGCACCAAGCTCCGATGTAACCGGATTTGTATTCCAGCCAAGGTACGGCGATTGTTACAAGAACCACTGGTTTGTAACGATGTGGGGATACATTTCCAAAATAATTCAAACCCCAGTCAGTTCTTGTACTGTATTGATGTGACCTATTTACATCATAATATGCCTCTCATAACCGATGTCAAATTCCAGTACCCCGATTTCGCACACCCCCATTGGTTTCTGAGCTTGGAGAGGGGAATAAGAACTTTTCAAATATGCCCCCCTAGAGCTGGTACAATGGTACTGGGTTGCTTAGATAAATGCGACCCCTTTTAGGCTCTAGACGATATGGACGAGAAAACTTCAGACTGAAGAGTTAGACTTCAATCTCTCAGTGGGTTAAACATGATGCATGTTCTTTACAGGACGTTGCAAGCGACCCTAGACCCAGGTAGAAGTTTAGGCCAGTTTTACGTTGAGTAGTTTGCCATTGCTTTCTGAACAAGAGGTCAACGTTACAGTCCAACTGACCAGTGCAGGGAGTGATTCCGTTGCGCCACCGTCAGCGCATTGGCAATTTAGGAGCAAGCGCTGTAAGCTCCGTGGCTTTACAAAACAGGCGCCTTTACACGGGAAGCTTTTGTGAGTCTGTAAGTACATCGGTATGATGTCTGTTTGTTGATCGGTATAATATATAATTATTGATCGTATAATGTCTGTAAGTTGATCGGTATAATGCCTGTTTGTTGAATAGTATAATATCCGTATGTTGATCGGTATAATGTCTGATTATTGATCGGTATAATGTCTGATTATTGATCGGTATTATGTCTGTTTATTAATTGTATAATGTCTGTTTGTTCATTGTATAATGTGTGATTATTGATCAGTATGATGTCTGATTGTTGATTGTATAATGTCTGATTATTGATCAGTATGATGTCTGTTTATTAATTGTATAATGCATGTTTGTTGATTGTATAATGTCTGTTTGTTGATTGTATAATGTCTGTTTGTTGATTATATAATGTTTGATTATTGATAAATATGATGTCTGTTTGTTGATTGTATACTGTCTGATTATTGATCGGTTTAATGTTTGTTTATTGATCGGTATGCAGTACCGTGCGATCGATTTTCCCAGAATGAGCAAGACTTCCAAATGCCGCCCTTTACATGATTTATTTCTTTAAAAATGCCACCCCTTTACGAAGCCTCTTTATGGTGCCGCCTGATGCGGCCGCCTCTCTGTATCATAGTACGGCATTGCCCTTTCAGTATGATGCCTGTATGTTGATCGGTATGATGTCTGTAATGATTATTGCATAATGTCTGTTTGTTGATCTGTATTTTTTTTTTTTTTTTTTTTTTCCCGCGTTTCCATCCTGTTTCAGGATATTGCGGTCAACACCAGCATCTTTCAGCTGTATGTTGATTCCTAGGCTAGATTACGCTCATCAGCACGCCACGACTTTCTGAGCGACCGGCTCCATACTCTCATAAGTCACTTTTGCGATTCGAACCACTGCTAATTCTCGTCGCGTCACGTGACGAGAGTATTCGGGGTTAGCGGAGAAAGCTGCTAACCCCTCGGCCACGGAGCGGGCTGTTGATCTGTATGATGTCTGATTATTGATCGGTATGTTGTCTGTTTGTTGATCGGCATGATGTCTGATTATTGATCTGTATGATGTCTGTTTGTTGATTGGTATGATGTCTGTTTGTTAATCTGTATGATGTCTGATTATTGATCTGTATGATGTCTGTTTGTTGATCGGTATGATGCCAGTTTGTTGATGGGTATGATGCCAGTTTGTTGATGGGTATGATGCCAGTTTGTTGATGGGTATGATGTCTGTTACGGCACTTTCTGTCAGCTTGAATATCAATGGACCTACCTGGTAGCAGACGTGTGAGACTCTGAGGATGGTGTCGCATTCTGTGATCTCATCGCGACCCACAACTGGCCTGATGCTGCCTGCTGAGGTCAAGGTTGCGGAGATGAGCACGGCCACCAGAAGGACTAAAGTTACCTGGGACATCTGATGGAGCATCTGCCAATAGAAATATGGCATCTTATAATTTTGTTCATACACACACAATCAAACCATATATATATATATATATATATATATATATATATATATATATATATATATATATATATATATATATATATATATATATATATATATATAATCCAGTCGGACTAAATTGTCCTTGATTAAGGACCTAAATTACAAGTACCTCAGAAGACGGAGTGGGTTCGCCTGATGGCAAGGGACACTGATAAAAGGGAACGCTAATCGCCACGAAAAAATCAGTCCAGTCACTAAGACCGCGCTAGAGTTAAAAGCGAGCGAACGCAAAACAATATCAATAAATATATATCATTGCCATAATGTATCTTGCCAACTGGTTGGTGTACGCGTGCATGCTTCTCCGCAGATCTTGGTTCTTCGACGTTTTGCCAGGTCTCATGATCAAGGCTTCTGTAATGTCCCTTGCCCATGTCCAAGGCTTCTGTAATGTCCCGTGCCCATGTCCAAGACTTTTGTAATGTCCCGTGCCCATGTCCAAGGCTTCTGTAATGTCCCGTGCCCATGATCAAGGCTTCTGTAATGTCCCGTGTCCTTTCCCAATTCTTCTGTAATGTCCCGTGTCCATGTCCAAGGCTTCTGTAATGTCCCGTGTCCATGACCAAGGTTTCTGTAATGTCCCGTGTCCATGACCAAGGCTTCTGTAATGTCCCGTGTCCATTCCCAATTATTCTGTAATGTCCCGTGTCCATGTCCAAGGCTTCTGTAATGTCCCGTGTCCATGTCCAAGGCTTCTGTAATGTCCCGTGTCCATGTCCAATTCTTCTGTAATGTCCCGTGTCCATGTCCAAGGCTTCGGTAATGTCCCGTGTCCATGTCCAAGGCTTCTGTAATGTCCCGTGTCCATTCCCAATTCTTCTGTAATGTCCCGTGTCGATTCCCAATTCTTCTGTAATGTCCCGTGTCCATTCCCAATTCTTCTGTAATGTCCCGTGTCCATTCCCAATTATTCTGTAATGTCCCGTGTCCATGTCCAAGGCTTCTGTAATGTCCCGTGTCCATGACCAAGGCTTCTGTAATGTCCCGTGTCCATTCCCAATTATTCTGTAATGTCCCGTGTCCATGTCCAAGGCTTCTGTAATGTCCCGTGTCCATGTCCAAGGCTTCTGTAATGTCCCGTGTCCATGTCCAATTCTTCTGTAATGTCCCGTGCCCATGCCCAAGGCTTCTGTAATGTCCCGTGTCCATGTCCAAGGCTTCTGTAATGTCCCGTGTCCATCTTCACGCTTTTCTAACTCTGCACCTTCTTCAGGGAACAACCGCCTTCCGTCAATGTTCCTTCGACATCCCCCGCGACAAGGACACCGCAGCTTAGTTTCGAGGAACCACATCAGATGGAAGATGCATCACAGAGATCAAGAAGAGAACAGGCCAAGCAAAAACTGCATTTGATCAAATTAAGAACATTTTGTGCAAAACGACCTTGTCATTGGAAGTTAGATAAAAAGTTCTTGCAGATTACATAGAACCAGTTTTTAAACACACGGCTGTGAATTCCGGACTATTGGTAAACGAACAAATCCATTCAAGCTTTGGAGATGTGTTTTTATAGAAGAATGCTGAAAATTCATGTACAACCACAATGAGCAATCATGGCATTTTGAGGGAGGCTAAGTCGCAAAGACAAAATATCTCAAACATCAGAAAGAGTTAATCATAATTTATGGGCCATATTATGAGAAGGCAAAAACTGGAACATGTTTTGGCAAGCGGAACAAAACAAACAAACAGAAAAAGTTAGTCATAATTTATTGCCATATAATAATAATACAAAAACTGTAACATGTTGTGACAAGCGGACCGATTTGTGGAAAGAGAAACGGGAGTAAAAAGCGTGAAAAAAATTTCTTGACAGTCTTCTGTAATGACACGGAAGGGAGTCAACACATGAAGTGGTTCATGTCGTTTGAGATCGCAATTTGTAGAGAGGTATGTTCGCGCACGCCAGTCGGCAAGGCACTGGATGATGAATCCACACGCAATAGTCAGTCCAGTGCTCTAGAAGTAATATCATACCTTTTGGACTATGTTTGAATTAAAAGAGACAGGGAAAAAAATTATTAAGAGCAGTCAGAACTTCCATTTTCGAAACTGACGATCCTTCCTGACGATCCTATATGATTATATTTTTTATTATGATTCGATGTTCTTGGGATTTCAAGCAACCAAATGATACGTATGTTCTTGGAGGCGCCTGAATTTCGTCGTTGGGGCTACGGAGTTAGTGGTCTGTGCGATACTTGCTGCTTTGCAAAAGAGACCGAGCCACATGGGATAATTTCCGGCACAATGAAGCCTATCCTGTTACCTTTAAGCTGAAGCTTCACTATGATAAGTTCCGTACATCTCCGTGCATGACGATGTAGCCATAAATTCACCGAGATCAAGATGATTTCTGAATGGGCTAAAGCTAGAAGCCTTTCTCTGCGTCTGCCGTTCCCCGAGTCAGCCTTCCCTGAGTCAAGTCGATCCCTGAGTCAGCCTTCCCTGAGTCAGCCGTTCCCTGAGTCAGCCTTCCCTGAGTCTGCCGTTCCCTGAGTCAGCCTTCCCTGAGTCAGTCGATCCCTGAGCCAGCCGTTGACAAAGGCTTCAGTTGAAGCATGTGTGTGTGTGATTTTCCATCCTTGATCTCCTTAGTCATATTTGGTGCTTATTTGGACTCCTGGCCTGGGTAGTCTTCTCTAGCATGCTTTCAGGAAGTAAAGTAAGTGAATGAGCCGTGTCTATTGTTGATTGGTTTCTCTTCACACACTTTAAGGCGCATTGGGCAAGTGGTGGTAGACCCAAATTGTTACAGACCATTGGGCACTAGACTAGATAGTGAGGTGGTCAGTCTCACACCTGCCGCCTTCACTTCCGCAGACATATTCAGGTACCCATTTAAGGCTGTGTCCACCTAGGATCCATGGTCTGTCTTTTACTGCCAATATAGCACCTTACGGTGTATGGCAGGGGGTATTGAGACTGAGGAATTAAGGCCGCCTGGCTAGTGCAGTCGCCGCGAACTGTGCAGGTTAGGGTTTTCCTTTTTCCCCCGACAGAAAAAACAAAAACATCCACACCATACCGAGGATTCGAACCCGGGTCTCCCGAAGGAGAATCAGGCATTCTAGTCGCTCAGCCAGCCGCTTCTCTGGTCAATTGTAAAATATACTGGAGCGATCAGCGCCTACACTTGACCATATTAAAGTTGGAGACGACCAATCAGTGGGGTTTCCCGGTATGTTATGTTGTAGATCCTTCAATCAATCAATCAGTCAATCAGTCAATTAATCAGTCATCGAAGAATCACCTTGCTGATGCGACTACTGAACTAAAAGAGATGACGAACAGAACCTTGTGGTATACAAAATTGGTCACCTCGTTGACTGGATTATTGAACTAAAGAGGTGATGGACTGTCCGGGTGATGTATCTAAAGTGTCATCTCGTTGACTGGACTACTGAACTAAAGAGATGATAGACAGAACCGGGTGATGTATCTAAAGTGTCACCTCGATGACTTGACTAATGAACTAAAGAGATGATGGACAGAACCGGGTGATATATCTAATGTGTCACTTCGTTGACTGGACTAAAGAACTAAAAGGGTGATAGACAGAACCGGGTGACGTATTTAATGTGTCACCTCGTTGACTTGACTATGAACTAAAGAGATGATGGACTGTCCGGGTGATGTATCTAAAGTGTCACCTCGTTGACTGGACTAATGAACTAAAGAGGTGATGGACTGTCCGGGTGATGTATCTAAAGTGTCATCTCGTTGACTGGACTAATGAACTAAAGAGATGATGGACAGAACCGGGTGATGTATCTAAAGTGTCATCTCGTTGACTGGACTAATGAACTAAAGAGGTGATGGACTGTCCGGGTGATGTATCTAAAGTGTCATCTCGTTGACTGGACTAATGAACTAAAGAGATGATGGACAGAACCGGGTGATGTATCTAAAGTGTCACCTCGTTGACTGGACTAATGAACTAAAGAGGTGATGGACTGTCCGGGTGATGTATCTAAAGTGTCATCTCGTTGACTTGACTAATGAACTAAAGAGGTGATGGACAGAACCGGGTGATGTATCTAAAGTGTCATCTCGTTGACTGGACTAATGAACTAAAGAGGTGATGGACTGTCCGGGTGATGTATCTAAAGTGTCATCTCGTTGACTGGACTAATGAACTAAAGAGATGATAGACAGAACTGGGTGATGTATCTAAAGTGTCATCTCGTTGACTGGACTACTGAACTAAAGAGATGATAGACAGAACCGGGTGATGTATCTAAAGTGTCATCTCGTTGACTGGACTAATGAACTAAAGAGGTAATGGACAGAACCGGGTGATGTATCTAAAGTGTCATCTCGTTCACTGGACTAATGAACTAAAGAGGTGATGGACTGTCCGGGTGATATATCTAAAGTGTCATCTCGTTGACTGGACTACTGAACTAAAGAGATGATAGACAGAACAGGGTGATGTATCTAAAGTGTCATCTCGTTGACTGGATTAATGAACTAAAGAGGTGATGGACTGTCCGGGTGATATATCTAAAGTGTCATCTCGTTGACTGGACTACTGAACTAAAGAGGTGATGGACAGAACCGGGTGATGTATCTAAATTGTCATCTCGTTGACTGGACTAATGAACTAAAGAGGTGATGGACATACTTAGGAAGTATATCTAAAGTGTCTCGTCGTTCATTGGACTACTAAACTAAAGGGGCACACCCTTTGAAGTTACTTTTTCTTCTCTCTACAATCCTAAACTATAAATGAGACATATCTTTTTTCACACCAAATTACCGTGGCAGACAACTGAAATTACTGTGCGAATATATGTTTGCTGTATATTTCAGCTTGTAAGATTCATCTAATTACTTTAGTTTATGTTGTGTGATTTCTGCAGTTTGTACCTGACAAGATGCAGCGAAATATGCCAGGCAATAAATCGTGCAATCTATTGTTTGTGTTTTCATTATTCAAATTTTATATTTCTGTTTGTTTTTCTGTATTGTCGCACAATTATACATACCACACACACACACACACACACACACACACACACGCACTACACACATACACACACAATAATAGTAATAATAATATAAAAAGGACACCATAGCGTAGTTGATAAGGATCTGCACAGTTAATGAGTGCGGTCTGACGGGAGCGACACCTACGTTCTTCGTCTCGCTAAGTGAGGGAAGGACAGGCCACCCAAACTTCAGTCCAAACAGGCCTACAACATGTGATGGCCCCCTCACATGACGAAACCATAGATGGGAAATGCTTTAAAAATATAGTAGTAGCAGTAGTAGTATTATTAGTTGTAATAACAGCAGCAACAGGAATAGCAGTAGCAGCAGGAGTAGTATTAGTAGTAGTAGTAGCAGCAGCAGCAGAAGCAGCAGCAGCAGTAGTAGTAGTAGTAGTAGTAGTAGTAGTAGTAGTAGAGAAGGTGAAGTAGACAAAGAAGACAATCACCTTTTATCAATAACATTAATATAATGAATGAAAGCAAAATGACTCAAATTATAATGTATGCTAAATCGTTAGTTTACAAATGTAAAAAAAAAAAATGACACAGAGATAAACAACTACATGTAGCTTACCTTGGATATGTGATGAAGATTGTTCTGGTCCTTGAGAAGCAAACAGAGACAACGGCCTGGTCGAACAGATACCAACCAAACTGTAAAAAAATATGAAAGTTCAGACCGACAGATCTTAGATGTGAACTTGCTCATGCAATTCTCGCTCTTTTATACCGAAGAGTTCGCGGTGGTTACATAAATTATTTCTGGGAATTATTTCACCAGGCACCGTATTTTGACACAATGATAGAAACAACTGTCTCAATGTTTGATTGTAAATATACTAAATATGGATACCTGACTTGCCAAGCAAAATTTGGACAGAAAATATTTTCATAACATAAATACACCTTTCGATGTGGACATTAGTTAATCGATCTTTAGCGACGAGGGCAGTGGGCATAAACCTCTAGTAAGACCAGGTGACGTGAATGGCAGTGGCCGGTCAAATTAATCCTCAAAGCGGATCACAGCTACGGGTAGGAATCGGACAAAACAGGCAATGCATTTAAATTACCTCCAGGTAATATATGGTTGATGAGCTCCCTGGCGAAGGTGTTAAGGACGTTGTTCATAATCACGTATCCCACGTACGAAACAAAGCTGCCCGAGATTCTGCAGCGGATCGCGTCGCGCTGGCTACTTACGGAGGTATGTGGGACGGTCGTTCAGAAAAGCAAGGGCAAACTACTGAACATAAAAACTTCGCAAGACATCAGCAGCAGTTAAAAAATGCTGGTGTTGACTGCAATGCCCTGTAAAGGATATGCGAAAAAAAAAAAAAAAATACTTGATCTGGTTTCTGGTTCTGTCGCCAGGACTTTTCCAGGCCCATCGTCTCCTCGGTGATTCTGAAGACGTGCTTTAGCAGTAAACAATTATATTCTTTGCAACATTACATTAGATTTTAAACATGGTTTCTTGAACTCACAGACTCCAACTTCAGGTTTCCCTTAGATACCATTTGAAGATAATAACTTGGGGTTTCTGTCAGTTAACATTTAAAGGTTATAACACAACGCTTCTCTCAGTTAACATTTAAAGGTTATAACCCAACGCTTTTGTCAGTTAACATTTAAAGGTTATAACACAACGCTTTTCTCAGTTAACATTTAAAGGTTATAACCCAACGCTTTTGTCAGTTAACATTTAAAGGTTATAACCCAACGCTTTTCTCAATTAACATTTAAAGGTTATAACCCAACGCTTTTGTCAGTTAAAATTTAAAGGTTATAACCCAACGCTTTTCTCAGTTAACATTTAAAGGTTATAACACAACGCTTTTCTCAGTTAACATTTAAAGGTTATAACACAATGCTTTTCTCAGTTAACATTTACAAGTTATAACACAATGCTTTTCTCAGTTAACATTTAAAGGTTATAACACAATGCTTTTCTCAGTTAACATTTACAGGTTATAACACAACGCTTTTCTCAGTTAACATTTACAGGTTATAACACAACGCTTTTCTCAGTTAACATTTAAAGGTTATAACACAACGCTTTTCTCAGTTAACATTTAAAGGTTATAACACAACGCTTTTCTCAGTTAACATTTACAGGTTATAACACAACGCTTTTCTCAGTTAACATTTAAAGGTTATAACACAACGCTTTTCTCAGTTAACATTTAAAGGTTATAACACAACGCTGTTCTCAGTTAACATTTAAAGGTTATAACACAACGCTTTTCTCAGTTAACATTTGAGGATTACATTGAAGAGTATAACACAACGTTTCTCTCAGTCAACACGTGAAGATTATAACACAACGTTTCTCTCAGTCAACACGTGAAGAATATAATCCAACGTTTCTCTCAGTCAACACGTGAAGAATATAACCCAACGTTTCTCTCAGTCAACACTTGAAGATTATAACCCAACGTTTCTCTCAGTCAACATGTGAAGATTATAACCCAACGTTTCTCTCAGTCAACACGTGAAGAATATAACACAACGCTTTTCTCAGTCAACACGTGAAGAATATAACCCAACGTTTCTCTCAGTCAACATGTGAAGATTATAACCCAACGTTTCTCTCAGTCAACACGTGAAGAATATAACCCAACGTTTCTCTCAGTCAACACGTGAAGATTATAACCCAACGTTTCTCTCAGTCAACACGTGAAGAATATAACCCAAAGTTTCTCTCAATCAACACGTGAAGATTATAACCCAACGTTTCTCTCAGTCAACACGTAAAGATTATAACCCAACGTTTCTCTCAGTCAACACGTGAAGAATATAACCCAACGTTTCTCTCAGTCAACACGTGAAGATTATAACCCAACGTTTCTCTCAGTCAACACGTGAAGAATATAACCCAAAGTTTCTTTCAGTCAACACGTGAAGATTATAACCCAACGTTTCTCCCAGTCAACACGTGAAGATTATAACCCAACGTTTCTCTCAGTCAACACGTGAAGATTATAACCCAACGTTTCTCTCAGTCAACACGTGAAGATTATAACCCAACATTTCTCTCAGTCAACATGGGAAGATTATAACCTAACGTTTCTCGCAGTCATCACGTGAAGATTATAACCCAACGTTTCTCTCAGTCAACGCGTGAAGATTATAACCCAACGTTTCTCTCAGTCAACATGTGAAGATTATAACCCAACGTTTCTCTCAGTCAACATGTGAAGATTATAACCTAACGTTTCTCTCAGTCAACACGTGAAGACTGTAGTCGTATCGATAAATCAGTAAGTTGGAGATATATGTCAGTAAGTTGGAGATATACGTCAGTCAACACGTGAAGATTATAACCCAACGTTTCTCTCAGTCAACACGTGAAGATTATAACCCAGCGTTTCTCTCCGTCAACACGTGAAGATTATAACCCAACGTTTCTCTCGGTCAACATGTGAAGATTATAACCCAGCGTTTCTCTCAGACAACACTTGAAAAATATAATTCAACGTTTCTCTCAGTCAACACTTGAAAAATATAATTCAACGTTTCTCTCAGATAACACTTGAAGATTAAAACCCAACGTTTCATCCTACAGAAATAGCTTCGACATGTACTGGAGTAACGTAATGAATCAATGTAACTGAAATACATGTTTCAGTGACAGTTCTGCTTCTCCTTCTTCTGTCTGTCATCAGTAAGTGGAGCAAGTTGTAGGATCCACCCACCCACTATCTGAAATACTAAGATATTGATCTTCGCCCATCTTATTACGTGATCCACCCATCCACTCTCTCTAAAACCTGGATATTTTATTTTCTTTCCATCTATCTTACCGGAGATGTCTTGAAGAGATTAGAACAAGAATCGCCACGGCGAAGATAGCCTTTTGCAAGATGGAAAACATAATGACCAATAAAAAATATATCAAGTGAAACGAGAAAAAAGAGTGTTGAAGTGCTACATAGAACCTGTGCTTTTGTATGGTAAAGGGTGGACAATGAGCAAACAGGCTGAAAAACATCTGGTGGCTTTGGACATGTTGAGGAAAATTAAAAGAATACCATGGACAGACAGAAAAACCAATAACCATGTCCCACAAGAAACAAATGAAAATCGTACACTGATTAAAGAAATTGGATGTAGACAGTCAAAATGTTGTGGTCACGTTATGAGAAGAACTAAATTAAAGAACTTGGTAACAACTGGCAAGATCTAGGAGAAGAAAACAAGGACATGACAGGGAAGTAAATACCTGGATGGCTTGGCCACGTGGCATGGTCAAGACAGGAACACTGAGCTGATCCACGACTCTGGTGAGTTGGCGAGACAAGACCGCCCACGCTTGTCGGCATGCCACATGATGATTATGATGATTTGTGGATTCCACCCACACTATCTGAAAAACTGAGATGCTGATCTGTCATTCTATATGTGGGTCCACACACCCACTCACCATAACACTTGGATACAGATCTTCTTTCCATCTATCTGTGTGATCCACCCACCAACTCTACACAAAACATGGATATTGGTCTGATTGATCCACCAATTCACACAACACAAAACCTGGATATCGGACCATGTGATCCACCCACACACTATCCACAAAACCTGGATTTTGATCTGTGTGATCCTCGCATGCATCCACGTTTAAAACAACTTGGTTATTGTTTTATATGATCCCCCCCCCCCCCCCCCCCACTCTCAAAATAAATTGAATATCGGCCTGTGCGATCCGGCCGTCAAGCAAACTCACATCTAGCGAGCTATATATTTCTTCATGATTGTTCTCTAAGAAACGAGGCAGCCTGTCCGACACCAATCCCCTGGGATGTCTCATATGACATGCTTGGAAGGAAACAGTGTGAGTGTCCTCTGATTCACTTTGAGGCCCTAGTAACACACACAAAGATAATTGTCAGTAAGTTGGAGACACATGTCAGTAAGTTGGAGACACATGTCAGTAAGTTGGCGATACACGTCAGTAAGTTGGAGATACATGTCAGTAAGTTAGAGACACATGTCAGTAAGTTGGAGAAACATGTCAGTACGTTGGAGACACATGTACGTAAGTTGGAGATACACTCCAGTAAGTTGGAGACAAACGTCAGTAAGTTGGAGACAAACGTAAGTAAATTGGAGATACACGTCAGTAAGTTAGAGATATGTCAGTAAGTTGGAGATACATGTCAGTAAGGTGAAGATACATGTCAGTAAGTTGGAGATACATGTAAGTAAGTTGGAGATACATGTCAGTAAGTTGGAGATACACGTCAGTAAGTTGGATATACATGTCAGTAAGTTGGAGATACATGTCAGTAAGTTGGAGACACATGTCAGTAAGTTTGAGACACATGTCAGTATGTTGGAGACACATGTCAGTAAGTTGGAGAAACATGTGCGTAAGTTGGAGATACATGTAAGTAAATTGGAGAAACATGTCAGTAAGTTGGAGACACATGTCAGTAAGTTGGAGACACATGTCAGTAAGTTGGAGACACATGTCAGTAAGTTGGTGAAACATGTACGTAAGTTGGAGATACATGTACGTAAATTGGAGAAACATGTCAGTAAGTTGGAGACACATGTCAGTAAGTTGGAGACACATGTCAGTAAATTGGAGAAACATGTCAGTAAGATGGAGATATTTGTCAGTAAGTTGGAGACACTTGTCAGTAAGTTGGAGATACATGTACGTAATTTGGAGATACACGTCAGTAAGTTGGAGATACATGTCAGTAAGTTGGATATACACGTCAGTAAGTTGGAGATACATGTCAGTAAGTTGGAGATACATGTCAGTAAGTTGGAGATACACGTCAGTAAGTTGGAGATACACGTCAGTAAGTTGAAGATACATGTCAGTAAGTTGGAGATACGTACCAGTAAGTTGGAAATACGTGTCAGTAAGTTGGAGATAGATGTCAGTAAGTTGGAGATATATGTCAGTAAGTTGGAGATACAGGCCGGTAAGTTGGAGATACATGTCAGTAAGTTGGACATACATGTCAGTAAGTTGGAGATTCACTTCAGTAAGTTGGAGATACATGTCAGTAAGTTGGAGATACGTATCAGTAAGTTGGAGATACGTGTCAGTACGATGGAGATACATGTCAGTAAGTTGGAGATACATGTAAGTAAGTTGGATATACATGTCAGTACTTTGGAGATACGTGTCAGCAATTTGGAGATACGTGTCAGTAAGTTGGAGATATATGTCAGTAAGGTAGAGATATACGTCATTAATTTGGAGATACATGTCAGTAAGTTGAAGATACACGTCAGTATGTTGGAGATACATGTCAGTAAGTTGGAGATACGTGTCGGTAATTTGAAGATATATGTCAGTTAGGTAGAGATACACGTCATTAATTTGGAGATACATGTCAGTAAGTTGGAGATACACGTCAGTATGTTGGGGATACATATAAGTAAGTTGGAGATACGTATCAGTAAGTTGGAGATACGTGTCAGTAAGATGGAGATACATGTCAGTAAGATGGAGATACATGTCAGTAAGTTGGAGATACACGTCAGCAAGTTGGAAATACGTGTCAGTAAGTTGGAGATACATGTCAGTAAGTTGGAGATACACGTCAGTAAGTTGGAGATACACGTCAGTAAGTTGGAGATACACGTCAGTAAGTTGGAGATACGTATCAGTAAGTTGGAGATACGTGTCAGTAAGATGGAGATACATGTCAGTAAGTTGGAGATACATGTAAGTAAGTTGGATATACATGTCAGTACTGTGGAGATACGTGTCAGCAATTTTGAGATACGTGTCAGTAAGTTGGAGATATATGTCAGTAAGGTAGAGATATACGTCATTAATTTGGAGATACATGTCAGTAAGTTGAAGATACACGTCAGTATGTTGGAGATACATGTCAGTAAGTTGGAGATACGTGTCGGTAATTTGGAGATATATGTCAGTTAGGTAGAGATACACGTCATTAATTTGGAGATACATGTCAGTAAGTTGGAGATACACGTCAGTATGTTGGGGATACATATAAGTAAGTTGGAGATACGTATCAGTAAGTTGGAGATACGTGTCAGTAAGATGGAGATACATGTCAGTAAGATGGAGATACATGTCAGTAAGTTGGAGATACACGTCAGCAAGTTGGAGATACGTGTCAGTAAGTTGGAGATACATGTCAGTAAGTTGGAGATACACGTCAGTAAGTTGGAGATACACGTCAGTAAGTTGGAGATACACGTCAGTAACTTGGAGATACATGTCAGTAAGTTGGAAATACATGTCAGTAAGTTGGAGATACACGTCAGTAAGTTGAAAATACATGTCAGTAACTTGGAGATACAAGTCAGTAAGTTGGAGATACATGTCAATAAGTTGGAGATATGTGTCAGTAAGTTGGATATACACGTCAGTAAGTTGGAGATACACGTCAGTAAGTTGGAGATACATGTCAGTAATTTGGAGGTACATGTAAGTAAGTTGGAGATACGCGTCAGTAAGTTGGAGATACATGTCAGTAAGTTGGAGATACATGTCAGTAAGTTGGAGATACAGGTCTGTAAGTTGGAGATACACGTTAGTACGTTGGAGATACACGTCAGTAAGTTGGAGATACATGTCAGTAAGTTGGTGATACATGTCAGTAAGTTGGAGATATGTATCAGTAAGTTGAGATACAGGTCTGTAAGTTGGAGATACACGTTAGTACGTTGGCGATACAGGTAAGTAAGTAAGTAAGTAAGTAAGTAAGTAAGTACGCAAGTAAGTAAGTAAATAAATAAGTCAGTAGGTAAGTAAGTAATTAAGTAAGTCAATACGTCAGTAGGTAAATAAGTAAGTAATTAAGTAAGTCAATACGTCAGTAGGTAAGTTAGTAAGTAAGTAATTAAGTAAGTCAATACGTCAGTAGGTAAGTAAGTAAGTAATTAAGTAAGTCAATACGTCAGTAGGTAAGTAAGTAAGTAATTATGTAAGTCAATACGTCAGTAGGTAAGTAAGTAAGTAATTAAGTAAGTCAATACGTCAGTAGGCAAGTTAGTAAGTAAGTAACTAAGTAATTAAGTAAGTAAGTATGTAAGTCACTAAGTCTGTATGTAAGTAAGTAAGTAAGTTAGTTAGTAAGTAAGTAAGTCAGTCAGTCAGTCAGTCAGTCAATAAGTAAGTAAGTAAGTAAGTAAGTCAATACGTCAGTAGGTAAGTAAGTAAGTAAGTAAGGAAGTAAGTCAATACGTCAGTAGGTAAGTAAGTAAGTAAGTAAGTAAGTAAGTAAGTAAGTAAGTAAGTAAATCAATAAGTCAATAAGTAAGTAAGTAAGTAAGTAAATCAATAAGTCAATAAGTAAGTAAGTAAGTAAGTAAGTAGGTAAGAGAAAATGTCAGTCAGTAAGCCAGCCAGTAAATAAGTCAATAAGTCAGCCATTAAGTCAGTAAGAAAGTAAGTAAGTAACTCAGTAATTCAGTAAGTAATTCAGTATGTAAGTAAGTAAGTACGTCAGTAAGTAAGTAAGTAAGTAAGTAAGTAAGTATGTAAGTCAATCAGTCAGTCAGTCAATACGTCAGTCAGCCAGTCAGTCAGTCAGTCAGTCAGTCAGACAGTCAGTCAGTCAGTCAGTCAGTCAGTCAATACGCCAGTCAGTCAGTCAGTAAGTAAGTCAATAAGTCAGTCAGTCAGTCAGTCAAGTAAAATAAAGTAAATACAACTTGTATACACCATTGGCATATTGGGTATATGGCATACTTGTATTGACCACTTGACACCTGCATGAGTCACGTGATCAGTATTAAGCTGCCAGACCATACCTCCCATGATGAGTCATGTGGTTAATTTAAGCTGGCTGATTACACCTCCATGATGAGTGATGTGGTCAGTATAAAGCCGGCTGATTGTACCTCCCATGATGAGTGATGTGGTCAATATTAAGCCCGCTGACCATACTTCCCATGATGAGTCATGAGGTCAATATTAAGCCGGCTGATTGTACCTCCCATGATGAGTGATGTGGTCAATATAAAGCCGGCTGATTGTAACTCCCATGATGAGTCATGTGGTCAATATTAAGCCGGCTGACCATACTTCCCATGATGAGTCATGTGGTCAATATTAAGCCGGCTGATTGTACCTCCCATGATGAGTCATGTGGTCAATTTTACGCCTGCTGATTGTACCCTTCATGATGAGTGATGTGGTCAATATTAAGCCAGCTGATTGTACCTCCCATGATGAGCCATGTGGTCAACATTAAGCCGGCTGATTGTACCTCCCATGATGAGTGATGTGGTCAATATTAAGCCAGCTGATTGTACCTCCCATGATGAGTCATGTGGTCAACATTAAGCCGGGTGACTAAACTTCCCATGATGGACTCCGCTGTTTATCCTCCTTGTAGTGGTGAAGAGACTTGGGTATTCCTGTGACCCCAAGAGCTATTGTCGACGGTAACGTAGCTACTGATATGGTCTCCCATGTCGGAAAGATCAAGGGACAGAGCCCAGAAGAAGCAATACACAAACCTGCTGTCTTGTACGTAAATGGGAATTGGGTAACTCTTTGAAGCTAACAAGACAGCTCATAAATAAATTCATGACTGGGGCTCACAGAGGTAGAAGAAGGAAACAGAGGCTAGTGGACACACTAGACAACGTAAATATTGCAAACTGTAAATACCCAAGCCGAGATTCGAACGTGTCACCTTCAAATGACGACAGTGCTTCGCTGCAGGAATAAGTGTTCGTCTACGCATGAAGCCAAACAATACAACGTAAATGTATTGATGAGCTGCCTTGTTGGTAGACTGGGGAAGATCAAAGGCTAGGGAAAGCAATCCCGCACAAATACTTGTCCATGTCGAATGTACTGAGCCAGATGCTTGACGAAACAGTGCAGGTAGCTCACTATATGAAGAAACTGATGCCATTTCTTGGACAATTCCTGGTGCCCATGTTAAGGTGTGAAAACGTTGCAGCCTAGGTCAATTAACGTACCACAACAAACCGTCTGAGTGGAGATTAAAAGCCGTGACTTCCAGACTGCATGCTAACACACTAACTAGTGCTGTACTGGGGCTCTCAGACCAGTAGGATACTTGATAGGCCAGTATCAAATTTGACGGACACTCAGTGGTAAACAGTCCCTTCTTTGTTGTCTTTAATACCATTGTAAAGCACCTTATTCCAGGTATAATCTGATAGGATTATCGGCCTATAATTCTGTGATAAATGGTATTCAAAGGGGTGATTGTATACACCTGTTTACGTTGCGATATAGATAACGATTGGGGAACAGATACTAAACATACAAAGGTCATGAGTAGCTGTCAAAGGTATAGGAAATTTATGGAAGTTAACAAGTAAAATGCTGGTGTTGACAGCGATGTCCTGTAAAGGATACGCGAAAACATAAAATAAAATAAAATGAGTTCCAAACTATACTAGGTAAACTAGTGCTGTATGGAGTAGGAGCACGGATAACGACAAAAACATTCATTAATAGATGATGGGAAGAAATAGACATTTAGAGTACAGTGCATCGAGTTGAGTTGAGTCAAGAACCAACATCACAGCACTCAGCACATCCCCTCACGTACTCCGTCCTCTCTTTCAATAGCGGAGAGTCCCAATACTAATGGTAGCAGTAGCTGTCTGATTGTGTGTCCGTCTGGCCTTTCCTCAGAATCCTGAGTGTCGGCCAGATCCTCTAGTCCAGTGGTTCTCAACCTTTTTTTGGCCCCTGCCCCTCCTTCACCATATTTTCAGAACGTCATTCCCCCATTTCGTATTTCCTACCTAAAAATTTGACCCGTGCCCCCCTTCACCATATTTTCAGAACGTCATTGTCCCCCTTTCGTCTTTCTTACCTAGAAATCCCGCCCCGCCCCTACACAGTATATGTAATAATGGAAGCTAAATTTAATAGCACATACTAAAACAAGTCTAGACGTCCACATAAAACGTGATTTGTGGGTCTACTTACTTTATAAAATGAATTTTAGAAGGGTGAGACGTACAGAACCGTACAGTATGAAGGGAAAAACAATATCAAGTAATCAGTTTTTGTATTAACGCGATCTTGACATAATCTTAATTCCCCCCTCCCCTTTTTTTTCCTTGGGGGAACTCCCCACCGGTTGAGAACCACTGCTCTAGTCACTCCTCCCAGCAGCACCATTCTCTCCAGGCCGTAATGACCTATCTGTTCTTCCTCACTATACACACGATTGCAAGGGACCCCGTGCCTTATCATGCACCAATACCCTAGCAAGTAATGCAGACCCAGCCAATCTCCCAGTCTACTTGTTTCCCACCACACCAGCGTGTCCTGAAAAAAAAGGGGGGGGGGGAGGGATAGGGTGGGTAAGTGGGATCCAACAGATGCTCTCGATTCATAATTATTGAATTGAAGCCTGCAACTCTACCCGTAGCATTCTTGTCTTCACCTTTCTCATCATACATTGTGAGTTCGTTACAGTCACGACGTGCATGTGCTATTTATCCTCCAGACAGCCGAACGCCGCCATGACTTCCCACGCCTCTATTTTCAGACTAGATGCTGTGGTATCACATGCCAGGTTGTCCTGCACTAAACACCGTCCGTAACCTTCGCTATGATCCCCAGGAACTTCTTTCACCTTTTAGCACAGCGCCATCAGTAGATGATTCCATTGCCTGGTAGCGAATTGTCGTGGATCCATTGTTGCACCTCCCATTCCGAGCAGCCTGCCGGCCAATCCCTACACTCCCAGTCCAATGTTATTATGACCCTGCACAGGTCTGAAGTTTCTTCTCGCATTCTGACCCACCCTTCTCCTCTCCCAATGTCCTCAAGCATGTACACTTCTCTGATTGCGTCCTCTGCCCTAGCCATCCATGATTTTCCTCTGATCAGCTTGTGACCCACAACTGTGTCCATGGCTTCATGCAGAGGGTGTTCCATGTCAGCAGCCACTCGGAGATATGATTTAGCCCGCAGCCCTTTCAGCCTGACTGCAATAGTTGGTAAAGCTAGGAGGTATTGCACGAACACTACTGGAATGTCTCTCTTTTTTCGATATCCTTTACAGGACATCGCTGTCAACACCAGCATCTTTCAGCTGTATGTTGGTTTCTTGGCAAGATTACGCTCAGTGGTTTGCCATTGCTTTCTGAGCGGCCGGCTCACATACCCCGTAGGTTACCGATGCTATTCGAACCACTGCTGATTCTCATCGTCATCACGTTAACCACGAGAGTATACGAGATTACGGAGAAAAGTCGTAACCTCTAAGCCAGGAAGCCGGCGGAAGGTCTCTAGTGCATTCAAATATCACGCGCATAACTTCATTCTGTATGCGCTCTAAGGAGCAGCCCCAATCCATACTCAGTTACTGAGAGAATCAGATGTTGATAGAGTATGAATAACATTCCTTATTCCATGTCCATTGCTGCCATGATCTTCAGCGCACGGAGTCCTTTATTAGAAATTATAACAGCTTCTTCCACACGATCCCTGAATGACAGTTTTCTGTAAGTCGGGAATTAATCAAAAGACTGACGTTGGTTCTGTGGGATCCACCCATCCACTCTCTGAAATGCTAAGAAATTGGTATTTTTTCCATCAATCTGTGGGATCCACCCACCCACTCTCTGAAATGCTAAGAAATTTGCCTTCTTTCCATTAATCTGTGGGATCCACCAACCCACTCTCTGAAATGCTAAGAAATTTGCCTTCTTTCCATCAATCTGTGGGATCCACCAACCCACTCTCTGAAATGCTAAGAAATTTGCCTTCTTTCCATCAATATGTGGGATCCACCCACCCACTCTCTAAAATACTAAGAAATTAGTCTTCTTTCTATTAATCTGTGGGATCCACCAACCCACTCTCTGAAATGCTAAGAAATTTGCCTTCTTTCCATTAATCTGTGGGATCCACCAACCCACTCTCTGAAATGCTAAGAAATTTGCCTTCTTTCCATCAATCTGTGGGATCCACCAACCCACTCTCTGAAATGCAAAGAAATTTTGCCTTCTTTCCATCAGTCTGTGGGATCCACCCACCCACTCTCTGAAATGCTAAGAAATTAGTATTTTTTCCATTAATATGTGGGATCCATCCACCGACTCTCTGAAATGCTAAGAAATTAGTCATCTTTCAATCAGTCTGTGGAATCCACCCAAAAACTCTATGAAATGCTAAGAAATTAGTCTTTTTTCATCAATATGTGGGATCCACCCACCCACTCTCTAAAATACTAAGAAATTAGTCTTCTTTCTATTAATCTGTGGGATCCACCAACCCACTCTCTGAAATGCTAAGAAATTTGCCTTCTTTCCATCAATCTGTGGGATCCACCAACCCACTCTCTGAAATGCTAAGAAATTTGCCTTCTTTCCATCAATATGTGGGATCCACCCACCCACTCTCTAAAATACTAAGAAATTAGTCTTCTTTCTATTAATCTGTGGGATCCACCAACCCACTCTCTGAAATGCTAAGAAATTTGCCTTCTTTCCATTAATCTGTGGGATCCACCAACCCACTCTCTGAAATGCTAAGAAATTTGCCTTCTTTCCATCAATCTGTGGGATCCACCAACCCACTCTCTGAAATGCAAAGAAATTTTGCCTTCTTTCCATCAGTCTGTGGGATCCACCCACCCACTCTCTAAAATACTAAGAAATTAGTCTTCTTTCTATTAATCTGTGGGATCCACCCACCCACTCTCTGAATTGCTAAGAAATTAGTCTTCTTATCATCATTCTGTGGGACCCACCCACCCACTCTATTAAATGCTAAGAAATTAGTCTTTTTTCCATCAGTCTGTGGGATCTACCCACCCAATCCCTAAAATACTACGAAATTAGTCTTTTTTCCATTAATCTGTGGGATCCACCCACCAAATCTCTGAAATACTAATAAATTGGTCTTCGCCCACTCAAATACGTGATTCCCCCATTAACTCTAAAACCTGGATATTTATTTTATTTCCATCTATTTATGGAATCCACCAACACACTCGCCGCAAAACTTGGATACTGATCTTCTTTCTATGTATCTGTGTGATCCACCCACCCACTATCAACAAAACCTGAATATTGGTGTGTGTGATCCACCCACTCATCCAATTTCCGCAAAGCTTGGATATTGCTTTATGTGATCCACCCACTCATCCATCCAATTTGGATATCGGTCTGTGAGATCCACCCTTCTACCCACCCTCTCTTCACGAAACTTGGGTATCGGTCTTTGCGATCCAACCATCCACCCTCATCTCATCTCATCATGTTCCTCTTGTACCTTGCGGTGTCGAGGTGAAGTATAAACAACGGGAGAGTGCCTACTTATGGGCTTCATGTATCGATATTCCCATGGACTCTGTTATTCCTTGCGTTAATTGTTTACGTGGTCGGCCTCATCCTCTGCTTCCATCTGGTCTGTACATCATTGCTTGTTGTGGTACTGTTAGTTGGTAACCTACTTGCATGGCCAAACCATTTGACTTGCTGCCTTCTAATAAAATCTAGTGCAGCTATAACCCCCACTTTAGTCCTGATTTCTTCATTTCTGATCTTATCGCTTCTTGATACATTGAGTATTCTTCTCAGGAATCTCATTTCTGTTGTGATTCCTCTTTTCTCTTTTTCTGTCATTGTCCAGGTTTGGCAATCCATCCACCCAATCTCCACAAAACATGTATATCGATCTGTGAGATCCACCAATCCACCCACCTCTCTCCAAGAAACTTGTATGTCGGTCTGTGCTACCCACCCACCCACTTTCCACAAACCTGGGATGTTAGTCCTCTGTGGAGTCAATCGATGTCTCAACTCTCTAGGAAGAAACCACAAGCCTCTAGTGTTACTGCCTTGTTATTCAACGTCAATGATTCACATGCATAGAGCAATTTGGGCAGTATTGGCATGTTTAAATTTAGTTTATGGCTTTATAGGTATGGGGTTAGTCACATATATTGTTATCCTCTGCGTCTTTTATCGTTTACTTCGTTATTTTGTTCATTCAGACCTTTGACAATTGAATGTTTTGCTTATTCCAGTTATTGTCACTATACATTCTGGCTGCTATTTTTTCTTGACCCTGAAAATACTTTGTGTTGCGTTGTTGAACTGAAGTTCTTTCTGTTCATAATGAGTGTTTAGGATTTCTATCAACTCTTGCAATTGGTTGCCAGGTATTTTTGTTTTGATTTGCGCTGGTTCACTGTGAACTCAGTCATAGTCCACACACACTACTTCTAGTAGTGCTGGATTGAATTTTGCGCGTGGATGAGCTTTCCCTTTAACCAGTGTCCACTGCCATCAGGTGAACCCACTCCGACTTCAGAGGTACTTGCAATTTACGTCCCCAAGTCAAGGACGAGAAGCCAACATTTCAGATCAATTTTCCGGTGTAGGGGTTGAACTCGTTACCTCGGCTTCCTAACACTTGATGTTTAAAAATACTCTTTCTTATCCATTCGGCCATGCTGACCTCTCAGTTGTTGTGTATTGATTGATTGATTGATTTAGGAACCGACATCACAGCATTCGGAGCATTCCCATAAGCGCTCTACCCCCATCCTCAGCAGACAACGAAGAGTTCCAACACTAATAGTTCCAGTAGCAATCTGGTTATATGTCCGTCTCGCCTTTCCTCTGAACGTTGAGCGTCGGCCAGATCCCCTCGTCACACCTCGCTGCCTCATTCTTACCAGACTATGGTGATCCATTTGCTCCTCCGAGGTGTACACGTGCTCCCACAAGGCCGCAACCACGTCTGCCTTGTCATGCATCTATACTCCACCAAGTTTTGCAGAGCCAGCCAATCTGTCCGCCTGTTCATTCCCCAGCCCACCGGCATGCCCCGGAGAAAAGATCCAAGCGATGCCTGCCACCCGCGACCTCCGAAGCGAAGCAAGCCACTCCTCACGAAGCCTGCCCGTCCTCACCCTCGTCAGCATGCTTTCTGAGTCAGTTACAGTCACGATGTGTGTGTATCGTATTCTCCATCCAGCGGAAAGCTGCACTGACCGCCTCCACCTCCATTCTTAAACTAGATGTTGTGGTATCATATGCCAGGCTCTCCGGCACCAAACGTTGACCATTAGGTTTTGCTAAGAACCCCCAGGGACTTTTCCTACCTCTCAACACCGACCCATCCGTGAAGATAATCACATCATCCGAGCGAGCATTATCCTGAATTAGTTGCTGGATTTCCACTTCCGTGGCCCCTGCTGGCCACAGTTGTTGTGTATTACTGTATATACTATCTCGTTAATGTAAGTCAGGTCTTAGTCAGATATGACAGAGCTACCGTACGACAGTAGACGCTATAACCTGCTTCTATTAGTGCGGAATATTGGACGACGCTTACCGAACCCGACACCCCCACATTGTGCCAACGGCTTCGGGCAGAGAAGCGCAAGTGGAAGGGAACAAGATTTATCCTGATACGAGGAAAAACAAACTAAAGACTAAATGTCGTGACAGTGCAGACCAGACCCTAAACCTTGATCGGCAAGTGGTCTAGGATCGAAGCTCCGACAGGCGGACAGATAGAGTGTCGCTTTGCTGATCCGGTAGCTTCTGCAACTTGTTTTATTCCAGATGTATTGGTCTTACGTTTCCTCTGGAGTAAACTAGGCAGGCACATAGAGGGATCATGCTGCGTGGGAAACACATGATCTCTAAACTCAGCCCAGTCTTTGAGAGGTATAACTCCATTTTCCATTTACGATATCGTCTGTTAAGAAGGCCAGGTGCGGTTAGCCGTGTCATCAGCATAGCGTACATTACTGGCATGTTCTCATTCAGCTTCCATGCCTGGTTTACCTCCCGGTGTTCTCTCTGTATACAGTCGGCAGTTGTGATTTAGGGGTGGGTGAAAAGCTGTTTCACAACTACCCAACAAATGGAATCAAGGTATCGAAATCAACCGCCGGCTATCGGGAATCAGACCGCTTTGCGTTGATTTTAATAGTATGAGGTGTCGGTCATGTATAAAGAAATGACACACTACTAAACGTAAAATTTCCAAGTAAATCACAAACAGCAAGAACATGCTGGGGTTGATTGCACTGTCCTGTAAATGACATGTAACAGTTTGTCATTGCTTGCTGAGAGGTTGATGTCAGCGCAATCAGCGCAAAGCGATGCTCTCCCAAATTGTTTCTAGCTGACATCGAATCCTGGACCCTGAATGATAATGATTTGTGAAACTACTCGTACATTCACTAACCTCGTAAGGTCACTGTTAAAAGCAAAAGTTAATTACGTGTCCTGTATAGAACGTGACAATCAACCCCAGCATTCTTTGTGTATTTGTGATTTACTTGGTAATAGTTACAGTCAGTAGCTGTCATTATTTTCTGAACCGCCTACTTTCATATCACCGAAATAAACACAAAACGGTCTGCTCCTGAATAGTCTGCGTTAGATTTCAATGACGGGGACTTGAGAAACTGCATTCACTAATACCTAAAATCGCTGTAAAAAAATAACATATTTATCAAGAAAACGCAATATGGTTACAGATGTCACATTTGACTAAGTTTATTTTCATGAAAAAAGATCACATCGGACATCCATACATTGTTTTCAAAGAAAGAAATGAGAAACGCCGATGATAATTGGTAAACCATAACCAGGTGCTGTGGTATTCGCTGACCCCAGTTGCTGAACTCATTACATCCACAACCCGCCACGCTTGGGAGGCTCTGTGTAGATAAAGTTACAGTAGTCTCGCATGGAGGGCACTCCAGTACAGCAGGACTTGTATACAGTGTTAAACTCCTCCTCGTGTACTTTACTGCACTGCAGACAGAAGAAATACACGTGAAAACTAGACATCGAATACAGTAATTCCAGCACATGGTATTCATCAGCATCATACATTAGGAGGGTAAGCGTGAGCTAGCGGTGGTGTTTCGCTGGCTGTCTCACGGTCACCACAGTCTTTAAAAGGGTCTCTGTTCCCGCCCAGGTTGTTCAATGTGACAAACAAAGCTATCTCAGGCTGCTTTTCTCGGGCAGTTGTTACTGATCTCTGCCTACCCCTAGCATTGGTTACATTATCTCAGTTTATATCAGGAAGTTATGACTTGATCTTTGCCTATCTCTAGTATTTGCTACTTTATCTCTGTCTGTCTCCGGAAGTTATTAGTTGATCTCGATCAATCTCTAAGATTTGTTACTTTATCTCTGTCTATATCAGGCAGTAATTACTTTATCGCTTCCTATTTCAGGCAGTTATTACTTTATATCTATTTATCTCAGCTAGTTATTACATTGCCGGTCTCTCTGGTCTAGAGGTTACACGAATTTCTCCGTAATCTCGCATACTCTCTAAAGTAACGAGACGTTGCGCGAGAATTGAAAGCGGTTCTCTCCGCGTCGGTAACTTACGGGGCATTAGAGCCGGTCGCCCAGAAAGCAATGGCAAACTACTGAGCGTAATCTTGCCAAGAAATCAACAGACAGCTGAAAGATGCTGATGTTGACAGCGATGTCCTGTAAAGGATATGCGAAAAAAAAGTTATTACATTATCTCTGCCTATCTCAATCAGTTATTACTTTAGCTCTACTTGTCTCAACCCGTTGTTACTTTATTTCTGTCTGTCTCATTCTGTTATTACTTTATCTCTGCCTATGACAGACAATTAGTACTTTATCTCTGCCTGTCTCCAGCAGTTGTTATTTTATCTCTACGCATCTCAAACATTTTTTACTTTGCCTGTACCTATCTCAAGTAATTGTTACCTTTTCTCTACATATCTAAAGCAGTTATTATTTTATCTATGCCTATTGCAAGCAGTTGTTACTTTATCTCTGCCTATCTTAAAGCTGTTGTTACTTAATCTCGCACTTTGTAGCAGTCAATCTCAGACAGTTATTACTTTATTTCTGGTGTCTCAAGCACTTATTACGTAATCACTGTATATGTCAGACAGTTGTTACTTTATCTTTGCTAGTCAGAAGCAGTTGTTACTTTATCTCTGCTAGTCTGAAGCAGTTGTTACTTTATCTCTGCTAGTCTGAAGCAGTTGTTACTTTATCTCTGCTAGTCTGAAGCAGTTGTTACTTTATCTCTGCTAGTCTGAAGCAGTTGTTACTTTATCTCTGCTAATCTGAAGCAGTTACTACTTTATCTCTTCTAATCTGAAGCAGTTGTTACTTTATCTCTGCTAGACTGAAGCAGTTGTTACTTTATCTCTGCTAGACTGAAGCAGTTGTTACTTTATCTCTGCTAGTCTGAAGCAGTGGTTACCTTATCTCTGCTTATCTCAAAACGCAGTTGTTACCGTATCTCTGCTAATCTCAATCAGTTGTTACTTTATCTCAGCCTATCTCATGCAGTAGTCACTTTTTCTCAGCCTACATCAGTCAGTTGTTACTTTGTCTATATCTCAAGCGGTCGTTACTTTATCTCTGCCTTTCCCAAGCAGTTGTTACGTTATCTCTGCCTTTCCCAAGCATTTGCTACTTTATCTCTGTCTTTCCCAAGCAGTTATTACTTTATCTCTGCCTTTCCCAATAAGTTGTTGCTTTATCTCTGTCTTTTCCAAGCAGTTATCACATATCTCTGACTATTCAAGCAGTTATTACTTTATCTCTGCCTTTCTCAAACAGTTGTAGTTGTTACTTTATCTCTGCCTTTCTCAAACAGTTGTTACTTTATCTCTGCCTTTCTCAAACAGTTGTTACTTTATCTCTGCCTTTCTCAAACAGTTGTTACTTTGTCTCTGACTATCTCATGCTGCTGTTACTTTATCTCTGCCTATCTCAAGTAGTTGTTACTCTATCCTTGCCTATATCAAGCAGTTGTTACTTAATTTAAAAAAAAAATCAATTCTTACTGTAACTAATTCACTTCTAAGCAAGTTTTATTGTCATTTAAAAAATTGCAATAAGTTAAGTATATGTGCTGAAGAAAACATCACTATTGCGACAGAAAAGGAATTAAAGCCACAATTGTGTGTGTGTGTGTGTGTGTGTGTGTGTGTGTATGTGTGTGTGTGTGTATGTGTGTGTGTGTGTGTGTGCAGTAAAGACACATTAAGGACATAATCATTCAGAGATGGGTCAGAAACAATCAAATGTATTTGAATAACGAAGACACAAACAATAGATTGCACGATTTATTGCCTGGCATATTTCGCTGCATCTCGTCAGGTACATACTGCAGAAATCACACAACTTACGTGAATTAATTAGATAAATCCTTCAAACTGAAATATACACATGTTCGCACAGTAATGTCGATTGCCTACCACGGTAATTTTAAACTGACTAACATGTCTTTCAGCTTACACAAGGACGGCTTACGAAGGTTGATTAGTATAGCTTCAACAAACTTTAACAATCGACTACTTTGTGTGTTGAACAACACACGGAAGGCACTGTCTCTTTCAACCACGTGACCGCTCTCGAGCACATGTCTCCCGACCGATGAAGCCGGACTGTTCCGGTGTGTCGGTCTGCCTAGGCTACCATCATCTGTGTGTAGTATCTTGTCCACCCAATTGTTCCGAATTGGGTGGACAAGATACTACACACAGATGATGGTAGCCTAGGCAGACCGACACACCGGAACAGTCCGGCTTCATCGGTCGGGAGACATGTGCTCGAGAGCGGTCACGTGGTTGAAAGAGACAGTGCCTTCCGTGTGTTGTTCAACAAAAAAGTAGTCGATTGTTAAAGTTTGCTGAAGCTATACTAATCAACCTTCGTAAGCCGTCCTTGTGCAAGCAGAAAGACATGTTAGTCAGTTTAAAATTACCGTGGTAGACAATCGACATTACTGTGCGAACATGTGTATATTTCAGCTTGAAGGATTTATCTAATTCATTCACGTAAGTTGTGTGATTTCTGCAGTATGTACCTGACGAGATGCAGCGAAATATGCCAGGCAATAAATCGTGCAATCTATTGTTTGTGTCTTCGTTATTCAAATTCATCACGGGAAAACATTGTTTTGAATCAAATGTATCACAAAAATAATCACAGCTGGGTAAAAAAAACCATGCAGAACCATATTTAGGACAGAAAAAATAACAGCTAGGACAAAACATGTAATTTCCCAGCCAGGTCATCAGAATGGGACAACAGAAACATGTAAATTCCCAGCTAGGTCATCAGAATGGGACAACAGAAACATGTAACATCCCAGCTATAGTGCATTCACATGTGTTTGCCTCGATATAAAAATCCATATCTCAGTAACAAACTGAGGGAAAATTATGAGATTTAGCATATAACCTTATCATCATGTCTACCCAACAAATAAATTTTTGTTCTGGAGATTGTACAGCAGATTTCAATGTTTGTTTATATGTGGTATATAATTTATGGGTCAGAGATTAAGTTCATAATTTTAAATGTATTACACAGTAGCCAGACAATCAGCGTTCAATGTTGAATATTCTACGTGTTTCACGGGATTGGCCTTATGCCAAGAACCCCGCACTATTTAAACTGGGAGTTTTCAGAGGTGTCGTCAAAATGTGGATTATTTCATAAAACCTGATTTAAAAAAAAAAAAAAAAAAAAAATCTTACCACTTATCGCTAACATTGAAATGTGTGAATATTTTTTCAATGGGATTGAATGCGAAATTGTGTATACACTTCAAAGCATCGCTATGAAGTTGTACACATATTTTTGTCAAGAAGCCGATCGAAGGAAACTGTTTTATACTATTACAAATTCCGAAAAAAGAACAGTGCATGCATTGGGTTTGAGTAAACGGTCATTTCGTCGATGGGTGCAAGAATCTGGAATTCAACCACCACGCAATAACCAAACGGTAGGTAGAAAGGTTATTGTAGACAGCTTTGACAAGGATGTGATAAGGCGAGCTATTATAAACATGCTTTAAAAAGTCGCTTAGAAGTCGACAGGGTCGACTTCATTGCACCGGGTTATATCCCACATGGCCCGGTCTCTTTCTGCAGCGCGGAAAGCATCGCACAAACCACGAACTCCGCAGCTCTAGCGACGACCTACAGGAGTATCCGAAAAATTTAACTCATGAACCGAAGGATGCGGCCCGGAATCGAACCAACAACCTTTGGAGCCCGAGTCAAAAGGCTTGACCACTTCGCCACGGAGACTCTTAAAATTATAAAAATTTTGGATTTTATATCCAGGATTATCCAGCATTATAAAGATGCTGGATGCCAAAGAAACAGTGACTGTAAGAAAACTTAGGGTTTTATTGAGAAAGAACAATAACATAGAGCTATACAAAACAACTTTGTGGAAAATTATAAGGAAATTATCTTCACTTTTAGAAAGTACAAGCGAGGTAGAAATATTCTTTGCGAGCAACCGCATTTAGGAGCCATGAGAAGCAGATACCTACGTGAAATAAAAGAAATGCGCAAAGAAAATTATGGCATGGTGTATTTGGATGAAATATGGATCAATGCGCACCACACAAGTGATAAGGAATGGCAATCAGTGGATGGACAGATAACGCGATATGTTCCCAGTAGTATAGGACAGCTTTTGGTCATGGCCCATGCTGGTAATACGCATAATGGCTTACAGCAGAATGCTTGGCTAGTGTTCGTATAAAAGCATACAGACAATAGGGATTATCATAATAAGATGAATGGTAATGTATTTAGAGATTGGCTCGAGAATACTGTGCTTCCATCCCTAGATAGACCGTCGTGTTCAATTATGGACAATGCATGATATCAATGTTGTTGCCCAAGAAGACAAAATACCTACAGCATCGAGCACAAAAGAAGCAATAAAGATATGGCTCCGAGTAGAAAACATACCATTTACAGAAGCGTTTTTCTAGAATAAATGTATAATGCTCTTGATGAATGAAAGACGAGTGATTGGATTGGCCGAATGTAAGACGGGCCTGCACGCCCAATTTGTGACCCTAATAAAGTTTATTTTATTTTATTTTATTTGTCCCTTGTAAAACAGACGCCAAAAAGCAAGAAATATCAAATCGACAAGTTGATAGAAGAGCATCGTCATGGGTGCTTGAGACTTTCACCGTACCATTCTCATTTTAACCCTATAGAACTTGTGTGGGCTAAAATTAAAGGACAGGTGGCAGCTGACAATAATATATTCAAATTGTCTGAAGTCCAGATTCTAATCCAATCCGCGCTATTAAATATTTATAAAAGTTACTGGAAAACTGTGAGGGCCTTGTGTTGAAAGAGGAAGAGGACTATTGGAGAAAGGATGGATTGAATTTTATGTAACTGAGAGCAGTCATCAACCTACTGGGATCGTCCGACACAGATTAAGGTCTGAGCAGATCGCAGACCTTAATCCACGTGCACGCTTACTGGGATATTTTGCTCCAACTATTCAGACGAATTGCAGGCCCTAAACATTACATCATCAGCACAATGTCAATGGCAACAGTTTGTATTCCACAGTGATGAATTTTCAATTCCGCCAGCCCTCAGCGGTGACAAACAACTGGTATTGAAAAAAAAAACAAAACAACAACAACAACATACACACACACACACTAAACGCATTGAATACCAACAGAAGAGTAATATTGCGGTGGAAACTGACATATTGTCGTATATCAAGAAACGTGAGAGCAAACACGTTGTCAAATTAGGGGACAACACATTGAGTTAGGAGGAAAACGGAGCACTTATGGGTTAAACCGTGTGCCGTGATGTTGATCCAACGACTAAACTAAACTAAACTAAACACGTGCATACGAATCAATCTATAAACTTCAATGAAAAGAGGACCAACATCTTAGTCGTTAAGAAGAAAGCCCACTACAGAGACACTGACAACTATTTTCATAGTTCAAAACAGGTAATCATGTTCCGTCTCTGAACGGTAAACAACAGAGGCTCTCCAGCGGCAAGGCACCTGGTCCTGACTCAATCCCAGCAGAGATATACAAGGCAGGAGGGCCGGTCCTAACAGAGAAGCTTCACCAAGTCTTTACAAACATATGGGTGAATGAGACCATGCCACAAGATTTCAAGGACGCGTCAATAGTCCACCTTTACAAACGTAAAGGAAACCGCCAATCCTGTGACAACCACCAAGGCATCTCCTTGCTTTCAATTGCAGGGAAGATACTCGCCAGAATTTTTCTCAATCGCCTCACATCCCATCTCGATCAAGGTCTTCTTCCTGAGAGTCAATGTGGCTTCAGAAAAGAACGTGGAACTGTTGACATGATTTTCGCTGCAAGGCAGCTAGCTGCAAGAGAAATGTCAGGAACAGAACTGCGAAATGTTTTCCACTTTCATTGACTTTACCAAGGCTTTTGATACAGTCAGCAGAGAAGGACTGTGGAAGATTATGGCAAAATATGGCTGTCCACGAAGTTTGTCCAAATAGTGCGGCTATTTCATGACGGCATGCAGGCAAGAGTACAGGAAAATGGTGAACTGTCTGAACCCTTTCCTGTCACCAATGGAGTGAAGCAAGGATGTGTCCTGGCACCAACATTGTTCAGCCTCATGTTTTCAGCCATGTTGATGAATGCCTTCGAGAACGACAACATTGGAGTAGACATCAACTACCGTATGGATGGAAAGTTATTCAATCTCAGAAGGCTGAAAGCTAAAACCAAAATTAACAGCGACACCGTCAGAGAGCTCCTGTTTGCTGATGATTGCGCTTTATACGCCAACTCAGAGGCGGACATGCAACATAATGTTTCAGCTTTCTCACATGCCTGTGCCAACTTTGGGCTCAATATCAACTTGGAGAAGACTGTAGTTATGTACCAGCCAGCTCCAGGGAATAATCACACTGTGCCGAATATCAAAGTGAATGATCATAGACTAAGTGTTGTGGACAAATTCACCTATCTTGGCAGCACTGTGTCACAAGCTGCCACAATTGATGATGAAGTGAATGCAAGAATCTCCAAGGCCAGTGCGGCCTTTGACAGACTGTACAAGAATGTATGGGACAGAACTGGAATAAGCCTGCAAACAAAGCTAAAAGTCTACAAAGCAGTTGTATTATCCACACTGCTATATGCTTGTGAAACCTGGACTGTTTATCACCGACACGCTAGGAAATTAAACCACTTCCACACAGTCTGCTTAAGGAGGCTACTGAAGATTAAATGGCAAGACAAGATTCCAGATACTGAAGTCCTAGAAAAAGCATCCATGCCCAGTATCCACACTATACTGATGAAGAATCAGATTCGTTGGGCTGGTCACTTGACTCGCATGCCAGATCACAGGCTCCCTAAAAGAATTCTCTACAGCGAACTGCGTTGTGGTAAACGCTCCCAAGGTGGCCAGAGGAAACGCTTTAAAGACACTCTGAAAATTTCACTGAATGCTTTTGGAATTCATCATGACACCTGTGAGGCTGCAGCCAGAGACCGAAATTCGTGGCGTGCATCATTACGCAAGGATGCAGTCATATGCGAGGCAACCAGGACTGCATGAGCTGTGAAGAAAAGGCAGGACAGAAAAACCACTGCAGGAAATCCTCCTCCAGAGACGTCAAGCATTCTTTGCCCACAATGTCAAAAAACATTTCGAGCCAAAATAGGCCTTATCAGCCATCTTAGAACCCACGGCTCCATACCTTCAACCTCACTGGATGAAATTAATGGTCATCATCATTGTTGATGGACAAACAACATTCAAACAACAGAGTAGACAATATTTCACGAAGACTCAAAGCGGGTCTATCACCCATGTGTACGTGTGAACAAATTACACAGACAGCTGAACAGATCCTTAAAAATGGACACATGATGACTAAATTGCGGTATCATTTCTGGTCACTCCATACGCACACTAATGCACAGCTAATTGGAAGCTTTTACGAACTCAATATGAAAAGCTAAATGCATCCTAGTAACATGAATACTTGTGTACAATTATTAACCAGCAGCTGAAGAAACAAGAAGGAAATGAAAAATAAGGTAAGAAATATATTCCTTCTACTTTCATGTTAATTTACAAATTATTTACCCCGTGCCTCTGTAAATTATCTGTCTTTACTAATATTACACATTGCACCCCTCTCGGGATTCTCCGTGGTGAAGTGATCAAGCCGTCTGACTCGGGCTCCGAAGGTTGTATGTTCGATTCCTTCATTTCACGAGTGCATTTTTTTCGGAGACTCCCAAGGGTTCGTCGCTGGAGCTACGGAGTTCGTGCTTTGTGCGACGCTTTCCATACTGAGCCATATGGGATAAAAACCCGGTGCAATGCAGTCGACCCTGTCGACTTTTAAGCTACTTTTTTATTGCACCCACTCCCATACGAATCTGGCTACGCCTTGTACTTGTGTCCTAATCCGAAATGGCGTTGCTTTACTGTAAGACTAGTTTGTTAGCATGAATTCACTACATTTTCCCCAATACTTCAAAGAAATGTCGCCGCTTTCGATGATTTAAGTTACTTTTGGACCTATCAAAGACATATTCCTTGGGTGGGGGTAAATATAAGACGGCAGGAAAAATTTCATAACGATGCAACAGACAGTTTTCAAAATAATTGATCGTGAATGTCGGCATTCATTTCCGGACAGACTATAGGATAGCAATGTGTTTTTTTTGGTTTAAAGCAGGGAAAGAGACAATGACATCAATGACATAAACATCAAATCAAAGCTAAGACTGAAACAACATAATAACTAGACCAGAGTGGCTAGCTATTGTAACTGGTTGTGACGGATAAAGTCGCAAGATCTGACAGTGTTGTGGTCACGTGACGAATAACTTTGGTCACGTGATGAGTCACTATCAGGAAGTAACGGCGTAGCACCAAGCTCCGATGACACCGACTTCGTATTCCACCCAAGGTAAGACCATCGTTACAAGAACCACTGGTTTGTAACGATGTGGGGGACACATTACCAACACAAGCCAAACCTCAGTCAGTCCTTGTGTTCTGTGTCATGGTCTATTAACGTCAAAATTTGGCTCTCTACAGATGTGACATTCCAGTACCAGTTTCGAAGACTCTGCTGGCTTCTCGGCTTGGAAAGGGGAATAAGGACACTACAAATCAGTTCCCGTGTAGCTGCTACTCTGGTACTGGGGCGCAAGAGAAGTCTCTCCACCAACCTGCCTCCGACAGATGCGAGCTCTTTGAGGCTCTAGACTAATTGAACACAAATGTTTCAGACTTAAGTGTTAAATTTCAGTCTCTCAGTGCATTAAACAGTTTTTTTTTGTATGTTCTTTACAGGACGTTGCAATCATCCCTAACTCCGATTTCGATTTTCTAGGCATAGTTTACGTTCAGTAGTTGCCATTAAGAACACCATTGACAGACAGAAAAACCAATGAACAAGTGATAAAAGAAAGAAATGAAAATCGTCAACTGATTAGAGAAATTAGACGTAGACAGTAACAATATTTTGGACATGTTATGAGAAGAAATAAATTGGAAAACTTGGTGACAACTGCCAAGATCGAGAGGAAGAGAACAATGGGAAATCAGAGAAGTAAATACCTGGATGGCTTGACCACGTGGTATGATCGAGACAGAAACACGGAGCTGATCCACGACTCCGGTGATCGAGTGAAATGGCGAATCATGACCGCCCACGCTTATCGACATGGCACATGATGGATGATGGAGTTTGCCATTGCTTTGTAACACCTCCAGCGCGTTGGAAGCGTAGCACACCCGTTTTAAGTCCCATGGCCTCTCTAAACAGGTGCCATTAGAAGGAAGCTTTCGTAGACCTACCTGGTAGCAGAACAGGTGCCATTAGAAGGAAGCTTTGGTAGACCTACCTGGTAGCAGAACAGGTGCCATTAGAAGGAAGCTTTGGTAGACCTACCTGGTAGCAGAACAGGTGCCATTAGAAGGAAGCTTTCGTAGACCTACCTGGTAGCAGAACAGGTGCCATTAGAAGGAAGCTTTGGTAGACCTACCTGGTAGCAGAACAGGTGCCATTAGAAGGAAGCTTTGGTAGACCTACCTGGTAGCAGAACAGGTGCCATTAGAAGGAAGCTTTGGTAGACCTACCTGGTAGCAGAACAGGGTCCCAACCTACCTGGTATGTTCTGCCCCAACATGGAAGCTTTGGAAGACCTATGTCAAAGACTCGACCGCATCCCCTCCGCCAGGAAGAGCAGTCAATCTTGAAGAGGCCAGGAGGTGATACGGTGCCCGAGGTAAGGGCAGGGGAGATGAGGTAATGGGAGATGGTTATCAATTCCCTCATGAGACACGCAGGCGGTGTTCAGAGAGTTAGCACTCTAATCACGATAGCATCACGCCTTGTGGTAGCCACGGAGAAGTTGAGTATCCACTCAACATACCACGTCTGCGATCAGCATGCCATGTGAGACAACACGCACCAAGGTCAAGGTCGATCCGCGTGGTGTGTGACGAGGGGATGAAAGATTGTCAGACGGGAGGACAGGACTTGTAGTGTGCACTTCGTTAGAGTAGCGATGGGGGTTCTTGTGTTTAGTTGTGTAGAAAGTTAGCATAGGGGTTAGCAGCTCGTGATAGATAATACTGTGGCTTTATGTTGTGTGTTTCAATAGCGACTGTTCACTGATTGTAGCGAGCCAACGGCAATAAAATGTACCATTTATTTTCCTCGCACACGACTTGCAAGTTGTCTTGTATGGTGTGCCAGAAGTACCCGATGATGCCTGTCAGTTGAGTTGTTGACAGGCAAGGGTAATTGTGGTGTCAAGAAGTGAAGCTTGAACGAAAAGTTCAAGCTAATCCACTCATCCACGGGCTCCAGACTAGGGTTTAATTTTTGTAGTAACGGTAATTTGTGCAGACAAGAGCAATTTGCAGGCTAGAAATGTGCCTATCGTGACAAAATAGTGTTTAATTGTGTTTATAAAATGTTTATTTACTGAAAACATGTATTCTTCAAAGCTGTAAGTATTAATATTCTTATTTTCTTATATTTATTTATGTATTTACCAATTTATTCTTGAATAAGCACCAAACATGATTCAGGGCGGAGCAATACACAAGCAGCCGACAATATCGATTTTTGAAAACTAAAAATAGCGCTGCGCTTGTGACGTAGAGTGATTGACACACAGTTGTTCTGCGTCATTAGCATAAAGCAGTCGAGTGTTTACAAGATCGCTTAGCGGCGTCTCGCCTGAATCTGTGCTTGATATTATTTATTATTTGTTTATTTGAATTACTAAATGAATATATTTATTTATTTAAACATCATTATGTTATTCATATTTATTTAAAATCAGTTATTCATATTTTTGGTTCTATTTTCTCTTTGTTAATCGTCACGATGGAACTATTTTCGGCCTAGCATACGAGACTTGGCTGCACAACGCTTACAGAAATTAACTAGGTTAGTAACGAAAGGCAATTACTGTTTAGAACAAAGACAGGACAGTGACATTAAATTTAATTAATACATGTTCTAGTTGTTCGTGAGTCTGTCATTGTCTAAGTCATTGTCCTTAGTTGTCGAGTAAATCATATCGTGCAGTGAGCGGGTTTACTACTGCCCTGCATATCAGAGGGCTGACAACAGCTGAGTACATACGGCGGTGTGCAAAATATAGTGTCCTACGTACGAAACGTGTCTCCACCCCAAAGTACCAAACGAGGTGACCTGTGTCAACGGAGTTCCGTTCCCTGAGTCTCGGGAACATTAAGTTGAGTATACCTATATTTTTGGCATGCATTGTGATTAATAGTGCATCTCTTTTTCAGCTTGTGATACACTATCTTATTTTTGTGCTCTGATTTTCCAACATTGAAATTTTGTGCAGCATATAAACTGGAAATAAAATTAATATTCCGTAACAAGGAACAAATATAAAACATCATAGAGACATAGCTAAATAAACAAAGTAGTCCAGATCAACGCTAGCTAAAGTACTAAACAGCATGGCTACTTTATCTGATTTTATAAAAGCAGGTAAAGATCTAGAATACACAGGAAAAGAGCTAGAAGAATATGCTGATAAGAAATTTAAAGAAGCAAAGGATGCAGAAAGAGATGAACGCACTCGAGAAAGAGAGCATCAAAAAGAATTAACACAACTAGCTGAGATAACAAAACAAAAACAACTAGAACATGATAAGGAAATTAAGCAACAACAGTTAGAACATGATAAGGAAATTAAGCAACAACAGTTAGAACATGATAAGGAAATTAAGCAACAACAGTTACAACAAGATAAGGAAATTAAACAGAAAGAACTAGAATTAAAACAGAAGACATTAGATCAGGAGAGAGAATTAAAGCAAAAAGAAATAGATGAAATGGCAAGAGTTAAGGAAAAACAAATACAAGTAGAATCAGAGACACAGTTGAAGATGAAAGAGATGGATGTAGACTCACACGCAGAAATCTCTGCCACTAAACTAAGAAGTCAACAAGAGGAAAATAAGTTCAACAAATACAAAAATATTATCAAACCATATTGTAAAGAGGACTCCATATCTGCCTGGACAGAGAATGTAGAGTATCAATTTAAATATCACCAAGTTCCTTTAGAGATGTGGACTCCTATTTATATGAAGAATCTGAGTGGTGAGCCCCTTAAAGTAATAGAATCTATACCAATTGACCTTAGATCTAACTATCAATACATCCATGATAGGATTATGCAGCACTTTTTACTTGATGCCCCTGGTTATCAAGTTCAGTTCTCAAATCTAAAACCTAAACCTAGTGAAACCTTCATTGATTATGTTTCAAATGTACAGAGTGTACTAGACAGGTGGCTTAAAGCAGCTAACATAGGAAAAGACTTTGATAGATTAAAAAACTTAATAGCTATGGATAAGGTAATATCCACCATACCTTCTCCTTTTGCTAAATTTTTGCAACAGTCAGACATTGAGAACATCCAGCAATTTGAGAAAAAAGGCTCAGCATATTTTTCTTCCAACAGAGATATTTTCAAAACGTCAAATGACTCTGAGATAGTTGCCTTTGTGAAAGACCAACCAAAAAACTATCAGAGTAACAGAAAACCTTTTCAGAAGTATGACAAGAAAGACAGGAAAGTGTCCAAATGCATGTATTGTCAACTTATGCACGACACTTATTCGATGTGCGACAAATCGCCGAATTATCCGGCGCATCTTGAAAATGTTATCAAGAAGCAGCAAAGCAAAAGATCTGCATACAGGCGTGCAATCAAATGTTTTTTTTGTTCCAGCTTTGGCCATTATTCTAATAAGTGCCTTGGCCGCCAACGTTTGAAAGCCAATAATGCTATTTTGATTGACACCTCTTCAGATAGTGGTAGTGAGAATGAGTGTGAGGTTGAAAGCGACTTACCTACTAACCAAGCAGAAGATGTGTGTGGTGCAAACGATATGTTAAGCTTCGACAGCTGTGAACGATGTCACCAATTCCATGCAGACGGAAAGCTAGAATGTGGACATACAGTACCATTCTCATCCGAGAGTGTAAATGCAGCATTAGCCTCCAGAGGCAGTTTGGTGTTCCACAATGCAATGGTCAATGATGTACCATGCCAATGTTTGCTGGATAGCGGCAGCACCCTTATTGGTCTTCGGAAAGAACTAGTGAGTCCGGGTGATTACACAGGTGACACTGTTAAATGTCGAACCTTTTCGGGTAACGTTGAAATTTACCCTTTGGCAAAAGCCCGTATTAATTCTCCTTTTCTTTCGGGTACCTTTACTTGTGCAATACTTAACAAACCTTGTACTGATTTAATTTTGGGGTGCTTACCTCAACTGAAACAATGTACTAGTGAAGAAATAGTTGCATGGGAGAAATTGAATGCAGCTAATGCAACAACAAGAGCAGACAGTGTGAAACATCAAGACACACTACAAGATGAGAGACTACTGTTGCTTTCTCCAACTGGCACAGATGACACCAGCAGACAGAAATTTATAGAACAGCATAAAGCTGATTCTAGTGTGTCTCCATACTTAAAATTATTAAAAGACAAAGCCAAAGTCACCAAAAATGCATCATGGTTCTTTAGGCTTAATAATGGCATTTTAACAAGATACTATACTACTGGTAACCATGAGATTCAGCAAACGGTGTTACCTGAACAACATCGTCTAACGGTGCTAAAGATTGCACATGAGTCACCGTTTGCTGGTCATCTTGCATATGATAAAACCAGGGCCAGAATTCAGGCTCATTTCTATTGGCCAGGTTTTTGCAATGATATAAAATTATTTTGTCGTTCTTGTAATGTCTGTCAACAATTAGTACGCAAGGGTAAACATCCTACAGCTGAAGTACAACCTTCTACACTGGCATCTAGGCCCTTTGAGAGTGTGGCGGTAGATATTGTTGGACCCCTGAACCAGGTGTCCAGCAAAGGAAATCGCTTCATATTGACAATGGTCGACCTATGTTCAAGGTGGGTTGAGGCAGTAGCTTTGAAATACATCACCTCCAAAGACGTTGCCAATGTATTTCTACACCTGTTCTCACGATTTGGATTCCCACGGACCATTTTATCCGATCGTGGAACTCAGTTCATATCGGCTGCAACGCAAGCCCTTACAAAAATGTTAGGTATTAAACAACATTTTACGACAGCATACCATCCAGCCAGCAATGGAATAGTTGAGAAAATTAACGGTGACCTAAAGCATATGCTGGCTAAGGTGACAGCAGAAAACCCAGCTGATTGGGATACACTGTTACCAACAGTGCTGTTCGCCTATCGGGAGATTCCCCATTCAAGCACCGGTTTCTCACCGTTTGAATTAGTTTACGGGGCTAACCCACGCGGACCCCTAACCATTTACCATCAGGTAATAACTAATTCGATAGAAATTCCTATCTCTAAAACACCTTATGAAATGGTGACAGAAACACGAGACAAGATCATGAAATCGTGTGTTATAGCTAAGGCAGCTTTGGAGAGGAAGGGTCAAATCTACCGCCAATATGCCAACAAAGGGGCAAGAACAATTGAACTTGAACCAGATCAAGACATACTCTTGCTACTTCCAGACAAAAGGAATTTATTATTAACCTCATGGCAAGGGCCATTCAAGGTGGTACGTAGAATTTCAGATGTTGACTATGAAATATCAATAAACGGACACTTAAAGATATTCCATGTCAACATGTTGAAACCTTACTTTTCAAGACAAGAAACAAAAGAAGTGACAGACGAACAGAGTGCACCAACACCTAGTGATCAGACGACAGACATACATAACGCAACTACGCTAGTTAGCGAGACTGGCAGTTCCGACAATGGCAATACACCTAGTGAGTTAACAGAATACGCACTTAGTACCACCACTGTACTGAATCAGGTAGACGACGACGGAATGGAACTACCTGTTCCCATTGTAGACAAAACTGCGACATTGGACAGTATACATATAGATCAGGGACTAACTGACAGTCAACGACGACAATTAGTGGAGTTAATTACTGAATACAAAGACCTATTCTCTGACATCCCAGGTAGGACGGACAGAATCGAACACTCCATTCTTCTTTCGGACTCTAAGCCTATTAAATGCAGGCCGTACTCTATCCCGCTCAGCTATAGGGAAAATCTAAATAAGGAAATTCTTAATTTAGAAGCTAGTGGGATTATCCAAAAGTCTACATCTGAGTACTCTTTTCCAATCGTCCTAGTTAAGAAGAAGGATTCCACAATTCGTCTGTGCGTAGACTATCGAAAACTCAATAACATCACTAAGATCGATGCAGAACCTATTCCTTCCTGCGAAGATCTTATCTTGGATATGTCTACTTCTAAAATCTTTTCAAAACTAGATCTTACTAAGGGATATTGGCAGGTCCCTATGCAGCCTCAATCTATGCATCTTACTGCGTTTTCAACCCCTTTAGGACTATACGAGTGGCGATTTCTTCCTTTCGGACTTCGGAATGCTCCTGCCACTTTCGTACGCTTAACTAGAGATCTATTACATGGAGTGACGAATACTGTGACCTATATAGATGATATATGTGTCCATACTGAAGACTGGACAATACACTTACTGAAACTGAGACATGTCTTTGATAGGTTGCGACTCTTCGGTCTCACTGTCAAACCGAGCAAAGTTGAATTAGGCCTAAAAGAAATTGAATTTTTGGGTCATGTCATTTCTCAAGGTCAACTGAAGACTGACAATAGGATTATTACAAAAATTATGAATCTGACCATTCCTACCACTAAAAAACAGGTCAGAAGCCTTTTAGGATTAGTAAATTACTATAGTAAATTTATTCCAAATTTAGCGGAAATTACAAGTGTTTTTTCCAATGTTTTAAAAGCATCTGTAAAATTGGATGTGAAAGATGCATTATTAATTTCTGCATTGTCAAAATTGAAAATTCTTTTTAGTAATGTTCCAATCCTCCGCTTGCCTAACCCTAGGCTCGTTTATTATCTTAGGACAGATGCCAGCAGGATCTCCATCGCTGCAGTACTAGGCCAATTTTACGAGGGCATCTTCCATCCGATTTACTACGTGAGCCGTAAGATCACACCTGCCGAGTCCAGATATTCCATATCAGAGTTGGAGGCCCTAAGCGTCATCTATGCGGTGAGAAAGCTCCATCGACTGCTGGCGGGTGTGCACTTCATTATCCAGACCGACAATTCTCCCATCACGGTCATCCAGAGTGGTGTGCATCGAAATGACCGGATATACAGGTGGTCTCTTATTTTGCAAAACTATACATTTAGTATAGAACATATCAAGGGTAAGGACAACATTCTGGCTGATACCCTTAGTAGACCATCTGGGGTAGAAATACCTGAAATCCCACATATAAATGTAGAGTGATAGGTAGTACATGAATATATTATATTATTCTATGTAAAATAGGTTACATATACATAGACATGATGTGCTTAATCATGTACCAAGAACAATGAACTATCATGTGTCCGTAGACATCAAGTGAAGAACTGTGCTGCAAAACGTAGATATCACGGTGTGAAATAGGACAGCTCATTACCAACTAAGCTCCATTCCGGTGTATCATTTGTGTGAAGCGCAAAAAACAGTGTCAGAACAGTGCTTAATTACAGACACGAAAAGACTGAGCTACGACACCAGCGATCTCTACACGTGCACTACCAATAGAACACTATGATGACTGTGCAAGGTATTTCAGATACCCAGGCAAAGTGTGTAGATAGATTATGCCTATACAACCATTATACATACATGAAGGCAACTACTAACCTGTGGAAACTGAATACCATGTATATAAACTTATTGTGATATGTAATATAATATTTTAAGATAGTGATAAATTAGATGTAAGTTAGGAAATATAATAGTTCTCATTTATTTTAAGTGTAGTTAGTACAGTAATTAACCCATTAGAATTAAATTAGAATATTAATTTAGACGTAAAAATAGTTAATTATAAGCTAAATTAAAGTATTGATAGCATTAGTACCATTTAGATTGTTATATTTCACTTAGCTTCATTTTAGTTTAGTTTATTCCATCTTAATAAAACCATACCATATTTAAGATATTACCATTTATTAGTATCATCATTTGACATCATAATAGATTAAAAAGAGTAGATAAGGTAACATACATCATTTACACCATTTAGATTAAGAATATCACTCATATAATTCCTTTGTGCATTTAAAAACATTATTTAGCATACTATTTAGAAAAATACATAAATTGTGTTCACATCACCCATTTAATTAAGGTACATAACTCACATCACAACAATCACATTTAAATAGTTAGATTACATCCCGTAGATTAGAGAAAAATAAGAAGTAATATAAGCATATCATATAATTAACATAACAAATTTAATAAATTTAGGTAACACATTAAATACTTAGTTATAGAATTAGAATGGTATGTTAGAATGTAGAGTTTTATGTTAGTGTAATATAGTGGATGATGAGACCAAGGGGACAAACCATAAACCCTTTCTCGTCCATGTAAATATATTGTAAATACATGACTCGTGCAGCGACTTTCGCACAGTCATGGGGCTCAACTATTTAAACTGAGCCAAACCTGTACAGTGTCACTCCAAGGTTTTTAAATAATTGGAAGGATTAGTGTGGAAGGATAAAAGATGTGTGACAGAATTAAGGGTGAAAGGAGTGTGACAGAAGTGTGGAAGTGAGAGCGAATGTAAAATAGACGGGAGAGAGTGAAATCAGTCAGCGAATTCTTCTGCTGCCTGGCGCAAATTTTAGTATTTCTCTGTGTTAATGTTGGTTTTCGTTAGTAAAAATGTGCTAGTGTGAATGTGTTGTCTGTAATATAGTTTAGAACGTAGATTACAGTATTTTGGGTTTCATAACAAGGGAATGTAGTCACGAATTAGTGTTATACACCTGTTTGTGGCCGCATTTAACCAAATTATGACACTTAAAAAACTAACATACATACACATAGGAGTTAGAAACATAGATTAGAAGGTAGATTAGTAGATTGATTACATCCAAACACGCAAACAACCAGAAAAACAAACAGATAAATTACATATACTTTTTCTAGATCAAAGGGAGATAACTTCGAGTCAGGGGACATCATAGACAACGAAAAACTAACAACAGTGAAATATTACTTTACACGCGGAAGCGAAGTAGGTAAAGCCTGTCGCACACACTCTTGTATAATGGTTGTTAAATATTATATGGGGGACATGAAGCAATTCATGTGTTGACCCTAAGAAAGTCAACTTTGTATGGGTAGTAAGTTAATTTACTATGTGAGGGCAGGTCTTATAAGACAACGGTCCGGTTCAGACATACCTCTAATAAATATAATATAGCATGTGAGAAGAGGGCTCACGCCAACCAGTCAAGTTTGTGGCGATTGCCAGTAACCGAGTAAAGTTTTACTACATTGTGACAATAGTCAGTAGAAGTCTAGTAGGATGCCCAAAGCCAGGTTATCTAGAGTCTTTGACAAAAATTAGAGACACTAATTTTGTAGGAACCTCTTGCGTCACAACCAATGAGTGAAAGTTGATGACGCAACACAGGAGGGGTGGGTGTGTGTCAAAGACTCGACCGCATCCCCTCCGCCAGGAAGAGCAGTCAATCTTGAAGAGGCCAGGAGGTGATACGGTGCCCGAGGTAAGGGCAGGGGAGATGAGGTAATGGGAGATGGTTATCAATTCCCTCATGAGACACGCAGGCGGTGTTCAGAGAGTTAGCACTCTAATCACGATAGCATCACGCCTTGTGGTAGCCACGGAGAAGTTGAGTATCCACTCAACATACCACGTCTGCGATCAGCATGCCATGTGAGGCAACACGCACCAAGGTCAAGGTCGATCCGCGTGGTGTGTGACGAGGGGATGAAAGATTGTCAGACGGGAGGACAGGACTTGTAGTGTGCACTTCGTTAGAGTAGCGATGGGGGTTCTTGTGTTTAGTTGTGTAGAAAGTTAGCATAGGGGTTAGCAGCTCGTGATAGATAATACTGTGGCTTTATGTTGTGTGTTTCAATAGCGACTGTTCACTGATTGTAGCGAGCCAACGGCAATAAAATGTACCATTTATTTTCCTCGCACACGACTTGCAAGTTGTCTTGTATGGTGTGCCAGAAGTACCCGATGATGCCTGTCAGTTGAGTTGTTGACAACCTACCTGGTAGCAGACGTGGGAGACCCTGAGGATGGTGTCGCATTCTGTGATCTCATCGCGACCCAGTGGCCTGATATTGCCTGCCGAGGTCAAGGTTGTGGAGATAAACACGGTCACCAAAAGGACTAGAGCTACCTGGGACATCTGACGGAGCATCTGCCAATAGAAATATGACATCTTATAGTTTTGCTCTGACACACAGAAACAACACACACACACACACACACACACACACACACACACACACACACACACACACACACACACATATATATATATATATATATATATATATATATATACGCGTATATACACATATATGCACGAACACACGCATACATGCATACACACATACATGTATACACATATACACACGTATACACACACACATACACTATACACACATACATACATGTATGTACGCTGGAAGATCAATAGATACACAGAAAGACATATTTGTGCTTCATAGATTATACCAAGCCGGTCTCCCTGGTCTAGGTGTTGCACGACTTTCTCCGTAATTCCGTATACTCTCGTGAGTAACTGACGTTGCGTGAGAATCGGTAGCGGTTTTCTCCGCGTTGGTAACTTACGGGGTACGTGAGCCGGTAACTCAGAAAGTAATGGCAAACTACTGAGCGTAATTTTGCCAAGAAATCAACAATCAGCTGCAAGATGCTGATGTCGACAGCGATGTCCTATGAAGGATATGAAAAAAAAAAAAAAAATTATACTAAGGCATTTGATAAAGTAAAATATGACGAACTAATTACGAGGGGCTGTCAATAAGTAATGCCTCCTACGTTTTTATCTATGTAAACGCTTTATCGTTTTGCAATGTATTAATTTAGCTTGATTCCTCAAACACTCTTCTGCATTATGTATCACCACTAACCTGTTTCAGTCACAGGTTGCGCAACAGTAACGGTTTAAAAATGGCCACAAAAGAAGTTCGGTTAAAGCAACGTATTGTCATAGAAATCCCCAATGCTGAAGACGAGACCCCGATTCGCATCAACGAACGTTTGAGTATTGTTTATGGAGATTCCATCCACCCATCATGTGCCATGCCGGAAAGCGTGGGCGGTCATGACTCGCCATTTCACTCGATCACCGGAGTCGTGTCTCAGCTATGTGTTCCTGTCTCGACCATGCCATGTGGCCAAGCCATCCAGGTATTTTCCTTTCGGTCATCCTCTTGGTCTGTTCCCTTCGATCTTGCCAGTTGTCACTAAGTTCTCCAATCCATTTTTTCTCATAACATGTCCAAAAAATTTTGAATGTCTACGTCTAATTTCTCTAATCACTTTATGATTTTCACTTGTTTCCTGTAGTACTTAGTCATTTGTTTTTCTGTCTGTCCATGGAATTCTTTGCATTCTCCCCAGAAGCCACGTTTCTACAGGCATCATATATTTTTCAGCTTGACTTCTCATTGTTCAAGTTTCACATCCATACAAAAGTACAGACTCTCAGTAGTACCTCAATACTCTTTTTCTTGTTTCAATTGACATCTTTTCATTGGTCAGTATGGTTTTCATCTTGCTAAAGACTACTTTTGCCATGGCGATTCTTGTTCTAATCTCTTCAAGGCATCTCCCATAAGATGCTATGACTGTTCCAAGATAATTGTATCGATTCTCTTGTTGAAGAATATTCCTATTTACTTGTATATTACATCATCGTACTTCGTTCTTCCTAGTGACGACCATAATCTGTGCCTTTTTACAATTTAATTCTAACCCCAATTGTTCAATGTGTGCAACAACCGCATGTACTAATTATTGCAGATCCTGCTCAATTTTCTGCAGTCAGTACTGTATCATCTGCATATCTAATGTTATTGATGTTTCGTCCTCCAATGATGATTCCATTTATATCTTCTACATTTCTGAAAATATTTTCACTGTATAGGGAAGACAGATCTGGAGACATTACACATCTCTGTCTCACACTTCTCTTAATAGGCTGATATTGTCCGACTTCATTATCAATCCTTATGGCAGCTTGTTGTTTCCAATATATGTTTTAATAAGTCTAATGTCTTTCCCATCAATTTGTAGGTCTGCAAGCATATCTACCATGTTGACATGTCTTACTCTATCGAAAGCCTTTTGGTAGTTAATAAAGCAAAGATGTATATCTATAGAGCGTTCAATAACTGATAGCATATACACAGCATTTACTGTACCCTTTCTTTTTACAAACCCACATTGTTCTTCCCCTATTTCAGATTGTATTTTCTTTCTCACTCTTTGCATGATAACTCGTAGCAAAATCTTCGTGACGTGACTCATTGTATTAATTGTTCTATGTTGATCACTTTCCAATGCTCCTGATTTCTTTGGGGTTGAAATAAATACAGAATTACATAATTCAGAAGGTATATATCCGGTATCATATAATGTGTTCAGCCATATTCGTCTTAATTGCAGACAATGAACAGGACCTGCAACATTTAGTAGATGCAGTTGTTACACACAGAGAACAACGAGGGTTAGAATTAAATTGTAAGAAGACACAGATTATGGTCGTCACTAGGAAGAACGAAATACCACAATGTAATATACAAGTAAATGGGAATATTCTTCAACAAGTGAATAGGTACAATTATCTCGGAACAGTAATAACATCTGATGGGAGATGCCTTGAAGAGATTAGAACAAGAATCGCCATGGCAAAGGCAGCCTTTAGCAAGAGAAAAACATACTGACCAATAAAAAGATATCAATTGAAACGAGAAAAAGAGTGTTGAGGTGCTACATAGAACCTATACTTTTATATGGACGTGAAGCTTGGACAATGAGCAGTCAAGCTGAAAAACATATGATGGCTGTAGAAATGTGGTTTCTGAGGAAACTGCAAAGAATACAATGGACAGCCTGAAAGACTAATCAACAGGTCCTTCAAGAAACAAACGAAGATCGTAAACTGATTAGAGACATTAGGCGCAGTAAGTCAAAATTTTTTGGGCATGTTATGAGAAGAAATGAATTGGAGAACTTGGTGACAACTGATAAGATCGAAGGGAACAAACCAAGAGGGAGACATAGAAGCAAATACCTGGATGGCTTAGCCTTGTGGCATGGTCGAGACAGAAACACGGAGCTGATCCACGACTCTGGTGATCGAGTGAGGTGGCAAAACATGACCGCCCACGCTTACCGGCATGGCACATGAGGGATGGATATTCGCCTAAAGCTTTAATCATTTCTGTTGTGATGTTATCTGAACCGGGGTTCTTGCCAGCTTTCATATGTTTAAAAACATTCCGAACCTCCATCTTCAAAATTGGTGGTCCTTCATTATTAAATCGAATATCATACTGTTCATCTCTGTTATCATCATAAATGTTTTTCACATAATCTGACCATTCATGTTGAAACTGATCTTTTTCTATTATGATTTTGCCATCTTTAGGTTTTAGACAGCATGCTGATGTTCTTGTTCTTTTATTAGTAAGTTCCTGAATTCTTTTGTGCACTAATTTGGTACTTTGACTGTTGTGTTGTTTTTCAATTTTTATGCAATATTTCTCAAGCCAAACGAACGAACGAACGAACGAACGAACGAAAGAACTTTATTTTCAATGGGTAACAAATTGGGCAAGCAGGCCCGTCTTCCATTCGACCCTTCCAATCACCCATCTTTCGTTCATCAGTGCATAGTGCATTCACATAGAAAAAAAACAAAAAAACATTATCAAATGAATGTTGTAAACATAAACAATGGATGTTACCATGTTATGAGACAAATGCCTCACCCACCCACCCACCCATCCCCTATCCATCCGCGTGTCCCCCTCACACACATCCACCACCCAACCACACACATACCCACAGGCACATACATTCCCCCATCCCCCAACCCACACATCCCACACCCTCCCCCCACATACACCAACTCCCCACCCACCACACATCCCCCCATACACATTCCCCACCCACCCACACACAAACCCAAGCACACATACATGCATCCACCCATGCATCACCCACCCACTCATCCCCCACCTTCGCACATCTCCCCACCCACACGCACACATCCTCCACCCATACCATAATCTACCAACACTCACCCACTCACATATCCTCCACCACCCACCCACACACCCCAACCACTCAGCCAAACACACATCCCCCAACCACATATCCAACATCATACACACATATTCCCGCCAACTCACATATCCCGCACCTACCCACACGCAAAAGCCGCACCCACCTACACATCCCCCACTTACACACATACCCCACCCACAAAATCTCCTCTACCCACACACCCCGCACGCACACACACATCCCCCACCCTCCCCAACCTACACACACACACCCTCCTACACATCTTCCACCCACCCACTCGCCAAGCACCCCCTTCCCCGATCTCCAATGCACAATCACACATCCCTTAACTACACATCTCACCACCCATGCACACACACACACACACATCCCCACACCCATACACACATCCCCACCCACCAACACATTTCTCATCCAAAAACACACACCTCTCACCCACACACACCCCACCACCCACATATACCCCACCCACACACATCCGCTCTCACACACATTTCTCCCCACACACACACATCCCCCACACATACACTCATCTCTCACTCACATCCATCCACTCACGTACTCATCCATCAACCACTCACACCCACAAATCACCCACCCATTAACATATGCATCACTCATCTACCCTCCCATCCACACAGACCCAAACCACCCAGCCAAACACACATTCCCCATCCTCACATACATCTTTCATCCATCCGCATCCTCCCCTACCCCTCACACATCTCCCCTCCCACACAACACCCCACCCATAAACACATTCCCCCCACACACACATCCCCCAAATGCATTCCCCATACAAATCCCCGCCCACACACACATCTCCCCACCCACCCAGACATCCCCCACCTACAAACATCCTCATCACCCACACATACATCCTCCATCCACTCACATTTACCCCATCCAAACTCACACACTCCTACCCACACAGACATATCCAATTCACAGACACACCTCCACACAAAACCCCCACACCCATCCCCCACACCCATCACACACCCATCCCCCTACCCACACACATCTGCCACACACCCATTCACCCACCCAAATACACATTCCCTACCCACACCCCCAACCCACCAACACCCACATTCTTCCAACCATCTTCCCAAATATCCCCACCCACACACACACACATCCCTCACACACACATAAATCCCCCACTGACCACACATCCCTTCACCCATCCACACATCACCCATCAACCCACACACATCCCCCACACACAACCACTCCACACATACATTCCCCACACCCCCGCCACACACACACACACATCCCTCACATACACACTCACACACACATCCTCATATCTAGACACATACATGATGCCTCACATGATCAAATGCTTCCTTTGCTTCTTTGGCCATGCTTCTTTTGCCTCCTTACATAATATTCTGACTTGTCTGTGAGTTTCTTTATATTTGGCGAGATACTTTTTGTTGAGTCTTCTTGTTTCCATTAGTTATAACATTTCTTCAGTCATCCATTTCTTACAGCCCACCTTCTTTAATTTTGGTATAGTTGTTTCTGCTGCCAAACTTATTGAATTCCTCAACATTTCCCCTGAAATAGGATCTCAAGATCAGACAATACATCAAATCTGTTCTGTACTTCTATGTTGAATTTATTTTGTATTTCCATGTCATTTCTCAAAGTACAGGAGCGGCTGACCGAGTGGCTAGAACCGCCGGACTCTCCTTCAAGAGACCCGGGTTCGATCCCTCAGTAAGGTGTGGGATTTTCTTCTGTCGGGGGCAAAAAGAAAGCCTAACCTGCACAGTTAGCGGCGACTGCACTAGCCAGGTGGCCTTAATTCCCCAGGCTCAAAGGTACTATACTGGCAGTAAATGACAGTTTTTTCCCAGTGTACACTGATCATATTTAGTGTTATGGAGATTCAACAGTGGATATTAGCACTGTCCGACGTTGGGTACTTGGCTGTGACGAAGCTGAAGTATGTCAAACCTCACTGGCTGAAGCAAAGCGGACTGGTCATCCGTTAACCTCCACACAAATTCATCGAGTTGATGCCACCGTGCACAAATCTTTGAATAACCCAAGTCTTCAATGAAGGTCTGGGCACAGTTTATCCAGTGTTACCCGACGATCACCACGAAATGTCTCGCCTTCACCATTAAGGAATTCCATGACATTATTTTGCTGAAACCGAACATCTTTGATGCCATTTTTAAACCGTTACTGTTGCGCAACCTGAGAATGAAACAGGTTGGTAGTGATATGCAATGCAGAAGAGTGGATGAGGAATGCCACTAATTTCATAAATTGCACACCAGTAAAGTATTTACATAGAGAAAAAAAAATAGGAGACATTACTAATTGACCGTCCCTCGTAAAATGTTAGAAGACATCAATATTGATGGGAAAGATCTCAGAATAATAATAAAAAAAATATTAACTGGAACCAAGTAACAGTAATTAAAATGGGAAATACAGAGGGTAATTATGAACACATAAAGCTAGGAATACGACAGGGATGTGTTTTGTCACCAGATCTCTTCTCGCTCTATACATTGATACATACATTACATACATTGGCACCTTGCCGTCTTGACAGACGATAGTTTTTGCTTCAAAAAGGCATAATAACTTTTACCCATGGCGATAGCGAATGTGACTGGTAAGGCCAATTTGCGCTGTAAATGTTCGTTCACAGTGGGTGCATGTGAACACGTGGTCATTTCCACCATCATGCACCATCTTACATCTCACACGCTCGGTGTGTGACTTATCTGCAATAATTTTCTCCTTTTTCTTTATTCCATTTCTGATGTTTGCCCTCCATGCAACACGTTCAGTGGCGACTTGCTCCCAGTGTGCACTATCAATGCCTGTATCAATCATGTCCCGCTTACACACATCTTTGTATCGTAGTAGAGGCCGACCCTGAGATCTCTTACCTATCTGTAATTCACCAAAAAGATGTCCTTTGGTATTCTACCATCATCCATCCTCCTAAGATGTCCTATCCATCTAAGTCTACGAAGACTGAGCATGGAATAAACTGTCACACAACCTGATCTTTCCAATACTTCAGTATTTGTGATTTTGTCTTGCCACTTAATACCAAGAATTCTTCGCTCTATGGCGAAGTAATAATGAAAGAGATCAAAGAAAAGCCGGAAATACTAATCGGAAGTTCTAATATAAACAATATACGCTTTGCAGATGACACAGTATTGGCAACGAGTAATGTAAAAGATCTACAAAAATCGTTGGACATTGCATTAACGGAGAGTGCAAAAAAAAAAGGACTCTCCTTGAATATCAAGAAATCAATAACATTAGTGATATCAAAGAGAAATGTGGCACCAAAATGTGAAGTTGAAACATGAAGGGAGATTCATAACACATTGGATAATATGACATGCCTAGGGGCATTTATAACACCAGACGGAAAGTGTACAACAGAGATTAAGAGCAGAATAGGCAAGCAAATTCTGCATTTCAGAAAATAAAATGTTTCTTGTGCAATAAGTCACTGTCATTGAATGTAAGAAAGAGAATGCAGAAATGCTATATAGAACAAGTTATGCTGTATGGCAGTGAATCTTGGAATATAAATTAACAAGTTAAGAAGAACTTGGAAGCAACAGAGATGTGCTTCCTAAAACGAACGTTGCGAATTCCATGGACTGCCTGAGTAACTAAAGACGATTGCCTGAAAGAGGCTTATGAAACTAGAACGTTATAAACAACAATAAAAATACAGGCAAACAGCCTTCATTGGTCACGTGATGAGGAGAGAGGCTTTAGAGAACATCGTGACAACTGGAAAGATTGAGGGGAAGAGAGGCAGAGGCAGACAAAGAGAAATGATGATGGATGGATTGAGACGGTGGCATGCAGGAATATCAGCAGCAGAGGTGATCCTGAAAACCAAAGACAGAGATCTGTGGAGTGCAATGAACGTCTACGCCAGCTGGCATGACCTAGATGATGATGATCATGATGAGTAGTACTAGTACTAGTAGTATTTGTAGTAGTAGTATTAGTAATATTTGTAGAAGTAGTAGTAGTAATAGTAGTAGAAGTAGTAGTAGTTGTAGTAGTAGTTGTAGTAGTAGTTGTAGTAGTAGTAGTAGTATTTTAGTAGCAGAAGTAGTAATTGCCTTTGTAGTAGTATTAATAGTAATATTTGTAGAAGAAGAAGTAGTTGTAGTAGTAGTAGTAGTTGTAGTAGTAGTTGTAGTAGTAGTAGTAGTAGTAGTAGTAGTAGTAGTATTAATTGTAGTAGTAGTTGTAATAGTAATAGTAGTAGTAGTAGTTGTAGTAGTAATAGTAGTAGTAGTAACTGTGTTTGTAGTAGTAATAATAGTAGTAGTTGTTGTAGTAGTAGTAGTAGTAGTCGTAAAAGTAGCAGTAGTAGTAGTAGTGGTAGCGACAACAACAACAGCAGCAGCAGTAGTAGTAATAGTAGTAATAGTAGTAGTAATAGTAGTAGTAGTAGTAGTAGTAGTGGTAGTAGTAGTAATAGTAGTAGTAGCAGTAGTAGTAGTAGCACTTGTAGTAGTAGTAGTAGTAGTAGTAGTAGTAGTAGTAGTAGTAGTAGTAGTAGTAGTAGTAGTAGTAGTAGAGGTAGTAGTAGTAGTAGAGGTAGTAGTAGTAATAGTAGTAGTAGCAGTAGTAGTAGTAGCACTTGTAGTAGTAGTAGTAGTAGTAGTAGTAGTAGTAGTAGTAGTAGTAGTAGTAGTAGTAGTAGTAGTAGTAGCACTTGTAGTAGTAGTAGTAGTAGTAGTAGTAGTAGTAGTAGTAGCACTTGTAGTAGTAGTAGTAGTAGTAGTAGTAGTAGTAGTAGTAGTAGTAGTAGTAGTAGTAGTAGTAGTAGTAGTAGTAGTAGTAGTAGTAGTAGTAGTAGTAGAGGTAGAACAATAAGACGAAGAAGAAGAAGAAGATCATCTCTAACAATAACAGTAATATGATGGTTAACAACAAACGTACCTTCTCAAATTATAATGTAAACTAATCACTAGTATACGCATGAAAAGTAACATAAAAGCGACAGAGAGATAAGCAACTACATGTAACTTACCTTGGATATGTGGTGAAGATTGTTCTGGTCCTATGGAAGCAAACCGAGACAACGGCCGGGTCGAACAGATACAAAAGCTAAAAAAGTAAGAATGTTCAGAGCTAAAGAATTTTAGATGTGAATTTGCCCACGCAATTCTCGCTCTTTTATAGCGAACAGTTCGCGGTGGTTACATAAATTATTTCTGGGAATTATTTCACCAGGCACAGTGTTTTGACACAATGACAGAAACAACTGTCTCAATGTTTGTTTGTAAATATGGAAACCTGACTTGCAGAGCAAAATATGAACAGAAAATATTTTCACAACATAAATACACCTTTAGATGTGGACACTAGTTAATCGATCGTTGGCGACGAGGGCAGTGGGCATAAACTTCTAGTAAGACCAGGTGGGCAAGGGGGGAAATAGCCCGTCAAACTAAGCCTCAAAGCGGGTCAAGGCTATGGGCAGGAAATGGACAAACTGACCATGTATGTAAATTACCTCGAGATAATATCACGCCACTTCAGTCGGCGCGTAGGAAATAAATGGTTACTATATCTGAAAAGCACACATTGTTCATATTTTCCTCTATTATTCCAAAGGACGCCGGCTTCGTGGCTTAGAGGTTATGACTTTTCTCCGTAATCTCGTATACTCTCGTGGGACGGTGAGAATCAGCAGTGGTTCGAATCGCATCGGTAACTTACGGGGTATGTGAGCCGGCCGCTCAGAAAGCAATGGCAAACTACTGAGCGTAATCTTGCCAAGGAATCAACATACAGCTGTAAGATGCTGGTGTTGACAGCCATGTCCTGTAAAGGATATGCAAATAAAAAAAAAAAATTCCAAAGGACTGTTGTGGTAGCACAGTTACTAGAACACTTGCCTGCTTACTAGTGGCAATGTGTTAGAAAATATATAGTGGTGGACGTTATCAACTCGACCGAGTCTCCCAGCCTAACAAGGGTACCAGAAATGTAATGGGAAGTAAAAGGTAGCCGGTGTGATACTGCCAGCACCACCAATCAAGTGCCTGCTGGCCTACACAACTGTACGGCTAGCATCATATTCCCGCTGCTCCTCACGGCCTGTAACATGGTTCTCTCTATACCACTTCTGCTACTATTGTCTCTATATACTACTTCTGTTATCAGTTATCAGTTATCAGTTGGGGTATCTTCATTGCACTCCGGACAGGTCCATAGGTGCTCAGATTCCCCCCCCCTCCCCCCCCCCCCCAGCATATGCATCAGCGTCCGGTGGCTAATAGTGCCAGTTCTGTGTTGGTTGACGAGGCGCTTTGTTTTCCCGATGTACCTCTCGCGTCTGGCTATGCCGATTCTTACTCCCAAGTCTTTCATCCTGGACAGCGATGTGGATTCACTGACGTCAAAGTCCTCTGTTCTCGCCATATCTTTAAGGGCGTTAATAACATCGGCACGATCCATGGGCTGGCCATCTACAGGGGGTGCAGAGCCAGCCAGTTTATCCGCTCGTTCATTTCCCCCGACTCCCGCATGTCCCGGGACGAAGATGAATGTGACGTTACGGACAACAGACTTCCGCAGCGACTCAGTCAATCGTCTACGTACAGATCCAGCTTCGACCTTCCGAATCATGCTCATTGAATCACTTAGTACACACACGTTGGTATAATGCTGTGATTCCAGCGATATGAAAGCCTGTGTTACTGCCATCACTTTCATCGTCATGCTGCTCGTGGTCATGGAGTGGGCACCACTGGATTCTTGAACGGTTCGGCCCGCTTAACGGGCTGTAAATGCCCACGAACTTCTCTGTTGCTTTATAACAGATCCATCTGTATAGATGAGCACTTCGGAGTTTTCTGAGTGGTCATAGATGAGCGCGTTGACCTCTGCTCTTTGCTCTCTATACTACTTCTGCTAATAATGTCTCTATATACTACTGCTGCTACTATTTTTTTGCCATATTACTGCTGCTACTATTGTCTCTATATACTACTGCTGCTACTATTTTTTTGCCATATTACTGCTGTTACTATTGTCTCTATATACTACTGCTGCTACTATAGTTTCTATATACTACTGCTACTATTGTCTCTATATACTAATGCTGCTACAATTGTCTCTATATACTAATGCTGCTAGAATTGTCTGTATATACTAATGCTGCTACAATTGTCTCTATTTACTAATGCTGCTACAATTGTCTGTATATACTACAGCTGCTACTACTACTATTGTCTCTATATACTACTGCTGCCACTACTGTAACTATATACCACTGCTGCTACTACTACTATTGCCTCTATACAAAATATAGTCACGGAGAAGACCCCCCAGTGACTACATTAAAGCGTAACGACGGGATGAGAAGAATAAAAAGATTAAAAAATTTAAAGCAATAAAGAGACAATGAAAATTTGAATCAAATGTTTCTGCTTACCTCAGAACCCCAAGCTGTGCACAGCTATATACATTATTTATGTTCACGGATTTTATTTGACGATGTCTTTGTCTATGTGAATGTAACATGCATAATAGCTAACTGATGTACGAAGAATGAGTCTTTGGAAGGGCCGAATGTAAGATGGGCCTGCGTGTCCAGTTTGAACCCCTTTGAAAATAAAATGTGTTCTTTCTTGTTGTCTACCTCTAATCCTTCTAGTCGTCACGATATTTTCTATTGTCTCTCTTCTCATTGTCTGACCGTCGAACACTGCTGGCCTGCGTTGCATAGTTATGAATAATGTTCTGTATGCCTCATCCAGGCAATCGTTGTTAGTTACTCTGACAATCCAAGATATTAACAAATCAATCAATCAATCAATCAATCAATCAAGTGCCGTCTCCACAATAAAAGCTGACTACAATGGATCTCCAACACTGTCAGTCACTCGCATTAATTGTACACTGAGTCACATTGCTGCTCGTCCATCTCTGGATGCCATTTCCCCACTTGTATCCTTGTATACCTCTTGCTCGATTGCCTTCAAAGTTCGTCTCAGAAATCACATCTCCGTTGCCTTCTAGCTGTTCCCGATATGTTCGTTCCCAATCCAAGATTCATTGCCATACATCACCATTCTAAGATTCACTGTCATACAGTACCATTCCAAGATTCACTGCAGTATAGCACCATTCCAAGATTCACTGCCATACATCACCATTCCAAGATTCACTGCCATACATCACCATTCCAAGATTCACTGCCATACAGTACCATTCCAAGATTCACTGCCATACAGCACCATTCCAAGATTCACTGCCATACAGCACCATTCTAAGATACACTGTCATACATCACAATTCTAAGATTCACTGTCATACATCACCATTCCAAGATTCACTGTCATACATCACCATTCTAAGATTCACTGCCATACATCACCATTCCAAGTTTCACTGTCATACATCACCATTCCAAGATTCACTGTCATACAGCACCATTCCATGATTCACTGCCATACATCACCATTCCACGATTCACTGTCATACATCACCATTCCATGATTCACTGTCATACATCACCATTCTAAGATTTACTGTCATACATCACCATTCCAAGATTCACTGTCATACATCACCATTCTAAGATTCACTGCCATACATCACCATTCCAAGATTCACTGTCATACATCACCATTCCAAGATTCACTGTCATACATCACCATTCCAAGATTCACTGTCATACATCACCATTCCAAGATTCACTGCCATACAGCACCATTCCAAGATTCACTGTCATACATCACCAGTCCAAGATGCAATGCTATACAGCACCATTCTAAGATACACTGTCATACATCACCATTCTAAGATTCACTGTCATACATCACCATTCTAAGATTCACTGCCATACAGTACCATTCCAAGATTCACTGTCATACATCACCATTCCAAGATTCACTGTCATACAGTACGATTCCAAGATTCACTGTCATACATCACCATTCCAAGATTCACTGTCATACATCACCATTCCAAGATTCACTGTCATACGTCACCATTCCAAGATTCACTGTCATACAACACCATTCCAAGATTCACTGCCATACATCACCATTCCAAGATTCACTGTCATACATCACCATTCTAAGATTCACTGTCATACATCACCATTCCAAGATTCACTGTCATACATCACCATTCTAAGATTCACCGCCATACATCACCATTCCAAGATTCACTGTCATACATCACCATTCTAAGATTCACTGTCATACATCACCATTCTAAGATTCACTGTCATACAGTACCATTCCAAGATTCACTGTCATACATCACCATTCTAAGATTCACTGTCATACATCACCATTCTAAGATTCACTGTCATACTGTACCATTCCAAGATTCGCTGTCATACATCACCATTCCAAGATTCACTGCCATACATCACCATTCTAAGATTCACTGCCATCCATCACCATTCCAAGATTCACTGCCATACATCACCATTCTAAGATTCACTGTCAAACATCACCATTCCAAGATTCACTGTCATACATCACCATTCTAAGATTCACTGCCATACAGTACCATTCCAACATTCACTGCCATACATCACCATTCTAAGATTCACTGTCATACAGTACGATTCCAAGATTCACTGTCATACATCACCATTCCAAGATTCACTGTCATACAGCACCATTCTAAGATTCACTGTCATACAGTACCATTCCAAGATTCACTGTCATACATCACCATTCTAATATTCACTGTCATACATCACCATTCTAAGATTCACTGTCATACATCACCATTCTAAGATTCACTGTCATACATCACCATTCTAAGATTCACTGTCATACATCACCATTCTAAGATTCACTGTCATACATCACCATTCTAAGATTCACTGTCATACATCACCATTCTAAGATTCACTGTCATACAGTACCATTCCAAGATTCACTGTCATACATCACCATTCCAAGATTCACTGTCATACAGTACGATTCCAAGATTCACTGTCATAATCACCATTCTAAGATTCACTGTCATATATCACCATTCCAAGATTCACTGCCATACATCACCATTCCAAGATTCACTGCCATACATCACCATTCTAAGATTCACTGTCATACATCACCATTCTAAGATTCACTGTCATACATCACCATTCTAAGATTCACTGTCATACAGTACCATTCCAAGATTCACTGTCATACATCACCATTCCAAGATTCACTGCCATACATTACCATTCCAAGATTCACTGCTATACATCACCATTCCAAGATTCACTGTCATACATCACGATTCCAAGATTCACTGTCATACATCACCATTCTAAAATTCACTGTCATACATCACCATTCTAAGATTCACTGTCATACAGTACCATTCCAAGATTCACTGTCATACATCACCATTCTAAGATTCACTGTCATACATCACCATTCTAAGATTCACTGTCATACTGTACCATTCCAAGATTCGCTGTCATACATCACCATTCCAAGATTCACTGCCATACATCACCATTCTAAGATTCACTGCCATCCATCACCATTCCAAGATTCACTGCCATACATCACCATTCTAAGATTCACTGTCAAACATCACCATTCCAAGATTCACTGTCATACATCACCATTCTAAGATTCACTGCCATACAGTACCATTCCAACATTCACTGCCATACATCACCATTCTAAGATTCACTGTCATACAGTACGATTCCAAGATTCACTGTCATACATCACCATTCCAAGATTCACTGTCATACAGCACCATTCTAAGATTCACTGTCATACAGTACCATTCCAAGATTCACTGTCATACATCACCATTCTAATATTCACTGTCATACATCACCATTCTAAGATTCACTGTCATACATCACCATTCTAAGATTCACTGTCATACATCACCATTCTAAGATTCACTGTCATACATCACCATTCTAAGATTCACTGTCATACATCACCATTCTAAGATTCACTGTCATACATCACCATTCTAAGATTCACTGTCATACAGTACCATTCCAAGATTCACTGTCATACATCACCATTCCAAGATTCACTGTCATACAGTACGATTCCAAGATTCACTGTCATAATCACCATTCTAAGATTCACTGTCATATATCACCATTCCAAGATTCACTGCCATACATCACCATTCCAAGATTCACTGCCATACATCACCATTCTAAGATTCACTGTCATACATCACCATTCTAAGATTCACTGTCATACATCACCATTCTAGATTCACTGTCATACAGTACCATTCCAAGATTCACTGTCATACATCACCATTCCAAGATTCACTGCCATACATTACCATTCCAAGATTCACTGCTATACATCACCATTCCAAGATTCACTGTCATACATCACGATTCCAAGATTCACTGTCATACATCACCATTCTAAAATTCACTGTCATACATCACCATTCCAAGATTCACTGTCATACAGTACCATTCCAAGATTCACTGTCATACATCACCATTCTAAGATTCACTGTCATACATCACCATTCCAAGATTCACTGTCATACATCACCATTCTAAGATTCACTGTCATACATCACCATTCCAAGATTCACTGTCATACAGTACGATTCCAAGATTCACTGTCGTACATCACCATTCCAAGATTCACTGTCATACATCACCATTCCAAGATTCACTGTCATACATCACCAGTCCAAGATTCAATGCTATACAGCACCATTCTAAGATACACTGTCATACATCACCATTCTAAGATTCACTGTCATACATCACCATTCTAAGATTCACTGCCATACAGTACCATTCCAAGATTCACTGTCATACATCACCATTCCAAGATTCACTGTCATACAGTACGATTCCAAGATTCACTGTCATACATCACCATTCCAAGATTCACTGTCATACATCACCATTCTAAGATTCACTGTCATACATCACCATTCCAAGATTCACTGCCATACATTACCATTCCAAGATTCATTGCCATACATCACCATTCCAAGATTCACTGCCATACATCACCATTCCAAAATTCACTGTCATACATCACCATTCCAAGATTCACTGTCATACATCACCATTCCAAGATTAACTGCCATACATCACCATTTCAAGATTCACTGCCATACATCACCATTCCAAGATTCACTGCAGTATAGCACCATTCCAAGATTCACTGCCATACATTACCATTCCAAGATTCACTGCTATACATCACCATTCCAAGATTCACTGTCATACATCACGATTCCAAGATTCACTGTCATACATCACCATTCTAAGATTCACTGTCATACATCACCATTCCAAGATTCACTGTCATACAGTACCATTCCAAGATTCACTGTCATACATCACCATTCTAAGATTCACTACCATACATCACCATTCCAAGATTCACTGCCATACATCACTATTCCAAGATTCACTGCCATACATCACCATTCCAAGATTCACTGTCATACATCACCATTCCAAGATTCACTGTCATACATCACCATTCCAAGATTCACTGTCATACATCACCATTCTAAGATTCACTGTCATACATCACCATTCCAAGATTCACTGCAGTATAGCACCATTACTAGATTTACTGTCATACATCACCATTCCAAGATTCACTGCCATACAGCACCATTCCAAGATTCACTGCCATACATCACCATTCCAAGATTCACTGCCATACAGTACCATTCCAACATTCACTGCCATACATCACCATACCAATATTTACTGTCACTCAACATCAATCCAATATTCACTGCCTTACAATAGCACCGGTTCCATACATCATGACAGTACTGTCTCACATTTATTTCCGGATCCCAACAGGGCATTTAAGCATTTTAACCATTAAGCCTCTGGATGCTTCTGGCTACGGTTTGCAGTCACATGTTCCTCATGTTGGACTGGTAATGCATGGTTCCGTCGCCCTGCTAATGAGTTGAGTGCGTGGCGCGACACTATGAGCTGTGAATTTTATTTGGAATGTTTTTACATCTATCCGCGTTTGTTGTAGCGTGAACTGCATGTTTTTGGAACGATAACGGTCGGTCTGTCGCTTGGAATTGACTGGATTGCCTTTTCGGTTAACGAGTGCATTTTACTCGGAGACTCCTGGGGTCGTCGCCGGAGCTACGGTGGTCGTGCTTTGTGCGATGTTTTCAGCGGGCCGCCCTGCCGAATGGGACCGAGCCGAATGGGATAAATACCGAGGCAATGAAGTCTACCATCTTGACTTTTAATGCAATATTGATCAGTAATGTGTGGCTGCTGGTTTTCTAGTGACTGCCGCTTCCATCGACGATGAATTGTATTTCCATGGAGGACTTTTGTGTTGGCATTCTTACGGCGGCATTATGCTCAGTGTACCTATGCGGGTTGTTGGCTTGTCGAGACTCCTGTCTATTCCACTTTTCACATAGGACAGTGAGGCGGATTTCGTGTGATATTTACTGGCACAGGAACGGAGCATAATGGAGACGACCCGTTGCCGTGAAGTTGGAACCGCGACTAACTGTCAGACATTTAATGACAATAATTTACTTCCTAAAATTAATTTTATCGTCTACAGTACAACCTTTGCTTGGTCTTTTCTGTCTCTATCTCAGCCTTGTATCGCCCATCTTATGCTATAATTGTCCCTGTAGCTTTTAATGTATTCACGTGGTTAAGAGTGCGTCCTTCTATTGTTCTATCACATTTTGGGTTTAATTTGTGGTATTGTTCACACTGTGGTGTTGTTGACATTTTGGTGTTGTTCACAATTCACTCACCCTACTTGTTGGTTACCCTGGGTTCACTTGACTTCGCGGTCGGCTAAGTATCATGAAATTGTACCTTAGTAGTTTCTGAATGGCTACAGATTACCTGATTTAGCGTACCATTTGCTGGGAACAAAGGATGGTCTCGAGCAAACTGTAGCAGTGACGTCGACAGCACATTTCAGTGGTTTCCCTCTGCGTTGTGGACTGATTACAGCGGTCAGTCAATCCCGGAAACCCATGATGCATAACATAGTCTGAGCCGTCACAAACAAGTTAATGCATGGGACCTTACTGTCATGTCTTAAATAAACTACGAAACCTGGGCACGATGCCCTTTGTTCTCCTTTTGTATAAGTTACTACTGGCACCTTGTCGTCTTGCCAGACGATAGTGTGTTACATTGTGCTTCAAAAAGGCATAACTACCACCCATAGCGGTAGCAAATGTGACTGATCATACCAATTCGCCTGTAAATGTTCGTCCACAATGGATTCACGTGAACTCATGGTCATTTCCACCGCCATGCACCATCTTACGTCTCACACGCTCAATGTGTGACCTATCTGCAATCATTTGCTCCTTTGTCTTTATTCCATTTCTGATCGTTGCCCTCCACGCAACACGATCAGCGGCGACTTGACCCCAAGGTGCAATATCAATGCCTGTATCGTAGTAGAAGCCGACCTGGAGATCTCTTACCCATCTGTAATTCCCCTAAAAAGATGTTCTTTGGTATTCTACCATCATCCATCCTCCTAAGGTGTCCTATCCATCTAAGTCTACGAAGACGGAGCATGGAACAAACCGTCACACAATCTTATCTTTCCAATACTTCAGTATTTGTGATTTTGTCTTGCCACTTAATACCAATTATTCTTCGCAGACACCGCATATGAAAGCTGTTTAAACGTTTCTCTTGGCGTGAGTAAGTTGTCCAGGCTTCTCTGCCATAAAGAAGAGTACTAAGCACACATGCTTGATAGACAAGGACTATTGTTTTGACAGTAAGCTTCTTGTTCTCTTTTTTGTTTGTTAACCTGTTCATTGTTGTTGCTGCCTTACCAATCCGGATGTTGATTTCCTGATCTAGGGATAATTTGCTATTTACCACTGATCCTAGATATGTAAAATGGTCTACCATCTCTAGTTCGGCGTCGTCAATAAAGATTGATGGTACCCCATGTGACATAATCTGTGTCTTCTTTTTGCTAATTGTTAAACCAAATTCAGAACAAGCATTGGAGAATGCAGATAGTAGACGTAATTCTTCCTCAGAGTGGGTCGTAATTGCACCATCATCTGCAAAATGCAACTCTCTGATCAGTACCCTCCTAATTTTGGTCTAGGCCTTCAATCTCTGAGCATTGAAGAGGCCGCCATCTGAGCGTGAGTGAATGTATATACCGTCATCCTGATCACGAAAAGCGCATTTCAGCAGACGTGAAAAGTATATTACAAAGAAGGTGAGAGTTAGTTTGAATAAGTATGCAGACTGGTATGTGTATCAGGTTATTGGTACTCTTGGTATTGTTATACACAGTATCCAAGGATATATATACAACTGTTCTTGATCTTGTTGATTGTGCTATACATAACCCCTATCTTCTCGTATGTTGCGTGAAGGTGATAGTTCATGGTCAGAAAAGATATCTCAAAGAGAAAACTGACTCACTTGTAACTAGAATAGCTTATTGTCTTTTACAACAATTCAAATTAACCCGGAGTCCAAAAGTGGATAATACAAGCGTCTTTATGGTTTTTGTCAGGGATTAGTTTTATTTCACACAGATATCTCATTAAGTGCACCAGTCTCCAACCATAGATCACACAAAGTAAATTGGGAATCTTATCTCAGCGCACGAACAAAAAATAATCCTTCCATAACAAGAACCTCGTGCAGCTATGTGAAGGTTTAGAATCATTACATTTTGAGACTTGAGTGCACGGAAAAATAGGTGGTCAGTCTTTCCCTCCCGTAGCGAATGACGATCTCACGAACATCGTAGCACGGCTCCAGTTGTGTATATCACAATCACACATGCCATAAATATTAATTTGCAGGTTGCTTTTCCAGTGGCGTATATCAGAATCACACATGCCATAAATGTTAATGTGCAAGTGGCTTGTCCAGTTGTACAGTTTTGCCTGGACAGCGGACAGCGAGATCTGATGTATCCGAGTCCAACTTCAGTGGTTTTAAAACCCACGCAGTATGCACCACTAGGGCTCTCCGCGTTTTAGACGGGACATCTAGGACACCGTGGACATAGGACATTAGGGACAACGTGGACATAGGACATCCAGGACACCGTGTACACCGGACATCAAGGACACCTTGGACACAGGACAAGAAGGACACCGTGGACACAGGACAAGAAGGACACCGTGGACACAGGACAAGAAGGACACCGTGGACACAGGACAAGAAGGACACCGCGGACACAGGACAAGAAGGACACCGTGGACACAGGACAAGAAGGACACCGTGGACACGGGGCATCAAGGATACAGGGGACATGGGACAATAAGGACACCGAGGATGTCAAGGACTCACATCCGAGGTTGCGACGCGTTGTCTGTACCAACGCCAGACAACATAACAACACGCAACCCTGAGTAATGTGAAACACGGCAGAGAGAACGCGGCGTCGTTACCGACGCCCGGATAGGTAGCCACGCACAGCAATTGAGTTCACCCCGTGAACCGTGCAGGGGACACCAGCTGACGTGTGCGTGTAAGCGTGTAGGAACTGGCAGACGGGCTGAGATCGTTGAAAGGACAGGTCGCAAGGGAATGCGAGTCGAGTTTGAATCTGCCTTGAGAGCTAGCCTGTACGACAGTGGGAGACTGAGTCGAATGCTTGTATAAGTTTAACTGTAAGTGAGATGTTTATTGCTTGCATGTATTATTATGTATTGTAGTGATCTTGTTCATGTTGAAATGATTGCTATAGATTGTCAGTGCGCGATGTTTGTGCGATAATTAATGCAACGCGTCAATAAAGCGTGTGAATAATACTTTCGGATATTCACTTCGTGTGATTTGATAGTTTGATATTACTTCACACTTGCCAGAAAACGAGCTACTTGTCTTGTGTTATGCAAGACTCTGACAAGTGCGAATGTGGGGGCTTTCGTCCGGGTTTTGAATCAAATGCGAACGTATAAATTTTTTTGTCCGAGGTTGAAGCGAATGTGAACATGCCGATAGAAGTGCGCAAGTCATAGATTAAGGTAAAGTAACGAATTAATAGAGTTGATTTAATTAAATTATAAGTGTGAAGATATTATTTGAAGCCAACCGAGGCGTCTTCAGACTTAGCACTAAATTCAACAAATTGTGTACCTAAAATCCAAAATGGCGGCCGTGCCCTTGAATGTCATTGAGTAGAGGTAGTGTGAGCGTGAAAGTTGTTGAAAGTGGTAACGACTAACAATAATACTTGACAGCAGACAAACCTTTACAGACTTTAGTGACATTACACACACCATACATTTACAAACGTTCTAATTTCGTTTAGTTTAAAAAGTACAGGGTTTTTGTGACAACTTTACCTGAGTCTGGTGAACTTCAAAAATTTTTTGTGCGTCAACCCGAAAGACGTTCCAGTGTGATTTCGAGCACCACTGAACAGCACAGTACCCAAGGATTACTTGAGTATAAATTTTTTTTTCCCAGCTTTCTTTATACTTTCGTTAGTCTGGCTTTGGACATTAACTGTGCTATAAATATTTGTAACTTACTAACATCATAAGTAATTTTGTTTATATTTATTCCATCATATCTATTGTTCATCATGTCTTCTTTAAACGAGTTCATTGAAATGGGTTTAAAATTGAATATGTCTGGTGAGGAATTGAGAGCCTGGAGTGAAAATAAATATGCAGAATATCTGTTGAAACAAGAGCAAATTAGTGAGAGGGATGAGAGAGCGGCCGAAAGGGCATTAAAGCAATCAGAAGTTGCTCTGAAAAGTAAAGAGGCAGACTCAGAAGCTGCTTTAAAGCTTCAACGGGCACAATCAGAAGCTGCTCTAAAGCTTCAACAAGCACAGTCAGAAGCGGCAGTGAGGCAAGCTGAGATCTTAGCCCAAAGTAAGAGAGAAGATCAAGAAACACAACTGAAAATTGAACAGCTAAAAGCTGAATGTTCTAAAGAGAAAGTGAATAGAGAAACAGACAAAGATCAACCTCATAAGAAGTACCAAGGTCTGATCAGAAGTTACAACACAGGTGATTGCATAGCAGCATTCACCCAAAATTTTGAATTTGTTATGGATCATTACAAAATCCCAAAACCTGAATGGGGGATAGTATATGTAAGAAGTCTTTCTGGGGAACCTCTTAAAGTCATAGAGTCGATCCCAAATGACCTGAAAGAAGATTATCTTTACATTAAAGCAAAAATTATGTCACATTTTTTGCTAGATGAATCAGGTTATAGAGAACAGTTTAGGAAGTTGTCTCCTAAGCCAACACACACGTTCTCTGATTACATCTCAGAAATTCAAAATATTTTTTCTAAATGGCTGTCAGCAGCTAAAGTAAATGGAAGTTATGACAAATTGGTTGACCTTATGTTGAGAGATAAGATTATTGCATCTCTCCCAGCCCCCTTTTCTAAATTTTTGTTGGAATGTCAGTGTGAAAGTGTTCAACAGATTGAAAGTCGTGGCTCTGGTTATTTTGCAGCCAATAAGCATTGTTTCTCTAGTGGTCTGACCAGCACAGACTTTGTAGCAGCAGCTAAATATGGCAAATATCAGGCAGGGTCAAATAGCAAACAAAGACCTTATAGGCAAACTGCAGAGAAATTATATCAGTGTAAATATTGCAACTATGCACACAATGAGCATGATATGTGCGACCAACATCCTGGGTACACTGCTTACTTGCATAATTACAGTTCTAAGCAAGAGAAAGAGAGGAAGAACTACAAAAAACTTACAAAATGTTACCTTTGTAAGGCTTTTGGTCACTGGCGTAAAGATTGTAAAGCCAAGTCAATGACAAAAAGGGCTAATGCAGCCATGTTTGACATTTCTTCGTCAGAAGATGAAAGTGTACAAGATCACCCAGTAAACTCGGCACACTCCATTGAAGTGTTCCATCAGGAAAAATGTACCATTTGTGATCAATTTCATGAGGATGGCGTGTTAACATGCGGCCATTCTATACCTATTACCAGTGAGGAGGCCAATTCGGTAGTAAACTCCAAAGGTATACTAAACATACACCAGGGGTATGTTAATGGTAAAGCTGCCACAGTCTTACGTGATAGCGGGAGTACTCTCATTGGTGTAAAGAGAGATTATATTTTACCAACACAATATAGTGGTAAATATGTCACATGCAGGACATTCTCAGGGAACATAGAGAAATATCCACTTGCGTGGGCATATATAACTACACCATTCCTTACAGGAAAGGTGAAATGCGCAGCATTAACCAATCCTTGCTGTGATATTATTATTGGAAACCTTCCTGAAGTGAATGATATACCACATGACATCAATACATCATCTGTCAGTTGTAATATCGATACTACCACTTCACCTTCATCACCAATCACCATTCATGATGTATTACCACCTGTAAATGAATGTACAAATACCAACCTGGCTATGCCAGAATATACATGTAATTGTGTGAATGTAACATCAATGTGTGATGAGAATGATCGTTGTAATGTAGTAAACGCAGTAACTCGATCTACTGCACAGATGCAAGATCGAATCGATCAAACAGAGGCTTTACAACGAGTAAGTCCTGTTGTAACATCTCCTGAGACAACAAGGGAGACGTTTATAACATCTCAGAAAGCCGATCGATCTCTGCAAAAGTATTTTAAACTTATAGGCCAAAAGCCAAGAGTAGCAAAGAATGCTCAATGGTACTTTGCTCTCAAGAACGGAATTCTAACACGGTACTACACCAAAGGTTCCAGCACTATAGAACAAACAGTGCTACCGTTAGAAAACCGCAAGCAAGCATTGAATATAGCTCATGACATACCCTTTGCAGGACACATGGCTTATGCTAAAACTAGAGCAAGGTTACTTACTCAATTTTATTGGCCAAAGTTTTGCAACGATACCAAACAGTATTGCAGATCGTGTGACATCTGTCAAAAGCTTGTCAAAAAGGGTAAACACCCACAAGCTGAATTGCAAGTTACTGATTTGGCTAGTAGACCGTTTGAAAAGATCTCGGTCGATATAGTTGGTCCTCTGAACCATATTACATCTAAAGGTAATAGATACATTGTAACACTCATTGATCTATGTACTCGTTGGCCAGAAGCGATTCCAATGAAGAACATAACTTCCAACGACATCATGGAAGTGTTCTTTCATATTTTTGCGAGGGTAGGATTCCCTGATACCATCCTTTCAGATCGGGGTAGCCAATTTATTTCCTCGGCTACACAAGCCTTTACCAAAATGTTGGGTGTTAAACAATGCTTCAACAGTCCATATCACCCACATTCCATCGGTATAGTAGAAAAGATTAATGGCGATATGAAACATATGCTCTCTAAGGTAACCCAAGAACATCCTGAAGATTGGGATACTTATCTGCCTGCCATTTTGTTTGCATATAGGGAAGTGCCCCATTCCAGCACTGGGTTCTCACCATTCGAAATGTTATATGGTGCACAACCACGCGGCCCATTATCTGTGTATGAATCTGTGTTAACTGGAAGTACAACTGTGTCTATACCCATTTCACCTTATGAACATGTAACATCATTGCGTGATAGAATTATGAAATCATGTATATTAGCTAAAGAAGCTCTCCCAAAATCAGGAGCTATTTACCGACAATATGCTAACAGAGGAAATAGAACTATTACACTGACGCCAGGACAGGACGTGCTTCTTCTTTTGCCAAGTGATAGACATCTCCTAACTGACTCATGGCAAGGACCGTTCAAAGTGCTACGACAAATTTCGACGGTAGATTACGAGATTGCAGTTAGGGACAAACATAAGATTTTTCATATTAACGTGCTCAAACCTTATCACCACAGGCAAGACGAACAAGTAGGGACTGCAGCAAGCACCTCCATAGTGGACCAGACGGACGACAACGACACTGACGAGATACCGGCACCAGACATTAAGGTAAATCCTAACCTGACACAGACACAGACTAACAGTTGCAGACAACTGATACAAGACTACAGGACTATCTTTTCTGACAGCCCAGGACAGACAGATTTAGTGCAACACCAAATCATCTTAACATATGACGTTCCTATTAAGTGTAGACCATAGCCCATCCCGATACACTATAAGATCTCAAATGGCTTTATATCAACTGACGATAACATCTTGTCCAGAATTTTGAAATTGTCGCTTCCGACAACTAAGAAACAGTTGCGAAGTGTGTTAGGTTTGTTAAACTATTATAGACAGTTTATTCCTCATTTTGCTGAATTGACCAAATGTTTCACTGATCTACTAACAAATAAACACCCCAATGTGATTGTAAACAGTGAATGTTTAAGGCCAGCATTTACGAAAATTCTTTCTTATTTTTCTAAATCACCTATTTTGAAATTGCCAAATTTGAATATTACTTTTAGATTAAGATGTGATGCGAGCTCCGTAGCCATTGGAGGTGTGCTTCTCCAAGAACACGACCAAATCTTGTACCCAGTATACTACGTCTCTCGAAAACTGAACACCAGCGAACGAAATTACAGTACACCGGAACTCGAGGCTCTTGCCATGGTATTTTCGGTACGTAAACTTTCTAGATTTTTGTTAGGCAAACATTTCATTATTGAAACAGATAATACTCCGCTGACAATTGTTACCAGAGGAACGCCTAGTAACAGCAGGGTGGCAAGATGGTCCCTTCTTCTGCAGGACTATAGCTATGAGGTTAACCACATAAAAGGTTCACAAAACTGTCTTGCAGACCTTTTGTCGAGATGTCCATACAACGAACCTAATACCCAGTCGACACCAGAGCACAGTGCAGAGGGTGTATAAAAACTGCAACGTAGATAGTGCTCAGTACCACAGCCAATTGTGACAATGTGTCAGTAACGCTGTGTACACCATTGTGATGGGGAAGATTGTATCTCCCAATGTATATAACTTATGTACATATTGTGATTCTTTTTATTATCATGCGAATGAATGCGTATATAATTGTGAGATATGTGAAAGAATGAAATCAGTATTATGTAAACTAATGTGTTGTATAACTGTGAGATATGAGAAAGAATGTAATTATTATTGTAAATACATAAATATTTTAACAACCAGACACTACGGAGAAGTGTCACGGGACAACACTAGAGGATCCAAGAAGTTACCAAGCCACTAAAACGTGAGGTAATCCTAAAGTATCCAGACCGAAGTGCCCAAGACGTTTTAACAAGGTACTAAAGATGACTGCGACAGTACAATCCGAGCAGAAGACGGAAGAGATGATCCAACAGCTGATAGTAACAACTACTACTCCGTTTATAGAAGATCCATCAAGAACGGACCAGCTTTGTTTGAATGACATCACAACACATGTAAAAGTACAGCTGTATACTTCCGAGTTTTTGCATATTATTAAAAGTATATAAATGTATGACGTTGTATTAAAATGTAATTTAAAATATTTCCATATACGGAATTGTATATGTTGATTTGTATAGAATGTAATCTCAGCATCATAACTTGATTGCTTCTTTACAAACGTGACTTTTTGTGCACATTTGTCAATAAGGATCAAATTATGACACTAAGAAATGAGTTTGCAATTGTAATTTATGTCTTGTAAACGACGATAAATTATTGTTCCCAAAATTTTCTGTATAATAACCATGGGACATTATTCTAAATTGTTGGTGATATGTAAATATGTATTGTAACCATTAACATGTGTGCTTGATAAATAACATGTCAATGTAACATCGTTTAGATATGGACAGTATATTGCCAAAACTGTTGACCTTCATTAGAAACTCTAAATAGAGGTCTGATGGAGGAGTCATCTCAGAGGGAGATGCTCACGGCTTGACCTGATTATTTTAGTATTTTTGTTCTTGGTTGTGAGGTAGGGGCCAGTTTAGCCGATACCTACCGGACTAACTGGGTCACAGCGAGGTAATGCCCATTAAATAGATTGTACTTGACTGTTGTACTTCATCGTGCAACATAAGTGGTGTATACATATTGTTGACTATTCACCTGTATATATTTATTATAATTGTTAATGTATAATGTTCGACTTTGACATGTTTAATAACACCTAGATATATATTGTACATGAAAGGAAATCCTTTCATGAAAAAGGGGTGTGGAGAGTGTCAAGGTCTCACATCCGAGGTTGCGACGCGTTGTCTGTACCAACGCCAGACAACATAACAACACGCAACCCTGAGTAATGTGAAACACGGCAGAGAGAACGCGGCGTCGTTACCGACGCCCGGATAGGTAGCCACGCACAGCAATTGAGTTCACCCCGTGAACCGTGCAGGGGACACCAGCTGACGTGTGCGTGTAAGCGTGTAGGAACTGGCAGACGGGCTGAGATCGTTGAAAGGACAGGTCGCAAGGGAATGCGAGTCGAGTTTGAATCTGCCTTGAGAGCTAGCCTGTACGACAGTGGGAGACTGAGTCGAATGCTTGTATAAGTTTAACTGTAAGTGAGATGTTTATTGCTTGCATGTATTATTATGTATTGTAGTGATCTTGTTCATGTTGAAATGATTGCTATAGATTGTCAGTGCGCGATGTTTGTGCGATAATTAATGCAACGCGTCAATAAAGCGTGTGAATAATACTTTCGGATATTCACTTCGTGTGATTTGATAGTTTGATATTACTTCACACTTGCCAGAAAACGAGCTACTTGTCTTGTGTTATGCAAGACTCTGACAGAGGACATGGGACAATAAGGACACCGATGTTATGGGATATTAAGGACACCGAGGACATGGGACAATAAGGACACCGATGTTATGGGATATTAAGGACACCGTGGACATAGGGCAATAAGGACACCAAGGACATGGGACATTAAAGACACCGTGGACATGGGATATTAAGGACACCAAGGACATGGGACATTAAAGACACCGTGGACATGGGATATTAAGGACACCAAGGACATGGGACATTAAAGACACCGTGGACATGGGATATTAAGGACACCAAGGACATGGGACATTAAAGACACCGTGGACATGGGATATTAAGGACACCGTGGACATGGGGCAATAAGGACACCGTGGACATGGGATATTAAGGACACCAAGGACATGGGACATTAAAGACACCGTGGACATGGGGCAATAAGGACACCGATGTTATGGGAGATTAAGGACACCAAGGACATGGGACATTAAAGACACCGTGGACATGGTATATTAAGGACACCAAGGACATGGGACATTAAAGACACCGTGGACATGGGATATTAAGGACACCGTGGACATGGGATATTAAGGACACCGAGGACATGGGACATTAAAGACACCGTGGACATGGGATATTAAGGACACCGTGGACATGGGGCAATAAGGACACCGTGGACATGGGACATTAAGGACACCAAGGACATGGGACATTAAAGACACCGTGGACATGGGATATTAAGGACACCGTGGACATGGGATATTAAGGACACCGAGGACATGGGACATTAAAGACACCGTGGACATGGGATATTAAGGACACCGTGCACATGGGGCAATAAGGACACCGTGGACATGGGATATTAAGGACACCAAGGACATGGGACATTAAAGACACCGTGGACATGGGGCAATAAGGACACCGATGTTATGGGATATTAAGGACACCAAGGACATGGGACATTAAAGACACCGTGGACATGGGATATTAAGGACACCAAGGACATGGGACATTAAAGACACCGTGGACATGGGATATTAAGGACACCGTGGACATGGGATATTAAGGACACCGAGGACATGGGACATTAAAGACACCGTGGACATGGGATATTAAGGACACCGTGGACATGGGGCAATAAGGACACCGTGGACATGGGACATTAAGGACACCAAGGACATGGGACATTAAAGACACCGTGGACATGGGATATTAAGGACACCGTGGACATGGGATATTAAGGACACCGAGGACATGGGACATTAAAGACACCGTGGACATGGGATATTAAGGACACCGTGGACATGGGATATTAAGGACACCGTGGACATGGGGCAATAAGGACACCGTGGACATGGGACATTAAGGACACCAAGGACATGGGACATTAAAGACACCGTGGACATGGGATATTAAGGACACCGTGGACATGGGATATTAAGGACACCGTGGACATGGGGCAATAAGGACACCGAGGACATGGGACGTTAAGGACACCGCGGACATGGGACATTGAGGACACCGAGGACATGGGACATTAAGGACACCGTGGACATGGGGCAATAAGGACACCGAGGACATGGGACATTAAGGACACCGCGAACATGGGACATTGAGGACACCGTGGACAGAGGACATTAAGGACACCGTGGACATGCGACAATACGGACACCGTGGACATGGGGCATCGAGGACACCGATGACGTGGGACATCAAGGACACCGCGGACAGAGAACATTAAAACTCCGTGGACATGGGACAATAAGGACACCGAGGACATGGGACAATAAGGACACCGAGGACATGGGACAATAAGGACACCGAGGACATGGGACTTTAAGGACACCGTGGACATGGGACATCGAGGACCCGTGAACACGATATATGAGACAGGGAAACTAGCCAATTTTGCCAGGCCTGTCCAGCGGGCTGGACCCACAGCGACAATATGCAAATAAGTCGTTAAGCGATGATGATGTTAATGTTATCATTATATCTGGTATGTTTAGACCTGCAGAATCAGCTGGGGAAATGGGGTAGGGACCGTGAGTATGATTTACTGGTTTGTTTTGGCTCAATGATTTTATTTGCAGCTGACGGGAACAAACTATCACGTATTTGCCGTCTGCTGGCCACTGTTGCTACGAACATAACAAGATAATACAGCGGCGCCATGTTTATGACTCCGTGTCAGTACCCAGGTAACTGGGACAGGACGGCAATCCGGGTTATTATGGTAGCTGTCTCACACACAAGAGCTAAGGGGTAAAATGCTCGGACGGCTGGTGGGTGGGTTTTCCGGAAGATTGAGCTTTAACTCTGAAATCCTGTCCATTGAGGTTTAACTCTGAAATCCTTTCCGTTGGCGTTCGTGTTATTTAAGCCAGGAAAATGGTTTGGATCTATCGAGTAAGGTTGGTCAAGAGATTTTACTCTGGAACACATACCTAGGTATCTACCTAGGGCTGTGTTTAAAAAAAAAAGTCGCTTACAAGTCGACAGGGTCGACTTCATTGCACCGGGTTTATCCCATATGACTCGATCTCTTTCCGCAGCCCGGAAAGTGTCGCACAAAGCACGAACTCCGTAGCTCTAGCGATGACCCATAGGAGGCTCCGAAAAATTTCACTCGTGAACCGAAGGACGCGTCCCGGAATCGAATCCACAATCTTCGGAGCCCGAGTCAAGCTGCTTGACCACTTTGCCACGGAGACTCCCTAACCCCTTAACTTGATTTTACTCCGGAACACATACCTAGGTAGGTACACACTGGGGTTGTGTTGTACAGATCTAGTCCCCCTCTCCGAGCTCAAAAATCGAAAGATCTTCACTGGAACTTCATCTCTGCAGTGAGACATGTCAAGAGGTCTAGATTCACCACGGCTTCTACAGACTTGATGAGGCTGGTCGTTGGGTTGGTGGGGCTTCCTCTGTAGGATTCAGATAATTCACTGACAAGAAATTTAGATATTTCATTGTTAAGAAATTTAGATATTTTATACACAATAAATTTAAATATTTCATTGTTAAAGTTATATATTTCATTGGTAAAAGAAAATTTAGTTGTTTCATAGTAAAGCTCGGTGTGTTTGTAACAGACTCACAGAGTATTCCTCGGAATGAGTAAAACAGCCTGTTCCGGTGGAGCCGCTAGCATCGCTCCCTAGGACAGAGAATAAAGCGGCTGTGTGTGGAAAAGACACCAGATTGTCGATGCATGCTGAGCTACATAATGACCTAGTTACGTCTTAGTTAGTTAGTTAGTTAGTTAGTTAGTTAGTTAGTTAGTTAGTTAGTTAGTCGACAGATCATCCTCATTGCACATCGAACCATTCAATCCATAAGTTCTCGGATCCCCTCCTCAGCAAATCCCGCAGTGTGTAACGGCTCACGACACCAGTTTCGTGTTGGTTTTTTAATCTTCTTTGGCTTTCTGCATAGTGTTCTTGTTTGGCCACACCTCTTTTAACTTGCAGTCTGACCATAGTTGTAAATTCACAGTCATCACTTGGTTCTCGCAAACGTCTTACTTCTCGTAGAGCATTCAGTATATCAGCCTGGTCCATGGCTCGTCCGCCCTCCACAGTAGCCTTAAACGCAAGCCTGTCAGCCCGCTCATTTCCTTGTACAGCCGCACGCCCTGGCACGAAAATGAAACTAATCTTTTCTAACCGTTTACCCCCCCCCCCCCCGAGACACCAGCCACTCACTGTCTTCGGATCCGTAGTCACTCTCAATATGTCTGTCTATATTAGTGAGATTTCAGTACCGATTCTGCATGCTTTGCTGGTTTTTGGGGAGATGGTACTGCTACAATGGATCGAGAGAAGATGATCTACAACAATGCCAGTCTCATAAATCCAAGGTTTTTTTCCTCAGGGACTGGACCTACACGAAAATGGATCTGACACCTCACAGCTTTCCGGGGAATTCACAACCATCCAATCAGCAGTCAGTCTTCCAGTCAGCCAACCAACCATCCATCCAGCCAAACAACCAACCATCCTGTCAGCCAACCAGCCAACCAACTAGCCAACTACCAAACCAACTACCCAACCAACCAACCAACCAACCAACCAACCAACTAACCAACAAACCAGCCAACCAACCAACCAACCAACCAACCAACCAGCCAGCCAGCCAGCCAACCAACCAACCAACCAACCAACCAACCAACCAGCCAGCCATCTAACCAGCTAGCCAACCAACCAACCAACCAACCAACCAACCAGCCAGCCATCTAACCAACCAACCAACCAACCAACCAACCAGCCAGCCAGCCAACCAACCAACCAACCAACCAGCCAACCAACCAGCCAACCAACCAACCAACCAACCAACCAGCCAGCCAACCAACCAACCAACCAACCAGCCAGCCAGCCAGCCAACCAACCAACCAACCAACCAACCAACCAGCCAGCCATCTAACCAGCCAGCCAGCCAACCAACCAATCAACCCAGTAGCTAGTCAGCCATTCAACCAGCCTGTCAGCCAACTAACTAACCAATCAACTAAACAGCCAGTCAACTAGCCCATCTACAAATCAATCAACTATTCCGCCTGTCAGCCAGCCATACAACAAATCAGCCAGTCAGCGAGCCAACCAACCAGCCACTCAGCCAGCCAACCACTCAGCCAGCCAACCAACCAATCAATCAGCCAACTAACAAACGAACCAATCAACCAACCAATAAGCCAGTCAGCCAGCCAACCAACCAAACAATCAGCCAACCAGCCAACCAACAAACCAACCAGCCAGTGAGCCAGCTAAGCAATCAACCAACCAACCAACCAGCCAGCTAGGAAACCAACCAATTAACCAATCAACCAATCATCCGACCAACCAATTAACCAAACAACCAATCAGTCATCTAACCAACTAAACAACTCACCAACCAACCATCCAACCAACCATCCAACCAACCAACCAAGCAACAAACCAACCAATAAACCAGTCAATCAACCAACCATCCAACCAATCAACCAACCAACCAACCAAAGATAGTTGTCGAGCCCCCTTCTCTACATAACACGTTAACGCGCTACTCCAGAAATCAAGTGTGCCACATTGGTAGCCCAGCTAGACAGGCCAACATGGACGCTTTGACCCAAGTCACCGTGAACCTTTAGTTACCTCTACACTGCAGTGTAGAAGTGGAATGATTGGATGAAGCAAAGGAACACCAAGACTGGCCGCAGCTGTTAACTTTGGCTACATCAAAAGGCACGTGGCTGTAAAAGTTGAGTTAACATGCAACATTAAAGTAATCCCAGCTGACAACAGAGATTGACAATAAACCGTGGCAGTTATCTCAGTTCTAGTACCGCATGGTGTCAGCTTGTGGGGCTGTTTACAGCTGTACACATGTTTCTCATTATTGGTTCACGTTGTTAATTACATTACTGGTTCACATTATTGGTTCACATTACTGGTTCACATTATTGGTTCACATTATTGGTCCACATTACTGGTTCACATTATTGGTTCACTTTACTGTTTCACATTACTGGTTCACATTATTGGTTCACATTACTTGTTCACATTATTGGTTCACATTACTGGTTCACATTATTGGTTCGCATTACTGGTTCACATTATTGGTTCACATTACTGGTTCACATTACTAGTTCACATTTCTGGTTCATATTACTGGTTCACATTACTGGTTCACATTATTGGTTCACATTACTGGTTCACATTATTGGTTCACATTATTGGTTCACATTATTGGTTCACATTATTGGTTCACATTATTGGTTCACATTACTGGTTCACATTATTGGTTCACATTATTGATTCACATTTTTGGTTCACATTATTGGTTCACGTTGTTAATTACATTACTGGTTCACATTATTGGTTGACATTATTAGTTCACATTATTGGTTCACATTATTGGTTCACATTATTTGTTCACATTACTGGTTCACATTATTGGTTCACATTATTGGTTCACATTATTGGTTCACATTACTGGTTCACATTATTGGTTCACATTATTGGTTCACGTTGTTAATTACATTACTGTTTCATATTATTGGTTCACATATTGGTTAACGTTGTTATTTACATTACTGGTTCACATTATTGGTTCACATTATTGGTTAACGTTGTTAATTACATTACTGGTTCACATTACTGGTTCACATTATTGGTTCACATTATTGGTTCACATTATTGGTTCACATTAATGGTTCACATTATTGGTTAACATTACTGGTTCACATTATTGGTTCACATTATTGGTTCATATTATTGGTTCACATTACTGGTTCACATTATTGGTTTACATTATTGGTTCAAATTATTGGTTCACATTATTGGTTCACAATACTGGTTCACATTATTGGTTCACATTATTGGTTCACGTTACTGGTTCACATTATTGGTTCACATTACTGGTTCACATTATTGGCTCACATTATTGGTTCACATTATTGGTTTACATTATTGGGTCACATTACTGGTTCACATTATTGGTTCACATCATTGGTTCACATTATTGGTTCACATTACTGGTTCACATTATTGGTTCACATTATTTGTTAACATTATTGGTTCACATTACTGGTTCACATTATTGGTTCACATTATTGATTCACATTACTGGTTCACATTACTGGTTCACATTATTGGTTCACATTATTGGGTCACATTATTGGTTCACATTACTGGTTCACATTAGTGCACTCTACAAATTCTAGGCACATCAATTCATGGTACTTGAAAAGAAAATTGATTCATTCAATTATCCGTTCAATTCATTCATTCATCCATTCATTCATTCATTCATTCATTTATTCATTCATCCATTCATTCATTCATTGTGTTTCTTCTTTCGCAAAGTTAGAATAGCGGTGTTTAGGTTCAAATTTGTTGTTTGTTTTCTTCATGTCTATCGCCATCTCCTTGTGGGTGGGTGAGTGAGTGTGTGGGGGTTGGGGTATGGGTGCTCGATATATGTGTGGGTGGGGAGATGTGTGTGGGTGGGGGATTTGAGTGTGGATAGGGGATGTGTGTGTTGGTGCGTGGGGGGATTGTGTGGGTGGGAGTGTGTGTGGGTGGGGGATTTGAGTGTGGATAGGGGATGTGTGTGTTGGTGCGTCGGGGGATTGTGTGGGTGGGAGTGTGTGTGGGTGCGGGATTTGTGTGTGTGTGTGTGTGGGTGAGGAATGTGTGGGTGGGGGTGCAGATTGTGTGGGTTAGTGGGGAGATGTATGTGTGGGGGATGTGTGACTACCTCTTTCACCTTAACAGTCTTTATGCCTCCTTCGTTCTCTTTCTCTGTCTACATATACTCTCTCTGTGTCTCTGTTCTCTCTCTCTCTTTCTCTGTCTATCTGATTCTCATGTTTTTTTATAACTATACCTCTCTGTCTGGCATTCTCTCTCTAATTCTATCTTTCAATCCCGGCCTCTTTATATGAGTCACAGTCTCTCTATCTGTCTCGTTACCTCCATTTGATTATCTATCTGTCTCAATACCTCTATCCACACCTCTAACTCTTTCTCTATTTCTCCTATACTTCTATCTCTTTATCTATCTCACTATACCCCTATCTCTTTATCTATCTGTCTCTATAACTCTATCCCTTTATCTATATGCCTCTACACCTCTATCTGTTTATCTATCTGTCTCTATAACTTTGTCCCTTTATCTATCTCACTATACCCCTATCTCTTTATCTATCGGTCTCTAAACCTCTATCTCTCTCAGTCTCTATATCTGTCTCGTTACCTCTATCTCTTCCTCTGTCTGTCTTATACTTCTATCTCTTTATTTATCTGTCTCTATACCTCTATCTCTTTATTTATCTGTCTCTATATCTCTATCTCTTTATTTGTCTGTCTCTATACCTCCATTTCTTTATCTATATGTCTCTATACCTCTATCTCTTTATCTATCTGCCTCTATATCTCTATCTCTTTATTTATCTGTCTCTATACCTCTATCTCTTTATCTATCTGCCTCTATATTTCTATCTCTTTATCTGTCTCTATACCTCCATTTCTTTATCTATATGTCTCTATACCTCTATCTCTTTATCTATCTATCTCTATACCTCTATCTCATTATCTATCTGTCTCTACACATCTAGCTCTTTATCTATCTGTCTCTATACTTATATCTCTTCATCTGCCTGCCTCTATACCTATATCTCTTTATCTGTCTCTTTACCTATAGCTCTGTATCTGTCTCTAATGGTCTGTCTCTTTATAGCGTCCGCCTCGAGTGCTGGAGGTCCCGGGTTAAAACCCCGGTGAGGCCCGGGATTTTTTCATATGGACTTCTAGTAATAAAATTTCCCCTGGTCTCTGGGTAGTGAGATCGGACGCCCGTGTGTATTGTTGCACACGTAAAAAAAATCCCTTGGCAGTTGGAAATCGAAAAAGAGTAGCCTAACGGCGCTGCCCGGGCAAAATCTCGAGTTAAAATTCTACCCAAAAGTATTTCAGGATCCTCGCCAGTGCTACGGAGTTCGTGCACTGAGTTGAGTTTCTCCAGACTCAGGTTTGAGTTAGGAGGAGAACGGTGCACTTATGGGTTTTGCACATGTGTGCCGTGATGTTGACCCATCGACTAAACTAACTGGACTGGCCAATACTTAAATTTTCAGAGCTTCGCACCTGTTCAGTACAAACGGGGCTTAGTACGGACCCTGTTTGACCGTGCTAGGAAGATATGCACCCAGGACACACTGACAGAGGAATTTGAAACTCTGAAAAACGCCTTAAACCTGAATGGGTACTCCACAGGATTTATAAAGCTCCACTGCCAACAGCCCAAACCGAAATCAGAAGTAACTACAGTCCCTAAACTAAAAGTATTCATCCAGCTAACTTTCCGAAGGGATGACGCAATACAACGTCTGCAGGACTGGCTCATCACAGCAGTCGGGCGAACATTCTGTGCTGCAACCCCAGTTATCAGGTACAGAACAATACCGATCCCCACCCCAGCAGTAAAAGAACCTGTAGCTTTGTACGCCAGATCTAATTGTATTTACCAATTTGCATGCAGGTGCGAGGCCATCTACATCTGCAGAACAGAGCGACAGTTACATAATAGGGTTTTGGAACACATTTCGAATTGGGTCGACAAGATACTACACACAGACGATGGTAGCCTAGGTAGGCCGACACACCGGAACAGTCCCGCTTCATTGGTCGCGAGACATGTGCTCGAGAGTGGTCATGTGGTTGAGAGAGACAGTGCCTTCCGTGTGTTGTTCAACACACAACGTAGTCGCTTGTTAAAGTTTGCAGAAACTATAATAATCAACCTAGGTAATCCGTCCTTGTGCAAGCAGAAAGACATGTTAGTCAGTTTAAATTGCCATGGTAGACAATCGACATTACTGTGCGAACATGTGTATATTTCAGCTTGACGTAGTTATCTAGTTATTTCACTTTATGTCGTGTGACTTCTGCTGTATGTACCTGACGAGATGCAGCGAAATATGCCAGGCAATAAATCGTGCCATCTATTGTATGTGTCTTCGTTATTTAAACTAAACTAAACTATCCGTCTCTAAATCTATCTCTGTGTTTATCTGTCGTTCTCTCTGTCTCTCCTTATGGGTAGGAAAACAGTTCACGTGCTGATAGCACTTTGGTACCCGGTCAGGACAGAAGTCTCTAAACCATACGTCACTGCATTATAGGCATCACTGTGTTGAGCAGCAACCATCTGGGCGTCTATGTGTGGGTTTTACAGAGCTAAAGCTAAGTCTTCAAGATAATCAGCCACCTGGGCGTCGATATGTGGGCTTTACAACGCTAAAGCTAAGTCTTCAAGATGATCAGCCACCTGGAGGTCGATGTGTGGGCTTTGCAACGCTAAAGCTAAGTCTTCCAGGTGATCAACCACCTGGACGTCGATGTGTGGGCTTTACAGAGCTAATGCTAAGTCTTTCAGATTAGCAACCATTCACCCACCCAATCAACCAACCAACCAGCCAAACAGCCAACCAAATAGCCATTCGACCAGCCAACCTGCCAGCCAGCCAACCAACAAATCAGTCAATTAACCAACTAGACAGCCAACCATCCAACCAGCCAACCTGCCAGCCAGCCAGTCAGTCAACCAACCAACCAACCAACCAACCAACCAACCAACCAACCAACCAACCAACCAACCAACAAATCAGTCAACCAACAACTAGGCAGCCTACCAAACATCCAACCATCCAACCAGCCAACCTGCCAGCCAGCCAATCAGTCAGTCAATCAACCAACCAACCAATCAACCAACATTTGAACATATAAATCAATACTCACAAACATTACGCATGTAATCTTTGACATTTGATTTCCATAATTATCTGTCTAACATTAGAAACAAAACATTGCCCACAAACATGCCATTAGCTGAATTATTATACATTTGTAGATATTCTCCGGATAATTTCTGGATCACGTGAGATCACGCTCCACCATCGAGACACCACACAAAACAATGTATGTAGCCGGCTTTACATGTGGATGTCTGATGTTAATTGTTTTTCTTGTCACGAACATTCTCGATTTGTGTAAGTTAAATCGCTTTGCTAAAGCTATGCTCAGACCGAGCTCTCCGGAAACAAACAGAAAGTACAGATATTATACCGTATTAGTATGCCTTTCATTTCACAGCCTCACTTCCAATTCCAATTCCAATTTCAAAAAAAAAAAAAAAAAAAAAAAAATATTCCAAATTCGGTCTCGTCTAACCTGCTTCCTCACAATTATAGCAATGCTTCATTCAGTCGACAGCGTGTCCTGTTTACCCGACCTGGTACGTTACATACTCATGACCACCCGCTTGTGTATTCTATCAGTTATCGGTGGATTATTTATATATAGTAATTGACGCTTATGTAGAGTGCATCATGCACTCCACACAACTCTAACTTTCATCCCCCACTCCACACAACTCTAACTTTCATCCCCCACCCCACTCCACACAACTCTAACTCTCATCCCCCCACCCCACTCCACACAACTCTAACTCTCACCCCCCACTCCACACAACTCTAACTATCATCCCCCCCTCCACACAACTCTAACTATCATCCCCCACTCCACACAACTCTAACTATCATCCCCCACTCCACACAACTCTAACTCTCATCCCCCACACCACACAACTCTAACTCTCATCCCACACACCACACAACTCTAACTCTCATCCCCCCACCACACAACTCTAACTCTCATCCCCCACACCACACAACTCTAACTCTCATCCCCCACACCACACAACTCTAACTCTCATCCCCCACACCACACAACTCTAACTCTCATCCCCCACACCACACAACTCTAACTCTCATCCCCCACTCCACACAACTATCATCCCCCACTCCACACAACTCTAACTATCATCCCCCACTCCACACAACTCTAACTCCCATCCCCCACTCCACACAACTCTAACTCTCATCCCCCACTCCACACAACTCTAACTCTCATCCCCCACTCCACACAACTCTAACTATCATCCCCCACTCCACACAACTCTAACTATCATCCCCCACTCCACACAACTCTAACTATCATCCCCCACTCCACACAACTCTAACTATCATCCCCCACTCCACACAACTCTAACTATCATCCCCCACTCCACACATCTCTATCATCCCCCACTCCACACAACTCTAACCATCATCCCCCACTCCACACAACTCTATCATCCCCCACTCCACACAACTCTAACTATCCTCCCCCACTCCACACAACTCTAACTCTCATCCCCCACTCCACACAACTCTAACTCTCATCCCCCACTCCACACAACTCTAACTCTCATCCCCCACTCCACACAACTCTAACTATCATCCCCCACTCCACACAACTCTAACTATCATCTCCACTCCACACAACTCTAACTATCATCCCCCACTCCACACAACTCTAACTCTCATCCCCCACTCCACACAACTCTAACTCTCATCCCCCACTCCACACAACTCTAACTCTCATCCCCCACTCCACACAATTTTATCTCTCATCCCCCACTCCATACAACTCTGTCTCTCATACTCCTCTCCATACAATTGTATTTCTCATCACTGACTCCACACAATTCTATTTCTCAACCCCCTCTCCACACAACTCTCATCCCCCACTCCACACAACTCTAACTCTCATCCCCCACTCCACACAACTCTAACTCTCATCCCCCACTCCACACAACTCTAACTATCATCCCCCACTCCACACAACTCTAACTATCATCCCCCACTCCACACAACTCTAACTATCATCCCCCACTCCACACAACTCTAACTATTATCCCCCACTCCACACAACTCTAACTATCATCCCCCACTCCACACAACTCTAACTATCATCCCCCACTCCAGACAACTCTAACTATCATCCCCCACTCCACACAACTCTAACTATCATCCCCCACTCCACACAACTCTAACTATCATCCCCCACTCCAGACAACTCTAACTATCATCCCCCACTCCACACAACTCTAACTATCATCCCCCACTCCACACAACTCTAACTATCATCCCCCACTCCACACAACTCTAACTATCATCCCCCACTCCACACAACTCTAACTCTCATCCCCCACTCCACACAACTCTAACTCTCATCCCCCACTCCACACAACTCTAACTCTCATCCCCCACTCCACACAACTCTAACTCTCATCCCCCACTCCACACAACTCTAACTCTCATCCCCCACTCCACACAATTTTATCTCTCATCCCCCACTCCATACAACTCTGTCTCTCATACTCCTCTCCATACAATTGTATTTCTCATCACTGACTCCACACAATTCTAATTCTTACCCCCTCTCCACACAATTCTAATTCTCACCCCCTCTCCCAACTCCCACTTCACTCAACTTTATCTCTCATCCCTCATTCCATACATACACCTTACATTTCCCAGATTTCATTATAATTCTCCTATACTACATCCTAATTCTCCCAGACCCAACCCTAATTCTCGCAGACTCCACCCTTATTCTCCCAGACTCCATCCTAATTCTCGCAGACTTCACCCAAATTCTCACAGACACCACCCCAATTCTCTCAGACTCCACCAAAATTCTCCAAGACTCCACCCTAATTTCCCAGACTCCACCCACAGTTCTCCCAAACTCCACCCAAATTCTCCCAGACTCCACCCTAATTCTCCCAGACTCCATCCTAATTCTTACAGACTGCACCCCAATGCCCCCAGACTCCATCCCAATTTTCACAGATTCCACCCCAGTTTTCCCAGACTCCACCCCAATTCTCACACACTCCACCTCATTTCTCCCAGACTCCACCCCAATTCTCACACACTCCACCTCAATTCTCCCAGACTCCACCCACAATTCTCCCAGACTCCACGCAAATCCTCCCAGACTCCACCCGTATTCTCCCAGGCTCCACCCTAATTCTCCCAGACTGCACCCTACTTCTCCCAGGCTCTGAGGCTAAAGCTCACAGGCATGTCTGCTGGTCTATACACGATTGACTGCACCTTGCCGTCTTAACATACGATAGTTTGTAAAATGGGATTTTCTCTCCACAACACAAAGTCTTTGCTGAATTTAGAGACTACGTGTTGCCCATGCAGCATGATCCCTCTCTCGGCCTGTCTAGTTTACTCCAGAGGAAAGGTGACACCAATACCTCCGGAACAAGATACGCTGCAGAAGCTGCCGGATCAGCAAAGCAATGCTATAACTGTCCGCCTGTCGGAGCTTCGATCCTAGACCAGTTTGATCTGCCTTGCCATGACATTTAGTCTTTAGCTTGCATTTCCTCACACCAAAATAAGGCTTGTACCCTCCCAATTGCACTTTTCCACCCGAAGCCGTTGGCACAATGTGGGGTGTCGGGTTTGGTAAGCGCCGCCCAACGTTCGGCTCTAACAGAAAGCAGGTAGTACCATCTACTGTCATGCGGTAGCTCAGTCATATATGACTAAGACCTGACATTAATACATGATTACCCTGCACAAAACGCCCAGCATGCCACAGTACATGTACCCAGGATTTAAACCATCGCTGAATCATAACGCGTGATAGTACCCCTACCAATGTAATAAAGTGCATGGGGCTTTTACTGTTGCGTAATTGTGATCACGCAAAACGCATGTGTAATAAACTTGATGTTTGATGTGCTGTGAATGTAACTATCAAGACAATAGTTGTGCGAATAATGTTTGCATCGGCCGTGACATAAACCAGACACATACGCAGAAAGACATTTCATTGCAATTCACAAGACACCAGCCTAGAAACACGAAGATCTATCTTTCTGGACTTTGATGACGGAGATGGTACTTCAGTTGAGAAGTTACATTTTGGCAATGAGAACGGGTAGAGTAGTTTTACCGAGTGTTTGAGTGTACGCACAGCTTTTGTGTTTGAATAATGCATTAAAATAAACATATATTCTAGCGGCAACAGGAATCGATGAAATAGGATTGCTTGTTCACGAAATTGCGATATTCTTTGAAGTTGTCTATGGGCCGGTTGGACCACACTTCAGTTTTCTGAATATATGGTCGTTCCTTTTACAGACATGCAATTTAGGAAGTAGAACAGACAGACAGACAGACAGACAGACGGACGGACGGACGGACAGACAGACAGACAGACGGACGGACGGACGGACGGACAGACAGACAGACAGACTGGCAGACAGGCAGACAGACAGACAGACAGACAGACAGACAGACAGACAGACAGACAGACAGACAGACAGATAGAACTAACTAACGAACGAAGGGTTAAAAATGGGTCACGCAGGCCTGATTTCCAAGATTGTGGAGCAATAGTCAATATGTGTTTGTATATGGGAAGTATAGAATATCTTTCTTGTATTAATTTGCATGCTGTTTACACAACTCCAATTAACTACGTTATTTAATTTCTGTTGCAAGGGCGATTCTAGCACATTACTATCAATAGCGTGTGAATATACTCTGCAGTTGTATGCAAATAGATCGCAGGACGACGACAGATATAAGCGGAGATCATTTATATAAATGGCAAATAACAGATTGCCAAGTATAGACTCCTGAAGCACTCCAATATTAATGGTAATGTTTTGAGATAACGATTTATTGTGTGATACTACTTGTTTTCTGTCTAATAAAAATGATTTTTATCAATGTCACTATATTGAAGCTTGCTTTCAATCTTTCTAGTTTTTATATCGAAATCCGAAACTGACGAAAACCGAGGCAATTATTTTCATATGAATCAATGTAAATCAATTAATTCGTTCTACGAGTGTCTGTGGCTGTACCATGGCTGTACCATTCGTTTATACAATAAATATAGTGTTTAATACTAAATGAGATCGTCACACAACAGTCTGACCTTTTCACACATGATTGCCTCCGAAACAGAATCGCCATCTAACTGTTTTTGATTTATCCAAATTAATAATAAATGCTCGACATCTTCAATTGTTTGCCATCTTTGTTTCGTTAGCACATTTCCGCTTTCCCATACATTAGCCTTCTTTATTGCTTCCTTTTTCGTCACACTGAAATTTATCTAGGATCACGACTTCCTGTACATGCGGCCGATTTCAGAATCGTAACACCGCTCTTTTATTTTCAATTGCATTTCAATGTGTCCTGGAAACGTTGTGAAGTGGAGAGGAAAATAACTCTTTGTAAAATAAAAATGGAAAACCATTTTCTTCATTAATTCCCTTTATATCGTTGTAGAATTCATTTATCTGTGTTGAAGGGGTTAGAATGCAATTCGTAATCCCACAAACCGCGTTCTAAACACAGCTGTGGGCAATTTTGATGCTGCATTGCGTTGGTTTACCTACAATCCCATGAGTGCAGGTTGTCCAGGAATCACAAACAGCCGAAAACAAATGCTGGAGTGGGACTGCTACGTCCTGTAAAGACTATGCAACTAACTTTAAAAAAAAAGGAGCCAACTTTCCATTTTCACTTCTTTTTCTTCCTTTTGAACATAAATTGTTTATATCTTTAGTATCATTAAATACAAAGTTATCGTATGAATACTGCGTTATGTTTGTATCTGTTACTATTACATCATGAAAAGTAATAATGTTACTGCACTTCCATTCAGGATCGGACAGGTACCTACGTCTAAGTGACATCCAGCCTTCACACAGAAGTACAGCTACACGGCTGTGACATCTAACCTTCACACAGAAGCACAGCTACACGGCTGTGACATCTAACCTTCACACAGAAGCACAGCTACACGGCTGTGACATCTAACCTTCACACAGAAGCACAGCTACACGGCTGTGACATCTAACCTTCACACAGAAGCACAGCTACACGGCTGTGACATCTAACCTTCACACAGAAGCACAGCTACACGGCTGTGACATCTAACCTTCACACAGAAGCACAGCTACACGGCTGTGACATCTAACCTTCACACAGAAGCACAGCTACACGGCTGTGACATCTAACCTTCACACAGAAGCACAGCTACACGGCTGTGACATCTAACCCTCACACAGAAGCACAGCTACACGGCTGTGACATCCAGCCTTCACACAGAAGTACAGCTACACGGCTGTGACATCTAACCGTCACACAGAAGTACAGGCGCACGGCTGTGACATCTAACCTTCACACAGAAGCACAGCTACATGGCTGTGACATCTAACCCTCACACAGAAGCACAGCTACATGGCTGTGACATCTAGCCTTCATACAGAAGTACAGCTACATGGCTGTGACATCTAGCCTTCACACAGAAGTACAACTACACGGCCGTGACATCTAGCCTTCACACAGAAGTACAGCTACACGGCTGTGACATCTAGCCTTCACACAGAAGTACAGCTACACGGCTGTGACATCTAGCCTTCACACAGAAGTACAGCTACATGGCTGTGACATCTAGCCTTCACACAGAAGTACAACTACACGGCTGTGACATCTAGCCTTCACACAGAAGTACAGATACATGGCTGTGACATCCAGCCTTCACACAGAAGTACAGCTACACGGCCGTGACATCTAACCTTCACACAGAAGTATAGGTGCACGGCTGTGACATCCAGCTTTCACACAGAAGTATAGGTGCACGGCTGCCAACCCAGCCTTCACACAAAAAACTCACAGGCGCACGGCCGTAATATCCATCCCGCACGGCTGTGACAGTTTGTTGTTTTTCAATGCACCTGGTTCCTTGTTTGCTATTTGTTTTATGTGCGTACCCAATTTTAAACCCTTTGAAAATAAAGTTCGTTCGTTCGTTCGTTTTGTTCGTTCTCCGTTATCAATTCCACCCGCAACATACCCTCAACAATGGCTTCTACTTTTGGACGATTCCTCTTTCTCCCCAAACATGCACGCCTACATGGCTTAAGTACACATGTGTGGATGTATGTATATGTGTGTGTGTGTGTGTATTTGTGTCAATATGTATATGATTGTCTCTGTGTGTGTATGCAAGGCCATCTGAGTGGCGAAGTGGTCAAGCCGTTTGACTCGGGCTCCGAAGGTTGTGGGCTCGATTCCTGACCGCGTCCATAGGTTCACGAGTGAAATTTTACGAAGACCCCTGAGGGTGTTCGCTGGAGCTACGTAGTTCGTGCTTTGTGCGACACTTTCCGCGCTGCGGAAAGTGACCGAGCCATATGGGATAAAACCCGGTGCAATGAAGTCGACCCTGTCGACTTTTAAGCGACTTTATATATAAGGGATGACAAACACACCAAAGTGTATTAAGGACCCTTTAATTTCTTGATACTTTCTGGGGGTGGTCCCGTCCGGTTCATGACTCCGGGCGTCTGTCCCCTGCCGTGGAGACGTTGTTTCGGTCATGTTCGTTATCCCTGATTTAAGCTTGTCCCTTCGCTGTTACCTTGTCCACTCTAGAGTCCTCCCTACCTCGGTGGGGGAGACCGTGCAGTCTGTGTCTGCGCCTTGACACTTGTGGTCGTGGGATGCTTGATTCATCCCCCGCCACGGCCTTCGTCGCCTCCACTTATCTCTGTTGCCGTGTGCCTTCCTCGCGCCCCGTTCACGCAGTCACACCACTTTAGGAAGCCGGATTCTTCCTGTCTACTCGGACCCACCGCTTGGTCTGTCTGCAACTGACTAGACCACATAGTATGCGTATCTCGCGACATAGCGAGGTGGGGGTTACTATGGCAGCTTTGTTAATTGCACTCGGGCTGGGTGCGACCTACAATAGGTACAATGTAATAGCTAAAATACAGAGTACATGTGTAAATGAACAGTGGGAAATGTTAAGGGACTCCATTCATCAAGCGAGCAAAGAAATATTACCGGAGAGAAGCCAAAAAGCTACGAAAAATGGATGACTAAAGATATCTTATAGTTGATGGTCTAAAGAAAACAGAGTAAAAATGACAAAGCAAAAATATGCTAAGCTAAATAAAGAAATACGAGATAAATGTATCAAGGCAAAAGAAAGTTGGTTAAACGAGCTGTGCCAATAGATTTAATTAAATTCTATGAAAGATACAAAAAATGTGCACAGACAAATCAGTGAGGTCACAGGAAGAAAAATACGAATAAATACAGGGTGTTTAAAATCAAAAACAGGAAAGATATTATTGGAGGAAAATGCTATAATGAAGAGGTGGAATGAGTGTATAAGAGAATTATATGATGGAGAAAGGGAAGAATTAACAGAAGAAAGTAACTTAGAAGGCTAAAAATATGCTAAGCTAAATAAAGAAATACGAGATAAATGTGTGAAGGCAAAAGAAAGTTGGTTCAACGAGCTGTGCCAATAGAATGAATTAAATTCTATGAAAGATTCAAAAATTATGCACAGACAAATCAGTGAGGTCACAGGAAGAAAAATACGAATAAATACAGGGTGTTTAAAATCAAAAACAGGAAAGATATTATTGGAGGAAAATGCTATAATGATGAGTGTATAAGAGAATTATATGATGGAGAAAGGGAAGAAATAACAGAAGAAAGTAACTTATAAGGCCCAAATATTTTAATTGAAGAAGTCGCTGACGCTATTAAAATATAAAGAATTCAATTCAATTCATTTCACCTTTATTTTAAAAGGGTCACAAACTGGGCACGCAAGCCCGTCTTACATTCGGCCCTTCCAATCACTCATTTTTCGTTCATCAATAGTGCATGATACATTCACATAGGAAAAAAAAAACATTGTCAAAGGAAAGAAAGGAAAAACAGCTTGGCCAGATCGAACCACAATAACAGAATTAGAAGTACTGGAAGAATTCGGAGTAGATATATTAACCAAAATTTGACCGTTGAATGATATTTACAGCAAATGGATATTTACCGAGTGATGTGCTGAAATCAGTATTTATAGCTATAGAAAAAAGACCAAGAGCAATTGAATGCGAAGATTTTCGTACAGTTAACCTCATAAACCATTTCACTAAGTTTCTACTCAGAATTATAATGAGAAGAACAAGAAAGAAAATAAAAATGCAAATTGGTGAAGAACAGTAAAGATTTGTGGAAGGAAAGCTTACAAACAATGCAGTATATACATTACGGACTCTAATAGAAAGATCAATATAGAAACAGAAAGACTTGTGTGTCAGCTTGTCCCCTGCTTAGCCCACTTCAAGGCCATGTAATATAATATTCAAATAGAAAACAGCAAGTGAAATGGTTCGGTCACGTAACTAGGCTACTAACTGACAGTAAACTATCACAAGCAATGATGTACAGACCTAATGGAACCAGAAGAAGAGGCCGAACATGTAAACGATGGACAGAGAGGATAAAAGAGTGTATGCGAATCTCAATATATGAAGAAAATAAACTGGTTTTCTCCTGCTGTTTATGCTTCAGCTCGACACCACAAGTAAAAGAGGAACAAGATGAGATGAGATAGGATGAACTGGATGGGGTGAGATGAGGTGAGGTGAATAAGGTGAGATGAGATGAGGTGAATGAGATGAGCTGAGATGAGATGAGGTGAGATGAGATGAGGTGAGATTGTATGAGGTGAGATGAGATTAGATGAGATGACATGAGGCAAATGAGGTGACTGAGATGAGGTGAGATGAGGTGAGATTAGGCGAGATGAGATGAAATGAGATCAGGTGAAATGAGATGAGATGATGTGAATGAGGTGAAATTAGATGAGATGAATGAGGTGAGATTAGGTGAATGGGGTGAGAAGAGATGAGGTGAGATGAGATGAGGTGAAAGAGGTGAAATGGGATGAAGTGAGATGAGGTGATATGAGGTGAGATGAGGTGAGATTATATGAGGCGAATGAGGTGAGATGAGATGAGGTGAATGGGGGAGATGAGATGAGGTGAACTGAGATGAGGTGAATTAGGTGAGATGAGATGAGGTGAATGAGGTGAGATGAGATGATGTAAGATGAGATGAGATGATGTAAGATGAGATGAGATAAGGTGAGATGAGGTGAGATAAATGAGGTGAGATGATATGATGTAAGATGAGATAAGGTGAATGGGATGAGATGTGATGAGATGAGGTGAATGAGGTTAGATTAGATGAGATGAGGTGAGATGAGATGAGGTGAAGGAAGTGCGATGAGATGAAGTGAATGAAGTAAAACAGGATGAGTTGAGAGGATGAAGAATACCAATTTGAACATATATATAACCTAGCATGATTCTAGAATACAACCCACGTGACCACGCGACGGACTGCAAGCCGCGAATACTCGCTTGATCCACCACATTGACAAGCATATCTCTACCAGGGTGGGTCGGGTTCCGTCTGGCCTACAACCACAGGTCGCAGCCTACAATTTAATGTATTCCAAACCATCTCTGTCCTGTCTCCATTTCCGTTATAAAGACGCATTCCTTAAACAATATTGTTCATAACAACCATCTACATTTCATTCCCAGTTGATTCACGGGGATAAAAAAGAGTAAAAGTCACCTTGGGATGAGAACAACTATCCGAGAGTCTGGGGTACTCCTCGTTTGCATAATCAGCCAGTGGATATTGACTCGGCTGTACGAAACAGTGTTTTTGAGACTATCATGTTTCCCCCAGAGTCAAGATCTCTAGAGTGTCGTTTATCTCTTGACACTTTTTGCTTAGAGTGTTGAATTACCTCTACGCGTGAGGGCTTAGTGAAAGGCTTCCCCGGGGAGCTGGGTCATTCTTTGTCATACAGTAAACCTTGACTGACATAAATGACGTCATCGAAAATTGACACCATGTTTGCAGACACGGATATTTCATTGTGTCTATGAAAGGGTCCTGGAACGCACACATCAATCCTATGCAAGTTAACACCTTCTCCCTGCCCCCTTCCCCATCACCTCGCCTCAGTTACTCTGACAACTGAGTCCATATGTGATTTCCTGCTGCGGTCTTTTCGTTGCTGATATTAAACTCACAGCCATCGATTAAGCTCTCAACAACTACAAAGATGACTCCAGCGACATGCCATCTCAGCTTTCGTAATAGCTGTCTTCATTTTCATATCTATCCACGGGGTTGCTTTCACTTTCATGTTTCTTCGCGGACAAGCCTTCGCTTTTAAGCCGTCACTTTCATATATTTTCGCGGATTTGCTTTAATTTTCATATCTTTCTGTGGGGTTGCCTTAACTTTAACTTTCATATATCTTCGCTGGGTTGCCTTCACTTTCGTATATATCCCGGGCGTTGCCTTCAGCTTAACACTTCTCCACGGGGTCGCCTTCAACTTAATATTTCTCCACGGAGTTGCCTTCAACTGCATATCTCTCCACGTCAATGGGGTTGCCTTTATTTTCATATCTCTCCACGGGGTTGCCTTCAACTTTATATTTCTGCGTGATGTTGCCTTCAACTTCAAATCTCGCCATGGGGTTGCCTTAAACTTCAAATCTCGCCGTGGGATTGCCTTCAACTGCATATTTCTCCTCGCGATCTCACTTCTAGATATGACACCCTCAGTTGGCCCTCTACATGTTAGATGCGATAGACTTACATACAAGGTTGACTTAAGTGTGCCTCTCCTGCCATGGGTTATGATTAGGATTCAATCGTCAGAAGACAGAGATTATGGTCGTCACTAAGAAGACAGAAATACTACAATGTACGAGATACAGATAAATGGGAATATTCTTAAACAAGTGAATCTGGACAACTGTCTCAGAATAGCCCTAACATTTGACGCAAGGTGCCATGGAAAGAATGAAAGAAGAATCGCTATGGCAAAGGAGCAAGATAGAAAACATAATACCCAATAAAATTATGTCAATTGCAAAGAGAAGAGCCGCGTTGAGGTGCTACATAGAACCTCTACATCTGTATGTATGTGAAAAGTGGACAATGAGCAGGCAAGCTGAAAAAGATACAGTGTGGTTTTTTATGAAAAGTGCAAAGAATATCACTGACAGACCAAAACAAACAAACAAACAAACAAAAAAACAAACAAAAAACAATTCTGTCAGCAAATCCTACAAGAAACACACGAAAACCGTAAAATGATTAAAGAAATTAGCCATAGACAGTGAAGATCTTTTGGACACAATATGAGAAGAAATAAACTAGTAAACTGTCTGACCTCGTCTCTCGTATTTATTTCATTATGTAAAGTTTGATGTGTACGCTCTAGCATTGTCTCATTTCTGTGTCAATTCTCACTGAAGAAGATCAGATAAGCGTAATAACAATAATGACAATACAAATACGAGGGGGTTTCAAATGAAAACCATAAAAGTGTGATAGAAATTACAATAGCCATGGTCTTGTAACCTGTCAATATTGTTGTTAAGGATGCCAGGGGTATTAAGCATGCGACATCAAGGTGCAGACGCACATGGTGAAGCCATAAGGACGGTTTAAAGTTTACCACTCCACTTTTGACTTCCACCATAGAGGAGCAACGCTCTTTTATCCGTTGTTTGATCAGCAAAAAGAATGAAACTTATAGAAATTCATCGGTGAATGAAGGTCCAGTATGGTGATGCATACCTGTCAGTTCAGCAAGTGTATGAGTGGAGTATGGAGTTTCAAATGGCGAGTCTTCTGTAACTAACTTTTCACTACCGGGTCAGAGAATATTTTCTACGGGAATTTAAGCACTTTATCGGCGTTGGGGGACTGGGGATTTAACGTAGTGGGGGATACATCAAACATGAAACATTTGTTCTTAACTTTTTTTCCCCGGAATATATTCTCTCTCTTTCTCTGTCTGTGTCTCTGTCTGTGTCTCTCTCTGTGTCTCTGTGTGTGTGTGTGTGTCTCTCTCTCTCTCTCTCTCCTCTCTCACACACACACTCTCTCTCTCTCTCTCTCTCTCTCTCTCTCTCTCTCTCGCGCGCGCGCGCGCGCGCTCCCCCACACGCGCACATGCACAAACACACACACATATTTCAGGTTCTCATGTGAAGTCCCTCCTTGTTTATTGTGTATGTACTAACAAAGTTTTCCCAACTGCCACCGCCACTCTGTCAATTCTGATTATGTTTCCGTAAAGCTGAACAATTCTGAACTTGTCGTTATCGTTAATTATTTACTGCCGATTGTATGTTTGCCGGCTTCCTGGCGTAGAGGTTAGCGACGTTTCTCCGTAATCTCGTATACTCTCGTAAGTAACGTGACGACGATAACAATCAGCAATGGTTGAATCGCATCGGTAACTTACGGGGTATGTGAGCCGGCCGCTCAGAAAGCAATGGCAAACTACTGAGCGTAATCTTGCCAAGAGATCAACAATCAGCTGAAAGATGCTGATGTTGATAGCGATGTCATGTAAAGGATATGCAAACATTTAATTTAATTGTATGTTTACAGCTTTACTATAGTCCCACCACTTTCATTTCTGGAAGAATAATCAACCCATGAGAGCGTGGTTAACAGCGGGCCTGTTAAACAATGATACTGTCGATTTAACGTTGTCTGTTCCGGGGTGTTGTTTGTAACTCTTAGTATTCCTCTAATTTATCAAACTTCAAATAGAGGTATCGAAATATTTCCTCAGATTTACCAGGATCCACTTGGAGTGTTCAAATATTTCCTCAGATTTTTCAGGCTCCTCTGAGAGAGAGAGAGAGAGAGAGAGAGAGAGAGAGAGAGAGAGAGAGACAGACAGACAGAGAGAGAGAGAGAGAGAGAGAGAGAGAGAGAGAGAGAGAGAGAGAGAGAGAGAGTGGTTCAAATATTTTTCAAAATGTACCAAGCTGCACGTATACAAGCTCAAATGGTTCCCCCCTAAAATACCATTCAGCACTTAGAGTGGCTCAAATATTTCCCTTAATTTACTAGACTTCCTCTAAAGTGGGTCAATAATTTCTCTAAAATTACCAAACTGTTCATAGAGTGGCTGAAATATTTCCATAAATTTACAGACTATCACTTAGAAGGACTCACATATTTCCCTAAAGTTACCAAATTGTACTTAGAGTTGCCCAACTCTTTCTCTAAATTTACCGAAAACCACTTAGAGTGGCCCCAGTAGTATAGACTGTGTAACTACACATGAAATAAACTATACGGCTCATATTCCATGTCAGTATTTCTTTAAGTCATCCGTGCTAATCCGTGTGTTGACATGAGATAGTGATAAGTCTATGTGAGGCAGAGCCTCACATAAATTAATATGATCAAACGACACCAGAAATGAACTTGTGGCAAGGCATTTTGTGGGCACGCATACGGATATCACGTGCACTAAATATAAAACGTGCACCAATGTTTATGCAGCCATAATTAGTGGAAATCTGATTACAAAACTCTAGACATGCAGATCTGACTATGGAAGTCATGGCCTTAAGTAAAGCAATAACATGGCTCGAGACACAGACCTTCACTCGTGCATGTTTCCTAAGTGACTCAATGAGTATACTCAGGAAGATAGAGGCGGATTGGATCTTAAGACAGTGGTTGGTGTCTCTGGAGCGGTCACGGCTAGCAAAGATTAGTTTCATTTTCGTGCCAGGGCATGCGGGAGTACAAGGAAATGAGCAGGCTGACAGCCTTGCGGGTAAGGCTACTGTGAAGGGCGGGCGAGCCATGGACCAGTTATACTGAATGCTCTACAAGAAGTAAGACGTTTTCGTGAACCAAGTGATGACTGTGAATCTACAACCATGGTCAGACTGCGAAAACAGCAAGTTACAAGAGGGATGGCCAGACAAGAGGACTATGCGGGAAGCCAAAGAAGATTAATGAACCAACAAGAACTGGTTCTCCTGAAACTATGTCTTGGGATAAGAAGAGTTAATCAGTTGTGTAAAGGTACTGGGCGCTTCATGCGGACTTTTACAATTGAGCTGGACTCCCAGGTAGCAACAGACTAACATGGGAACCAGAGAACCAGAAAGTGAGAATGACCACGGTAATATTAACCACACCAGCCCTGGGGTGTCGAGTGGTGTTGATAATATTAACCACACCAGCCCTGGGGTGTCGAGTGGTGTTGATAATATTAACCACACCAGCTCTGGGGTGTCGAGTGGTGTTGATAATATTAACCACACCAGCCCTGGGGTGTCGAGTGGTGTTGATAATATTAACCACACCAGCCCTGGGGTGTCGAGTGGTGTTGATAATATTAACCACACCAGCTCTGGGATGTCGAGTGGTGTTGATAATATTAACCACACCAGCCCTGGGATGTCGAGTGGTGTTGACAATATTAACCACACCAACCCTGGGGTGTCGAGTGGTGTTGATAATATTAACCACACCAGCCCTGGGATGTCGAGTGGTGTTGATAATATTAACCACACCAGCCCTGGGATGTCGAGTGGTGTTGATAATATTAACCACACCAGCCCTGGGGTGTCGAGTGGTGTTGATAATACTAACCACACCAGCCCTGGGATGTCGAGTGGTGTTGATAATATTAACCTCACCAGCCCTGGGGTGTCGAGTGTTGTTGATAATACTAACCACACCAGCCCTGGGATGTCGAGTGGTGTTGATAATATTAACCACACCAGCCCTGGGGTGTCGAGTGGTGTTGATAATACTAACCACACCAGCCCTGGGGTGTCGAGTGGTGTTGATAATATTAACCACACCAGCCCTGGGGTGTCGAGTGGTGTTGATAATATTAACCACACCAGCCCTGGGGTGTCGAGTGGTGTGGACAATATTAACCTCACCAGCCCTGGGGTGTCGAGTGGTGTTGATAATATTAACCACACCAGCCCTGGGGTGTCGAGTGGTGTTGATAATATTAACCACACCAGCCCTGGGGTGTCGAGTGGTGTTGATAATATTAACCACACCAGCTCTGGGGTGTCGAGTGGTGTTGATAATATTAACCACTCCAGCCCTGGGGTGTCGAGTGGTGTGGACAATATTAACCTCACCAGCCCTGGGGTGTCGAGTGGTGTTGATAATATTAACCACACCAGCCCTGGGGTGTCGAGTGGTGTTGATAATATTAACCACACCAGCCGTGGGGTGTCGAGTGGTGTTGATAATATTAACCACACCAGCCCTGGGGTGTCGAGTGGTGTTGATAATATTAACCACACCAGCTCTGGGGTGTCGAGTGGTGTTGATAATATTAACCACACCAGCCGTGGGGTGTCGAGTGGTGTTGATAATATTAACCACACCAGCCGTGGGGTGTCGAGTGGTGTTGATAATATTAACCACACCAGCCCTGGGGTGTCGAGTGGTGTTGATAATATTAACCACACCAGCCCTGGGGTGTCGAGTGGTGTTGATAATATTAACCACACCAGCCGTGGGGTGTCGAGTGGTGTGGACAATATTAACCTCACCAGCCCTGGGGTGTCGAGTGGTGTTGATAATATTAACCACACCAGCCCTGGGGTGTCGAGTGGTGTTGATAATATTAACCACACCAGCCCTGGGGTGTCGAGTGGTGTGGACAATATTAACCTCACCAGCCCTGGGGTGTCGAGTGGTGTTGATAATATTAACCACACCAGCCGTGGGGTGTCGAGTGGTGTTGATAATATTAACCACACCAGCCGTGGGGTGTCGAGTGGTGTTGATAATATTAACCACACCAGCCGTGGGGTGTCGAGTGGTGTTGATAATATTAACCACACCAGCCCTGGGGTGTCGAGTGGTGTTGATAATATGGGTTTAGCACCATATACCCAGATGTGCTTTAAGATGTGTAAAATGGTCCATGGTAGGTCAGCATGGCGGAATGGATAATAAAGCCTGTTCTTAAACATGCGGTGTGCTGATGCCGAGGTATAGGTTCAAACCCTACACCGGACAGTTGGACTAAATTGTTGACCTATCGTTCTTGACATGGTGATGTAAATTACAAGTACCTCATAATTCGGAGTGGGATCGCTTGATGGCAAGGGACACTGTTAATAAGGAAAGCTAATCCACAAGCAAAATTCAGTCCAGCACTACTGGAAGTAGTGTGTATGGACAATGCTTGAGTTTAAAGCGAGTGAGCGCAAAAACAAGGTCATTGAATTACTTGCTAACTTGCTTATATAAACACTTCTACAGGCACCTCGCCTTCTTGACAGATGATAGTTTCTTACATTGTGCTTTAAGAGGCCATAATAACTTCAACCTATGGCGGTAGCCAATCTGGCTGATCAGACCAATTCGCGTGGTAAATGTTCGTCCATACTGGATGCATGTGATCACAAGGTCATTTCCACCATCACGCACCAATTAACGGCTCAGACGCCCAGTGTCTGATTTATCTGCAATCGTGTTTTCCTTTCTCTTTATTCTATTCTTGTTCTTGTCCATCCATGCAACGAGATCAGCGGCGACTTACTCCTGTGGTTCAATATCAATACATGCATCAATCATTCACCGCTTACACACATCTTAGTAGAGACCGACCCCGAGATCTATTACCCTATCTGTGATTCATCAAAAAAGATGTCCTTTGGTATTCTACAATCATCCATCCTCCTAACGTGTCCTATCCATCTAAGTCTATGGAGACTGAACACGGAACAAACCGTCACACAACTTGATCTTTCCAATACATCGGTATTTGTGATCTTATCTTGACACTTAATCAAGTATTCTTCGCAACCTTCGTACATGAAAGCTGTTTAAATGTTTCTCTTTGTGTAAGAAGAGTACTAAGGACACAGGCTTGATAGACCAGGACTTTAGTTTTGGCAGTAAGCATCATGTTCTCCCAGACTCTCTTTGCTGACCTGTTCATTATTATTGTTCCCTTACCAAGCCTTATGTTGTGTTGAGTTGAGTTGAGTTAAGAACTGACATCACTGCACTCAGGACATTACAATACGTGCTCCGTCCCCTCGTTCAACAGCCAGCGAAGAGTCATACTACTCATCGTTCCCACCTCTATCTGATTAAAAGTTCTCCTGGTCTTCCCTCTTAGTTTTGAGATTCTTCCAGAACCCCTGCCGCAATCTCATTCTTTCCACATATGGGTTCTAAATCTGTTCCTCCACCTTCTCCACCTGGTCCCACAAGCGCACGACCACCTCCCCCTTGTCCATAGGCAAATTTCCACCAAGAGGTGCATTCCCTGCTAGCCTATCAGCCTGTTCATTCCCCCATACACCCGCATGGCCAGGGCAAAATATCCATACAATTCTCACGATCTGTGACTTCTGAAGCGACGAGAGCCATTCCACACGAAACATTCCTTTCTCCACCTTGCTAAGCATATTCTTTGAATCCGTAATGAACACAACGTGTGTTGCAGTAGTCTCCTCTAGCCACCAGAATGCCGCTGTTACTGCCTCCACCTCCACTCTCATGCTGGAGGTCGTAGTCTCATATGCCAGACTCTCCTTTTTCAAGACTCGCCCATTAGCCTTTGCAATAAAGCCCTAGCCACTACGTCTGTTTCTCACCACTGACCCATCGGTGTAGATGACTATGTCACCTTGATGTGTGTTGCTCTGGATCAGCTGTTGCACTTCAAACTCAGTGCGGCCCACTGCCCATTCACTGCACTCAGGACCCAGTGTTATTATTACATTGTGCCAGTCCGTCATGTCTTCCGGAACTTCAACCCACTCTCTTTCCCGATTGATTGTCTCTAGATCACACACCTGACTTATAGAAAGTTCTGCCTGTACCATCTAGGACCCGCCTCGTCTTAGTCTATGACCCGTGACCATATCCATTGCTGCATGCAGCGGGTGATCCCTGTCTGCGGCAACTCTCAGGTACCATTTGGCCTGAAGGACCCTATGCCTATCCGTCTTTGTTGGTAGCGCCAGGATATGCCTCATGCATATAATTGGTGTGTCCTTTGTGCACCCCAGGATTAACCGCATGGCAGCATTCTGTATGCGCTCCAACCTTTCAAGCTGGCTCTTTGATACTGTCAGCAGCCCCAAACCATACTCAATGACAGAAATTATTAACTGCTGAAAAAGCCTGTACAGCATCCTCTGATCTACCCCGGTTGCTGCCACAGCCCTCAACGTATTAAGTCCCCTACCAACCTTCACTACCAAAGCCTCCACATGATCCTTAAAAGACAAACACCTGTCAAAGGTGATACCCAAGTACTTCAATTTACTCTCTCGACTAAGAGGACATCCATTCAACATAATGCCTGGGACGTCTGCCTTGACGATCCGGTTATCCAAAGAGTACCACACAACCCTGATGTTAATTAAATATAATGGAGAATACAACATTTTCTGAATATTTAACAAAATAACAGAAAATTTGAAATGACAAAACTACATTGTCAGCCTAAAATTGCAATCAACAAAGAGGGACTACAAATGTCGCAGATTTTTAATATCTTGACTTCAGAATTAATAAAGAATATTGTTCTAAATATTTCACAAGGCGATTAGATACAATAATGCAAAGGTTGAACTGCGTGAAGACGGCGTGGTATATCACCAAGAAATACATAAACATATGCATGGTCTTTGCAGGACGTTGCAACCAATCCCAGTCCTATTGGTTAATTATGGTTGGCAATACTGCCCTTTCAAGTACATAACTACGTGTGACGCACTCCCATCGACAGAGGAACGAAGAAAGAGAAGATATTACCAGACACCAAAACGGTGAAGACAAACTTCAGACAGAGAGTTCATGTCACAGCAGGCGAGGTAAAATAATATGACTTGACATAAGGAGTTAAAGACAGAATCAAGACAGTGGGTCCACTTGAGCAACAGGCCGCGACAGAAGTTATTGAACACCGTACTTAAATCTGAAGAAAGCCATGATCATGTGGTCATTATCTTGTAGAAATAGTGGTGACATTTGTCCATCAAGAATGATGATAACCATTCATTTCATCCAGTTGGGTTGACATTTTGGAGCCATGAGTTCTACGATGGCTGGTAAGGCCTATTTTGGCTCGAAGTGTTCTTTGGCAATGTGGGCAAAGAATGCTTGACGTTCCAGGAAGAGGATCTTCTGCAGTTTACTTTTGTCCAACCTTTTTTTCACAGTTCTTGTAGTGATGTTTGCTTCACAAGTGACTATAGCCTTGCTTAATGATGTATGTCACTAATTTCGGTGTAGAAATAGTAGTAGTGCGAGAAAATATAACCTACAGACTAAATGTTGTGGCAGGGCAGACCCGGCCCTAGGCCTTGGTCGGCAACTTATCTAGGATGAAAGCCCCGAGAGGCGTACAGTTAGAACATTGCGTTACTGATCCAGTAGCTACCGCCGCTTGCCTTGATCCAGATGTATTGGTGCTCCTTTCCTATGGAGTAAACTAGGCAAGCCGAGAGAGGGATCATGCTGCATGGGCAACACATGGTCTCTAAAATTCAGCCTAGACTTTGTGCTATAGAGAGATATAACTCTATACCTGGTCCTCGCCGTGGGCTGTAGTTATTATGCCTTTCTTGAAGCGCAATGGAAAAAAAAAATAAATATAAATATATCGTCTGTGAAGAAAGCAAGGTGTCTGTACAGAGATAGCAGAAACTTTGAAATGGGAAATGTAAATGCCACAAATCAGACAGATCTCATACTACTGTATATGATCATGACAACTTAGCAGAATTCGTAGCTGGTCCTGTACAGAAAGTCGCAAGCATCACGTACCACCGCAATGTCCTCGATATCACGCTAATTCCCCCCTGCCTCATACACCTTCCAGCCCTAGATGTCGGCAATGTCCTAGTCCTTGTTTAAGGTAACTGAGCCAAGTTTCCAGACAGCATGCCCTCCATCCCCGTTCTTGTCGAGGCACTGTGATGTTTAGTGGGCTCAGGTGTTTCAGTTTCTTAAACATACAACCATCTTCATCAGTGGGTTTCCATCCAGTACGCAGGTGTGGTGAGGTTGTCTCGTTAACCCTCATGGAACTATCCAGTAATCAGTTGTGCTGAAGCTATCTCGTTGACTCTCATGGAACTATCCAGTAATGCTGAGGTTGTCTCGTTAACCCTCATGGAACTATCCAGTAATCAGTTGTGCTGAAGCTATCTCGTTGACTCTCATAGAACTATCCAGTAATGCTGAGGTTGTCTCGTTAACCCTCATGGAACTATCCAGTAATCAGTTGTGCTGAAGCTATCTCGTTGACTCTCATGGAACTATCCAGTAATGCTGAGGTCGTCTCGTTAACCCTCATGGAACTATCCAGTAATGCTGAGGTCGTCTCGTTAACCCTCATGGAACTATCCAGTAATCAGTTGTGCTGAAGCTATCTCGTTGACTCTCATGGAACTATCCAGTAATGCTGAGGTTGTCTCGTTAACCCTCATGGAACTATCCAGTAATGCTGAGGTTGTCTCGTTAACCCTCATGGAACTATCCAGTATCCAGTTGTGATTATGTTGTCTCTTTGACCATCATGGAACTATTCAGGCTTGTAAGCTGCCAACCCGGCACTCCTGAATATGAAAGCTGCAAGGAAGAAAGCTGGCCACTAGAGTTTATAATAAAATTACTGGATATATCTTCATATATTAATTCGTAATCCCGCGTTCGAAACACAGCTGCGAACGATTTGGAGGCAGACCACCTTGCATTATTTTTCATACAATGGTACGTGCGCTGTTCGTTCAGAACGTAATAGCAAACTACTGAACGTAAACTTGCCAAGAGATCACAAACCGCCAATACATGCTGGGGTTGACTGCGACGTCCTGTAAAGGATATTCAACTAACACACACACACACAAACAAACACACACACACACACACACACACACACACACACACACACACATTTAAAATGGTACATGTCATTTGTAAGACGATGTGATCAACCCAAGTTAATTGTCTACGCCAGTGGTTCTCAACCGGTGGGGAATCTCCTCCCTCCCCCAAGGGGAGGGGGGGGGGGGGTTGGGTTAGGTTTCCAGGGGGGGGGGGGGTAAGATTATTACAAGATCGCGTTAACACAAGAACAGATTACTTGATATTGTTTTTCCCTCCATACTTTACGGTTCTGTACTTCTCGCCCTTCTGAAATTCGTTTTATAACGTAAGTAGACCCGTAAATCACGTTTTATGTAGACATCTAGACCTGTTCTTGAATGTGTTATTCAATTTAGCTTCCATTTTTATGTATACCATGTAGGGGCAGGGGGAATTTATAGGGAGGAAACACGAAAAGGGGGGGGGAGGGAGAATGACATTCTAAACATATGGTGAAGGAGTGCATAGGCCAAAATTTTGAGAACCACTGGTCTAGGTAATGTGTAGGTTGAGTAGTTTGCCATTGCTTTCTGAACGAGAAGTCAACGTTTACGGTGTAGGGGATGAACCAGCTACATCGTCATTAGGGCACTGGAAGTTTCAGAGCGAGCGCTTTTATTCTGCCGACCATATCGGCACTGTAGCCAAGGGGTCAAGAACGCAATTCGCAATCCCGCATACCGCGTTCGAAATCAGCTGCCTGCGATTTGGAAGCGGGTCGTCTTGTGTTGATTTGTAACAGTGGTATGAGCATCGGTCTTTCACAAGCCAAACTACTGAAAATCTGGCCTTGTCAATCATAAACAGACAAAAATGCTGGGGTTGATTGCGATATCCTGAACAAAATATATGCAACTAATTGACATATATACAGTTATATCAGTAATTACTAGACGGATTATACGACACATGTTCACACATAATTATAATGTACTACGGCAAACATAGCTTGAAGTGTTGTGTTTCCAAATATGTCGGCCTTACGATATGTAAACGCCGACGTGTGGTCGCCCGTCCACTTGAGACTACAACTGCGATTAATTATGTGAAGAATGCATTCCCTGGATTGATCTAAAGAGAGTAGGGTATAACGACACTCCCCGTGGTTTCAGATTGCTGGACATGCGCTGTCGGTCTGCCCCTTGTCCATCCAAGACAAGAAATGTGCTTTGCTGACCTTGCGAGTGCCACTCTTGCAGGCCATGATAAACTTGGCAATGCTCAGGATGAGCTTCTCATTTGTCATACTGCCGATGTACTCCACGAAGTCATCCTGCAGGAATGGCATATAGTTGATTGTGACATCGTTAAAATAATTCAGACAGCATAGGTAAATGAGGATTGCTTCATCTTTACCCTCTTCCATGGAATAATCGTCGGGCTTATAGCAGCATGAAGTGGCATCATTCTGTGACTGGCGGAGCGTCGTCTCACAGAAGTCTATCACAATCTGAGTCCGTCTCACCTCCGCCGTGTCCATGAAGGGAGCAGCCAGCAAGACATAGAGTGGTACCTGGAAGAGAGACATGTAGTGTTTCACATATATGACATAACAGAGACATGTAGTGTTTCACATATATGACATAACAGAGCCATGTAGTGTTTCACATATATGACATAACAGAGCCATGTAGTGTTTCACATATATGACATAACAGAGCCATGTAGTGTTTCACATATATGACATAACAGAGACATGTAGTGTTTCACATATATGACATAACAGAGCCATGTAGTGTTTCACATATATGACATAATAGAGCCATGTAGTGTGTGGTTCCCACAGATTAATTACAGGAACATTGGGGGTAAAGTTAAAGAAAGTCAAGTATACAACAGGAAACCCTAAATATGATTTGTACAAATTGAAAACTGACAAAGAAATACAAGATAATTGTAATATAGAAGTAAAGAACAAATTTGATATATTGTATGATCTAGATATCCTTTTTCAAGATGTAGATGATCAAGGAGAAATGTTGAAGAATTCAATCAATTGTGCTGCAGAATAAAACTATTCCAACATTAAAGAACGTGGGTCATTCATAAGACATGGATGACTGAAGAAATTTTACAACTAATGGAAACAAGAAGACAGAACAAAAATAATCCAGCCTAATATGAAGAAATTCACAGAAAAATCAGAATATTATGTAAGGAGGCAAGAGAAGCATGGCCCCAGAAAAATTGCATAGAAATTGAAAAACAACACAACAGTAAAAATACCAATCTAATGCACACAAGAATTTAGGAGCTTACTAACCAAAGAACACGTACATCAGCAGGCTGCCTAAAGACAAAAAATAGAAACATCATAACAGAAAAAAGATCATGTATGGTCAGAATGTGTAAAACCTTTATGTTGATAACAGAGAAGAATAGTATTATATTCAAAATAATAATGAAGGACCATCAATTTTGAAGATGGAGTTTCAGAATGCACTTAACCATATGAAAACCAGCAAGACCTCCGGTTCAGACAGCATCACAACAGAAATGATTAATGCTTTAGAAGAATTTGGGGTACTTTTCTGTTAATTCACCCCAAACAAACGGAATCCAAGTGTATGACGTCGCACCCAGGGTTTCCCTGTGTTGCGTCGTAGCTCGGTGCGCAATTCTATCGGTGTGCAATGTTCTATGCGACGGTGGTGCGCTGTTCTTGCGGTGGTGGCCAGAATCGAACAATGTCCGCTAGAATGGTGATAAACACATCGAGACTAGCGCCATTTAGTCTGTCGGCGCCATGTGAATTCGTACATGTAGGACTCTAGTAGATGCCTGTGTGATCCATTCTGCCTCTTATTTCTCTCCTTGGCTGTTCTCCACATGCGCTCGATGCATTGAGCATGTGCGCCGGTGGTAGGGTCCACAAAGTTGTGGGAGTGGTTGACCGTGAGATGCGTCAATTCGGGAATACTTCCAATTCCGTTGTACGCACGCCAGAGGTCGGAGACTACAGTTGTGCCAAGCCGAATGTGTGTCCTGATCAGCGGCAGAAGCGTTGCTGCTGTTCTGTCTGGAACACAGAACCATGAAGCAGTCGGCTGTTTCACGACAGACGCCACCAAATACCCACTGTTGTGACAACACTCGTCTGATGTTTGCGCCTTATAAATAGGCTCTCATCTATCTGGACAGTGGTATTTGGTCCTCCGATTACTACCGGACTGACTAACAGTGTGTTGGTACAAACCTCTCGTAGGTAATTACTCCAGTCAACAGTTGCTCTCGGCGACACCCCCCAACTGTAACTGGCAAAATGAAATGCTTGTCAACTCTTGAGACAAGCAGTAAATGAAAAGAATGATCTGTCTGAACGGGAAACGCGAGGCCTTGCAGCCATGTGCCTTGTCTCAGCGGGATGTCCTGCCGACATGATGAATGTCGCCATCTCCATCTGTCCTGACGCTCAGTCAGCGATAGCACCATGACATGATTATGAGAACAGCGTCTAGCAGAATGTCAGATGCCATGATGCTGCAGAAAAGCAACGCTACTCTGCTTGTCGTGGACAGCTGCTGCTGCCAGTTCCCAGAAAACTCATGATGATGATACAGACACACACACACGCAGTCACACAGAAACGGTTGCAAAAGCCAAAGAAACACTGTGTTGGGGAGGGGGTGGTGTGTGTGTGTGGGGGGGGGGCAATTGAAATGCACTGACACGCACTGTACCCGAACACAGAGGAGATCACCGTCTGTGCTAAATATAGCTGGTGACACTAAATATAGCTGGTGACACTAAATATAGCTGGTGATGTTTGTTTGGGGTGAATTAACAGAAAAGTACTGAACTTGGAATAGATAAAGTTACCAGACTGCTGAATACAATATATGATACTGGAAACATACCTAATGAATTATGTACTTCTGTATTTATGCAATCCCAAAGAAATCAGGAGCCTTGGAATGTGATCAACATCGAACAATTAGTATAATGAGTCACATCACGAAGATTTTGCTAAGAATTATCATGCAAAGAGTTAGGAAGAAAATACAACCTGAAATAGGAGAAAAACAATGTGGGTTTGTATAAGGCAAGGGTACAGTTAATGCTGTGTATATACTGAGAACAGTAATTGAACGTTCTATAGAAGTAAACAAGGATATACATCTTTGCTTTATTGACTACACAAAGGCTTTCGATAAAGTGAGACATGTCGACATGATAAGGATGCTTGAAGATCTACAAATTAATGGAAAAGACCTTAGACTTGTAAAAAACATATATTGGAAACAAGCTGCCATAAGAATTGATAATGAAGTGGGTCAATATCAGCCTATTAAGAGAGGTGTGAAACAGGGATCTGTAATGTCTCCAGATCTGTTTTCCTGTACAGTGAAAATAGTTTCAGTAATATAGAAGATATGGAAGGAATCAACATTTGTGGACGATGCATTAAATAATATTAGATATGCAGATGATACAGTCTTGATTGCAGACAATGAACATGACCTGCAACATTTAGTCGATGCGATTGTTGCACACAATGAACAACTAGGATTAGAATTAAATTGTAAGAAGACACAAATTATGGTCGTCACTGGGAAGAAGGAAATACCACAATGTAATATACAAGTAAATGGGCATATTCTTAAACAAGTGAATCGGTACAGTTATCTCGGAGAAGTCATAACATCTGGTGGGAGATGCCTTGAAGAAATTAGAACAAGAATTGCCATTGCGAAGGTAGCCTTTTGCAAGATGAAAAACATACTGACCAATAAAAATATATCAATTGAAACGATGAAAGGAGTGTTGAAGTTCTACATACAACCTGTACTTTTGTATGGATGTGAAGCGTGGGCAATGAGCAGACAAGGTGAAAAACATCTGATGGCTCTGGAAATGTGGATTTTGAGGAAAATGCAAAGAATACCACAGACAGACAGAAAAAACCAATGAACAAGTCCTTCAAAAAACAAATGAAACTGATTAGAGACATTAGACGTATACAGTCAAAGTTTTTTTTGGGCATGTTATGAGAAGAGATGAATTGGAAAACATGGTGACAACTGGCAAGACCGAAGGGAAAAGACCAAGGGGAAGACCGAGAAGTAATTACATGGATGGCTTGGCCACATGGCATGGTCGAGACAGAAACACGGAGCTGATCCACGACTCTGGTTATCGAGTAAGAAATCAAACCATGACTGCCCACTCTTATCGGCATGACACATGATGGATGGAGTGTTCTTCCCTTATATGACATAACATAGACATGTAGTGCATTTCATATATATGGCATAACAGGGACATGTAGGGAGTCTTAAATATATGACACAACAGAGACGTACAGTGTTTAAATATATGACATAACATAGACATGTAGTGTGCTTCCCTTATATGACATAACAGAGACATGTAGTGTGCTACCCTTATATGACATAACAGAGACATATATTGTCTCATACATATGACATAACAGAGACATATAGTGTCTCTCATATATGACACAACAGAGACATATAGTGTCTTACATATATGACATAACAGAGACATGTAGTGAGTCTCACATGTATGACATAACAGAGACATGTAGTGAGTCTCACACATATGACGTAACAGAGATATGTAGTGAGTCTTACATGTATGACATAACAGAGACATGTAGTGAGTCTCACATGTATGACATAACAGAGACATGTAGTGAGTCTCACATATATGACATAACAGAGACATGTAGTGAGTCTCACACATATGACGTAACAGAGATATGTAGTGAGTCTCACATATATGACATAACATAGGCATGTAGTATTTCACATATATGACATAACAGAGACATGTGGTGTTTCACATATATGGCATAACATAGACATGTGGTGTTTCACATATATGACATAACATAGACATGTAATACGTTTGATATCTGTCATAATAAAGTTATGTACAACAACTGGCACCTTGCCGTCTTCACAGATGATAGTTTGTTACATTGTGCTTCAAAAAGGCTTAATAACTAGAACTAATACAACCCATGGCGGTAGCGAATGTGACTATCAGATCAATTCTCCAGGTAAATGTTCATCCACAGTGGATGCAAGGGAACACATGGTCATTTTCACCATCATGCACCATCTTACGTCTCACACGCTCGGTGTGTGACTTATCTGCAATACATTTCTCCTTTGTCATTATTCCATTTCTGATCTTTTCCCTCCACGAAACATTATCAGCGGAGACTTAATCTCACGGTGCAATATCAATGCCTGTATCAATCATGTCCCGCTTACACACATCTTTGTATCATAGTAGAGGCCGACCCTGAGATCTCTTACCCATCTGTAATTCTCCAAAAAAGATGTCCTTTGGTATTCTACCATCATCCATCCTCCTAATTTGTCCTATCCATCTAAGTCTACGAAGACTGAGCATGGAACACACCGTCACACAACCTGATCTTTCCTATACTTCAGTATTTGTGATTTGTGTGTTTTGCCACTTAATACCAAGTAGTCTTCGCAGATTCCTCATATGAAAGCTGTTTAAACGTTTCTCTTGGCGTGAGTAAGATGACCAGGCTTCACTGTCATAAAGAAAGGTACTAAGGATACAGGCTTGGTAGACGAGGACTTTTGTTTAGGCAGTAAGCTTCCTGTTCTCCCAAGACTCTTTTTGTTAACCTGTTCATTATTGCTGCCGCCTTACCAATCCTGATGTTGATTTCCTGATCTAGGAATAATTTGCTAATTACCTCTAATCCTAGATATGTAAAATGGTCTACTATCTCCAGTTCGGCGTCGTCAATAAAGATTGATGGTACCCCACGTGCACCTTGTGTCATAATCTATGTCTTCTTTTTGCTAATTGTCAAAACAAGTTCAGAACAAGCACTGGAGAATGCTGGCAGTAGACGTTGTAATTCTTCCTCAGAGTGGGTCGTAATTGCAGCATCATCCGCAAAAAGCAACTCTCTGATCAGTACCCTCCTAATTTTGGTCTTGGCCTTCAATCTCTGAGCATTGTAGAGGCCGCCATCTGAGCGCGAGTGAATTTATATACCACCATCCTGATCACGAAAGGCATATTTCAGTAGAAGTGAAAAGTATGTTCCAAAGAGGGTGGAAGCTAGTACACAAACTTGCTTAGCTCCACAACTCTCGGAAATAATATGTTCTGACAGGCGGGCTAGCTGGGTTGACAGCGGTCTGTGTTAGTAAAATCATGATAATGAGCATGGTCAGACACGGGTTTGATGTCAGGGCTCGTCGATGGTACAGTGAAGGAAAGATTGGACACCGATTCCTCCTTGCACTAAGGCTTACAGACTGTGATGGCACTATCAAATGAATCTGATGTAGAATAATTAATTAATTAATTAATTGATGAAATACTGTGTTTCATTGACGATCTATACAGTGACAACAACTGATGTTTGTGGGAATGAAAACACAACGAGAAAACAGACCTATGATTTGGAAGTTGGCATCGCCAAATGGATAAGAGCGCTAGCTCTTAAACTTCGGGTGTGCTGGTGCCGAGGTAGGGGTTCCACCTCTACACCGGTCAGTTGGGTTAAAACTTTGACTTCTCCTCCCTGACTTGGGGACGTAAATTACAAGTACTTCAGAAGTCGGAGTGGGTTAGCCTGATGGCGAGGGACACTGGTAATAGGAAAAGCTAATCCGCACGCAAAAATCAGTCCAGTACAATAAAAGTAGTAGCAGTTCAATGGACTACCCTTGATTTCAAAGCGAGCGAACGAAAAAATTTAAAAAAAACTAAAAAAACAAACTGTAATATCTAGTACAATGAAATGTTACACACTTACCAGCCTGTTCATCCTGTTCTTTGGGTAAACAGCAAACTAACACAATGGCCAACTTCTCAAACCTCTGACACTGTCAGTCCTTGTCTAATAGGTTCCCCAAATAATGTACATCGCACCGGTATTTTCCAACAACTGTCAATATTCCGTTGATCGAAATATTCGCTTACATCGACGTGTACAACCAATGAAATCTTCCCGCTTTTATCTATTGTTAGTCTTTAAAGTGCTGCTTGCATACCACAAACTACGAAACCGCCGACATCTGAGGCTAAGAACCTTATTTGGCGCTATCTACGAAATGCTCGATAAATTATCTGTGTCATGAAGTAGCACATGAAAGGACTGGAATCTTAACTTTGTTATTTCAAAGTCATGCTCTCTTTATACACAAAAAGGTTGGCTTTAATGACGCGACAAGAACGCCCCTCAGGAGAGGCTGTGACCTGTTTTAAGACGCATTCACCCTGGTTTCGTGTGGCGTTAAGTTTGGGGAACTGTTCCCGTTACGTGGATAGCTTCCGGAACATAGACAACCATACTCATTTGATAACACGAGATGGTTGACTGATGCTGGATGGAGGGGGATTAAATATGTGTGTTTGAGAACATAAGCCATGTTTTGTAACAGCTGATACATGTATTTGGAAGTAAATTTCGGCTCACAAGTGTTACTGGAAATATGAAGTCCACTTCTTCAGATCACATTTTATCCAGACACTCCACTAGATGAAAGCCGTGGTTGAACAGTGGTTAGCACGTATACCTGCTGGCCTGATGATCACGTTTTCAAATCTCCACCAAGGCTGCCAGGTCGATCCAGCCTACATTCAATCAATCAATCAATCAATCAATCAATCAATCAATCAATCAATCAAATATGTGCCATGCCGGAAAGCGTGGACGGTCATGACTCACCGTTTCACTCGATCACCAGAGTCGTGGATCAGCTCAGTGTTCCTGTCTCGTCCATGCCATGTGGCCAAGCCATCCAGGTATTTTTCCTCTCGGTCTTCCTCTTGGTCTGTTCCCTTCGATCTTGTCACTAAGTTCTCTAATCCATTTCTTCTTATAACATGTCCAAAAATTTTGACTGTCTACGTCTAATTTCTCAATTTACGATTTTCATTTTTCTCCTGTAGTACTTGGTCATTGGTTTTTCTGTCTGTCCTTGGTATTCTTTGCATTTTCCTCAGAAACCACATTTCTGCAGCCATCAGATGTTTTTCAACTTGACTGCTCATTGTCCAGGTTTCACATCCATACAAAAGAATATGCTCTTTGTATCCCCTCAACACTCTTTTTCTCGTTTCAATTGACATCTTTTTCTTGGTAAGCCTACATTGGGTACCAGGAAATGTCATTGGAAGAAGAGATAATCATGGATATAGTGTTCAGCTTGTATATACAAATATAGTCTAAACGTCATTTACCCAATAGGCCTCCAGCATGTAAAAGGGTCATGCACTGACCACTTCAAGCGGCACAAAATCCCCCGACAGTCACACATCAGCACCACCAGAACCAAAAGTCTGCTCTCCCGGCTGCATGACCCAATTAGAAAACTTTATCCACACCAGAAAACCTGTGGCATATGTTGTAAAATGAACACGTGTGTGATTATGGAAGGGGGCACATGTGTGGTTGTGGAATGGACACCTGTGTGGCTGCAGAATGGATACGTCTGTGGTTGTAAAATAGACAATGTATTCCTTCAATGAATTTAAGCACAGAAGTATGGTTATGAAATTCGCTGGGCAATAAATCATACAGCATATTTGCCATGGGTCGTACTGCCGACTTTTCTTTATTGGGCTCGTCTTCCTCCATTTCAATTGGTTTGTCCTGAGTCGACGCCATGACCTCTCAAATAAATACTAACAACACTGGGTCGTAACAGCGAATACATGACTGTTTGGTGATGATGTATAATAATCAATAACAGCAACTCATGTGCGTCCTAGTCTGAACTTACAAATTTATTCATGAACAGCATGAGCTTTACACTATGCCGGCCTTCGGTCGTGTTCGCATTCCCATGTACTCACTCACGTTCTGTTAGTGTTCTATAACCTTCCTAGTTTCATTCTATCGTCAGTCAAAAGTCTGTTTCGCCATTGATCATGACAGTCAAACCCTCGCACGACATACTTACAGTACTCTTGAATGTCACGTCACTTCTGGTCTGGGGTGAGATTTATATTATAACTAGCTGACCCGGCCCGGCTTCGCCCAGGCTCTGGCGGGGATCTATCTATCTATCAGTCTGCTTGTCTGTCTGTCTGTCTGTCTGACCCGGCCCAGCATCTGGTAGGGAGCATCTCATTTAATTCATATAAGTAGTCATATAAGCTCCCGTTCCCGACTATCTATCTATCTATCTATCTATCTATCTATCTATCTATCTATCTATCTATCTATCTATCTATCTATCTATCTATCTATCTATCTATCTATCTATCTATCTACCTGTCTGTCTGTCTGTCTGTCTGTCTGTCTGTCTGTCTGTCTGTCTGTCTGTCTGTCTGTCTGTCTGTCTGTCTGTCTGTCTGTCTGTCTGTCTATCTATCTATGTTCGGCCCGTTCCCGTTAAAAATATAGATAGAATAAAATAATAGATAGATTGATAGTAGAAAATATGATTGGAAGAGATCTATCTAAAGTAAACTTACCAAGATATCACGAACAGCCAATAAATGGTGGGCGGTGTGTTGACTGCAGAGTACTGCAAACGATATGCAACTAACTTTCTCTCACAAAAAATTACTTTTTTATTTTAACGAACGAAAATCTTTCGCAGGCCCGTCTTACATTCTGCCCTTCTTCTCTATTTCCTTTCATACATTCTTTCATTCAACATCTCTTATGAAGCAATTCTTTGACAACAAAAGAACAATAAGCATTAAAATGCATGAAATGTAACTCGTTGAGGACATGTTTAACATGGGCATCATAAATACCCAATGTGGGTGTAACGCGCCATACATATGAGAATGTTAAAAAAAAATTAATGTGCTGTTGAAGAAAAATAAAAAGATGAGTTAGAAAATTTTCACTATTTAAATAGATGCATTACTTTTATGAAAACTATGAAAATGACTTAAAGATTATAACATTATTTATTATAACTCATATGCCTGTAAATAACTGAAGACAAAGAGTTTATAAATCTTTGAAAACAATGCAACAATCTATATATAAAATAATAGCAATGTTATTAAAAGTTATGCCCCTTGAAATAACTTTTCTTATGTTAAGTCCCCTCGCTATATAGAATTGATCATGTAAATTTAAATATTAAATTTTAGTAAGTAAATAGCTGATTGTACACTAGAAAACTATGACAGTTGGTTGCACGGGAATGAAAAGAAAACGTAGAAAATTATCTCAATCAGATGGACAGTTCGCGAACGCATAAAGAACGGACACACATACATACATATATACATTGTGTTTTATAGATATAGATATTCAGAAACACGTGATCACTGGCAAGATGGATGGTGTGTCGATATCTCTATAATTTCATTCTGTTAAACAATTGAAACTGACTGTTCATTGCTAGATGCTTCTATATCTTTGCTGTTCCGAACTGCGTTCCCATGTTTGTCCTTCAGCTCACATTCGTTCAGACTCTTCCCTCTACTTCTCTCGTCTGCCGTTTTCTTACGTCATCGTTTCTAAGTAAGCGTTTGTGCGTTCAATGTGCGCGCTATCTTTTTACTGTTAACTTCCCGATGATGCATTTTCTATACTGCGATACATGGCAACATTGTTTATGACTTGTGTGTTTAAGCGTTCGGTGAGTGCTAATCAATACTTACATCCTTATTGAATTTCGTAACGAGTCTCCGAGTTTTCTAAATGGTTTCTGTAAACCGTGAAGTTATCTCAGACTCAAGGCCGACCCCCTGGTTAGACGGTGTTTACACAGTTCCGTGATCGGCTTGTGACTATCGAATAGCTCAGCTGGTGTGAGATTTGTGAAATAATCCGGTACATTTCTGGTGGACAGACATAGCTCAGCTGCTGCCGTGTTTGTTACGTAATTTTAGGTTCGTATTGCGTATTGAATTAAATTGTAAAAAGACACAGATTATGGTCGTCACTAGGAAGGACGAAATACCACAATGTAATATACAAGTAAATGGGAATATTCTTCAACAAGTGAGCAGGTACAATTATCTCGGAACAGTAATAACATCTGATGGGAGATGCATTGAAGAGATTAGAACAAGAATCGCCATGGCAAAAGTAGCCTTTAGCAAGATGAAAAACATATTGACCAATAAAAAGATGTCAATTGAAACGAGAAAAAGAGTGTTGAGATGCTACATTGAACCTGTACTTTTCTATGGATGTGAAGCGTGGACAATGAGCAGTCAGGCTGAAAAACATCTGATGGCTGTAGAGATGTGGTTTCTGAGGAAAATGTAAAGAATACCATGGACAGCCAGAAAGACCAAGGAACAAGTCCTTCAAGAAACAAATGAAGATCGTAAATTGATTAGAGAAATTAGACGTAGACAGTCAAAATTTTTTGGGCATGTTATGAGAAGAAATGGATTGGAGAATTTGGTGACAACTGGTAAGATCGAGGGGAACAGATCAAGGGGAAGACCTAGAAGCAAGTACCTGGATGGCTTGGCCTTGTGACATGGTCGAGACAGAAACACGGAGCTGATCCACGACTCTGGTGATCGAGTGAGATGGCAGAACATGACCGCCCACGCTTACCGGCATGGCACATGATGGATGGATTGCGGCGACATAAAAGCTAGAGTTGGTATGTTCTGTTGGGCGTGAATCTTCTGCGTGATGTGAGTTTTAGCTGTAAAGTCCCATGCTTTGGAGTTCACGTCACTTAAATCCCTGAACAGGGCTAGCATCTATATAAATGTGATTGACGTCAAGAATTTCCTTCCCGACCGGGTCCTCTTCTTCCTTTTATCCCCCATTGGGAAACCAAACCACGGCAAGCCGTCCAATCTTTTACTATGTCCTGCAGCTCGCTAAATGTCCCCCCCCCCCCCAGCTATATTCATCTCAGACGGTAATTCTCTTCTCCGTGTGTTCTTAGGTCTCCCATTATTTCGTCTGCCTTGTGGGTTCCAGACAAGAGAGTGTCTATTTGAATAATGAAGACACAAACAATATATTTGTAGCCTGGCATATTTCGCTGCATCTCGTCAGGTGTATACAGCAGAAATCACATCACATAAACCAAAGTGATAAGGACAATGCGTTTCGTGCGTTGTTTCATTAATTTACTGAAGTCAATGTTGTGCAAACAGAAAGACATGCTAGTTATATAATTAAATATTTTATAGTATAAAATTACCTTGGTAGACAATTCAAATTACTGTGTGAATATGTAGGCTGTATATTTCAGCGTGAAGGATTTATCTAATCACTTTAGTTTATGTTGTAAGATTTCTGCAGTATGTACCTGAGAGATGCGACAATAAATCGTGAAATCTATTGTTTGTGTTTTCATTATTCAAGTAGTGTTTTGTTATATTTCCTTCATGTTTTCTCGGTGCGCCTTACCCAGCGCCAGTTTTTTTCCTCACATGACCCGATACCAAAATAGAAATCCAGGGACAACATGTTCCACTGCTCTTCTTCTGCTTTTCATTCCCAGCAACAACCGGGGTGAGCAAGACCGGTACGGACATTTCACATCTGAGAATAGACATATTTATGTCACTGTGATTATGATTCAGCACAATACACATAAACTGTGTACGGTGAGGTTTATATCGGTCATGTTTCATCAACAGGTTTTGGGGATTTCATTTCCAGGTTGACGCAGCCGAAAATATGCATAAGAATAATATGTTCAGGAAAGTAAAAGCGGCAGACATTATCTCACCTGCATCACAAACCCGACGCTGATTTGCAAAGAAAAACATGGGACCAGCAAAATATATCCAATGCATTCGCAGGCGTGGAAAATGGGCCTGTATGTACTGTTATTAAGTTTTACCAACCAAATGTCATCGTTCTTAGTTTAACGTTTAGTTAATGTATTTACAGACTCGACATATGTTGCAAAAACCGAAATGTACATATCATGGTTGTGTTGGTAGTGCAATCTTAAGTCTGAGCAGCTGGCTAAGTAATGCTTCCATCAATATTTGTGTCTAGTTATTGTTAGAATTGTTATATGAAATATATTTATGGATTATTGATAACATTGTTGTGTATACAATATATTTCTCACATTATTGTTCAAACTGAGAGTATACAATATATTTCTAAGATTATTGTTCAAACTGTTGTGTATCCAACATGTCATCATCATCTAGTGCCATGCCGGTTGGTGTAGGCGTTCTGGACTCTCCACAGATCTCGAATTTGGTTCCTGGATCAATTTCGCTGTTGATATTCCTCCATGCCACCGTCGAAATCCATCCAGCATAATTTATCTTGGTCTGCCTCTGCTTCTCTTCCCCTCGATCTTTCGATGTTACGATGTTCTCCAATGCCTCTCTTCTCATCACATGACCAAAGAAAGCTGTTAGTCTCTTTCTTATTGTTGTATATAATGTTCTAGTTTCATTAGCCTCTTTCAGGCAGTTGTTAGTTACTTTGGCAGTCCAAGGAATTCACAACATTTGTCTCAAGAACCACATTTCTGTCGCTTCCAATTTCTTCGTAATTTGTTCATTTACATTCCAAGATTCACAGACATACAGCAAAGCAAGTTCTATATAGCACTTCAGCATGCTCTTTCTTACATTCAATAATATTGACTTATTGCATAAGCTATTTTTCATTTTCTGAAATGCAGCCTTTGCTTTCCTATTCTGCTCTTAATCTCTGTTGTGCATCTTCCATCTGATGTTATAAATGTCCCTAGATATTTAAAACTATCCACTCGGCGAAGAATTGTCCCTTCTATTTGTATTTCACATTTGGGTGTCGCCTTTTTCTTTGATATCACCATTGTTACTGTTTTCTTGATATTCAAGGAGAGTCCATACTTTGCACTCTCTGTTACTACTATGTCCAACAATTGTTGTAGAACATTTGCATTATCCGCGATGAATACTGTGTCATCTGCACAGCGTATATTGTTTATCCAATATGTGTATCAGATTATTGTTCAAACTGTTGTGTATAGAATATATTTCTAAGATTATTGTGAACACTGGTGTATATATATATATATATATATATATATATATATATATATATATATATATATATATATATATATATATATATATATAATATTTATAAGATTATTGTTAAAATCGTAACTAAGTATAGGATTAAAACATTGTTGAAATCAAAGAGAGAAAGAGAGAGGAGAGAGAGAGAGATAGATAGAGAGAGAGAGAGACAGAGAGAGAGAGAGAGACAGACAGACAGACAGAGAGGCAGGCAGGCAGACAGACAGGCAGGCAGACAGACAGGCAGGCAGAAATAGAGACCTCAGGCGGCAAACTTTCATATATGCCATGTTCTTTAACAGATAGTAAGGGACGTAATTCACAGTGCGACAAACAAATGTAGAGTTAATCATACATTTAATTTCTTTCTTTGCATTTCCTTTACAGGACATCGCTGTCAACATCAGTATTTCAGCTGATTGTTTGGCAAAATTACGCTGAGTAGTTTGCCATTGCTTTCTGAGCGGCTGGCTCACATACCCCGTAAGTTACCGACACGATTCGAACCACTGCTGATTCTCAACGTCGTCACGTTACCTACGAGAGTATACGAGATTACGGAGAATAGTCGCTAACCTCTCGGCCAGAAAGCCGGCATACATTTAATAACTTAAACAATTTTAAGTATCTGCAGAAAATATTCTGGAGGATTTCTTCGTCAGGGATCAACGTCTGCCATGTGTTCATCGCGGTATGAGTCGTAAGTAAGATGGTTTATCTGAGATCTTCCACAATCCCCAAGAGTTTGGAAAGGTCATCCCTGTGAGCTAGACTTCAACTGTCATTCGCCAAAGCCAGGACATTCTTGTGGGACATGCTCTGAGGCTCACTTTGGTGCTCCACATTTGCAAGTGGCAGAGTCAGTGAGGCCCATTCAGTGAGACCCCGGTGGATGAGTTCTTCGAATCTACAATTTCTTGTCTGAGATGGAAGATGTTGGCCCGCGCTTCTCTAAAAAAACTAATCGGGTTAAAAACGAAACATTCCACAATAAATACACTTGTTATATTTAGATGTATAGAAATATTATCTCAGGGGTTGAGGCTATATAGATTCACATCTGATAATATCTGAAACTTTTTAAGATCATACATTGAAAAAAAAAAAAAGAAAGAAAGAAAAGCCACACAGACTTTCTCCATCCCGCCTGGTGGCAGATGAAGATAATGTGAGTCCTGATATCTGACGGTGGTCGACTGGTGGCTCAGCAAGGTGAAGAGAACTTGTCACTTCTGTACAAGGTGATACTTGGTGGGATTGAGATCAATTGTTATGTTATGTATTGACTAAAGTTTTGAAGAGGTATAACAATAACTATTTATAGGTACATTGTTTAATAAATCATTGGGGGAAAAAAATATTGTGAAAATATTTTGTGTTTGTGGAATTTGAAAATCAGATTAAGTCAAAAAACACATCCTGATTAAACAATTTTACTAAGTAAGTACACCCAAAAAATAAATCACACATATATATGCTACACTGTTCCAAAAAAAAAAAAAAAACGCATAGCTACCGAAGGCACACACATAGCCATAGATTTGACATTTAATAACTTTTTTAAATTTAATGAGTTAATTGTTCCAATTGCACACAAAAATGCCTCAGGGCTCACCCAATCAGTTGACAGTCGATTTGTATCTGGGTCACGAGTGTTTTGGCGTACGGGCTTTCCCGTGTGTATGGTGTGTGGCCTCCTCTTGCATCGATCAGCGACTGGCATCTCCTGGGCATGGATGCGATCAGACGTCTGGTGTGGGCCTGTGGGATGTCTGCCGACTCTTCCTGGAGTGCCTGGAATAGATTACGACGATTGGCTGGAGCAACGTCTCGGTGACAAACACATCTATGCAGCTCATCCCAAAAGCGCTAAATCGGACTCATGTCTGGAGACAGAGATGGCCAGGGAAGGGCGAGAATGTTGCTGGCAGCCAGGAACTGCGTGGTCAACCGTGCACAAGGGGGTCTGGCATTGCCCTGTTGAAACACAGACCGTTGAACAGCCACAAGTGGAAGGACATGGAGTCGAATAATTGCACTGGCGTATCGTGACGCATTAAAGCCCCCTTCAGTGTACACCAATCGACTCCTTCCGTTGTAACTGATCGTTCCCCACACCACTGCACCTCCACCACCGAGCGGCGGAGCTTCATCGCCGCAATTGTATGCAAAACGTTCATTTCACCCACGGTAGACCCTTCTCCGACTATCATGATGCTGCAACAAAAAGAAAGATTCGTAACTAAATCAGACACATCTGCATTGGTTGACTGCTGCCCAGGGACGATGCTGATTAGCCCAAAGAAGTCGATTTTGGCGATGGTGGCGTATAAGAACAGGTCCACGATGAGGTGGTTGGCCCGAAGTCCAGACAGTTTGATCAGACACATGACGTCCTGCAGGCAATGACCGGGCAGTTGAGGAAGATGTAAGCCTGTCTCTGAGGTGTCGAAGCCGAATAAAGCAATTATCAGCTGCTATTGTCACTCTGGGTCTTCCACTGCGATGCCAGTCTTCAACTGAACCAGAGGCTTGGAACCGGTTAGTTAGTTAGTTATCAGTTGGGGTATCTTCGTTGCACTCCGGACATGTCCATAGGTGCTCAGATCCTCCCCCCAGCATATGCATCAGCGTCAGGTGGCTAATAGTGCCAGTTCTGTGTTGGTTGACGAGGCTTGGAACCGGTGCCAAAGTCGACTGATGATACTCTGATGCACGTTTAGATACCTAGCAACCTGACTGTCATAACACTCCCTGGGGTGAGGGGGACCTGCTATCACACTGTAACAACGGAAGGCCTTTAGCCCTGGGACATAGGTGACCTCAGTCCACAAACCCCTTCAGCCCTTGGAACACTATCTCCCTCGCTACCAAGCAAGGGACGTTACCCCTCTCAAACCTCGTCCTGAATTCATGACACAACTCTGGTATCTAACTATGTTAACAATATGGTGTATTATACAAGATGAATGAGAATGATGATGATGATTCCGAGATAGGCCTCGCGGTATCTATGCGAGACAAGTCATGGCAAAGGTCGAGTAGCCTTCAGGAGAGTGTGTCATCATCGTCACGGCCTCAAGTATCACACCATGTGGTAGGTCGGACACGCTCACCAAGTATATCAGGCCTCCAGCCAGGTATAGGCTTCTCCCCTTGGACAGGCTGGCTGGCGAGTCGACTCACTGGTACTTGGGACCTCAGGTGGATGACGTCACTGAAAGCTGGACCACACTAGGGTAGGCACAATACTGTCTCTCGTGTGGCGGTGGAACTAGGACCTTTCTCTGGAAAAAGTCTGGAAGGGTAAATGACACTGCTGGTCTAGCGAGATGTGGGTCTTCCACTCAATGGTAGTAGCAGTCACAACTGTCTATGCGACCAGCGTCGATCATCTGACTCATAGCGCAGATATCACAGCACAGATACATTCCTCGCTGAATAGTGGCACTGTAGAAACGTTCCAAGCAGATAACAGTTCCTCTACCATATCATGCAGCACATGGTACCAGGCACTTGGTAGTGAAGACATCATAGCTAGCTGGCATGAGGCAGTTAGTCAGGCTCACAACTGGGACAATAACAGCATCAAGATACTTGCCCGGGTGAAATAACGAACAAGGCAATATGGTGCTGTCATGGCGAACAACCTGGTATATGAGACGTAGAGTGGGCGATGAGTTAGCTGGGCCCCATACTGAGACGTAACTCTCGGTGGTAAGTACCTCTCGCTGTGGTGGTGGGCTTACATGCTGCTAGCGCCGGCACTCGCCATAGTCCGGATCATTGGACTCGTCACCAGATCGTCGCTCTGCTCTCATCAGGGTAGAACCTTCAACAAAACAGCACCACTGTGAAAAGGGGAGCTGTTGTCACTGCAACGGGACATGATGTCAGGGCTCTTCAAAACCCGTCAAGACACTTGGCGTCCGCTCTCCATAATTTAGCACTGACCAAAATGTTGACTGCCTTCCAGCAACCTTCGTTCCCAACTGAACTCTTTGTCATGGGCGATCGACTGCGGCTGCGTCAGACATGCGCAGTCCGTAGTGTCTGACTGCCATGAGATAGATACGAGAAACAGAGCGAGTGTGTAAAACGATGCCACTAAGACACACGGTTGAGAAATCAAGCGAACACCGGGGCACGAGTAGGCGGAGTTAATGTGGTCACATGACTGCGCCCAGGCCAAGACCGGAAAACGAGTGTTCGAGAGACGGCGCTGAGACGTGGAAGAGAAAGGTCGATGAAAGTGTTTGAGAGCGTTTGCAATGATTGAAGTCATCTGAGACGCAGTACAAAGTTAAAGAATGTTCCTGTTGTGAAAGGTTGTGATTGTAGAGCAACATACTGAAGCTGACGCCTGAAGAAGGGGCCGTAAACGGCGACAAGCGGTGGCGAGATAGCTGACACAGTTTTGAGAACACATCGACCAGAATGGCGGAAAGAGACACACCGTGACAAAGCCTTGCTGGTCACAAGTGATATGAGTGAGTAGAGTCAGAACTATTAAGCACGTTAAGCAGTGAATGATACAATCGTAAGATCTATAAGATGCATCAACGAAAGTTCCTACTGACGATTAGATTAACCATGCATTGTATATTGGTAGTCAGTGGGTGTGCTGGTCATATGCAGAACGCTGAATGGCAGGAAGCCGGCAGTGTATGACAGCCATGTGTGATACTGTTCTACAATAAAAGTGACTGTGTTGTCTAAGGACGCAAAGGACTTGTGGGTTGTGTGCATATTAGATCTGTGAATCGTAAAGTGTTTGTACGAGCCATGATAAATATTTCACCCTGGACAAATCCCAAGATGTCGGACAAGTGGTGTGATTCCGTCACTTGGCACATGGAGGATCGGCCACTCAAAACACAAAAGATGATTGTAACAGCATATACTTACTTGGTTCAACAGACAATGAAAAAAAACAACAAAAAAACAGTAACATCAAACAGAAATTGCAAATTTAAAAATAGTAACACATTAGTACCACTCAAAGGATAACTTCACAGTTATCAAAATGAAACACTCTTGTCTTGTGATATGTATATAATGTATGAATATTATAGAATAGAGATAATTGTTTTAACAGAATGAATGATTAGTTAATGATAATGTTGGTTGAATGAACATATTGGGAAAGAAACATAAAATGCAAGAACAATAACATTAACTATAGCTCTGATATAATTTAATTATAATTCTTTTGCATATCCTTTACAGGACATCGCTGTCAACACCAGCATCTTTCAGCTGTATGTTGATTTCATGGCAAGATTACGCTCAGTAGTTTGCCATTGCTTTCTGAGCGGCCGGCTCACATACCCCGTAAGTTACCTATGCGATTCGAACCACTGCTGATTCTCACCGTCATCACGTTACCGACGAGAGTATACGAGATTACGGAGAAAAGTCATAGGAGCTAAAGTGTGAGATGACATACTGTCCAGTTGATGCCATTATGATAGTATATCATGATCATGTGTTAAATTGAATTGAAGTAATACTTCTACATCATTATGATTTGAATATCTGTCAGATTCCCCGCATACATGTAAACATTTGATGTAAATAGCAGAGAAAAACATTGCAAATTTACATCACATCACTGATGTACTACCTCATAGCAAGGGTGCTTGAAGAATCAACAGCACTCTGAATTGCTAATCAGGACATTTGCGTGTCACTGGAAACAGCTTAAGAATAGTTACTACTATCTCTTTTATTAATACTTGTTATATATTCATATGTACATAGATACGTACATCCCAATGTGTTGTTATTCTCAGATTGTATTAGAGTATCTGAAGCTGAATGGAGAGTAAGAATGCAGCGACAGATAGAAGACCTACGCCACTTGATCACACGATGAGCACCAGAGAAGTCCATAGACCACCAGACTATTTAGACATTACTGTGGAATGGATACAAGATTGATCTACATCTCACAAGTATTCATCAAAGATTCTAGGTTCAAGACATTAATTTAATACTATATTTCGATCATAAACATCATCATCAAAATTGTGTTGACAAAAGAAAACACACAATGGGAAATGGAAAAAAAATGATGAAAAAAAATATTATTTCCCCTGATGTTGTTATCATTTCATTCATCATCATTATGACCATTAATGAGTGAGTACATAGATTGTTAGAGAGTTTGAAATTGAATAGTCCCAATAGAACTTAAGATCTTATGAGAAGATCCACTACATGTACTATGAGAGACACCTATGAATCTACAACTTGAAGTCTCTACAACAGAATAACTATATGTTGGAAACAGAAAACTACAAATCCAACAGTACTACATAGATGATCACTATTAAAACAAAAGGTGCAAATTGAGGCAAGTGGTAAAGGAGAGTATGTTCACAGTTCAACAGAACATATAAACAACAACACAGAACATATAAACAACAACAAGTGAAAATGCAAGGTTGAGAGAAACAAAACAAGTACAAGTCTACAGAAATGTTCTAAACCAGAATATTTCAAATAGAACATGAATAAAACAACGAACACGTTGTACATGTGTGATATTACTGTATTGATTCAATGTACAGTGATGGCAAATTATAAAACATGTATACATTGAATGCAAAACATTATTTTAACAGTAAGTGCATATAGGGAAACATGTATACATAGGAGAGAATATATTGTTATTCATTGAATATGATGGAACATGTATGCATTATATAGAATATATTATTAGTATGTATAGAGGTTTATAGAACATTTATACATTGTATTAGTATGATAATGCAGTGAGATAAATGAGTCTCACGAGTAAATGCATAATTGAAAATGACAGGTAATGAGTTGCATAAAAAAGTGGTATATAGAAAAAACAGAAAACCAGTATCGCCATAACGTCCATGAGCAATGATAGCATCCAGACAAATAAAGATCAGGTCAACACACCCCAAAGCAGATAATACCTGGGTAAATTACAGAGGAGATAAATACACTACATGCATCAAGGCAGCAATAAGGTCAAACATAACTCATCTACGTCCAAGTCAAAACAAGAGCGATCCATAGATACAAGAAGGGACAGTGGAAGCCATAGTCCATAAGCACACACATATGCCTTACCCAGGGCGTGAGGGCTTGGAGAAGGGTAAGAAGCTCATGTAAATTACATGATTGATGAGCTGCTAGGGATGTTTGATGAAACATTGGATCATACGTCAGACTAGATCTCAGACCTCTGAACTTGAAAAAGAGGCTGCGACTACACGGAGTCTAGGTGTAGACGGATTACCGTGTCCCCATAATATATTATATTTTGTGTGTGATGTTGTTTATTGATGAAGACTTATCACAAGTCTAAATGAATCATGGCAGAGATATGCTCATATGTAATGACAATTGACGTACATATATGTGCGAGTATTGATAAGGACCAAATTTGGCGACCATAGAGTCCACCAAAAGAAACTGTAGTGGGTAATTATCCAACTCATGTCAAAAAGTAGAAGACTCAGTAAAGGTAGTAAAAATGTTTACAACATTTAAAAAAAAGGGGGAGGGGGCATATTGCCATGAGATGGATACTAGAAACAGAGCGAGTGTGTAAAACGATGTCACTAAGACACACGGTTGAGAAATCAAGCGAACACCGGGGCACGAGTAGGCGGTGTTAATGTGGTCACATGACTGCGCCCAGGCCAAGACCGGAAAACGAGTGCTCGAGAGACGACACTGAGACGTGGAAGAGAAAGGTCGATGAAAGTGTTTGAGAGCGTTTGCAATGATTGAAGTCATCTGAGACGCAGTCCAAAGTTAAAGATTGTTCCTGTTGTGAAAGGTTGTGATTGTAAAGCAACATACTGAAGCTGACGCCTGACGATAGGGCCGTAAACGGCGACAAGCGGTGGCGAGATAGCTGACAGTTTTGAGAAGACCTCGACCAGAATGGCGGAAAGAGACACGCCGTGACAAAGCCTTGCTGGTCACAAGTGATATGCGTGAGTAGAGTCAGAACTATTAAGCACGTTAAGCAGTGAATGATACAATCGTAAGATCTATAAGATGCATCAACGAAAGTTCCTACTGACGATTAGATTAACCATGCATTGTATATTGGTAGTCAGTGGGTGTGCTGGTCATATGCAGAACGCTGAACGACAAGAAGCCGGCGGTGTATGACAGCCACGTGTGATACTGATCTACAATAAAAGTGACTGTGTTGTCTAAGGACGCAAAGGACTTGTGGGTTGTGTGCATATTAGATCTGTGAATCATAAAGTGTTTGTACGAGCCATGATAAATATTTCACCCTGGACAAATCCCAAGATGTCGGACAAGTGGTGTGATTCCGTCACTTGGCACTGACCACCGGTTCCGCCACCCAAGTTTTGGAATCTTTTTTAAGGGCGAGCAACGGCTCTGGTCGGGTTGTATTAATGTGCTGGTTCTTTCCCTTTGACCAGTCAATTTCCACCCGAATGCCCGATTTCTCAATGGACATTTCCCTTGCCGAAAAAATCCCGAGGCCGACCGACTGAGTTCCGTGACACTGACTTTGACTTTCACCTGCATGCAATGTTCCATAAATTTATCGATAGAGACGTCATAGATGTTTGCTTGAAAATGAACAAATTGTTTTGTGTAGCATTATCCTTTTATTGGGTTTCAGTTGCTTAGTCAGTGAATAGTGTTCACCCCAAATGTTGTTGCTTTCACGTGCGCGCATCATGAGCTGTGGTAAACATTTGGCCATAAACACTATTGACCATTGTATTGTAACGATTATAAAAACGAAAGTAATTCAGGTCAACACGTGCATGTGACACTGTACAGAACATTTGAGGCTGGTTTTTATATACCCTAGCACCAAATTTTACTTACAAACTCATAAAAACGCACCGTCGGATAGCTATGCGTTTCTTTCTTTTGTTCTTTCTTTTCTTTAAAAAAAAAAAAAAAACAAAAAAAAAAAAAAAAGAAAACAAACAAACAGTATAGACATAGTGTAAACAAGATAAATGCAAAAGAAATTTGTACATTCACATGTTAAGAATTTGCATTGACAGTGAACGAACGAACACATTTTATTTTCAAAGAGTTAAGAATTGGGCACTTAGGCCCATCTGACATTCTGCCCATCTGATCTCACTGGTATCATACATTACTTCATTCATAAATCGCTTTTGAAGTTAATCTTAGACAATCATGAAAACAACAGAAACAATATGCATTAAAAGTATGGAAAATGTGCAATAAACAATAATACATGACTCATTAAAACCAAGTTTTGACATGGTGATAATAAGTAGCTCAGGTATGTGTATGGTACCACTGTTAGGGTAATGTTTATTATACTTGTTTTCCTTTGAGATAATACTGTTTTTTTTTTTATTATTGCTATAAAAGTGATTGCAGCACAGCCGTACAATTTACTTAACGCCACAAAATTTGCTGTTCATTACACACCTCTGAAAACTACTACAATATTCTATTTCTTGTAAAAATAAATGTTTCCTTTATGAACAATAAAATCTCTAGTGTGGAGAAGTTTCCCGAAGTATGTGCTATTTGGTCTAATTTTTGCGTGTGAGAAATTGTGTATGTGTCGATTTTGTGTGTATGGGAAAAAGTGTGTCTGCCTTGTTGTATGTATGAATGAAGACATATGGGCATGAGAGAGAGAGAGAGAGAGAGAGAGAGAGAGAGAGAGAGAGAGAGAGAGAGAGAGAGAGAGAGAGAGAGAGAGAGACATGGTGTGTGTGTGTGGTGTGTGTGTGTGTGCACGCGTGCATGAATGTGTGCGAGCATGCGCTCGTGTGTGTGTGTGTGTGTTTTGTCAGATCTTAGTCAGATATGACTGAGCTACCGTATGACAGTAGACGGTAATGCCTGCTTCTGCTAGAGCTGAATGTTGGGTGGCCCTTACCAAACCCAACACCCGACATTATGCCAACAGCTTCGGGTGGAGGAGTGCAATTGGGAGGGTACAAGCCTTAACCAAGTGCGAGGAAATGCAACCTAAAGACAAAATATCGTGGCAGAGCCGACCAGGCCCTAAGCCTTGGTCTGCACAACTGGTCTAGGATGGAAGCTCCGACAGGCAGACAGAGCATTGCTTTGCTGATCCAGCAGCTTGTCTTTTTCCAGACGTATTTGTGTTACCTTTCCTCTGGAGTAAACTAGGCAGGCCGAGAGAGGGATCATGCTGCATTGGCAAGACATGGTCTCTGGAGTAAACTAGGCAGGCCGAGAGAGGGATCATGCTGCATTGGCAAGACATGGTCTCTGGAGTAAACTAGGCAGGCCGAGAGAGGGATCATGCTGCATTGGCAAGACATGGTCTCTGGAGTAAACTAGGCAGGCCGAGAGAGGGATCATGCTGCATTGGCAAGACATGGTCTCTGGAGTAAACTAGGCAGGCCGAGAGAGGGATCATGCTGCATTGGCAAGACATGGTCTCTGGAGTAAACTAGGCAGGCCGAGAGAGGGATCATGCTGCATTGGCAAGACATGGTCTCTGGAGTAAACTAGGCAGGCCGAGAGAGGGATCATGCTGCATTGGCAAGACATGGTCTCTGGAGTAAACTAGGCAGGCCGAGAGAGGGATCATGCTGCATTGGCAAGACATGGTCTCTGGAGTAAACTAGGCAGGCCGAGAGAGGGATCATGCTGCATTGGCAAGACATGGTCTCTGGAGTAAACTAGGCAGGCCGAGAGAGGGATCATGCTGCATTGGCAAGACATGGTCTCTGGAGTAAACTAGGCAGGCCGAGAGAGGGATCATGCTGCATTGGCAAGACATGGTCTCTGGAGTAAACTAGGCAGGCCGAGAGAGGGATCATGCTGCATTGGCAAGACATGGTCTCTGGAGTAAACTAGACAGGCCGAGAGAGAGATCATGCTGCATTGGCAAGACATGGTCTCTGGAGTAAACTAGGCAGGCCGAGAGAGGGATCATGCTGCATTGGCAAGACATGGTCTCTGGAGTAAACTAGACAGGCCGAGAGAGGGATCATGCTGCATTGGCAAGACATGGTCTCTGGAGTAAACTAGGCAGGCCGAGAGAGGGATCATGCTGCATTGGCAAGACATGGTCTCTGGAGTAAACTAGACAGGCCGAGAGAGAGATCATGCTGCATTGGCAAGACATGGTCTCTGGAGTAAACTAGGCAGGCCGAGAGAGGGATCATGCTGCATTGGCAAGACATGGTCTCTGGAGTAAACTAGACAGGCCGAGAGAGGGATCATGCTGCATTGGCAAGACATGGTCTCTGGAGTAAACTAGGCAGGCCGAGAGAGGGATCATGCTGCATTGGCAAGACATGGTCTCTGGAGTAAACTAGACAGGCCGAGAGAGGGATCATGCTGCATTGGCAAGACATGGTCTCTGGAGTAAACTAGGCAGGCCGAGAGAGGGATCATGCTGCATTGGCAAGACATGGTCTCTGGAGTAAACTAGGCAGGCCGAGAGAGGGATCATGCTGCATTGGCAAGACATGGTCTCTGGAGTAAACTAGGCAGGCCGAGAGAGGGATCATGCTGCATTGGCAAGACATGGTCTCTGGAGTAAACTAGGCAGGCCGAGAGAGGGATCATGCTGCATGGGCAACACATGGTCTCTGGAGTAAACTAGGCAGGCCGAGAGAGGGATCATGCTGCATTGGCAAGACATGGTCTCTGGAGTAAACTAGGCAGGCCGAGAGAGGGATCATGCTGCATGGGCAACACATGGTCTCTGGAGTAAACTAGGCAGGCCGAGAGAGGGATCATGCTGCATTGGCAAGACATGGTCTCTGGAGTAAACTAGGCAGGCCGAGAGAGGGATCATGCTGCATTGGCAAGACATGGTCTCTGGAGTAAACTAGGCAGGCCGAGAGAGGGATCATGCTGCATGGGCAAGACATGGTCTCTGGAGTAAACTAGACAGGCCGAGAGAGGGATCATGCTGCATTGGCAAGACATGGTCTCTGGAGTAAACTAGGCAGGCCGAGAGAGGGATCATGCTGCATTGGCAAGACATGGTCTCTGGAGTAAACTAGGCAGGCCGAGAGAGGGATCATGCTGCATGGGCAAGACATGGTCTCTGGAGTAAACTAGACAGGCCGAGAGAGGGATCATGCTGCATTGGCAAGACATGGTCTCTGGAGTAAACTAGACAGGCCGAGAGAGGGATCATGCTGCATGGGCAAGACATGGTCTCTGGAGTAAACTAGACAGGCCGAGAGAGGGATCATGCTGCATGGGCAAGACATGGTCTCTGGAGTAAACTAGACAGGCCGAGAGAGGGATCATGCTGCATGGGCAAGACATGGTCTCTGGAGTAAACTAGACAGGCCGAGAGAGGGATCATGCTGCATGGGCAAGACATGGTCTCTGGAGTAAACTAGACAGGCCGAGAGAGGGATCATGCTGCATTGGCAAGACATGGTCTCTGGAGTAAGCTAGGCAGGCCGAGAGAGGGATCATGCTGCATTGGCAAGACATGGTCTCTGGAGTAAACTAGACAGGCCGAGAGAGGGATCATGCTGCATGGGCAAGACATGGTCTCTGGAGTAAACTAGACAGGCCGAGAGAGGGATCATGCTGCATTGGCAAGACATGGTCTCTGGAGTAAACTAGACAGGCCGAGAGAGGGATCATGCTGCATGGGCAAGACATGGTCTCTGGAGTAAACTAGACAGGCCGAGAGAGGGATCATGCTGCATTGGCAAGACATGGTCTCCAAATTTAGCCGAGGTTTTGTGTTATGGAAAGGTATAACACCATTTTACAAACTATCGTCTGTCAAGACGGCAAGGTGCCAGTCAGTCACGTATGTATGTATTATGTATCTATGTATGTATAAGTAAACTTTTGTTAGTGAGTTTGTGATTGTGAGTGAGTATATGTGCAAGAGAGGGAGTGTATTTGTGTGTTATTGAGTGGGTGCATAACTGTGAGAGATTGTGGAAATGAAGTAAGTATGTTTGCAGGTACATATGTATGTGTTTATGCATGTGAGTATGTACATGTGTCTGCATGCCGGCCTGTCTCATAACGTGGTAATATACATTGTTTATGTTTACAACATTCATCTGTCAATGTTTGTTTCCTACTTGAAAAGTAACATACACAACTGATGAACGACAGATGAGTGATTGGAAGGGCCGAATTTAAGTCTGGCCTACGTGTCCAGCTTGTAACCCTTTTAAAATACAGTTTGTTTATTTCTTCATATTGACAGTATGTCCATGAAAGTCTTTGAAAGAGACAAGTATCTATGCTTGGCCCCAAATCATGCCACATCTGTCCGTGTTCAACTGTACATCTCAACACATGACCAATAAATAACGAATGTCTAATCCTGATGTGGATCGTCAAATGTGGTTGTGAACTAGTCACTTTCTGTACTCAGATATTGGCTGTCTTAGCCAACCTATGGGATTGATAGCATTCTAAGTAGAAGACACATCTCCGTGGCATCCACTTTCTTCCTAATTGTGTTTGTTCAGGGCCGATAATTTACAAACTCAGGTAACTAGTCAGTAGTTATTTTAATGTGTTGCTGCCCCTTATTAAACAAACCGGGTGTATTTTTAATGACTGTGGTGTTTGAACATATTTCCTGTCCAAAATTTGAATTCACCCTCTGTAAAGTTCATGCAAAATAATAGGTAAATTACAAAACTTGGACCGGCAATTTTCAAACACTGCACAGTCATTAAAAATACACCCTATATTTTCTAGGAAGTAAGTAAAGTAAAACTCGTGTCTCCACAGACCAATCGGCACGCTGGGGATGCTACGGTCAGGATCTCTGAATTTACTTCCCAAGATATGTCCTGCTACCCAATTTCGGCTAGGTCAACAAAGTGGCCCAGATCAATGCAAACTATGTGTCACGATGCGGATTCAAACCCACGCCATTGGGTTGGTTAATTAACGTCTAGCCACTACACTATTACATATAGCCAATACACTGTTACATCTAGCCACAACACTGTTACATCTAGCCACTACGCTATTACATTTAGCCACTACACTATTACATCTAGCCACTACACTATTACATCTAGCCACTACACTATTACGTCTAGCCACTACACTATTAATCTAGCCACTACACTATTACATCTAGCCACTACATTATTACATCTAATCACTACACTAGTACGTCTAGCCACTATTCTATTACATTTAGCCTCTACGCTATTACATCTAGCCACTATGCTATTACATCTAGCCAATACACTATTACATCTAGCCACTACACTATTATATCTAGCCACTAAACTATTATATCTAGCCACTATGCTATAACATCTAGCCACTACACTGTTACATCTAGCCACTATGCTATTAAATCTAGCCACTACGCTATTACATCATTACACCTAGCCACTATGCTGTAACACCTAGCAACTATGCAATTACATCTAGCCACTATGCTATTACATCGATCCACTACACTATTAATCTAGCTACTACACTATTAATCTAGCCACTACACTGTTACATCTAATCACTACACAATTAATCTAGCCACTACACTATTACGTCTAATCACTACACTGTTACATCTAATCACTACACTATTACATCTAATCACTACACTGTTACATCTAATCACTACACTGTTACATCTAATCACTACACTGTTACATCTAATCACTACACTGTTACATATAATCACTACACTATTACATCTAATCACTACACTGTTACATCTAATCACTACACTATTACATCTAATCACTACACTGTTACATCTAACCACTACACTGTTACATCTAATCACTACACTGTTACATCTAATCACTACACTGTTACATCTAATCTCTGAATTTACTTCCCAAGATATGTCCTGCTACCCAATTTCGGCTAGGTCAACAAAGTGGCCCAGATCAATGCAAACTATGTGTCACGATGCGGATTCAAACCCACGCCATTGGGTTGGTTAATTAACGTCTAGCCACTACACTATTACATATAGCCAATACACTGTTACATCTAGCCACAACACTGTTACATCTAGCCACTACACTATTACATTTAGCCACTACACTATTACATCTAGCCACTACACTATTACATCTAATCACTACACTGTTACATCTAATCACTACACTGTTACATCTAATCACTACACTGTTACATCTAATCACTACACTATTACATCTAATCACTACACTGTTACATCTAATCACTACACTGTTACATCTAATCACTACACTATTACATCTAATCACTATACTGTTACATCTAATCACTACACTATTACATCTAATCACTACACTGTTACATCTAATCACTACACTGTTACATCTAATCACTATACTGTTACATCTAATCACTACACTGTTACATCTAATCAGTACACTGTTACATCTAATCAGTACACTGTTACATCTAATCACTACACTGTTACATCTAATCACTACACTGTTACATCTAATCACTACACTATTACATCTAATCACTACACTATTACATCTAGCCACTACACTATTACATCTAGCCACTACACTGTTACATCTAATCACTACACTATTACATCTAATCACTACACTGTTACATCTAATCACTACACTATTACATCTAATCACTACACTGTTACATCTAATCACTACACTGTTACATCTAATCACTACACTGTTACATCTAATCACTACACTATTACATCTAATCACTACACTATTACATCTAGCCACTACACTATTACATCTAGCCACTACACTGTTACATCTAATCACTACACTATTACATCTAATCACTACACTGTTACATCTAATCACTACACTATTACATCTAATCAGTACACTGTTACATCTAATCAGTACACTGTTACATCTAATCACTACACTGTTACATCTAATCACTACACTATTACATCTAATCACTACACTGTTACATCTAATCACTACACTATTACATCTAATCACTACACTGTTACATCTAATCACTACACTGTTACATCTAATCACTACACTGTTACATCTAATCACTACACTGTTACATCTAATCACTACACTGTTACAGCCCCCAGACCAATTGTTGGCATCATAAACATTCTTCTACAACAAGGGATCATGATAGTCAGAGGCACAAGACATACATCTCAAGCTTCCCGCAATGTTCTATGGAAGGCATGGATGAGGCCCAGCCATTACTCACTTTGGACAATAATCACTTTCAAATTAATATCCTTGTTATGGCTGATTCAGTCATAGGATTATTAATCTGAGCCAGGGATGGACCCTATTATAACTTCAATCCTGAAGTTGAATGGGCTAGGGGTTATGGTATAACCGAATCGAAAGTCATTGGTGGATAAACCAGGCACTAATTTGCCAGATGTTGCAAGACTGTAATATGTTACATGCACAACTGTAGTCTTCAGCTGCAGAATTTCATACTTCTTGCTACAAAATTCTGAGGAGAGAGATTATGTTTTTTGTGTTCAACATTTCTACTTCACACATAAAACAATTGAAAACAGATTGAAATCACAGTAAAATTCACAATGTGCAAATATACAAAACAAAGTCATGTTCCAGGTCTATGGCATTCACATGAAACCCAGCAGCAGTTATCACATCTATGGCCAGGTTTTTCCCCCAGCAGGCTCCATATGCGTGGCTGTCTTCCTTCTGGAAACTTTCAGGAACACACAAAAAAGTGCTGCCTGCATACAAACATGCCACACCTAAATTACCCCTGTCGCTAATCGGACTTCCAGACGTTAGAATGTCAATTATAGTAAAGACGCCATCTGGCTTGAGGTAGTTTCTGATTCCCTTCAGGGCTTCTGGTGGGTTAGGTAGATCATGGATGACATCAACACAGTAGATCAAATCATACTGCTTGGCTGGCAGGTCAGGTTGGGAGCATAGATCTAGGAGTTCATACCTGATGTTGAGGATGTGGCCCAGCTTGGTCTTCAGCTGCTCCAGGAGGCTGGGCACGTTGTCAGAAGCTATGAATGTGCTCTTTGGAAACATGGAAGCCAGCTTGGCAAGCAGACGTCCTCTTCCACAGCCAACTTCAAGAACTTCAATCCCGCTCTCTGAAACAATGAGGCAGAAATAAAACAGTCACTGGTGAGAGAAGAAATGAAACAAAAATATCCATTTTACTAAAATGTTACCAAAAAAAAAAAAAAAAAACTAGAAGCGAGAAAACATAGTATTGTACTGAGTAAATGTACCAAATTTTGACTTATGACGTGATAGGTGAATTAAACACGCATTTATTCTGTGTGAAACGAATGGGTTAAAATTAACACACTTTAGCATGGCAAGAATACACCTTTCTTTATAAACAAAAATGAGAATTTTCATGGACATTTCTGAAGCTGAGAGCAGTTAATTATTTACCAATTGGGACATTCAGGGGTCAGGTCCTTACAGCCGTCTCACAGATCTGGAATAAGGACATCCATACAACATGTGAACAGCAGAACAAGACTGGTCATCGTATAGTCGACATAGGAATTCAGAACTGATCTCTGAGTCTGGTGATCATGTGAGATGGTAAAACATGGCCGCCCACACGTATCGGCATTGGACATGTTGATGATGAATTAGTAAGTGTCTGTGTTGTTACAATCAACAAATGACTGATATCTAAATGATAAATTAATCAAGGTAAAGAAGATGAAATGTGCAATCACGCACTATAAGGTACTTGTAGAAGGAAGTACTTCAGCAGCTGCTGCTGTCATGTGACCACCATGTGAGCTAACAGACCAACTCATAGACACTCACTATGCTTGTTGTTTGGCCAGCAAGATTGATAACTTGCAGGTTTGGGTTTCTGCAATTATGGCTTTGTAAGTAAATATTTATTTCAGTATTTATGTATCCATACTGGTGCTTTTAGACACTAAACAGGGAGTCTCCGTGGCGAAGTGGTTAAGCCGTCTGACTCGGGCTCCAAAAATTGTGGATTCGATTCCGGGCCACATCCTTCGGTTCAAGAGAGCATTTTTTCGGAGACTCCTGGGGTCGTCGCGAGAGCTATGGAGTTTGTGCTTTGTGCCACACTTTCGGCAGTTTACTGCGGAAAGAGACTGAGCCATATGGAATAAAAACCCGGTGCAATGAAGTCCACCCTGTCGACTTTAAGCGACTTTTTTTTAGACACCAGACATGTGTAGTCTTTCCTCATCTACCCAAGCTGTGTATGCTAGTCTTGTTCTATTGTTCACATATTGTCTTGATGTCCCTAATCCAGCCGAGTATCCACCAGAATATGCGCACAGCTCTGGGAGCCGAGTATCCACAAGAAAACGCGCACAACTCTGCACCGGAGTTGAGCACTCACTTGTCCAGACAATCAAGTTGATAATGATATATGAACTAAGAAAGCACTGCACATAAAAGGGACATAATGCTGAGAATAGGAGGCAGTGCAGGGACATAATGTTGAGAGCAGGAGATAGTGGAGGGACATAATGCTGAGAATAGGAGATAGTGGAGAACAAAATGATGAGAATAGGGTTCAGCAGACAGACATAAAGATGAGAATAGGAGACTGTGGAGGGACATAATGATGAGAGCAGGAGATAGTGGAGGGACAAGATGATGAGAGCAGGAGATAGTGGAGGGGCATGATCAGACGTTTTCAACACCAGTCTTTGACTGACTGACCTTATGATGATGAAGATTCCAGAACATGTGCAACAACATATAGAAGGCTGACGGTAACAAACAAATCTGTATAAAACACTGTACTGACCTAGTCTATCCTTGAGGCCTCCGACGTGGCTGAGAAGACTGTCTACATACATGTCCAGGTGGTAGATGCTGTATTCCTCCATAATATTATGGATTTCCTCTGAATACCGAGTGCCTGGGGGTGGTTGAGTGAAGTTTAGGTCTGCTGTATGGTTGAGTGTATGAAGTTTAGGTCTGCTGTATGGTTGAGTGTATGAGTTTAGGTCTGCTGTATGGTTGAGTGTATGAAGTTTAGGTCTGATGTATGGTTGAGTGTATGAGTTTAGGTCTGCTGTATGGTTGAGTGTGTGAAGTTTAAGTCTGCTGTGTGGTTTAGTGTGTGAAGTTGGGGTCTACTGTGTGGTTGAGAGTATGAAGTTAAGGTCTACTGTGTGGTTGAGAGTATGAAGTTCTGGTCTGTTGTGTGGTTGAGTGTGAATTTCAAGTCTGTTATGTGGTTGAGTATGGAAGATGAAGTCTACTGCGTCCAGGCAAGCTACTTTCTCTCTATCTTGTGGATTACTGACTGCGGCAGGTTATATTTGTTTAGGTTACTCAGTTCTGTGCTTTCATTTTCAACAACTCATAACAATGCCAATGTAATGCAATAGTATACATACAGTACAGTGATAAGTCGTTTTTATCACAAATAGTGTTGATATGTTGGAAGGTCATATTTCTGATAATTAAACAGCACATGAGGAGTGAAATAGTCTTTGTAATGTCAGCTGTATTTGTGTTACATTAACATTTTGGTGTTTCATGTTGTGTGGTCTCAGCTATTGTAACTCTACTAATGTTGTGGTATTTCTGCATGCTGTTATTTGTCTTTCTTATACTTTAAGAATGTGTGTTTCATTCTGTCTGACAGCAGCTTTAAACATTATATATATATATATTTTGGGAATATAAAAGAGATCTCCATAACATTTTTGTGGATTTTAAAAAGGCTTATGATAGTGTCCATAGGAATAGTCTATGGAATGCTATGCAGGAATTTGGAATACCAAGGAAGTTAATCAACATGACCAGACTATGCATGGAAGATACTTATAATATAGTAACATATAAAGGCAGGAAATCAGACCCCTTCCAAATAACATCTGGCTTGAAACAAGGTGATGCACTATCGCCGCTACTCTTCAATCTGGTCTAGAGAAAGTTGTAAGGAGGGTAAAGGAGGAATGTGATATTGGAGGAACATCCAAGATGCTTGGTTATGCAGATGATATAGATATTATAGGGGAAAATGAACAAAAGATATTGGAAAAATTGACTCACTTAAAGGAAAAAGCCCAACAGATGGGGCTGATTATCAACCAAGATAAGACAGAATATATGGTAATTTCAAGAGAAGGAATGGCTGAAAACTCTGGCCACATACAAATAGATAATATGTAAAAGAACGGAAACATACAAATACCTGGGTACAATCTTCAACTGCTCCAACATCATAAGGGAAGAAATACAAACTAGAATCAATTCTGGAAATAGGATTATACCATGCACTGCAACATCTACTAAAATCAAATGCGCTATCTTGTAACACCAAAATCACAATATACAAAACACTGATCAGACCAGTTGTGCTGTATGGCTCTGAAACCCGGAGTACAACGAAAGGAGACGAAGCCTTGTTACAAACCTTTGAGAACAAAGTTTTAAGACGCATCTTTGGACCCATTAGGGATACACAAAGTGGAGAGTGGAAAAGAAGAAGTAACAAAGACATTTATGATCTGTTTAAGTCCCCGCTAATCACTTGTATCATGAAGGCTAATAGACTACAATGGCTGGGGCATATAGACAGAATGGAAGACAATAGGGAAACAAAACTCGCTTACACTCAGGAAATAAATGACCGTAGACCCCGAGGTAGACCAAGAAGGCGGTGGAGAGATAATATATGTACAGACCTACAAGCACTTGGAATCAACGACTGGCAAGAGAAGGTCAACCAGAGAGACGAATGGAGATGGATTGTATCTGCAGCAAAGAACCTCAATGGCTCGGAACCCTGAAGAAGAAGAAGAAGAAGAAGAAGAAGGAGAAGAAGAAGAAGAAGAAGAAGAAGAATATATATATATATATATATTTATTTATTTATTTATTCACGTCTTAATAAGATATGGCTGAGCTACTGCATGAAAGTAGATGGTACTACCTGCTTTGTGTTAGCATTGAATGTTGGATGATGCTCACCAAATCCAACACCCCACATGGCTTTGGATGGAGGAACACAATTGGGAGGGTGCAAGCCTCATCCTGGTGCAAGGAAATGAAACCTAATGACTAAATGTCATGGCAGACTAGGCTCTAAGCCATGGTTGGCAACTGGTCTAGGCTAGAAGCTCTGACAGGCGGATAGTTAGAGCATTGCTTAGCTGATCAAGCAGCTTCTGCAGCTGGTCTTATTCCGGGTGAATTGCTGTTATCTTTCCTCTGGAGTGAACTAGGCAGGCAGAGGAAGGGATCATGCTGCATGCGCAACACATGATCTCTGGAGTAAACTAGACAGGCAGAGGAAGGGATCATGCTGCGTGCGCAACACATGATCTCTGGAGTAAACTAGACAGGCAGAGGAAGGGATCATGCTGCATGCGCAACACATGATCTCTGGAGTAAACTAGACAGGCAGAGGAAGGGATCATGCTGCGTGCGCAACACATGATCTCTGGAGTAAACTAGACAGGCAGAGGAAGGGATCATGCTGCATGCGCAACACATGATCTCTGGAGTAAACTAGACAGGCAGAGGAAGGGATCATGCTGCATGCGCAACACATGATCTCTGGAGTAAACTAGACAGGCAGAGGAAGGGATCATGCTGCGTGGGCAACACATGGTCTTTGGAGTAAACTAGACAGGCAGAGGAAGGGATCATGCTGCGTGGGCAACACATGGTCTCTGGAGTAAACTAGGCAGGCAGAGGAAGGGATCATGCTGCGTGGGCAACACATGGTCTCTGGAGTAAACTAGGCAGGCAGAGGAAGGGATCATGCTGCATGGGCAACACATGATCTCTGGAGTAAACTAGGCAGGCAGAGGAAGGGATCATGCTGCATGGGCAACACATGATCTCTGGAGTAAACTAGGCAGGCAGAGGAAGGGATCATGCTGCATGGGCAACACATGATCTCTGGAGTAAACTAGACAGGCAGAGGAAGGGATCATGCTGCATGGGCAACACATGATCTCTGGAGTAAACTAGACAGGCAGAGGAAGGGATCATGCTGCATGGGCAACACATGGTCTCTAAATTCAGCCTTGACCTTGTGCTATGGAAAGGTATAACTATTTTACAAACTATTGTCTGTCAAGACAGCCAGGTGCCAATCTCTCTCTCTCTCTCTCTCTCTCTCTCTCTCTCTCTCTCTCTCCCTCTCCCTATGCATCTGTATGTGTGTGTGTATATGCGGTCTCATCTAACAGGGAGGTTAAGATCCTGCAACAAAAGAACAGGCACAAGGACATGCTGATACCCTACAAGAACCAAATGGTAAGGTCCCGATAAGACATGTGCTGGTTCTGGCTGTTTTTCTGCACAATCTTACCTACCACCTTCTTCCTTGTTTCTCAATAGACTAGCTAGCATACCCTAGGAAAAGGATCTATGGATGCTCCCTACCTTTGGTTTTTTAACTTAAACACACCACTCTGCTCGAAACAAGTCTGTCTGCACCCTTGTCAGCATGCTCTGTATGTCCATTATAATCACAACATGTGTGTATTGTTTTCCTCCGGCGAACAGAATGCTGAAGTGGCTACCTCCACCTTCATTCTCAGACTAGATGTCACGGTATCGCATGCTATGCACTCCTGGACTAAACACCACCATTAAAGTACTTTTGCTATTAAACTCTAGGTACTTATTTTGCCTCTTTGCACACAGCCACCCATGTAGATGATTGCATCATCTGAGCTTACATTTTTATGAATCAATTTGTGCACCTCCCATGCAGCACAGCCTGCTGGCCAATCCCAGCTCGCCTTGCCCAATGTGATTATGATCCTGCAGAAGTCTGACATTCGCTCTGGTATATTGACCCACTCCTCTTCTTTCTCATTGTCTGTGAGCTTCTCTTGTAGTGTTTTCTGTCTTTGAGCTTCTATGGTAGTGTTTTCTGCCTTTGAGCTTCTCTTGTAGTGTTTTCTGTCTTTGAGCTTCTCTGGTAGTGTTTTCTGCCTTTGAGCTTCTCTGGTAGTGTTTTCTGTCTTTGAGCTTCTCTGGTAGTGTTTTCTGCCTTTGAGCTTCTCTGGTAGTGTTTTCTGCCTTTGAGCTTCTCTGGTAGTGTTTTCAGTCTGTGCCATCCACAAGTTCTGTCTTATCAGTCTTATGGCCTTAACTGTGTCCAGGACTTCATGCAAGGGGTGTGTTACTTGTCTGGTCTACTCTGAGGTACGACTTTGCCTGCTGCACCATGAGCTTGTCCACAATCATTTGCATAGCGGGAAAGCTCTGACGAATTTCATACACACTGCCGACATGTCCCTTGTGCATCCCTGGATTACCAACCAAGCTTTATTCTGTATGCACCCTTGTTTGTACTCTATATGTGTGTGGTGTCTTATAGATCACACAAGGTTATCTCCATCACTGCTTGGCTCCTCCCCTAGATCTCACACTGATATAACCATCTGTGCTCCAGTCCCCTCCCACAGAGGAGCTGTCAGGACAAGTGAGTGTCTACCTACGCTCAAGTGCAGAGTTACACAAAAACCAAACAGCTGAAAGTCTGATGGAGCAAGATCAGGACTTTCAGGAGGATGCTTTAACACCTAAAAACAAAGAATGCTCACTTCTGACCACACTATTAACACTGCAAAACTGTTTGGTCTCCTGAAAGCAGCTCTTTGAGGATGAAGGTTCACCTCTGATGAATAAGTGAGAACAGCAATGCTTTCGTGGCCTGCAGCTCAACCTAACACCTTTTTAATAAGAGCATACAAAAGCTTTTTGACAGATGGACAAAGAGTATTATAATATTATAAAGCAAGGAGATTATGACAAAAAATGATACATTTGTCTTTTCTAACAGTTGATTAAAGTAAATTCTACAGGCAGTGTGGATAATTGTTTGATTCATCCTTGTATTACTAAATTACACAAACTATAACTTGATTAAAGTAAATTCTACAGCCAGATTGTCAATAATTTTGGATCCACCCTTGTATTATTAAATTACACAAACTGTAACTCACCATATGGTCCAGACATGGGTATGCAGTCCTTGACCTTGTTAAACACTAATGTAAAACCGGTGAGGAATGAAATAAAAGACATCAAGGAAGTCTTGAATGCTTGCTTCTCATCTTCCTGAATGTGATAGACCAGAGATCCAGCCTCGTTTGTGGATGCATGAATCAATTCAGCCGTAGCTAGACAGTTCAACAGTTCTCGTACATACCTGAGGAGGTAAACTACTGTTTGTATGTTTATTTACCTTTTGTTGTTGTTGTTGGAGCAACTTAACAGCTTTCTGTGTTTTGTAAATTCTTATTTTTTTTTGTTCATTTGAAGTATCTAGTTATTAAGCCAACATACCATAACATGCAAGCACGCGAGAACACATTCTGGTGCATCAACATATGTAGCTTGACATGTATTGTCTTAGAATCTCTGTCCCCCGGTTTAAGGCGTCACCTGCAGACAGTCAATACATCACCTACACCCTGTACATCATAATTAACTGACATTGGTTGAAGGTTGGGGATACTTTGCCAGCATTTCATTCAACTGCCTGAGCCGCATCATGCTTCAACCTCTGGCTGGTTGACCTTTAAATGTTCCAATGATGGCTACTTGTCTGTCCTTCTCTGTTACAGCAACACATTTCATATGTTTAAATGGTGGATTATTGTATGTTGTAGCAATACAGTTTAGTTGTTTTAATGGTGGATACTTATCTGATGTAGCAACAATCTTTAGGTGTTTGGTGAATACTTTTTGGTTGTAGCAACACTCTTTAGGTGTTTGAATGGTTATGTCTAGGTTGTGTTCATGTACAGGAATCGGGCATCCTTTGTAATAAAACGCGCATATAAGCATAGTATTTTTATTATAGAATCTATTTGTAAATAAGCACATTCTTCTTATTCTTATTAATATTATAGAATGGGTTATCATCTTGTTTACAAGCATATTATCATTTTTATTAATAATACAGAATGGGTTATCTACTTGTATATAAGCAGATTATTATAGAATGGGTTATACACTTGTATACAAACATTATTATAATAAAATGCGTTATCTATTTGAGTACAACAATATTATTATCATAGAATGGGTTATATACTTGTATACAAGCATACTATTATTATTATAGAATGGTTTATATACTTGTATACAATCACATTATTACAGAATGGGTTATCTACCTGTATACAATCACATTATTACAGAATGGGTTAACTACCTGTATATAATCACATTATTACATAATGGGTTATCTACCTGTAAACAATAACATTATTACAGAATGAGTTATCTACCTGTATACAATCACATTATTACAGAATGGGTTATCTACCTGTAAACAATAACATTATTACAGAACGGGTTATCTACCTGTATACAATCACATTATTACAGAATGGGTCATCTACCTGTATACAATCACATTATTACAGAATGGGTTCTCTCCCTGTATACAATCACATTATTACAGAATGGGTTATCTACCTGTAAACAATCACATTATTACATAATGAGTCATCTACCTGTAAACAATCACATTATTACAGAATGGGTTCTCTCCCTGTATACAATCACATTATTACAGAATGGGTTCTCTCCCTGTATACAATCACATTATTACAGAATGGGTTCTCTCTCTGTATACAATCACATTATTACAGAATGGTTTATCTACCTGTATACAATCACATTATTACAGAATGGGTCATCTACCTGTAAACAATAACATTATTACAGAACGGGTCATCTACCTGTAAACAATAACATTATTACAGAATGGGTCATCTACCTGTAAACAATAACATTATTACAGAATGGGTCATCTACCTGTAAACAATAACATTATTACAGAATGGGTTATCTACCTGTAAACAATAACGTTATTACAGATGGGTTATCTACCTGTAAACAATAACGTTATTACAGAATGGGTCATCTACCTGTAAACAATAACATTATTACAGAACGGGTTATCTACCTGTATACAATTACATTATTACAGAATGGGTTATCTACCTGTATACAATCACATTATTACAGAATGGGTCATCTACCTGTATACAATCACATTATTACAGAATGGGTTATCTACCTGTAAACAATAACATTATTACAGAATGGGTTATCTACCTGTAAACAATAACATTATTACAGAACGGGTTGTCTACCTGTATACAATCACATTATTACAGAATGGATCATCTACCTGTATACAATAACATTATTACAGAACGGGTTATCTACCTGTATACAATCACATTATTACAGAATGGGTCATCTACCTGTATACAATCACATTATTACAGAATGGGTTCTCTCCCTGTATACAATCACATTATTACAGAATGGGTTATCTACCTGTAAACAATCACATTATTACATAATGAGTCATCTACCTGTAAACAATCACATTATTACAGAATGGGTTCTCTCCCTGTATACAATCACATTATTACAGAATGGGTTCTCTCCCTGTATACAATCACATTATTACAGAATGGGTTCTCTCTCTGTATACAATCACATTATTACAGAATGGTTTATCTACCTGTATACAATCACATTATTACAGAATGGGTCATCTACCTGTAAACAATAACATTATTACAGAACGGGTCATCTACCTGTAAACAATAACATTATTACAGAATGGGTCATCTACCTGTAAACAATAACATTATTACAGAATGGGTCATCTACCTGTAAACAATAACATTATTACAGAATGGGTTATCTACCTGTAAACAATAACGTTATTACAGATGGGTTATCTACCTGTAAACAATAACGTTATTACAGAATGGGTCATCTACCTGTAAACAATAACATTATTACAGAACGGGTTATCTACCTGTATACAATTACATTATTACAGAATGGGTTATCTACCTGTATACAATCACATTATTACAGAATGGGTCATCTACCTGTATACAATCACATTATTACAGAATGGGTTATCTACCTGTAAACAATAACATTATTACAGAATGGGTTATCTACCTGTAAACAATAACATTATTACAGAACGGGTTATCTACCTGTATACAATCACATTATTACAGAATGGATCATCTACCTGTATACAATCACATTATTACAGAATGGGTTATCTACCTGTAAACAATAACATTATTACAGAATGGGTTATGTACCTGTAAACAATAACATTATTACAGAACGGGTTATCTACCTGTATACAATCACATTATTACAGAATGGATCATCTACCTGTATACAATCACATTATTACAGAACGGGTTATCCTCCTGTAAACAATCACATTATTACAGAATGGTTTATCAATCTGTATACAATCACATTATTACAGAATGGTTTATCAATCTGTATACAATCACATTATTACAGAATGGGTTATCTACATGTATACAATCACATTATTACAGAATGGGTTATCTACCTGTAAACAATCACATTATTACAGAATGGGTCATCTACCTGTAAACAATCACATTATTACAGAATGGGTCATCTACCTGTAAACAATCATATTATTACAGAATGGGTTATCTACCTGTAAACAATCACATTATTACAGAATGGGTTATCTACCTGTATACAATCACATTATTACAGAATGGGTCATCTACTTGTAAACAATCACATTATTACAGAATGTGTTATCTACCTGTACACAATCACATTATTACAGAATGGGTTATCTACCTGTATACAATCACATTATTACAGAATGGGTTATCTACCTGTATACAATCACATTATTACAGAATGGGTTATCTACCTGTAAACAATCACATTATTACAGATTGGGTTATCTACCGTTATGGTATAAATAGGACAAGAAGATTGACTTCATTGCTCCAGGTTGTGTCCCATATGGCTCGGTCTTTATCCGAGGGTGAACAACCTAAAACGCCGACGAAGCACGAACTCTTAAGCTCCAGCGACGACACCCGGGAGTCTCTGAGAAACCTGCACTCGTGAACAGAACGAATCCACAGACTTCGGAGCCAGGGGACGGCGTAACTACTCTGCCACGGAAACCCCCAGGGGAAAACTGGTAACAGATCGCGAATCTTCGCTAGTCGTGTTGAGAGCGAAGTTCTGCAACAGAACCGGTACATGTTAATGATGGTACAGTAATACTGTTTTAATAAAATAAAACAATACACAGAAACTGTCAACATATGCACGGAATACAGCCCTGCGGCCGTGCAAGCAGACACAGGTACGCCAGGGACATCTAACCTTTCTTTCAGCTGCTTTCTGTCAGCTATCTCCTGCGACGCCAGAGGCGTGTCTGCATCAAGTAGCACTTGCAGTATTCCTGTTTCCTTAGACATTGACAGCGCGAATCCCACAAATGAGGACGTGACAATACCGCCAAGTTTCTCGCCGTAAGATGCCATCTTGTCAGTCTATCTCGTTGTGCAGAGAGACCAGTATCCGAGCTAACTAGCAACCCTGTTCAAAAAAAACTCCCTGACCTTTGCCTTCCTTTGTTTGGGCTGACTGACTGTATGTAGGTCATTGTTCGGTACTTGTCCTTGTTACCGATTATCCGTGCCAAGGTTGAAAGGTTCCCATGCTTGTCATGTAATTAATGGCTCCTATAAGTATGTTCCGATTTGAATGCCGTCATTCACGATCAATTATTTTGAAAACTGTCTGTTGCATCGTTATGAAATTTTCCCAGCCGTCTTATATTTACCCCCACCCAAGGAATATGTCTTTGATAGGTCCAAAAACAGCTTAAATCATTGAAAGCGGCGACATTCCTTTGATGTTTTGCTGAACAACTAGTGATTTCTCGCTAAAAAAGTTATGTTTACGGTAATGGGGATCTGCAAATTCAGATGACACACAAAGGCGTATCCGGATTCGTATGGGAATGGGTGCAATGAAAGAAGTAGCTTACAATCGACAGGGTCGGCTGCATTGCACCGGGTTTTTATCCCATATGGCTCAGTTTCTTTCCGCAGCGCGGAAAGCGTCGCACAAAGCAAGAACTCCGTAGCTCCAGCGACGACCCTCGGAAGTCTCCGAAAAAATGCACTCGTGAAATAAAGGACGCGGCCCGGAATCGAACATACAACCTTCGGAGCCCGAGTCAGACGGCTTGACCACTTCACCACGGAGATTCCCGAGAGGGGTGCAATGTGTAATATTAGTAAAGACAGATAATTTACAGAGGCACGGGGTAAATAATTTGTAAATTAACAGGAAAGTAGAAGGACTATATTTCTTACCTTATTTTTCATTTCCTTCTTGTTTCTTCAGCTGATGCTGATGCTGTAATGTTTAGGGCCTGCAATTCGTCTGAATAGTTGGAGCAAAATATCCCAGTAAGTGTGTACGTAGATTAAGGTCTGCGATCTGCTCAGACCTTAATCTGTGTCGGACGATTCCAGTAGGTTGATGAGTGCTCTCGGTTGCATAAAATTCAATCCATCCTTTCTCCAATAGTCCTCTTCCTCTTTCAACACATGGTCCTCACATTTTTTCCAGTAACTTTTATCAATATTTAATAGCGCGGACAGACAGACAGACAGACAGACAGACAGACAGACAGAAAGGTAGGTAGGTAGATAGGTAGGTAGGTAGGCAGAAAGGTAGGTAGGTAGGTAGGCAGAAAGGTAGGTAGGTGGGTGGGTGGGTGGGTCGGTCGGTCGGTGGGTCGGTGGGTCGGTCGGTCGACCGGCCGGCAGGCAGGAGATAGATAGGTATGTAGGTATGTAGGTAGGTAGGTAGCTAGATAGATAGATAGATAGATAGATAGATAGATAGATAGATAAGATTAGATAGATAGATAGATAGATAGATAGATAGATAGATAGATAAGATTAGATAGATAGATAGATAGATAGATAGATAGATAGATAGATAGATAGATAGATAGATAGATAGATAGATAGATAGATAGATAGATAGAACGAACGAACTTTATTTTCAAAGGGTTAAGAATTGTGCACGCAGGTTGTCAAAAGCCCATGTGTAAGGCATCATCAGATTACTTCTCCCACACCACACAAGAAACTTGCAAGTCGTGTGAGAGGAAATAAATGATACATTTTATTGCCGTTGGCTCTTTACAAGTACATAACAGTCGCTATCAAACCACACACAAAGCCACAGAATTGCCTATCACTAGTTTCCTAAACTCTAATGCTATCTCTATCTATTTGGTTACACAAAACTCCTATCAACACTAAAACGAGGTGCTCGCTACAAAGTCAGTCCCCAGTCTGACTTTCTTACTCGCGTGGCTACACAGCACGCGGAAGGACCTTGAGGTGTCCTTCGGCTTTTTGCGTGCCGTTGCCCCTGGCACGCTTACATTAGCTGTCTTCTGTTGAGTGGCAATCGTGGCTATCACGTAGGCGTGATCCTGTCGTGACCAGAGTGCTAACCATCTGGTCAACGTCTCCGTGTCTCATGAGAGAACTAGTCAATAGTCCCCCATTCTATCACCTACCCTGCCCTGATATCGGGGCACTGTATCACCTCTAATCTATTTGAGGTTGACCACTCTTTCCGGTGGTATTCTATCTTGAGAAGACCTCCGCCCTTTATGTACCAGTCTTTGACACACACCCTCCCCTCCTGTGTTGCGTCATCAACTTTGACTCATTGGTTGTGACGCAAGGGGTTTCTAAAAAATTAGTGTCTCTAATTTTTTGTCAAAGACTGTAGATAACCTGGCTTTGGGTAACTCCATAGACTTCTACTGACTAATGTCACAATGTAGTATCACTTTACTTGGCTACTGGCAATCGCCACAAACTTGTCTGGTTGGCGTGAGCCCTATTCTCAATCGCAATATTATATTAATTAGAGCTATGTCTGAACCGGACCGTTGTCTTATAAGACCTGCCCTCAAATAGTAAATTAACTTACTACCCATACAAAGTTGACTTTCTTAGGGTCAACACATGAATTGCTTCATGTCCCCCATATAATATTAAACAACCATTACCCAAGCTGTGTGCGATAGGCTTTACCTCTCTCGCTTCCGCGTGTAAAGTTATATTTCACTGTTAAGTTAGTGTTTCGTTGTCTATTATGTCCCCTGACCCGGAGTTATCTCCCTTTGATCTATAAAATATGTATGCAGTTTATATGTTTGTTTTTCTGGTTGTTTGCGTGTTTGGATGTAATTAATAATATAATCTAACTTCTAACATGTGTATCTAACTATCATGTGTATGTAAGTTAGTTTTCAAGTGCCATAATTCGGTTGAATGAGGCCACAAAGAAGTGTATCACACTAATTCGTGACTACGTTTCCGTCTTATGAGACTTAAAATACTTTCTGTAAGATCTACACTAAACTACACACAACACATTCATGACATTCCATTTCCAACATCGAAACCACCATTTGACGGCAACAAAATTAAACAGTCGCGTTGAGTGGCAGAAAAAATCCGCTGACTGTTCTCACTCTCTCTTGTACAATTCTACATTCGCTCTCACTTTCACACTTCTGTCACACATCTTTTACCCTCATTTCTGTCACACATCTTTTACCTTCATAGTTATCTAAAACCTTAGAGTGACACTGTACAAGTTTGGCTCAGTTTGACAGAGTTGAGCTTCATGACTGTGCGTCAATTGTTGCACAAGTCAAGTATTTACAATATATTTACATGTAAGAGCAAGGGTTGATGGTTTATACCCTGGTATTATGACTAACTATATTTTACTGTAATAATATTCTAAATACTGACATACTAATACTACTTCTATAAATGTGTATTTAATGTGTTAACTATTTTAATCTATATTGCCACATTAATCCTAAGATATGCTTACATTAATCTTAATATTTATCTAATTTAAGGGATGTAATCTAACTATTTAAACTGGACTTGATGTGAGATGAGTTATGTACCTTTATGACATGGGTAATGTGAAATGTAATAAGTTACGTACCTTTCTAATATGGGTGATGTGAAATATAACACAATTATAACTAATGTTTTTAAATGAAAAAACTATATGATTGATATTGTTAATCTAAATGATGTGAATGATGTATGTGTAATTGTATAATCTTTTTATCCTATTACGGTGTAAACTAATCATACTACTAAATGATAACGTTTATTAAATGGATTGGATCATTAAGATGGAATGAACTGAAATGAAATGAAACAAAGTGAAATGTAATAAAGTAAATGGTACTATTACTATCTAAATTTATTATTCTAGTTTCTACTTAGTTGTTGTTATGTTTAAATTACTATCCTAATCTACTTTTAAGCTAAATAAGTGGGTAAATTAATAATCTATCTAAACCAAAAAAAAAAATGAAAACTATTATCTTGTCTAAATCTAAATATAAATTAAGATGATCTAATCTACCTATAATTTGTTACTATATTAAAACGTTATAATACATATCACAATGAGTATTTATATACATGGTATTTAAATACCTCAGGTTAGTCGTTGCCCTTAATGTTAAGAAAATGCTTTCATTGGCATACTATCTATATAATTGTCCTGGGTATATTAAATACATTACACAGTCACACTTGTGTCTTATGGGTATTGCACCTGTAGAGTTCGCTTGTGTCGTAGACCACAGTTTTCATGTCTGTATTTATGTAATGTTCTGACACTGTTTTTCTCTGCTTAACACAAATGATTCACTGGAACACCTATGGAGCTTAGCAAGTAATGAGCTGTCCTCGTTCACAAGGTGATATATTTGTTCTCAGAGCAAAGTTCTTATTTTGATGTCTACGGACACATAGTAATTCAATGTTCTTAGTACCTAGTTCAGCACATAATGTCTATGTATTTGTAACATATTTCACATAGAATATTTTACTGTACTAAGTTAACATCTATTACTCTACACTCTTATGTGAAATCTCTGGTATTTCTACCTCAGATGGTCGACTAAGGGTATCAGCCAGGATGTTGTCCTTACCCTTAATATGCTCTATACTAAAGGTGTAATTTTGTAGTATTAGCGACCACCTGTATATACGGTCATTCCGATGCACACCACTCTGTATGACCGTGATTGGGGAGTTGTCAGTCTGGACAATGAAGTGAACACCCGCCAGAAATCGATGGAGCTTCCTCACCGCATAGTTGACGCTTAGGGCTTCCAACTCTGATATGGAATATCTGGACTCAGCAGGTGTGATCTTACGGCTCACGTAGCAAATCGGGTGGAAGATGCCCTCATAAAATTGGCCTAGTACTGCAGCGATGGAGATTCTGCTGGCATCTGTCCTAAGATAATAAACGAGCCTAGGATTAGGCAAGCGGAGGATTGGTACATTACTAAACAGGATTTTCAATTTTGACAATGCAGAAATTAATAATGCATCTTTGACATCTAATTTTACAGATGCTTTTAAAACATTGGAAAATACACTTGTAATTTCCGCTAAATTTGGTATGAATTTGCTATAGTAATTTACTAGTCCCAAAAGGCTTCTGACCTGCTTCTTTGTGGTAGGCATCGTCAGGTTCATAATTTTTGTAATAATTCTATTGTCAGTCTTAAGTTGACCTTGTGAAATGACATGACCCAAAAAGTCAATTTCTTTTAGGCCCAATTCAACTTTGCTCGGTTTGACAGTGAGACCGAAGAGTCGCAACCTGTCAAAGACATGTCTTAGTTTCAGTAAGTGTGTTGTCCAGTCATCAGTATGGACACATATATCATCTATATAAGTCACTGTATTCGTCACTCCATGCAGTAGATCTCTAGTTAAGCGTATGAAAGTGGCAGGAGCATTTCGAAGTCCGAAAGGAAGAAAACACCACTCGTAAAGTCCTAAAGGTGTTGAAAAAGCAGTAAGATGGATGGATTAAGACTTCATAGGGACCTGCCAATATCCCTTAGTAAGATCTAATTTAGAGAAGATTTTGGAGGTGGACATGTCAAGGATAAGATCTTCGCAGGAAGGAATTGATTCTGCGTCGATCTTAGTGACGTTGTTGAGTTTTCGATAGTCCACACACAGACGAATTGTGGAGTCTTTTTTTTCTTAACTAGGACGATTGGAAAAGAGTACTCAGAAGTGGATTTCTGGATGATCCCACTAGCTTCTAAATTAAGAATTTCCTTATTTAGATTTTCCCTATAGCTAAGTGGGATTGAGTACGGCCTGCATTTAATAGGCTTAGAGTCCGAAAGAAGAATGGAGTGCTCGATTCTGTCCGTCCTACCTGGAATGTCAGAAAATATGTCTTTGTATTCCGTCACTAATTCTACTAATTGTCGTCGTTGACTGTCTGTTAGTGCCTGTTCTATCTGTATGCTATCTAATGTGGCAGTCTTGTCCACAATAGGAACGGGTAGTTCCATTCCGTCGTCGTCTACCTGATTCAGTACGGTGGTGGTGCTAAGTGCGTATTCTGTATTCTCGCTAGATGTATGGATATCGTCGGATATGCCAGTCTCGCTAACTAGTGTAGTTGCGTTGTGTATGTCTGTCGTCTGATCACTAGATGTGGGTTCACTTTGTTCGTCTGTCTCTACTTCTGTCTGTTGTCGTGAAAAGTAAGGTTTCAGCATGTTGACATGGAATATCTTTAAGTGTCCGTTTATTGATATTTCATAGTCAACATCTGAAATTTTACGTACCACCTTGAATGGCCCTTGCCATGAGGTCAATAATAAATTTCGTTTGTCTGGAAGTAACAAAAGTATGTCTTGATCTGGTTCAAGATCAATTGTTCTTGCACTTTTGTTGGCGTATTGGCGGTAGATTTGACCCTTCCTCTCCAAAGCTGCCTTAGCTATAATACACGATTTCATGATTTTGTCTCGTGTGTCTGTCACCATTTCGTAATGTGTTTTTGAGGTGGGAATTTCAATGGAATTAGTTATTACCTGATGGTAAATGGTTAGGGGTCCCCGTGGGTTAGCCCCGTACACTAATTCAAACGGTGAGAAACCCGTGCTTGAATGGTGAATCTCCCGATAGGCGAACAGCACTGTTGGTAACAGTGTATCCCAATCAGCTGGGTTTTCTGCTGTCACCTTAGCCAGCATATGCTTAAGATCTCCGTTAATTTTTTCTACTATTCCATTGCTGGCTGGATGGTATGCTGTTGTAAAATGTTGTTTAATCCCTAACATTTTTGTAAGGGCTTGCGTTGCAGCCGATATGAATTGAGTTCCACGATCGGATATTATGGTCCGTGGAAATCCGAATCGTGAGAACAGGTGTAGAAATACATTGGCAACGTCTTTGGAGGTGATGTATTTCAAAGCTACTGCCTCAACCCACCTTGAACAAAGGTCGACTATCGTTAATATGAAGCGATTTCCTTTGCTGGACACCTGATTCAGGGGTCCAACAATATCTACCGCCACAATCTCAAATGGCTTAGAAGCCAGTGTAGAAGGTTGTACTTCAGCTGTAGGATGTTTACCCTTACGTACTAATTGTTGACAGACATTACAAGAACGACAAAATAATTTTATATCATTGCAAAAACCTGGCCAATAAAAATGAGCCTGAATTCTGGCCCTGGTTTTGTCGTATGCAAGGTGACCAGCAAACGGTGACTCATGTGCAATCTTTAGCACAGTAAGGCGGTGTTGTACAGGTAACACCGTTTGCTGAATCTCATGGTTACCAGTTGTATAATATCTAGTAAGAATGCCATTGTTAAGCCTAAAGAACCATGATGCGTTTTTGGTCACTTTGGCTCTTTCTTTCAATAATTTTAAATATGGAGACACACTAGGATCAGCTTTCTGCTGTTCTATGAATTTTTGTCTGTTGGTGTCATCTGTGCCAGTTGGGGAAAGCAACAGTAGTCTCTCATCTTGTAGTGTGTCTTGATGTTTTACAGTGTCTGCTCTGGTTGTTGCATTAGCTGCATTTAATCTTTCCTATGCAGCTATTTCATCGCTAGTACATTGTTTCAATTGGGGTAAGCAACCCAAAATTAAATCAGTACAAGGGTTGTCAAGTATTGCACAAGTAAAGGTACCAGAAAGGAAAGGAGTGTTAATACGGGCTTTGGCCAAAGGGTAAATTTCAATGTTACCCGAAAAAGTTCGGCATTTGACAGAGTCACCTGTATAGTCATCTGGACTCACCAGTTCCTTTCTAAGACCGATAAGGGTGCTGCCGCTGTCCAGCAAACATTGGCATGGTCTATCGTTGACCATTGCATTGTGGAACACCAAATTGCCTCTGGAGACTAATGCTGCATTTACATTCTCAGTTGAGAACGGTACTGTATGTCCACATTCTAATTTTCCGTCTGCATGAAATTGGTGACATCGTTCACAACTGTCAAAACTTAATATATCGTTTACACAACACACATCTTCAGATTGGTTAACAGGTAAATCATTTTCAATCTCACACTCAGTCTCACTACCACTATCAGAAGATGTATCAATCAAAATAGCATTGTTGGCTTTCATACGTTGGCGGCCCAGACACTTATTTGAATAATGGCCGTAGCTGGAACAAAAGAAGCATTTGATTGCACGCCTGTATGCAGATCTTTTGTTTTGTTGCTTCTTGATAACATTTTCAAGATGCGCCGGATAATTTGGCGATTTGTCACACATAGAATAAGTGTCATGCAAAAGTTGACAGTAAATACATTTTGACACATTCCTATCTTTCTTGTCGACTTTCTGAAAGGGTTTTCTCTTACTTTGATAATTGTTTGGTTGGTCTTTCACAAAGGAGACTACTTCAGAGTCATTTGAGGTTTTAAAAATATCTCTGTTAGAAGAAAAATATGCAGCCCCTTTCTTTTCGAACTGCTCTATGTTCTCAATGTCTGACTGCTGTAGAAATTTAGCAAAAGGAGATGGTATAGTGGATATGACTTTATCCATGGCTATTAAATTTTTAAGTCTATCAAAGTCTTTTCCTATGTTAGCTGCTTTAAGCCACCTATTTAGTACACTCTGAACATTTGAGACGTAATCAATGAAAGTCTCACTAGGTTTAGGTTTTAAATTTGAGAACTGACCCTGATACCCAGGGGCATCAAGTAAAAAGTGTTGCATTATCCTATCATGGATGTATTGATAGTTAGATCTAAGATCAGTTGGTATAGCTTCTATCACTTTAAGGGGCTCACCACTCAGGTTCTTCATATAAATCATAGCCCACATCTCTATTGGAACTTGGTGATATTTAAACTGATACTCGACATTTTCTGTCCAGGCTGATATGGAATCTTCTTTACAATATGGTTTGATAATATTTTTGTATTTGTTGAACTTATTTCCTTCTTGTTGACTTTTTAGTTTAGTGGCAGAGATCTCTGCGTGTGAGTCTACATCCATACCTTTCATCTTTAACCGTGTCTCTGATTCTACTTGTATTTGTTTTTCCTTAACTCTTGCCATTTCATCTATCTCTTTTTGCTTTAATTCTTTCTCCTGATCTAATTGCTTTTGCTTTAAATCTAATTCCTTTTGTTTAATTTCCTTATCATGTTCTAACTGTTGTTGTTTAATCTCCTTATCATGTTTTAACTGTTGTTGTTTAATCTCCTTATCATGTTCTCTTTCTCGTGCGCGTTCGTCTCTTTCTGCATCCTTTGCTTCTTTAAATTTCTTATCAGCATATTCTTCTAGCTCTTTATCTGTGTATTGCATTTCTTTGCCTGCTTTTACGAAGTCAGCTAAAGTAGCCATGATGTTAGGTAAATAGCTAGCGTTAACCTACACTGAACTCTTTATTCACTTATTTTTCTTTGATATGTTATGTTTCTTAATATATGAGCCCTGCAAATTGTACTCTTTGTGTATAACCTGAAAAATATAGTCCTACAAAAAAAACAGAGCACAAAAGTATGCTAATGCATCACAAGCTGAAAAAGAGATGCACTATTAATCACATTGCATGCCAAATATATTGAGTATACTCAACTTAATGTTCCCGAGAACAAGGAACACACTCCGGTAACACAGGTCACCTTGTTTGGCGCTTCGGTATCGCCACGAGTTTTCTATCTAGGTCACCTGTTTGGCACTTCGGCATACACACCAATCTTCTAATCAGCTGTTGTTCACCCTGGTTTACAGAGCAGCAACAATTAACAAATAGCAAACGACATATTATTCGACAATTTGATATAATCCCAATGACATGCCCACGAACAAAACAGAATATATTTTACTTAATATTAAATTGTCAATGTCCTGTCTTCGTTCTAACTTTTTATGCCTTTCGTTACTAACCTAGTTTAATCTATGGAAGTGTAGTGCAGACCAAGTCTAATTTGCATGGCCGAAAGTAGTGCCATCGTGACGGTAAACACAAGAAAAAGTACGAAAAACAAATTCAATAACTGCTTTGAAATAAACGAAAATATATTAATATTGTTTAAATAAACAAATATATTCAATTACTAACTCAAATCAACAAATAATAGGTATTCTAAAGCACTGATTCAGGCGGGCAGCAGCTTACCGATTTGTAAACATTCAGATGCTGAATGCCAATGGCGCAGAACAACTGCTTGTCAATCGTAACACGTCAGAGGCGCAGCGCTATTTTTAGCTTGCAAAAATCGATATTGTTGCTGGCTGTGTATCGCTCCGCCAAGAATCATTTTTGATAGTTATTCATAAATAGATTAATAATTACATGAATAAATAACAGAAAATAATAACATCAATACTTACAACTTTGAAGAAACACATGATTTACGTATATAATATTTTACTAAACACAAATAAGAATTATCTCGTCACGATAGGCACAGTTTAGTTAGCAACTTGTCCTAGTTCTGCACACGTCAACCGTCACTGACACAAATTAAATTCACTACTTCACTATTTGTAAACTTAGTCTAGAGCCGTGGATGAGTGTATTAGCTTGGCTCTTTCGTCCAAGCCACACTTCTGACACCACATTAATCTTCAGCCGAGAGCCGTGGGTGAGTGTATTAGCTTGAACTTTCGTCTACGCCACACTTCTGACACCACATTATTCTTTGCCTGTCAAAAACCCATGTGTAAGGCATCATCAGATTACTTCTCCCACACCACACAAGAAACTTGCAAGTCGTGTGAGAGGAAATAAATGATACATTTTATTGCCGTTGGCTCTTTACAAGTACATAACAGTCGCTATCAAACCACACACAAAGCCACAGAATTGCCTATCACTAGTTTCCTAAACTCTAATGCTATCTCTATCTATTTGGTTACACAAAACTCCTATCAACACTAAAACGAGGTGCTCGCTACAAAGTCAGTCCCCAGTCTGACTTTCTTACTCGCGTGGCTACACAGCACGCGGAAGGACCTTGAGGTGTCCTTCGGCTTTTTGCGTGCCGTTGCCCCTGGCACGCTTACATTAGCTGTCTTCTGTTGAGTGGCAATCGTGGCTATCACGTAGGCGTGATTCTGTCGTGACCAGAGTGCTAACCATCTGGTCAACGTCTCCGTGTCTCATGAGAGAACTAGTCAATAGTCCCCCATTCTATCACCTACCCTGCCCTGATATCGGGGCACTGTATCACCTCTAATCTATTTGAGGTTGACCACTCTTCCCGGTGGTATTCTATCTTGAGAAGACCTCCGCCCTTTATGTACCAGTCTTTGACACAGGTCCGTCTAACATTCTGCCCTTCTATCACTCTCTTTCATAAATTATTTCATTCACACATCATTCAAGGCTAACAGAGAACAGCAACAATATAAAAAAATATGCATTATAAAGGCATGGACAAAATGCGAACATCAAAACTACACGAGTCAGTAATATTAGATAATGATCTGACACTTGTTATTAGCCATGTGGAATATACTGGCCTACCAAAAGGGGACTGGCTGTTATACTAGGGTTTTGTTATTATTATTATTATCTCTATTATTAAGGGGGAAGGTAATCCGTACTGAGATAGTGTTCGAATAATTTGCGATTATATGAATAGGGATTGGTGATGTCTTTGATTTCTTGTGGAAGATTGTTCCACAGCTGAGCTGCGGAGTACGTTAAGCTTGTTTTGTATAAGTCAATCCTAGGCTTCTAAATGTGTAATATATTTAAACGTTTACTGTGTCTAGCATTATATTTAAACAATGGCCAAAGGTAATTTGGGGCATTCCGATGCAGGATTTTGTGAATTAGTTTAGCTTTATTGAAAAGTAGGCGTTTGCGGAGTGGTAGTAACTGAAGGCGTTTATACAGACTAGGATTGTCAGATAAATGTTTGCTATAAATTAGACTCATGGCCCGTTTCTGGAGTGAGTAAAGTCGCTTGGTGATTGAATTAGAACAACCGTCCCAGATTGTAGATCAGTAGTCAAAGTGTGTATCACGGAAAATAAACTTGTTAGTTGCGATCGATGACAAACAAGACCCGACATTAGTCTGCAAAAACAACCAACCCTTTGATGTTGTACAGACTGAGACAAATACGTCGTTAAAACTGTCTACACACGATCGGCATTTCTAACTGAGAAACAAGATACGTCGCGTCAAAATGTCTACCCCTGGTCGGCGAATCTTTATGATGTGGGTTGTTCGAGAAACGAATAAAAACGCAAAACGTCTGCCAAGGCGGTAGTAGCCTTTGAAGTGCTAGACGGAAAGTCTGGACAGACGCGGGATGGATTCTGTGATGTGGGGAATTCTCAGGTTGAACTATTGTTGTACGGGACAAAGAATTTCCTCAAATGAAAGCAAATTTGACGGCGGATTGACTCCAGTTAGTCTAGAACAGGAGGAGGAAACCAGATTCTGGACGGATCAGCGTCTAGACATTTTGGTGATGTCACTCCAGCCCAATATAAAAAGCGTTGCGGTAAACAAGTGGAGTTAGTCGATCAAGATTTCTGAAGTGGGAAAGATCGGTGCAATTTTCCGAGTTGTGCTCATTGAAAGAAACTAGGGTGTCAAATTGTTGATATTTATCGGCGGACATAGATCCATTCTGTGATTGCCTACTTTCGATTAGCAACCGGAATAGGCATATGGTAGGCTATTAATCATATCTAACTTATGATTAGGAATAGAGTACAGTACTGTGCGGTGATATATTGTATTATAGGTGCGGTGATATAATGTATTATAGGTGTGGTGATATAATGTATTATGATTAGTGATAGAATGTTCTATAAGTGCGGTGCTAGAAAGTATCATAGGAGCGTCGGCACTAGTATCCTATTGTGTGGCTTCAACTAGCTTAAGTGATATATCATTTTACTCAGGAAGTTGAGGACAATGTAGTGGAATAATAATTAGAGAGATTAAAGATGGTTGAGAGGGGGGAGAGGAATGTGAAATGGTAGGATCTTCCAGTAGGGCATCTGCTGGGTTTCTACCCGTTGCTTTATTCTTTCCTGGTGTTGCCATGTCTTAGATCATATGATGAGTTATTTGGCCGTATGACAGAGATCGGATCTCTGTTATAGATCTAAGTGCTGCTATTGGTCTACACTCACCTAATTCCGGCCAGGATTGAGTTGCCCTCACCATAGTATTCTCTATTCTACAGGTTCCATTTACAGGTCCATGTATGTGTGCTATGATATTCAACAGTGAAGCTAGAACACAATTTAGAAGATGATGGCTCAGAATTTGAAGACAGAAGTTGCTGAGAGGCCGCTACATTGGGCTTATACCCAAGTTGGTTTGCGGGAACCTGGCTTCTGCTGAGCACGACATGCGGATGAGATTTATGTTTAGCAAGTGATAGTTGTATCACTGAACAATCAGAACATTGTATAAATACACTACTGATACCAGGAACATTCATACAAATTTATAGAAATACCTAGAACATTCAGATTGTGGTGTTAATATGGGGAATCTTTACAACCAGTGACACTAGATCCATTGAGATTTCCCCAGTAACAGTGACAATAGGGTTAGAATTTTCTGATTAACAATCAGTTAAATAACAGAGGAAATTCATAGTGTAAATCAGATTGAAGACTCTCATTAGACAGTGTTTGTCATGGATGTCCAAGCATCCTAGTGGTTCAAGAGACAACGGAGGAAGTCTTCACGTGACCGGAGAAGCATCACCTTGGTGAGGTTATTTGTCTGGAATACATGGTGCTAGTGTGTTCTCAGCACAGTGATGAGAATGACTATACTCCTGAACACTGATCTGAGTCTATATACAATTTAGAATATACGTCACACATTCTACACTTTATACACACACACACACTTCTCCTACATATACTCTTTGCTTTAATACATTTCTTGGTTTTATTTGTTGAAGCTAGAGTTGTCACGTATGTTATGTTGGGGAAGAATGAGAGGGGGCATGATCCAGGAGTGAGTAAGAGTGAGAAGAAGGTGTCTTCAGATTGAGGGAGTGTTGTGAACGGAGTCTGCTGGATATCTCCAGGATAGAGATATTGAATTTAAAAAAATTTGGGTGTTGATTCCCCTCACTCCAGGGACGACACTAAAGTGGTAAAGAAGAACAAATAACTACTACGACATTCATTCTTTACAAGCGACAGTGTGTCTGTATATGAGAAGTATAGAATAGTTTCCTTGTGTCCTCATCAAGGAAGTTTTTAATCTTGGCGAGTTGGTAGACTTTTTTCGCTGTTTGTTTAATGAGCGGTTGAACGTGGGAATTAAAGGTTAGGTTTCTATCAGTGATTAGGCCTAATTTGTTTGTGCTCAATTACACTTTCTACTGGCATGCTATCGATGAGAAGTTGAAGTGATGTGTGTGAGCTTAGAGTTTGAAGTCTTTGTCTGGTTGTTAATAACATTGATTTTGTTTTAGTGATGTTAATTTGCATACTGTTTGAATAGCTCCACCTAACTATATTATTTAATTCTTGTTGTAAAGACGACTCCAGTAAAATACAGTTTTCAGCGTTTGTGTACACTGTACAGATAGATAGATAGATAGATAGACAGAAAGATAGATAGATAGATAGATAGATAGATAGATAGATAGACAGATAGATAGACAGATAGATAGATAGATAGATAGATAGATAGATAGATAGATAGATAGATAGATAGATAGATAGATAGATAGATCCCCGCCAGAAGCCAAGCCAAGCTAGTTTATTTATATAATCACGTTTCATGAAAAAACCACCATTTGGAGACACCTCTGAACAATCCAATTTAACTTCGCGCTGTTTGTTTCAAAACGGAAATCACGTGAAAATTTAAAAAAATGCGGGGACGTGTCTTGGTGAAGCTGTAATACTGTTAAAATGATGGACGTAATCTCTAAGTCGTAATTTATATACCGCATATAAACAAACTTTGAAATCTGCTGTAAAATCTCCAGAACAAAAATTGTTTTGTTGGGTGGACATAATGATAAGGTTATATACTAAATCTCATCATTTTCCCTTAGTTGGTTACTGTGATATTGAATTTTATATTGAGGCAAAAAAACAAACAAACAAAAAACACACACTATAGTTTTAAGTTATAACTATGACAGCATAACAGAAAATGACGTATTCAAGCTGTCATTTTCTATCCCAGAAGTTGCTGACTTTATTTGTTTGTATTTCAGAAGAAAGAGAGAGAGAGAGAGAGAGAGAGAGAGAGAGAGAGAGAGAGAGAGAGAGAGAGAAAGAGAGAGAGAGAGAGAGAGAGGGGGGGGGGGCTGAGTGGTCTCGAGGTATGGTGTCCGCCTCGAGTGCTGGAGGTCCCGGGCTCAAGCCCCGACGAGGATCGGGATTTTATCACGTGGGCTTCCAGTAACAACATTTCCCCTGGTCTCTGAGTAGTGAGATCGGACGACCGTGTGTATTGTTGCGCACGTAAAAAATACATTGGCAGTTGGAAATCGAAAAAGAGTAGCCTAACGCCGCCTCCGTGCAAAATTTCGAGTTAAAAATCTACCTAAAGTTTTTCAGGATCCTCGCCGGTGCTACGGAATTCGTGCATTGAGTTGAGTTTCTCCAGACTCAGGTTTGAGTTAGGAGGAAAACGGAGCACTTATGGGTTAAACCCGTGTGCCGTGATGTTGATCCAACGGCTAAACTAAACTAAACTATTTAAGAAATTGCTCACTTTATATGTTTATATTCCATAAGTTACCTACTTTATCTGTTTCTGACCCAGAAGTTGCTGATTTTATCTGTTTCTATCCGAGAAGTTGCTGACTTTATCTGTTTCTATCGCAGAAGTTGCTCAGTTTATCTGTTTATGTTCCAGAAGTTACCTACTTTATCTGTTTCTGTCCCAGAAGTTCCTTACTTTATCTGTGTCTATCCCAGAATGTCCTTACTTTATTTGTTTCTGTCCTAGAAGTTCCTTGCTTTCTCTGTTTCTATCCTAGAATTTCCTTACTGTCACAGCTTCCCTGGGGTGAAGGGGACAAGCTATCACACTTATCTATAAATAAAAATATATATCTCGGGATGTCTTCAGATCTAGGACAGGGACAATTTCAGTCTACGAATATTCCCGGCATGTCGTTTAGGGATCTCATTATTATGTTGCTGTACAAACTGAACCATACATACATCACGTGTCTTGCCAGTTTTCATATGTTTAAGAACATTCCAAACCTCCATCTTAAAAATTGGCCCTCCTTCATTGTTAATTCGAATATCATACTGTTCATCTCTATTATATGTGAAAGGTGTGCATCACGGCAGGGCCAGGAAAAACACATGGCTGACACCCGCCGTCAGATCAGCAAAATATGAAGTTACCTAATAGATAATTATAGTTCAGACCTAGTATAAGTAGATAGAGCTGTGTCAGTCTCAGTAGATGTGCCTAGTTTTCGATCAGGTAATAGAAATCGACTTTTATATGTATACATTTCATATGACTGGTCTCAGGTTGTCTAGGATCTTCTCTGAATGGTATTTCGTACTAACTATTCACCAGCCCTTAGATTTACCAACATTGGTTATTTCTTTGAGATCCTGGTCTCCTTTTATTGAGTGCGTTTTGTTGTACAAAATATAGTCAAATGACTATATTCCTTTTAATTCTTACCACGGCAGTGGCTAAGTTGAGACAGATTCGAGCCAATCGTTATGTCAGCTGTCCAGTGTTTGTTGCTTCTATGAGGACTGTTTAATGTCTCATTTCGCTTTGTATAGTAGAATTAATAATTCGTTCGTTATGCTATTATTAGGAATATCATTACATGCCTATTTTGAATGGTTATTATACATACATTGATGTTGATATGCATAGTGTTTATTTGATCTTTGAAATGCAAAATGTCATATGTTAACTGTTGGGTTATTATTATATTTTAGGAGCATTGTTGTGTTTGATGCAGAGGTGTAGTGGTATCGACATAAAGGTTATTCACATAATCTGACCACACATGTAGCAACTTATTTTTCATTATGATTTTGCCATGTTTTTAGACAGCCTGCTGATGTACGTGTTCTTTTATTAGTAAGTTCGTGAATTCTTGTGTGCATTGATATGGTATTTTAGCTGTTGTGTTTTTCAATTTCTATGCAATGTTTCTCAAGCCATGCTTCTTTTGTCTCCTTACATAATATTCTGACTTGTCTGTGAATTTCTTCATATTTGGCAGGATTATTTTTATTGAGTCTTCTTGTTTCCATTAGTTGTAAAATTTCTTCAGTTATCCGTTTCTTACGACCCACCTTCTTTAATATTGGAATAGTTGTTTCTGCAGTCAAACTAATTGAATTCTTCAACATTTTCCATTGATCATCCACATCTTGAAATAGGGTCTCTAGATCAGACAATATATCAAACCTACTCTGTACGTCTATGTTGAATTTGTTTTTTATTTCCTTGTCATTTCTCAATGTACGCAGATCATATTTAGTGTTTCCGGTTATATACAGCTTGACTTTCTTTAACTTTACCCTCAGTGTACCTGTAAGTAATCTGTGATCATTGTAATAATCAGCATTGGGAACTGATTTTGCAATTGTTAACGCATTTCGATACCTTCTGCTAATCAGAATGTAATCAGTCTGGTTTCTAATCATGCTGTCAGGACGCCTCCGTGTCCATAATCTTCCAGGGTGTTATTTAAACAAGATGTTTTCAACAAATATTTACTGCCCTTTTGCCTACTCTACGAGTCTGTATCCTCTTTCGTTTCTCTCTCCCAAACATGGTTTCCAACTGTGCATCCATCACCTTGATTTCCTACTTTTTCATTGAAATCAGCCATTATGATATTTATTTCTGAAGTTTCACATTTCGTTAAAGCAGACTCAATATAATTTTAAAATTCTTCTATAATATCTTCACTGGATTCTCCTGTTGGGGCATATATTTGAAAGACGTTTATGTTGAAAGGTAAACACAAGAAATCAATGGGGGGGGGGGGGGGACCGTTAAGACCACTAAGACAATTACATAAATAAACACACATAGTATTATTTGGCGCTCACAGAAGGAGAAGAAAGATCTAGTCTTCTAGTCTCTACTTCCTTCTTCTCCTTCTGTGAGCGCCAAATAATGCTATGTGTGTTTATTTATGTTAAAAGGTATGCCGATTAATTTAACAAGTAGACCTCTGTCTGATACAGCCCAATATCTCTGAACATATTTTGATGTTTGCCGATCCAAGATAATTGCTACACCTCTTTGTCGTTCTTCTCCACTAGAATAAACAATCTTAAAATCTTCATTTGTCTTAATCCCTGCTCCTGTCCATCTCGTTTCGCACACCCCTAATATATTAACCTTTTCTCTGTCCATTTCTTGTTTGATGTTATATAATTTTCCGTCGTCGCTTAACGTCCGAACATTCCATGTTTTTAATTTCCCTGTCTCCGTCCTTTTTCTTGTGATGATCTGTAATTAGGCGAATAATGATAGACTAGCCAACTTTAAAGAAGGTAGTTTGCCGTTACTTTCCTTTCTGGCAGTGACGATACTGGCAGGGTGACTGTAACCATTGTCTCAGTAAAGAGATCTTCTGCCGGTCGTCACGAAACTTAAGACCATAACCAACAACTATCTGTCGGCTGACCTCATAATTTCATCCTCCACCTGCCTTCCGTAGCTTCTTGTGAACAACTTCCAAAAACGAATACCAAATAACAACACATAATCCACATCATTGGCACCTTGCCGTCTTGACAGACGATAGTTTGTGCTTTAAAAAGGCATAATAACCTTTACCTATCCATCCATCCATCATGTGCCATGCCGGTAAGCGTGGGCGGTCATGTTCTGCCATCTCACTCGATCAACAGAGTCGTGGATCAGTTCCGTGTTTTTGTCTCGACCATGCCACAAGGCCAAGCCATCCAGATACTTGTTTCTAGGTCTTCCCCTTGGTCTGTTCCCCTCGATCTTACCAGTTGTCACCAAGTTCTCCAAATCATTTCTTCTCATAACATGCCCAAAAAATTGTGACTGTCTACGTCTAATGTCTCTGATCAGTTTACGATCTTCATTTGTTTCTTGAAGGACTTGTTCATTGGTCTTTCTGGCTGTCCATGGTATTCTTTGCATTTTCCTCAGAAACCACATTTCTACAGCCATCAGATGTTTTTCAGCTTGGCTGCTCATTGTCCAAGCTTCACATCCATATAAAAGTACAGGTTCTATGTAGCATCTCAACACTCTTTTTCTCGTTTCAATTGACATCTTTTTATTGGTCAGTATGTTTTTCATCTTGCTAAAGGCTACTTTTGCCATGGCGATTCTTGTTCTAATCTCTTCAAGGCATCTCCCATCAGATGTTATTACTGTTCCGAGGTAATTGTACCTATTCACTTGTTGAAGAATATTCCCATTTACTTGTATATTACACTGTGGTATTTCGTTCTTCTTAGTGACGACCATAATCTGTGTCTTTTTACAATTTAATTCTAACCCTTGTTGTTCACTGTGTGTAACAACCGCATCTACTAAATGTTGCAGGTCCTGTTCATTGTCTGCAATCAAGACTGTATCATCTGCATATCTAATGTTATTGATGCATCGTCCCCCAATGTTGATTCCTTCCATATTTTCAATATTTCTGAAAATATTTTCACTGTACAGGGAAAACAGATCTGGAGACATTACACATCCCTGTCTCACACCTCTCTTAATAGGCTGATATTGGCTTACTTCATTATCAACTCTTATGGCAGCTTGTTGTTTCCAATATATGTTTTTTACAAGTCTAAGGTCTTTCCCATCAATTTGTAGTTCTTCAAGCATCCTTATCATGTTGACATGTCTCACTTTATCAAAAGCCTTTGTGTAGTCAATGAAGCAAAGGTGTAGATCTTTGTTTACTTCTATAGAACGTTCGATTACGGTTCTCAGTATATACACAGCATTTACTGTACCCTTGCCTACTACAAACCCACATTGTTCTTCTCCTATTTCAGGTTGTATTTTCCTCCTAACTCTTTGCATGATAATTCTTAGCAAAATCTTCGTGATGTGACTCATTATACTAATTGTTCGATGTTGATCACATTCCAAGGCTCCTGATTTCTTTGGGATTGCAATAAATACAGAATTACATAACTCATGAGGTATGTTTCCAGTATCATATATTGTATTAAGCAGACTGGTAACTTTATCTATTCCATATTCTTCTAAAGCATTAATCATTTCTGTTGTGACGCTGCGAATGTGACTGATAAGGCCAATTTGCGCTGTAAATGTCCGTTCACAGTGGGTGCATGTGAACACGTGGTCATTTCCACCATCATGCACCACCTTACGTCTCACACGCTCGGTGTGTAACTTAGAAGCACATTAAAAACAGCGTTTCCTGAAGGCGAAATGAGCGTTACGTCATCGCCATTGTAGCAAGTTACGTGGAAGATCCCAAATACCCCTGTCACAATGCTTCGATAATATTCAATAGCCCTGGCTGGGATAGGTCTTTGCTTGCCAACCCTCCTCCGTTCCCCGGACTCACTGTCACTCTCTCTTTCGACCTCGGGGCCTATTCCCTGAGGTGTCTTTCTGGCTGACCCATAGATAACATGGCGATCGTCAGAGTAAACGATAACTTAATTTTAATAACTTAATACAGGACAGCACAGGAAAACATCAAGGCAGTTAAAACAGATAGTTCTCTACAGACACAATAAAAATAAAGTGTTCAGTTCAGGCACAGAGCCTCAGGTAGCTTTTCTTCACAGACCCAGCGTAAGACTCTGTCCGATCTGTCCACATACAGCTCACCGCGTGTGCCATAGGTTCCTTCCTTCCAGGTAATTGGTTGTGCGAACAACAGGCCGCTGTAGAACCAAGCCCACTGGTTTGCGAGGACTTCTCTACATAGTCAGTCCAATGTTCATTTGGCACAAGGTTGGGTATGATTTCAAATAATGGGAATAGTTCGTGAATGTGGAATGGATAGGTGCCTTTCACTGTCTTGGACAAAATTGGGTATGCAGGATAATTATGCATAGGCCCAGCCACGAACCTAACTGTACTCGACCCTATGTCGTCGAAAGGACTTGAGTTGCGCCATCACCGCAAATTGTCATTCGCCCAAAACCAGCCTTGCCTCTCTCTCATTGATAACAACACCATGCGCGGTCTGGCCAATAACTTGACCTGGCTTCATCAGGGGTATATAGCTTTAGCGTAGAGACCCTGTCGATACTTTCCGATTTATTCACGTCCAAAAGAAGGACCCTGGAGATGACAAACATTTGTGAAAGCCTCTAGCGTAAACTTCAGGTACAGCCGACATGGAGACTCCTAATGGTCTCAGCATATCAGTTGGCATAAACAAAATATATACATAATAGTACTATTCAGGAGACCTAAGTGAATTGGCCTGACCTGTCAAGAGGTCCTGGATTGGCTAGGTCCCTGCTTGACAAGACCTCCAGCTTGTCCAGGTCGTGTCGTTTGACCCTAGGTACATTACCTATTTTCTTCATACAAGATTCACTCTCCACTCTCTTACCATGCCTTTATTATTACTGGGCACATTCGTTTCCCGGCTTCACTTGCAAACCCTCTCTTTCTCACGACAAAGCTCTTGTGGTGTTGTGTGCGTAATTATGTGTGTTTCCCCCCTTAACTAATATTATAGTAGTGGGTCTGTATGGAAAGAAGTGTAGTTCCCTATTCCCAGCAAGAATAGGAAAGAAGATACTACCCCTTCCGGCCGCTGCTCTTGTCTGAGCTGTCGCCGCAATGTTCCGGCAGTGCCTCACATAACACGTAGATCTAGATGAGTTCCGGTTCTCTCCAGTGAGAAACAGAGGTCTATTTATATCTCTGACATCATCTTATCGACCAGTAATTATTCAATCCACATGGCCACTCTATCTGCCAAAAGATGAAAGAGATAGCACAGTGGATACCCTCTTCCGTTTTAAGAAGACAGAACATAAATGGTTGGAACCCGTCCCCACGGAGCGCTCCCCTCCTTCCGGCATTCCGTGGATATGTTATGTTTATATTTCAATGAAAGATGACACTATGCAGAGTTCAGGCCGTAGGAAGAAAGATAGCCCCCTCCCATCTGCTGCCAAGAACAAGCGAAATCATCTGGGGAGATATATTGCTCAGATTCGTTCCCATGCAATGCCAAGAACAAGACGCCTAGCTAGATTGGCCAACGGTCAACCCACTTACAATATGGCGTGACTACCGTTTCGCCAATTCATCTCACCAGTCGAGACAACATAGATTTATAGGCCAAGGTCTGGCAGGACTAAATAAAACCCCGGTTTACCTTTCAATCCACCAGTAGGATGCTGCACTTAATCTGTCTCACTCTTTAAAGTGTCAAATTGATATGATGCAGTCTACAAATGGTAGTTGTTTAAACGGACATTGATGGCCCAAGAATTTACATTAGTGCGTATTTGGTGCAAGGTGCCCTATCGGGTTTTCCCCGAAGAAAAGGCAGACTTCTAATAGTTCTCTTTAGAAGAACCGGTTGTAAAAGTAACCAAGAGAATTATCTTCCAAGGGAATTGAGCGGATAAGAGAACTGAGGGTTCCCGAACGCTGTTTCCCACTGTTTTCCCAAAATCAAAGAAGGCATGAGGACATGGGCCACTGGCGTTCCGTTACAGCCATTTTACTGGAAATTGACCATATCAGGTGCACAGCCCTATCTAATTCCTAGTTTAGTGTCTTGAAAAGTTCCCACCTGCTTGTCAGTTCATAAAGCTGATTTGTGTCTTATATTATTCTCAATTGGTAAGATCGAGGGGAACAGACCAAGGGGAAGACCTAGAAGCAAGTACCTGGATGGCTTGGCCTTGTGGCATGGTCGAGAGAGAAACACGGAGCTGATCCACGACTCTGGTGATCGAGTGAGATGGCAGAACATGACCGCCCACGCTTACCGGCATGGCACATGATAGATGGGTGGATTATTCTCAAATATTTACAATCAATGTTTACAATAGATTCCTGAGAAGAATACTTTATGTATTAAGAACAGAGAAAATCAGAAATGAAGAAATCAGGACTAAAGTGGTGGTTATAGCAGCGCTAGATTTATTAGAAAGCAACAAGTAAAATGGTTTGGCCATGTAACTAGACTACCAACTAACAGTATACCACAACAAGCAATCATGTACAGACCAGTTTGAAGCAGGGTAATAGGCCGACCACATAAATGATGGATAGTGGGAATAGCAGAGTCCACGGCAATATTGATACGTGAAGCCCATAAAAGGGCACTCTCCCGCTGTTTATTCTTCACCTCTACACCGTTGTTGTTGTTTGTCCATCAAGAATGATGATGACCATTCATTTCATCCAGTGGGGTTGAAGGTGTGGAGCCGTGGGTTCTAAGATGGCTGATACGGCCTATTTTGGCTCGAAATGTTCTTTGACAATGTGGGCAAAGAATGCTTGACGTTTCTGGAGGAGGATTTCCTGCAGTGGTTTTTCTGTCCTGCCTTTTCTTCACAGCTCTTGCAGTCCTGGTTGCCTCACATATGACTGCACCCTTGCGTAATGATGCACGGCACGAATTTCGGTCCCAGGTGTCATGATGAATTCCAAAAGCATTCAGTGTGATTTTCAGATTGTCTTTAAAGCGTTTCCTCTGGCCATCTTGGGAGCTTTTACCACAACGCAGTTGGCTGTAAAAAATTCGTTTAGGGAGCCTGTGATCTGGCATGCGAGTCAAGTGACCAGCCCAGTGAATCTGATTCTTCATCAGTAGAGTGTGGATACTGGGCATGGACGCTCTTTCTAGGACTTCAGTGTCTGGAGTCTTATCTTGCCATTTAATCTTCAGTAGCTTCCTTAGGCAGACTGTGTGGAAGTGGTTTAATTTCCTAGCGTGTCGCTGATAAACAGTCCAGGTTTCACAAGCATATAGCAGTGTGGATAATACAACTGCTTTGTAGACTTTTAGCTTTGTTTGCAGGCTTATTCCAGTTCTGTCCCATACATTCTTGTACAGTCTGGCAAATGACGCACTGGCCTTGGAGACTCTTGCATTCACTTCGTCATCAATTGTGACAGCTTGTGACACAGTGCTGCCAAGATAGGTGACTTTGTCCACAACACTTAGTCTATGATCATCCACTTTGATATTCGGCACAGTGTGATTATTCCCTGGAGCTGGCTGGTACATAACTACAATCTTCTCCAAGTTGATATTGAGCCCAAAGTTGGCACAGGCATGTGAGAAAGCTGAAACATTATGTTGCATGTCCGCCTCTGAGTTGGCGTATAGAGCGCAATCATAAGCAAACAGGAGCTCTCTGACGGTGTCGCTATTAATTTTGGTTTTTAGCTTTCATCCTTCTGAGATTGAATAACTTTCCATCCATACGGTAGTTGATGACTATTCCAATGTTGTCGTTCTCGAAGGCATTCATCAACATGGCTGAAAACATGAGGCTGAATAGTGTTGGTGCCAGGACACATCCTTGTTTCACTCCATTGGTGACAGGAAAGGGTTCAGACAGTTTACCATTTTCCTGTACTCTTGCCTGCATGCCATCATGAAATAGCCGCACTATTTGGACAAACTTTCGTGGGCAGCCATATTTTGCCATGATCTTCCACAGTCCTTCTCTGCTGACTGTATCAAAAGCCTTGCTAAGGTCAATGAAAGTGGAGAATATTTCGGAGTTCTGTTCCTGACATTTCTCTTGCAGCTGCCTTGCAGAAAAAAATCATTTCAACAGTTCCACGTTCTTTTCTGAAGCCACATTGACTCTCAGGAAGAAGACCTTGATCGAGGTGGGCTGTGAGGCAATTGAGAAGAATTCTGGCGAGTGTCTTCCCTGCAATTGAAAGCACGGAGATGCCTCGGTGGTTGTCACAGGATTGGCGGTTTCCTTTACGTTTGTAAAGGTGGACTATTGACGCGTCCTTGAAATCTTGTGGCATGGTCTCGTTCACCCATATGTTTGTAAAGACTTGGTGAAGCTGCTCTGTTAGGACCGGCCCACCTGCCTTGTATATCTCTGCTGGGATGGAGTCAGGACCAGGTGCCTTGCCACTGGAGAGTTGCTGTATGGCTTTGTTTACTTCCACTATGGTTGGCAGGTCATCAAGTGTCTCATTGGTAGGAACTTGAGGAAGGCAGTTGATGATTTCATCATCGAAGAAGGAAGTTGCATTTAAGATGTTGCTGAAATGCTCTGCCCAGCGTTGAAGGATTTCTTTCTTATCGGTGACCAGTGTTCCCCCATCTGCACTGAGGAGGGGAACTATGCCTGGTGATGTAGGACCATAGACCGCTTTCAGTGAGTCGTAGAAGTTTTTCATATCATGTCTGTCAGCAAAGCCCTGAATTTCATCAGCTTTGCTGCTCAGCCAGGAGTCCCGCATGTGCCGAAGTTTCTGCTGCACTACTCTCTGAATGTTCTTGAAGGCATCTTTTTTTTTATGTTGACTTCGGGTCATTCAAATGAGCCTTGAGGAGAAGATGTTTCTCGGCCAGCAATTGGTTGATGTCTTCGGAATTTTCATCAAACCAGTCTTTATGCTTTCGGGGGGGGGGGGGGGGGGGGCTGGACCCGGGATTTCCATAGCAGTGTTGTAAATTATGTCCTTTAGGGCTCTCCGTTCTGTTTCTGCATTCTGTTTAGCTGCAGCATTGGGCTTGAGGCGGTCTTCCAGCATATTTTCAAATGACTGCTGCATTTTCTTGCTGTTTAGGCGGGTGACATTTAGCTTTTTTTGCATTTTCACCCCTTGAGGACGCCGTGGTGGCCTTATGTGAATGTTTATTTTCGAGACAATGAGACGATGGTCTGTCCAACATTCGGCACCACACATGGATTTTGTTACCCGAAAGTCTTGTCTGTCACTCCTCCTGACGATGACATAGTCAATGAGGTGCCAGTGTTTCGAGCGAGGGTGCATCCACGATGTCCTATTTCTTTTCTCATGGGGAGACGGAAAATTGTAGGGTACACCGTAGGGTACACGAGGAACACAGTGAGATGAGATGAAATGTTTAGAATTTCCAACATTATGCGTATGTTTTTCCTTTTTCACGTAATCAAATGCTTTAATAAATTAAATAAAGCGCAAATACAGATCTTTGTTCATTTAAATGGCGACGTGGTAGCTGTGTTTTCCCTGGAGGGACGTTATGTTTTCGTGGAGAGGATGTGGTGTATTTCATAACAGTTTTCGGAATGTTTTGATAAGAAACAACGGAAGGAGCTGGTAGGTGGAATTTTGAGAGCAGCCGACAGATGGTGATTGGTTATGGTCTCAAGTTTCGCGACGTTAGGCAGAGGATATCTTTAAAGGGACTATGGCTACGGTCACCGACCAGTATGATCACTGTCAGGTAGGAAAGCAATGGCAAACTATCTTCTGTAAAGGTACCTAGTTTATCATGATTCGTCAAATCATGAAACGTCATAAAAGGATCATCATCATCATGTGACATGCCGATAAGTGTTGGCGGTCATGTCGCACCATCTCACGTGATGACCAGGGTCCTGGATCAACTCAGTGTTCTTGTCTCGACCATACTATGTGGCCAATCTATGCAGGTATTTACCTCTCTTCCTTCGCTTTGTTTTCTTCATTTCAATCTTGCCAGCTATAACCAAGCTATCCAATTTATTTCTTCTTATAACGTGTCCAAACAACATTAACTGTCTAGGACTAATTTCTCTAATCAGTTTACGGTTTTAATTAGTTTCTTGTGGGACTTGGTCATTATTTTTTCTGTCTGATCATTGCATTCTTTGCATTTTCCTCAGAAACTAAATTTCCACAGCCATTACGCATTGTTCAACTTGTCTGCTCATTGTCCACGCTTCACATCCATACAAATGTAGAAGTTCTATGCAGCTGCTAAATACTCTTTTTCTCATTGCACAAAAGGATAGTAACACTTAAATTGGCAACATGGAGTGTTCGTACTTTAAGCGCAGATAGAAAAATGGATAACATCAAACAAGAAATGGGAGGGGGGGGGGAGAGAGAGAGAGAGAGAGAGAGAGAGAGAGAGAGAGAGAGAGAGAGAGAGAGAGAGAGAGTATTAATTAATGTCTTAATGATGTGTGAGGCGAGATGGAAAGGTAGAGAGATTTAGACACGGGAGCATTTTAAGATCATGGTCGTCTCTAAGAAGATAGAAATTCTTAAACAGATGAATATGTATAACTATTTCAGAACAGTCGTACATCTGATGGAAGATGCCTTGCAGAGGTTAGATCAAGAATTGCTATGGCAAAGGTGGCCTTCTGCAAAATGGAAAACATACTTACCAACAAAATGTTGTTAATTGCAGTGAGAAGAAGAGATTTGAAGTGCTATAAAGAACCTATATTGTTGTATGCGTGTGAACCATGGACAATTAACAGACACGCTGAGAAACATCTAATGGTGATGGAAATATTTTGTTTTAAAGACAAATGTAAAGAATACCATGGGCGGACAGAAAATCAAATGAGAGATTCCTTCAGAAGACAAATGGAAAAACGGAGATTGATTGGAGAAAAAAGTCGTCGACAGACATGATGTTTTGGACATTTCATGTGAGACGCCTCCTATGGCTGGCTCAAGTATCTAGAGTGCAGGATGATCGTATTCCCAAAGATCTCCTATACGGAGAATTAGTCACAGGGAGGAGGCCTACCGGAAGACCCCAAATGCGATACCAGGATGTATGTAAACAAAATATGAAAACCATCGGCATAGTTCCAGACAGTGTTGTCACAGAACGCCGAGTTACCATCCCCGAAAACTTTCGACGTCTACAAATCTGATCGACCACTTATTGGAATGAAGAGTTAATTACACGTATCAGAGTCTATTCAGCTATGACGTAAGATTGCACACGGAGATGGCCTGTAGTGAAAACTAATACGGTATGGTTTCTATGCTTGAGTAAGTTCAAAAGTGATGCCTTAGATTGCATATGTTTATCAGCAGAGCACAGGAGGGAATTCCTGCTCGACAAGACTCGCGAGTTAACAAGATTTTTGGATTGACAGGCGCCGCCACGTTGATAACGTGCCAGTCCAACAGAGAATGTATGAAAGGTTGAACTGATAAGGATACTACCCAACCGTGGTCCCAGGGAACGGGATAGATGGGCAGACGTGATACGGACAGGCTGCGAGATAATTCATTCTACACCGTGAAAGGTGTGAAGTGTAAGACTGATAAGGAACCTTGCTACGGTAAACGGTGTGAAAGGACGGACATCACGGCTGGGCAAGGAAAAACACATGGCTGACACCCGTCGTCAGAAAAGAAAAATCTGAAGTTACCTAATAGATAATTATAGTTCAGACCTAGTATAAGTAGATAGAGCTGTGTCAGTCTCAGTAGATGTGCCTAGTTTTCGATTAGGTAATAGACAGTGACTTTTATATGTATACATTTCATAAGTCTGATCCAAAGTTGTCTTGGATCTTCTCTGAATGGTATTTCGTAGTAACAATTTACCACTCCTTAGATTGACCGAGTCTGGTTATTTCTTTGAGAGCCTGGTATCCTTTTGTTGTGTGCATTTTTGTTGAACAGAATATAGTCAAATGACTATATTCATTTCAATTCTTACCACGGTATTTCCACTTATATCACTGATTTAGTGACATGGACTTAGGACCTTTCATTCCTTATGACGGGACGTTACAAGGAAGACATGAGATGTAATAATTATAGGCGTGTTCGACTACCAGAAAAGTCCTTCCTAGATTCGACAGTAATAGAAATATGCATAGAGAGAAAGAGGAGAGTGAATGCAGTAAAGCTGGTAGAGAGACACTGCCAAACTTGTCATTGTGGGTGTGTATATGGGGGTGGGGGTGATAGATTGTATGTAATACCTAGGATTGTACTGATGTAGAACTTGATTATCTATTCCAAGCTCACAACAAGATCATGATCATGATATTATATTGAAAACAACAAACTGCTACAAAGATTGAAAATGAAGTAGGTCAATATCAGCCCATTAAGAGAGGAGTGCAACAGGGGTGTGTAATGTCTCCAGATCGTTCTTCTATACAGTGAAAACATTTTTTAGAAATTTAGATGATATGAGAGGAATCACCACTGGGGACGTAACATTGATAACATTAGATATGCGGATCATACAGTTTTGATTGCAGACAATGAGCAGGATCTGCAACATTTAGTATATGCGGTTGTTGCACACGTTTAATAACTAGGGTTATAATTAAATTGTAAGAAGACATAAATTATGGTCGTCACTGGGAAAAAAGACATACCATAATGCAATATACAGGTTAATGGGGATATTCTTAAACAAGTGAATCGGTACAATTATCTCGGAACAGCCATTACATCTGATGGGAGATGCCTTGACGAGATTAAAACAAGAAACATTGAAAACATACTGGCCAAAGAAAATATGTCAATTGCAACAAGAAAAAGACCGTTGAAGTGCTACATAGAACCTGTACTTTTGTATGGATGTGAATCGTGGACAATGAGCAGACAAGCTGGAAAACATGTAATGCCTGTGTAAATGTTGTTTCCGAGGAAAATGCAAAGAAATCCATGGGCAGGCAGAAAAAAACCCAATGACCAAGTCCGACAAGAAACAAATGAAAACAATAAACTCATCTCATCTCATCATCTCATCATGTTCCTCTTGTGCCATACGATATAGAGGTGAAGTATAAACATCGGGAGAGTGCCCGCTTATGGGCTTCATGTATCGATATTCCCATGGACTCTGTTATTCCCTGTGTCCATCGTTTACGTGGTCGGCCTCTTCTCCTGCTTCCATCTGGTCTGTACATCATTGCTTGTTGTGGTAGGCCTATACTGTTAGTTAGTAACCTACTTACATGGCCAAACCATTTGACTTGCTGTCTTCTAATTAAATCTAGTGCAGCTATAACCCCCACTTTAGTCCTGATTTCTTCATTTCTGATCTTATCTCTTCTTAATACATTGATTCTCAGGAATCTCATTTCTATTGTTGTGATTTTTCCCCCTCTTTTTCTGTCATTGTCCAGGTTTGGCATTGGTAACATAGAGTTGGTAGGAAGATTGTGTTGTAAAGTGCTTTCTTAGTAGTTATTGATACATGTTTGTTCTTTAGTATTGGTTCCATTTGTCCAATGAGTTGGTTTGCCTTATTGCATCTATTTTCGATCTCGTTTTCTGATTTGCCATTTGATGATATTATACTTCCCAGGTACAAGAAACTCTTTACTTGTTTCAAGGGATGTTCGTTTAGGTGAATCTTTGTTGCTTTTTCTTCTTTAGTTATAGTCAATACCTCTTACTTGTGCTAATTTTCATATTATGTTCCCTACACATTTTGTTTAGACTATTCATGTGGTCTTGTAATTCAGCTTCTGATTTTGCTATTAGTGCTTGGTCATCCGCAAACAAAAGTTCTCTAATGGTTAGATTTGCAAATGGTTTTTCTTCTGTGTTCTCGTCATGAGGTGTTCTTGCGGTCTCTGTTTGGCTGGTTTCTTTACATATATTGTCTATATATGTTATAAACAAGAGAGGGGACAAGACACAACCTTGTCGTACTCCGGATCTTATGTTGAAGAGAAATTAAACGTAGACAGTCAATAGTGTTTTGGACAAATTATGTCAATATTGATTATGATGATACAAGAGTAAAACAGTATGTAGATTAGAGAAATTAAACGTAGACAATTTTGTTTTGGACACATTATGTGAAGAAATAAATTGGATAACCTGGTGACAACTGGCAAGACTGAGGATAAAAGAACAAGGGGATGGCAGAGAAGTAAATACCCGGGTATCATGGCCACGTGATATGGTCGAGACGAGAACACAAAGCTGATCCACGACTCTAGTGACCGTGTGAGATGGCGACACATTACCGAGTACGCTTATCAGCATGAAACACGATGGTAATAATGAACTTATATCAGTCATACAAACTCCGAGACACATCAAGAGCCAAGCGCTCCCCATGTTGAACATCTGGAAGTAATACAGCAGTCTTCGCAGGTCACGACAACTTTTGCTTGCATTCCATTATCATTCAATATATGGTGTTTATTTCACAACAAACGATATTATCCACATGAAATGACTTTTAAGTCCAACAGTTGCTGAATATATGTGCATTAAATGAACTTGAAAACACACATAATGCGTTGTTACGAAACAGCAGCTTCACACCACAGTTAACAAGATGGCAAGTTACGCAGAGAAACTGAACGGTCTTGTCAACTCTACACTTGTTGGCCACGCCTTGACTTTATCCAAAGATGTGGGAATCCTGCAAGTTCTGCTTGACGCTCAGAAACCGCTGACATCTCACGAGATCGCTAGCGAGAGGGACTTGAAGGAAAGGTACGGGTGATTGTATATATTTCCGACTTATATTTTGTCAAACTTATGGCAACGTGTGTATGTTTTATAATTTGGTATGATTTGTGTTGTTTGTCAATCAAGAATGATGATGACCAGTCATTTCATCCAGTGGGGTTGACAGTATGGAGCCGTGAGTTCTAAGATGGCTGATAAGGGCTATTTTAGCTCGAAATGTTCTTTGACAATGTGGGCAAAGAATGCTTGACGTTCCAGGAGGAGGATCTCCTGCAGAGGTTTTTCTGCCCAGTCTTATTTTCACAGCTCTTGCAGTCCTATATGCTTCACACGTGACTGTACCCTTGCGTAATAATGCCACGAATTTCGGTCTTTGGTAGAAGTCTCCCAAGTGTCATGATGAATTTCAAAAGCTTTAAGTGAGATCTTCAGACTGTTTTTAAAGCGTTTCATCTGGACACCTTGCGAGCGTTTACCACAAAGCAGCGGGGGTAAAAAAAATTCGTTTAAGGAGCCTGTGATCTGGCTTGCGAGTCAAATGACCAGCCCAGTGAATCTGATTCTTCATTAGTAGAGGGTGGATACTAGTCATGGACGCTCTTTCTAGGACTTCAGTGTCTGGGATCTTGTCTTGCTGTTTAATCTTCAATAGCTTCATAAGGCAGACTGCGTGGAAGTTGTTTAATTTCCTAGCGTGTCGCTGATAAACAGTCCAGGTTTCACAAGCCTATAGCAGTATGGATAAAACGACTGCTTTGTAGACTCTCAGCTTTCTTTGCAGGCTTATTCCATTTCTGTCCCATACATTCTTGTACAGTCTGCCAAAGGGCACGCTGGACTTGGAGATTCTTGCATTCACTCCATCATCAACTGTGGCAGCTTGTGACACAGTGCTGCCAAGATAGGTGAATGTGTCCGCAACACTTAGTCTATGGCCATTCACTTTGATATTGGCATGGTGTGGTTAACCCCTGGCTGGTACATAACTACAGTCTTCTCTACGTTGATATTAAACCCAAAGTTGGCACAGGTATATGAGAAAGCTGAAACATTGTGTTGCATGTCTGCCTATGGGTTGGCATATAGAGCGCAAGCAACAGAAAACAGGAGCTCTCTGACGGTATCGCTGGTAGTTTTTGTTTTAGCTTTCAGCTTTCTGAGTTTGAATAACTTTCCATCCATGCGGTAGTTGATGTCTATTCTAGTATCGTTGTTCTCGTAGGCATTCTTCATCATAACTAAAAACATGAGACTGGACTTTGTTGGTGCCAGGACACATCCTTGCTTCTCTCAATTGGTGACAGGAAATGGCTCAGACAGTTCAATATTTTCCTGTACTCTTGCTGCATACCATCATGAAATAGCCGCACTATTTAAACAAACTTTCGTGCCATATTTCACCATAATCTTACACAGTCCTTCTCTGCTGATTGTATCAAACGCCTTGGTAAGTGTGGCGAAAGCCTGGCTGCACCCTCCCCTCTTGCTTAGTACTCAGTATATTATAAAGGTTCTTTAATATATGTTTACATTAAGGTTACGTTTACTTTGTTTTTATAATAATAGGGTAATTTAGTTTGGCTTACTTATCCTGGCCAACTACAACCAACAGACTACTGGGCCCGGAAACGGCCACTTGCTAATCATAGTTGCACGCCTTGTCTCACTTTTCTGCTAGAAATCGCAGACAACGGTCGGGGCCAATTGTGGTGTTCGGTAGGCAACCCTTTTACAGTAGATTACTGAAATAGTAGATTACCGAAATAAGTAATAGTTCAATAGTAGATTACTGAAGCCAGTACTAGGTTGCATCAAATTTTATATTGAACAAGTGCCCCGACCCGTAGTGAGAATCTGATTCTGGAACTAGAGTGTTGTGATATACCAGAGCAACTCACCAGCAGCATCAACTATCGTTGCAACCCAGCAACATAATACCAGTGTTGCGCATCAGCGACCCTGTGAAAGAACTGATTTGTGGGCCACTGGCGAATAGGGTGACCCGAAGAGGAACGACGGAGAGACTACCAGCATCACCGGTGGAAACACCATTTCCAGCTGAGTGCCTAAACACCTTCCCGGAGTCACAGCCATACTTTGCTTGACCTACCACCATCCCGTCTTATGATTAATAAGACCTCGCTCCGAGAACTTTGTTTTATTTTACTGCTCATCAATTATTCTCCCTTTACGTTCCTTGTGGGAACAGATAATTTCTATTTTCAATTATTAACCTTGTGATAAGCGGTGTTGTCGCTTATTGCTAAATAAGCAACCCTAGTTATTATCTTCATATCCAACATTTTAATTGATCACACAAGTGGGAGAGTAGGACGAAAGTTGAATCTTCACCTTTATTGACTTCTTTGTGCTGCATAGCTCAAGTCAAGTCTGGGAGATACATTCTTTCCCACAGGATCATCGTGTCGCTGCTAACTAGTTTGCTGTCATATTTGTGTGTATAGCTGTACAACTTTATCTGCAGTTCTGTACCACTGTAAGAATAGTAGACTTTTTTTTCTGGGACAATTTGTCATACTCCCTTTGTTTTTCACGAGCCACTCGTCGGCTATTTCTTCAGTGGGGAGTCTTTCCTAGCGGTTAGGCTTATTGTCTTCTACTGTGCCCGTGAGATTTCTCTCAACAGTAGCTGACCATGCAACAGTAAGATCAATAAAAGTGGAGAACATTTCAGAGTTCTGTTCCTGACATGATTGTTATGATTCACAAAAAAAAGAACAAATGCATCCATACTTCAAAAGCTGAATATTGAAGAAGGCTGGCTTTTAAAGACCACAAAACAAAGAAAATTGAAATATTTTGGTCACTTGAAACGTCACGAAAGTTTGGAGAGAACAATAATGGAGGTTATAAGGCCTGGGAAGAGAGGAAGAGGAAGGCCAAAGAGAAGATGGGTGAAGGATGTGGCGGATGATCTCCAGATGGGTGTATCGGACGCGGGACATCTTGCTTATGATCGAGATGTTTTCCGGAAGGTTGTTATGGGAACGAGGTTCTGCAAAGGATATGCTACTGAATGAATGTTCCTGACATTTCACTTGCAGCAGCAAAAATTATGTCAACAGTTCCACGTTCTTTCCTGAAGCCATGTTGGTCCGCAGGAAGACGACCTTGATCGAGATGGGCTGTGAGGCGATTGTGAAGAATTCTGGCGAGTATCTTCCCTGCAATTAAGAGCAAGGAGACAACTCGGTAGTTGTCACAGGATTTGCGGTTTCCTTTACAAACGTAAAGGTTAGATTAGTAATGTACCAGTAAAGACATTGCAGATCATGTTCACGTGGCTTTGCGGACATTTATAGACGGTACTGTGGAACGAGAAGATAACGAAAGTAAGGTATTGCCAGGTACAAGTGTGACCATGTAGCGTATTTAATTTATACATGCACTCATCTGTATAATACACACACACACACACACACACACACACACACACACACATATATATATATATATATATATATATATATATATGTGTGTGTGTGTGTGTGTGTGTGTGTGTGTGTGTAGTGAGTTTAATGTAAACCTATTCTCGTTCTCATGTTTTGTGGATTATTCAAAGGCATTTGACTGTGTACAACATCATAAACTTTGGGAAATTATGAGGAATATGGGTTTTCTATCACATGTAGTACAACTGATAAAAATGCTCTATCTAGACCAACAAGCAGCGGTTAGAATAGATGGCGAGATATCAGATTGGTTTGACATCAAGCAAGGAGATCGTCAGAGATGTGTGCTGTCCCCCTATTTGTTTAACCTGTACGCCAAAATATAATGAGAAATGTAAGAGATGATATAAACAGGGAGCTATATGATGCCCTAAATATCAGTGGTCATGACATACCAGAGATTCGATATGCTGATGATACAGTATTCCTATCCACATCACATAATGGTATAGAAAACCCAATAACATCGACCCAAAGGATTAGTGAAAACCACAACTTATATCTAAACATAGCAAAAACAAAGATAATGCATACAGATAAAAGAACTATGGATAAAGAAATATACATTAATGAGGACCCATTGGAGGTAGTGGAAAATTTCGAATATCTTGGCTCATTGATTACCAACAATGGTGACACAATGAAAGCAGTTAAAAGGACGAATATCTATTGCTCTTCAAAGACTAAACCAACTGAATAAATTATGGAAACGCACAGCTAGAATTACAAACATTAGATTGTTAAAAACATGCATCTTTCCCATTGCAACACACGCCTGTGAGACCTGGACACTTACTAAACAAGCTGAACAGCGCTTGAATACCTTTGAATATAAATGTTATAGACGAGTTCTAAGAATACCTTGAATAAAGAAAAGAACAAATGCATCCATACTTCAAGAGCTGAATATTGAAGAAGGTTGGCTATTTTATTCTGTCGCATCCCATCCCAATCCCATGGTAACTTATGTCTGTCCCATCCCATTCCATGTTATTCCTATTATAATATTAATATGGAATACAGTTCAAATACAATTATGACATTTTTGGAAGTTTAGGTTTAGTGTCTACTAGATAGGACTACATGTACAAAGAGATGTAAAACGACATAATTTATTAATTTTAATATTTAAGAGTATTTTATTAAAAAATGTTTAATCTAAATATGACAATTCAGTGTCATTCTGGCACTCTCATTCTATTTCTGAGTCACTGTGCTCATTGAGCACATTATCAATTTCCTGCTGATGGACTGTTTCTAATAATTCAGTTAACCCAGGTAATCCCCGAACCATTTCCACAATTTTCATCTTACATACACATCTGATATACACAGAGTTTATAACGAGAGTACTAAAAACGGTGTTTTCAACATATTGTATGCCAAATAATTGTTTAGTTAACACATTTGTTCCCCGCATATCCCTTACAGGACATTGCTGTCAACACCAACATATTTCAGCTGCCGTTGATGTCTTGGTAAGATTATGCTCAGTAGTTTGCCATTGCTTTCTGAGCGACCGGCTCACACACCCCGTAAGTAACCAACGCGACGCAATCCGCTACCGAATCTCGCGAAGCTGCGTTACCCACGTGAATATACAGGAATACGGAGAAAGTCATTACTCCTAGGCCAGGGAGACCTGCAGTTAACAAACTATGCCGAATTAAATAGTTTAATCTTGTCTTTCTTATAAGAACTCCATTTGGTTATGTTACCAATTTCTTCTCATAAAGTTGCAATGTTAACCGTTTCGTTTCCGGAAACTTGTTAATTTAACCGTTGCTTTACCCGTGAATTGATATTTTAAGCTTGTCTCTCCCAGAGAACTATTGTTTTAACCGTTGTTTCTTGCCCATTGAGTTGGTTTTTTAAGCTTGTCTCTCCCAGAGAACTATTGTTTTAACTGTTGTTTCTTGCCCGTTGAGTTGGTGTTTTAAACTTGTCTCTCCCAGAGAACTATTGTTTTAACCGTTGTTTCTTGCCCATTGAGTTGGTATTTTAATATGTCTCTCTCAGAGAACTATTGATTTAACCGTTGTTTCTTGCCCATTGAGTTGGTATTTTAATATGTCTCTCCCAGAGAACTATTGTTTTAACCGTTGTTTTGTGCCCATTGAGTTGGTATGTTAAGCTTGTCTCTCCCAGAGAACTATTGGTTTAACCGTTGTTTCTTGCCCATTGAGCTGGTATTCTTAGCTTGTCTCTCCCAGAGAACTATTGTTTTAACCGTTGTTTCTTGCCCATTGAGTTGGTATTTTAATATGTCTCTCCCAGAGAACTATTGTTTTAACCGTTGTTTTGTGCCCATTGAGTTGGTATGTTAAGCTTGTCTCTCCCAGAGAACTATTGGTTTAACCGTTGTTTCTTGCCCATTGAGCTGGTATTCTAAGCTTGTCTCTCCCAGAGAACTATTGTTTTAACCGTTTCTTGCCCATTGAGTTGATATTTTAAGCTTGTCTCTCCCAGAGAACTATTGTTGTAACCGTTTCTTGCCCATTGAGTTGGTATTTTAAGGTTGTCTCTCCAAGAGAACTATTGTTGTAACCGTTTCTTGCCCATTGAGTTGGTATTTTAAGCTTGTCTCTCCCAGAGAACTATTGTTGTAACCGTTTCTTGCCCATTGAGTTGGTATTTTAAGCTTGTATCTTCCAGAGAACTATTGTTTTAACCGTTTCTTGCCCATTGAGTTGGTATTTTAAGGTTGTCTCTCCAAGAGAACTATTGTTTTAACCGTTTCTTGCCCATTGAGTTGGTATTTTAAGCTTGTCTCTCCAAGAGAACTATTGTTTTAACCGTTTCTTGCCCATTGAGTTGGTATTTTAAGCTTGTCTCTATAAGAGAACTATTGTTTTAACCGTTTCTTGCCCATTGAGTTGGTATTTTAAGCTTGTCTCTATAAGAGAACTATTGTTTTAACCGTTTCTTGCCCATTGAGTTGATATTTTAAGCTTGTCTCTCCAAGAGAACTATTGTTTTAACCGTTTCTTGCCCATTGAGTTGGTATTTTAATTTTGTCTCTCCCAGACCGGCTCTATGGCGAAGGTGTAACGGGCGCAGTTCATAATCCCACATACCACGATCGAAACACAGCATCACGCGGCTTAGCAGACCATCTGGCGTTGTGTTTTTATAAAACGGTATGAGTGCCGGTCGTTCAGAAAGCAATGGCAAGCTACTGAACGTTAATTTGCCAAGAAATCACAAACAGTTAAACAATTCTGGGGTTATTGCAATGTCTTGTAAAGGATATGCAACTAACTGTTTGAAACTATCAGAGAGAGAGAGAGAGAGAGAGAGAGAGAGAGAGAGAGAGAGAGAGAGAGAGAGAGAGAGAGAGAGAGAGAGAGAGAGAGAGAGAGAGAGAGAGCTTTTAATTTAACCGTTTCTTCCCCAGTGAGTCGTATTTTGAGTTTGCCTCTCCCGGGGAGCTATTAGAAGTATTGGTAACAACTTCTACCTCAGCTGTTCACAACCATAGAGCAGGCATTTATACCCAACGAGAAACACAAGCAGAATCTACTGACATTCTGTATTCACACTCCTCTGTTATACTGTGGCGTGAAGTTTAATACAATAATAATTTATCTATATCAGCATCTCATCTCATCTTTTTCCTCTTGTACCTTGAGGTGTCGATGTGAAGATTAAAGAGCGGGAGAGTGCCAGTTTATGGGCTTCATATATCGTGATTCCCGGGGGCTGAGTGGACTCGAGGTATGGTGTACGCCACGAGTGCCGAAGGTCCCGGGTTCAACCCCCGGTGAGGACCGGGATATTTTCACGTGGACTTCTAGTAATAAAAATGTCCCCTGGTCTCTGGGTAGTGATATCGGACGCCCGTGTGTATTGTTGCGCACGTAAAGAAATCCCTTGGCAGTTGGAAATCGAAAAAGAGTAGCCTAACGGCGCTGCCCGGGCAAAATTTCTAGTTAAAAATCTACCCAAAGTATTTCAGGATCCTCGCCGGTGCTACGGAGTTCGTGCACAGAGCTGAGTTTCTCCGAACTCAGGCTTGAGTTAGGAGAAGAACGGAGCACTTATGGGTTACACCCGTGTGCCGTGATGTTGATCCATCGACTAAACTAAACTATATCGTGATTCCCATGGACTCTGTTATTTCCTCTGTACATCGTTTACATGGTCGGCCACTTCTTCTGGTTCCATTTGGTCTGTACATATGTTATCGATCGAATGTAAAGTTGTTGAATATCTACGAACATGTACACGGAAACATATTTAGACACATGTAGCACCAGGAAATCTAACAGACTAAAGTAATGTCTTGTCCTAATCAGATATGTCCGAGAACTGTTGGGCAGTTTGGCTACAGCTGAGGTCATCCACGTGTCCACCAATGGAGCAGGGTCGCTGGTGTATCATCTGGAAGAGGACGAGAAGCGACCATTCAGAACTGAGTTGACGGCCTTTGTTTCATTTTTATTGTCAATGATGAAAGCGTATGATAACATTAAGGCTTGTGTCAGCAGTCGAGGTCCCCACGGTAAGTTAGAACAAAGATGAAAGCGTATGATAACATAGAGGCTTGTGTCAGCAGTCGAGGTCCCCACGGTAAGTTAGCACAATGATGAAAGCGTATGATAACATAAATGCTTGTGTCAGCAGTCGAGGTCCCCACGGTAAGTTAGCACAATGATGAAAGCGTTTGATAATTGCGTCCAAACCCCTTTGTCACAGAGCTTGCAATTACAAACTACTGAACGTAATTATAAAGAGTCAATAAATGCGGAGGTTGATTGCAACATTCTGTAAATGGCATGAATGAACTTTAACTTTGATCTTGGACCGCATCATCAGGGATAGCAGAGAAAGCGCCAAACAATTACATCTCTTAACTAAACAATTTATAGTGTAGATTAGTTTAGTTTAGTCGATGGATCAACATCACGGCACACGGGTGCAACCCATAAGTGCTCCGTTCTCCTCCTAACTCAAACCTGAGTCTGGAGAAACTCAGCTCAGTGCACGAACTCCGTAGCACCGGCGAGGATCCTGAAATACTTTGGGTAGATTTTGCCCGGGCAGCGTCGTTAGGCTACTCTTTTTCGATTTCCAACTGCCAAGGGATTTTTTACGTGGGCAACAATACACACGGGCGTCCGATCTCACTACCCAGAGACCAGGGGACATTTTATTACCAGAAGTCCTCGTGAAAAAGTCCCGGTCCTCACCGGGGCTTGAACTCGGGACCTCCAGCTCTCGAGGCGGAAACCATACCTCGAGACCACGCAGCCCCCCTAAACAATAAAAACAATTTATGACGATACCCAGTACAATGACACGCGAACAACACAGTGACCTGTCTACAAAAGATGGCAGTGCTAATACATGGATACAGTGACCTGTCTACAGAAGATGACAGTGCAAACATATAGACACAATAATGCATTGAATAAATGACTAGTGAAAAAAAAAAAACGCAATCTATCTTGTATTACACTTCAGAGGCATCGCAGGACCATCATCATTTGTGGCTTTGCATTAGCATCACGTCGATCCCATTACTATTGCTGAAAAGACTCGCGATCACCGACCTCATTTCCTCAAGAATGACTTTACCCTGGACGGCTTCCTGTCCTGTGTAAGCTCACAAATAAACACAAATGTGGTGTTTGGCACTCATAGAAGTAGAAGAGGGAGAGAGAGAGAACGAACGAACGAACGAACGAACGAACAAACTTTATTTTAAAAGGGTAACAAATTGGGCACGCAGGCCCGTCTTATATTCGGCCCTTTCGATCACTCATCTTTCATTCATCAAATGTGCATGTTACATTTACATAGGGAAAAAAAAACATTGTTAAATGGATTTTGTAAGCATAAGCAATGCATATTACGCATGGTACATTCACATGGAAAAAAAAAAAAAACGTCAAATGAAAGTTAACATAAACAGTGTATATTGCAATGTTGTGAAACACATCTCCCATCCACCCTTACACCCCGCAGCCACCCACACATTCCTCAGCCACCCACACTTCCGCCACACACTATACCCCACCCACCCACACATGCCTCCACGCACTCACACAGACTCAGGCAAGCATACATGCCGCAACAAACCCACTGATCCCCCACCCACACACATTTCCCAACCCACACATACATCCCTCACCCATCCCATAACCGACACGTACACACCCACCCACATATTCTCCACCACCCACCCACACACCCGCAACCACCAGAGAGAGAGAGAAAGAGAGAGAGAGAAAGAGAGAGAGAGAAAGAGAGAGAGAGAGAAAGAGAGAGAGAGAAAGAGAGAGAGAGATAGAGAGAAAGAGAGAGAGAAAGAGAGAGAGAAAGAGAGAGAGAGAAAGAGAGAGAGAGAAAGAGAGAGAGAAAGAGAGAGAGAGAAAGAGAGAGAGAGAAAGAGAGAGAGAGAGAGAAAGGGAGAGAGAGAGAGAAAGAGAGAACGAACGAACGAACGAACGAACATACTTTATTTTCAAAGGGTAACAAATTGGGCACGCAGGCCCGTCTTACATTCGGCCCTTCCAATCACTCATCTTTCTTTCATCAGCAGTGCATAGGAAAAAACATTGTCACATGAATTTTGTAAACATAAACAATGCATATTACTATGTTATGAGACACAACCACCACCCACCAACACATCCCCCATTCACTCCAACTCCCCCACCCAACCACACACACATACAATACATTCCCCCACCCATCCACCACATCCCTACACCTACACATCTCCCCACACACACACACCTCTCACCCACCACACATCCCATCCACCCACACCCCAAGCACACATACATTCATTAACCCACACATCCCCCACCTACACACATCTCCCCACCCACTCACATATCCTCTACCCGTCCCATTTCCCACCAACAATCACTCACCCAATATCCTCCTCCACCCACACACCTCCAACCACCCAATCAAACACACATTCCTCAGCCACACACACATCTCCCCGTCAACTCACATATTCCGCACCTACCCACACACAAATTCCGCACTCACCCACATAATCTCCCATCTCCCTCAGCCCACTCACAGATCCCGAGCCCACGCCTACAAACATCCCCCACCATCTCCTAACCTGCACATCCTCACCCACCCACATATCCTCTACCCACCCACACATCCTCTACCCACCCATCCCCCAACCAAACATCCCTTAACCACACACCCCTACCCATATACACACACATCCCCACCCACGCACAATCTCCCCACCCATACAAACATCCCTCACACACATCCCCACCCACCAACACATTCCCCATTCACAAACATACACCTCCCATCCACGCACACACAACCCATACATTCATCCCCTCACACATCCCTAGACACACGTACTTATCCTTCAACCACTAACACCCACACATCCCTTACCCACTCATCAACACATACATCTCCTATCTACCCACCCACACTTACACATCCCAACCACCCATCTCAGCACACATCCCCCACCCTCACACACATCCTTCACCCACCCACAAACCCAACCACATCTTCTCCCACCCACACAAACATCATTTATCCACACCCAGCTCCCCTCCCACACAATACCACACCCACACACATCCCAAAGACACATCCCTCACCCACACACACATCTATCCACATATCTACCCATCCACACATCCCCCAACTACAATCACCCTCACTACCCACACATACATCCTCCATCCAGCCACACACACTCCCACCCAGCCAGACATATCCCCCACCCACACACACATCTCCAAATCCATCACCCACACCCATCACGCACCAGAGAGAGAGAGAGGGAGGGAGAGAGAGAGAGCGAGAGAGAGAGAAAGAGAGAGAGAAAGAGAGAGAGAAAGAGAGAGAGAAAGAAAGAGAGAGAGAGAAAGAGAGAGAGAAAGAGAAAGAGAGAGAGAAAGAGAGAGAGAGAGAGAGAGAGAGAGGGGGAGAGAGAGAGAGAGAGAGAGAGAGAGTAGAGAGAGAGACTAGATGACACACTAGACAACAAAGAGTTGAAAACTATAGTTACCGACTTGGATTCGAACCTGTCACCTGACGACAGTGCTTCTCTGCAGAAACTGTGTACTTTGACGCATGACCAATACACTTGTTCCTGCAGCGCTGTTGTGATTGGAAGGTAACAGGGTAAATCCCGGACGGTAACTATAGCTTTAAATGTTATATTGTCTAGTACGTCCTGTAGTGTATACTTCCTTCTTCTACATCTCTGAGTGTCAACCAATACATGTGTGTTTATGAATGAACTGTCCTGGGGGAATTAAAGGGTTCCCCATTTGATATTGTTGACGTGTTGTGTCGACCGCCATGTTTGTAGGGCATTGTCTCGTCTCCCTGAACATGCCACCTAGATCTGAGATCTCTGAGCTACTATGCTGTTTAATGTAACCAGATATGTTAGATTCTATGACATTATGCTCCAGTTCGCTTCAAATTTCAAATCTCATAGCATTTGACAATACGTTTCTCATTTATCCACAATACTGTCAGCATTTTTTTTTTTCCTTTTTCTTGAATAGCATGAGTTATTTTTTTTTTAAAAGTTGGTATGCGTGGTTTGTCATACAGTGTGTTTTATTTTAAAATGGGCATGCGTGGTTTGTCATACAGTGTGTTTTATTTTAAAGTGGGCATGCGTGGTTTGTCATACAATATCGTTTGATTTAAAGTGGGCATGCGTGGTTTGTCATACAATATCGTTTGATTTAAAGTGGGCATGCGTGGTTTGTCATACAATATCGTTTGTTTTAAAGTGGGCATGCGTGGTTTGCCATACAATATGTTTTGTTTTAAAGGGCGCATGCATGGTTTGTCATACAGTGTGTTTTGTCTTAAAGTGGTCATGCGTGGTTTGTCATACAGTGTTTTGTTTTAAAGTGGGCATGCGTGGTTTGTCATACAGTGTTTTGTTTTAAAGTGGGCATGCGTGGTTCGTCATTCAGAATGTTTTATTTTAAAGTGGACATGCGTGGTTTGTTACACAGTATGTTTTGTTTCGAACAACAGGCAGCAGATTTAACAAAGAATTCCACGATGGTTTAGAGGAATTCGGCATGTTCCATTTTGACACTTTCGTGGACACAATTCTGAGATGTATTGACGGTCTGAAGCCAAAACTGGGTAAGGATTCCACATGTATACACCTGAATGTCTTTCTGTGTTCTCGTATGTATAGCGGACCCATTAGCGAAGTTGACAGAGAACTGCGCCGATAATGTGGTGAGCACGTTTGGACGCGGGGTCCACTCCTGTAATGGTTGCCAGCAAAAGTCGTGGGCAGTTGAAAGTATATCCTACTTGTAACTTTCTTAATCACAGATTATATTGAAAGTATATCATGCTTGTAACTTTCTTATGTCGGTCTCCGTGGAGAAGGTATAACGGTAGCCGTTCTAAATCCCGTATACCCCCGTTTGAAACACAGCTGCGCGCGATTTGGCAGCAGACCGTGATACATTGGTTTTTGCGTTGAAATTGGGGCCGATCGTTCAGAAAGCAATGGCAAACTACTGATCGTAAACTTGCCAAGCGACCACAGCGGCAGACATGCTGATGTTGATTGTGATGTCCCATAAAGTATATGAAAAAAAAAACCAGTCTTAACCACAGATTATATTGAAGGTATATCCTACTAGTAAGTTACACTCAGTTATATGCAACACTGCCTGGTTGATTTCTAAAATATATTGTAAAGAACGTCCCGTGGCAAGATTGTGCTGTGAGTACGTGAAGTATTATGACCATCACATTTTTCAGGCCTGAGATCGCGAATGAAAAGATGGCCAGACTTTCTCTCCCCCAGGGAACGACGAGCCCAGACAAATAACCCTCTCCCTAATAAACTGTCGTTCAGAAAGCAATGGCAAACTACTGAACGTAAACCTTGCCTAGTACATCAACAGCAGCTGAAAATGCTGGTGTTGACTGCAACGTCCCGTAAGGGATACGCAACAACATATTTTTTTTTTTAATAACCTCAATCATACATGAAACAACTCACGAATACACACACTCCTTCATACAGTCACTCAAATTAATATACACAGCTCGCACACTTTCACACACATAGACGTCACAATAAAATAGGTGACAGTTGAGTTATATGTTTAATTGTCTAGTTTACCAAAGGAATCTAGTCATTTACTGTTGCTAGCTGTTAAACCTTCCTGAGAACTTTACAGCAGAATTGCCATGCTAGCTCAACTTGATGTAAGCCTATGTCGTAAATATGATTTGTGTTTCACAATCCTCCCACAGAAAGTGGAATCAAAGTCATTGAGTTTGGGTGTGGCAGAGGTCAGCTGCTGGTCAAGCTAGCCCAGATGTTTCCAAAGAGCGTCTTCATCGCATCGGACAATGTGGATGTCCTCCAGGAACAGATGAAATCTACCATGAGTATGCTTCCCAACATCAGCTATGATTTCATTGATCTATGTTCCAATATTCCAAGCAGCCAGCAGTATGATTGGGTCATCTGTGCCCATGTCATCCATGATGTGCCCAACCCACCAGCAGCGCTAAAGAACATCAGAAACCTGCTGAAACCAGGTGGTATCTTCACAATGTTTGAAATGACGGCCTCTGGCAGTCCACTTTCTGACAAAGGTAACCTTTTTGTGGCAGCTTTGTATGCCATCAGTTCATTCTGCTGTGTGCCTGAGAGCTTCCAGCAGAAAGATAGTCATGCCAAGGGTACGTGTTGGGGGAAACAGAACGCCACAGAGCTGCTCACAAATGCCGGGTTTGATGTCAAAACTGTAGATTTTGAATACCCCATATCACTGTATGTTTGTACATAATAGATTGTCTCAGAGAATAAGATGAACTTTTCATTCTGATTTCGAATTCCTTCGCTGGTGGGTGATACCAACAATACTATGTATGGATATGTTTACTTCATATTTATTTATTTATTGTTTTCATTTACGGAATTTAATTTAATTTCTTTGACTGGCTGTGTTTCACCTTTGTAAATTGTCTGTACTGTTTAAATATATATCAGCCTCAGATTATATATGGGACTTGTAACATACAGCCGGCTTCTTGGCCTAGAGGTTAGCGACTTTTCTCCGTAATCTCGTATACTCTCGTAAGTAACGTGACGACGGTGAGAATCAGCAGGGGTTCGAATCGCGTCGGTAACTTAAGGGGTATGTGAGCCGGCCGCTCAGAAAGCAACGGCAAACTACTGAGCGTAGTCTTGCCAAGAAATCAGCAATCAGCTGAAAGATGCTGATGTTGACAGCAATGTCCTGTAAAGGATATGCAAAACATTATTAACATACAGCCTGGGGAATTGACACGTTATTTGTGCACATGTAATTCACAGATTAAACATGTTATTTGTACAGTCAAGGTTACATGTCCTTGCAGAACTTTGTCAGCAAACCTAGGTTCATTTTCTAGGTAACCGTACGTTCAGTAGTTTGCCACACGCTTTCTCTACAAGAATTCAATGTTGACGTCCAAATTCAAGGGTTGTTGTTGGGGTTGGACCCCCTACCTCGCTATTAGCTAACAGGAAATTTAAGCTCGAGCGCTATTATCCTTTCGACTGTTAAAGTTAAAATGTTGCATTTCCTTAACAGGACATGGCAGTCGACACCAGCATTATTTGGCTGTTTTTGATTTCTTGGTAAGTTTACGTTCAGTATCCCCCCCCCCCTGCTTTCTGAACAACAGACACTTATATCATTGTGCGGATAGCAACGCAAGGCGGTATGCTTCTAAATCTCCCGCAGCTCTGTTTCGAACGCAGTATGCGGGATTACGAAAACTTATTCGTAACCCTTCGTCACATACCTTACTATTATAGTACATGATTTATATTAATCATAATTTATATACCATTTATATTAATCATAATTTATATTCCATTTTTTTTGAAGAAATTAAAGGCACGTCTAAATGTGATTGATTATTTAAGCTGTGTGAATGTTACAATAAATGTTTATAGGAAAACATGTTTGATGAACAATGTTTAAATTGATGGTTTCCGGAGACAAGATATGAAGAAAGAACAAGGTAATGAAATACTACACAAGAAATTTGGCTTCTAAACTGTGCACGTAGCGAGTGCTTTCAGTTCAAACAGCGCAAATTGTGAAATAGTATATATGTGTGTGTGTGTGTGCATGTGGACCTGAAGAAGAGGTTAAGAATTTGTCCAAAACGTAATAAACGTAAAGTCTATTTGATTGTAATTAAGTAGATCACAGTTGTTCTTAGACATATTTAATTATCAAAATGACAATCAATGTGTGGAGGACGATATCTGTCCGGCTCTGGTCAACAAGCTGGTCACTCAACTAGCCAGGGAATGGACACACAATGTGTCACTGACATATGACTACTGTGACGAGACCAATGTGACATTTTGTATTATGTCTTAATTTGGTTTAACTAATCAGATCTTGCAATTATATATAACTGCTCATCTTGACACTCTCTTTGGTCATATACATGCACACACACACACACACACACACACACACACACACACACACACACACACTCACGCACGCACGCAAACACACACACACACACACACACACACACACACACTTTCATGTCGAAAACTGATTTCGTTGCCAACCATGCGTCAGATCTTTTTTGTTTTTATTATTTATATAAAATAACACATACTTATATTGTATGTTATTATTTACAATTATATTTTCCCCTTTAGCCTTGTTTGTGATGTTCACGAAAAATATCACAAAGTCAGAAATGTTTGATTTGCGTTTTGTAGTTTTGCATTTTTATTACCTGTTTTCTGAAATGATTCGTTCTCATCATCTCATCTCATAATGTGCCTCTTGTACCTTGTGTTGTGGAAGTGTGGAAGTGAAGTATAAACAGTGGGAGAGTGACCACTTATGGGCTTCATTTATCGATATTCCCAAGGACTCTGTTATTCTCTGCGTCCATCGCTTACGTGGTTTGCCTCTTCCTCTGCTTTCATCTGGTCTGTACATCATTGCTTGTTGTGGTATACTGTTAGTTCGTAACCTACTGGCATGGCCAAACCATTTGACTTTCTGCCTTCTAATAAAATATAGCGCTGCTATAACTCCCACTTTAGTCCTGATTTCTTCATTTCTGATCTTATCTCTTCTTGATACATTGAGTATTCTTCTCAGGAATATCATTTCTGTTGTTATGATTTTTCTTTTCTCTTTTTCTGTCATTGTCCAGGTTTGGCATTGGTAACATAGAGTTGGTAGGACGATTGTGTTGTAAAGTGTTTTCTTTGTAGTTATTAATACATGTTTGTTCTTTAGTATTGTTTGCAAAAATGTGATTCGAGAAAGATTTGACAGACCGTCTGGAGATTTGATGGAACATCTTTGAGACATCACACAACAAAGGAACATCTCTGGGATATTACACAACATAGTAACCAACCCTTCCCCGATTACTTCAGTTCTCCCCAGCACATACGTGTTGATGTTGATGTATGTGTTACTGCCATAAGGTCATGTTACTAGAACAGCTCAGCAGAATGGAGAGAAACTGAATGAACACGCTGAGTTTTGCCTATTCAGCTGGAATCAACACCGTTAGAGACGTTATTGCTTACCCCCGTTTGTTGTCTTCCATATCATGCCTCATCATCATCATTCAGTAGCATGTCCTTTACAGAACCTCGCTCCCATAACAACCCTCCGGAAAACTTCTCGATCACAAGCAAGATGTCCCGCGTCTGATACACCCATCTGGAGATCATCCGCCACATCCTGCACCCATCTTCTCTTTGGCCTTCCTCTTCCTCTCTTCCCAGGCATATACCCTTCCATTATTGTTCTCTCCAAACTGTCGTGACGTTTCAAGTGACCAAAATACTTCAATTTTCTTTGTTTTATCGTCTTCAATAGCCATCCCTCCTCAATATTCAACTCTTGAAGTATGGATGCATTTGTTCTTTTCTTTACCCAAGATATTCTTAGAACTCGTCTATAACATTTATATTCAAAGGCATGTATGCGCTGTTCAGCTTGTTTAGTAAGTGTCCATGTCTCACAGGCGTATGTTGCAATGGGAAAGATGCATGCTCTTAAAAATCTAATTTTTGTAGTTCTGTCTGTCCCACACCATAATTTATTCATCTGTTTTAGTCTTTGAAGAGCAATGGATAGTCGCCGTTTTATTTCTTTCATTGTGTCACCATTATTCGTAATCATGCCTACCATATCTAAATATACGTTTACTTTTCTCAGTTCGATTATGCTCACAATTCTGGCTTAACATGTCGTGATGTGGCATCAGAACATATGATCCCCAG
>OY992881.1:127827861-127870361 GCA_963921405.1 Cepaea hortensis | reverse complement strand
TGGAATAATAATGAAGGACCATCAATTTTGAAGATGGAAGTTCAGAATACTCTAAACCAGATGAAAACTGGCAAGACTCCGGGTCCAGACAACATCACAACAGAAATGATCAATGCCTTTGAAGAGTATGAAATAGACCAAGCTACCAGACTGCTGAACACAATTTACGAGTAAGATGCTGGAGATATGCCTCCTAAATCATGTAATTCTTTATTTATTGCCATCGCAAAGAAATCAGGAGCCTTGGAAAGTGATCAACATAAAACAATTAGTATAATGAGCAAAATCAGGAAAGATTTTTGCTAAGATTGATCATGCAAAGTGTTAGGAATAAAATACAACCCGAAATAAGGCAAGAACAATGTTGGTTCGTAGAAGGCAAGGTTATAGTAAATGCTGTGTATATGCTGAGAACATTATTTGATCGTTCCATAGAAGTAAAAAAAAAAGACTTACATCATTGCTTTATTGACTACACAAAAGTTTTCGATAAAATAAGACATGTCGACATGATGAAGATGATTGTAGATGTACAAATTGATTGGAAAGACCCTAGACTTGTAAAAGAAACATTTATTGGAAAAAACAAACTGTTATAAAAATTGAAAATGAAGTAGGTCAATATCAGCCTATTAAGAGAGGTGTGCAACAGGGATGAGTAATGTCTCCAGATCTCTTTTCCCTGTGCAGTGAAAATATTTGTTAGAAATGTAAATGATATGAGAGGAATCATCACTGGCGACGTAACAACAATAACATTAGATATGCGCATCATACTGTATTGATTGCAGGCAATGAACACCATCTGTAACATTTAGTAGATGCGGTTGTTGCACACAGTGAACAACTAGGTTTTTAAATAAATTGTAAGAAGACACAGATAATGGTCGTCACTGGGAAAAAATAAATACTATAATACGATAATGGGGATATTCTTAAACAAGTGAATCGGTACAAATATCTTGGAACAGTCTTAACATCTGGTGGGAGATGCCTTGAAGAGATTAGAACAAAAAAACATGGAACACATACTGGCCAAAGAAAAGATGTAAATTGCAACGAGAAAAAGCGCGTTGAAGTGTTACATAGAATCTGTACTTTTGTATGGATGTGTAAAGTGGACAATGAACAGACAAGCTGGAAAACATCTAATGGTTGTGGAAATGTGGTTTCTAAGAACAATGCAAAGAATACCATGGACCGACAGAAAAACCAATGACCAAGTTCTACAAGAAACAAAATGAAAACAGTATACTGATTAGGGAAATTAGTCGTAGACAGTCAATATATTTTGGACACATTCTGAGAAGAAACAAATTGGATAACTTGGTGACAACTGGCAAGATTGAGAATAAAATAACAAGGGGAAGGCAGAGAAGTAAATACCTGGTTGGCATGGCAACATGGCATGGTCGAGACGAGAACACAAAGCTGATCCACGACTCTGGTGATCGTGTGAGATGGCAAAATATGACCGCCGACGCTTATCAGCATGGAACACGATGATAATAATGAAGTCATATCTGTTATTCTAACTTTATGACACGTCATGCACCAAGCGCTCGACACGTTGACCATCTAGAAGTAATAAACTGCATTCTTCGCAGGTCACCACAACTTTTGCTTGCATTCCATTATCATTCAATATATGGTGTTTATTTCACAACAAATGATAGTATCCACATGAAATGACTTTGAATTCCAACAGCTGCTGAATATATGTACATTAATAAACATTAAATAAACTTGAAAACACATATATATGCGTTGTTACGAAACAACAGCTTCACATCACAGTTAACAAGATGGCAAGTTACGCGGAGAAACTGAACGGTCTTGTCAACTCTACACTTGTTGGCCTCGCCTTGACTTTATCCAAAGATGTGGGAATCCTGCAAGTTCTGCTTGATGCTCAGAAACCGCTGACGTCTCACGAGATCGCTGGTGAAAGGGACTTGAAGGAAACGTACGAGTGATAGCATATATTTCCGTCTTATATTTTGACAAACGTATAGCAACGTGTGTATGTTCTATAATGTAATTTGATTAATGTTGTTTGTCCATCAAGAATGATGATGACCATTCAATTAATCAATCATGTGCCATGCCGGAAAGCGTGGGCGGTCATGACTCGCCATTTCACTCGATCACCAGTGTCGTGGATCAGCTCAGTGTTCCTGTCTCGTCCATGCCATGTGGCCAAGCCATCCAGGTATTTTCCTCTCGGTCTTCCTCTTGGTCTGTTCCCTTCGATCTTGCCAGTTGTCACCAAGTTCTCCAGTCCATTTCTTCTGATAACATGTCCACAAAATTTTGACTGTCTAATCAGTTTACGATGTTCATTTGTCTCCTGTAGTACTTGGTCATTGGTTTTTCTGTCTATCCATGGTATTCTTTGCATTTTCCGTTGATTCCAAGTGCTTGTAGGTCTGTACATGTATTATCTCTCCACCGCCTTCTTGGTCTACCTCGGGGTCTACGATCATTTATTTCCTGAGTGTAAGCGAGTTTTGTTTCCCTATTATCTTCCATTCTTTCTATATGCCCCAGCCATTGTAGTCTATTAGCCTTCATGATACCAGTGATTAGCGGAGACTTAAACAAATCAAAAATGTCTTTGTTACTTCTTCTTATCCACTCTCCACTTTGTGTATCCCTAATGGGTCCAAAGATGTGTCTTAAAATTTTGTTCTCAAAGGTTTGTAACAAGGGTTCGTCTCCTTTCGTTGTACTCCAGGTTTCAGAGCCATACAGCACAACTGGTCTGATCAGTGTTTTGTATATTGTGATTTTGGTGTTACGAGATAGCGCCTTTGATTTTAGTAGATGTTGTAGTGCATAGTATATCTTATTTCCGGAGTTGATTCTAGTTTGTATTTCTTCCCTTATGATGTTGGAGCAGTTGAAGATTGTACCCAGGTATTTGTATGTTTCCGTTCTTTTAATGGTCATATTATCTATTTGTATGTGGCCAGAGTTTTTAGCCATTCCGTTTCTTGAAATTACCATATATTCTGTCTTAACTTGATTGATAACCAGCCCCATCTGTTGGGCTTTTCCCTTTAAGTGAGTCAATATTTCCAATGTCTTTTGTTCACTTTGCCCTATAATATCTATATCATCTGCATAACCAAGCAGCTTGGATCTTCCTCCAATATCACATTCCCCCTTTACCTTCCTTACAACTTTCTCTAGAGCCAGATTGAAGAGTAGCGGCGATAGTGCATCACCCTGTTTCAAGCCAGATGTTATTTGGAAGGGGTCTGATTTCCTGCCTTTATATGTTACTATATTATCGGTATCTTCCATGCATAGTCTGGTCATGTTGATTAACTTCCTTGGTATTCCAAATTCCTGCATAGCATTCCAAAGACTATTCCTATGGACACTATCATAAGCCTTTTTAAAATCCACAAAAATTTTATGGAGATCTCTTTTATATTCCCAATGTTTCTCGGCTATTTGTCGTAAGATAAATATCTGATCTATTGTTGATCTGTTTTGTCTAAAACCCGCCTGGTAGTCACCTAATATGTCTTCTGAATATGGTTTTAGTCTATTTAGTAATACCGCGGATAGTATCTTATAGCTTGTGGACAGTAGTGATATTCCTCTATAATTTCCACATTGGAACTTGTCTCCTTTCTTAAAGATAGGTATCAATAATGACTCTTTCCAGTCATGGGGTAATTCTTCTGTCCTCCAGATTTTTATTATTAGTTCGTATAGCTTTAGATGTAATGCATGGCCACCTGCCTTTATAAATTCAGCAGCAATTCCATCAGTCCCAGTTGCCTTGTTGTTTTTAAGTCGTGTGATTACATATAGGATTTCTTCAAATGTAGGTTCTTCAATTTGTGGTTCGCATGTTAGAACCTCTTCCTGTGGGAAAATGTTACATGGAGCTTCATAATTTAGTAATTCAATAAAATATTCTTTCCATGTGTTGCACATTTCCTAATTGGTATTTATCATATTCCCATTTTTGTCTTTTAAACCATATGTGTTTTGTTGGTGCCCTCGTTTCATTGACTTCAGTTCTGTAAAAAATTTTCTGGATTCATTTTTCTGGTGATTAGTTTCCATATCTTTGATTATATTACTCATATATTCTCGCTTCTGCTGTCTGACTATTTTTGTAGCCTCTTTACATTCATTTCTATAATGCTCTTCCTTTTGGATGTTATTGATGTCATTTAACCATACATGTCTGGCATTCTTCATCCTAATGACTGCTTCTTCACATTTTTGATTGAACCATCTGTTCTTTCTATGCGTGGTTGATACACCGAGACATTCTTCTGCGGTAGATTGAATTGTATTCTTGATGTTCAACCAAGTTTGGTCAACGCTTTCCTCCAAAGGGTTTTGCAAAGTTTCAAGTTTACATTTTATTTCATCTGTAAATTTCTCTTTGACTGTAATGTCTTGTAGTTTTTCTCTGTTATATGTTGGGTGTAATCTTTGTAATTTAGTATAGAAAGCTCTCTTAAGTTTTATTTTAAATTTTGCTCCAACGAGGAAGTGGTCACTGTGGCACTCAGCTCCTCTATAACTTCTGACTTGCTGCATGTTTGATGCATTTCTGTTGTTAATTAAAATGTGATCTATTTGATTATAGGTTCTCTTGTCACATGATTTCCAAGTTTGTTTGTGTATATCCTTTCTTTGTAGTCTGCTACTGCTAATCTGCAGTCCTTTGGCTTCTGCCAGGTTGATGACTCTCCATCCATTATCATTTGAAGTTGTATGTAGGCTCTCCATACTGGCCACTTTTTTTTTATTAGTTTGCTCTCTACCTATTTTTGCATTGAAGTCTCCCAGCGCAATCAGGATGTCCTGTTTGGGGGTTTCTTCTATGACATCTTCCAGATCATTATAAAAGTCTTCTTTAATATCATCTTCTTTCTCTTCAGTAGGTGCATGTACATTAATCATCGTTATATTTTTCCATTTACCTTTTATTCATAATTTACTAATCCTGTCAATTAAAAGCTTTAAAGTTTAAAACGTTCCCCCATAACTCTTTTTTGATGACAAATCCTGTTCCTAATTCATGTTTATTTTGGGTGTTTCCTCCATATATTATAATCATTCCATTTTGCTCTAAAGTACCCTCTTCTAGCCACCTTATTTCTTGAATTGCTATTATATCCATTGTTCATAGTTATGGTTCAAATAATCCAAATAGGACGATGAACCCACGTTCACACTTATGGTTCAAATAATCCAAATAGGACGATGCACCCACGTTCACACTTGTCAGCGTCTTGCATTCAGCAAGAACATAGGCTCGTAATCACCGACAAGAGTGATACAAAACACGGTCACAGAATGACTTGACGTGACGCACTACACGTACAATGCAAACACTTTATTCACAAAACTCGCTCATCACAACAATTATATGCATCGTACAATTACAATGACAATGCAATAATACATTCAATAGATATATCAATATAATATACACAACTCACAATCGCACAGTCTTCTATCTTCTCACAGGCGTTCTCTCTACTGCGTTCATACACCCAAGTATACGAGCAACATTCATTCCCGTCTGTCTCGTCCAACACTCCCAAGCAGTCTAGCCGCTAACCCACTGTGAGTCTCCGCTAGTCGGAGTTGCGTCCCTGCGTGGACTGCATGATCCACGCATATACCGACTGGCTATTCTGGCCACAGTGTGGTTAGTGTCGCTCACAGGTGGACCCCTGGCCGTAGTCGCGAGGCTGTCTCGCACCTCAGCATTGCTTCCTTATAATGGCGTCTTTGTGGTAATGGCGATCTTTAAGACGTCTTTGTGTGTTTGGAGGTACGGACAGCCCAAGTATCTTGCTCTATGCTTGTCCAGGAAGTGGCGCACTTTCTCTTGTTGTTGGGTGCTCGGAAGTCCATGTCCAGCTTGGCTAGCGGACAGTTCTTGAAGGCCTGGTGATCGGCGCAGTACCGGCAGTTTTCCATCTTACTGCGATATGTTGCTCTGCTATGGCCGGCCCTCTGGCATCTGGAACATTGAATGATCCTTGGTAGGAATCCTTCAGGCTGTTGTATTTTATGGTTTATCGATACCTGGCGTGGTATCTCGCTGCCCTCAGTCGTCACCACTACTAGCGTCGCAGGGATCTTTGAGAACGTCAGGATCCGCTCCGCCTTCAAGATTCTGATATGCAGATTTTCTTCTTGCAGCTGCTTCACGATTTGTTCGTCTGACAGCTCCACTTGAATCCGCTTGACAACCCATCTGACTGTTTTTGAGTCGGTGTTACCGACTCTGATGTCTTTCTCCTCCCTCTTCTCATCTGTCTTAGCTCTTGTCTGTGGTGGGCTTTCGACGGTCTCCCTTGTGGTGGCTTCAGTAGTAACTGTGTTTTCATGTTCTTTGCAGCTCGAAGGCAAGCTCTCCACGCTCGTCTTCTTTCCGGTTTTGGTGGCTCCCACGCTGCCCATCTTGTGAGTCTGCTGTTTCGTGGTGTTGGTCTTTGCGTGCCATTTTCCTCTCCCGTATCAGGCTTCTTGGAGCAATCCATGAGGTAGTTGATTTATATTCCAATGTGGTTGTTTTCGAAAGCATTCGTCAGCATAGTTGAAAACATGAGGCTGAACAGCGTTGGTGCCAGGACAGATCTTTGTTTCACTCTAATGGTGACAAGAAAGGGCTCAGACAGTTCCCGATTTTCCCATACTCTTGCCTGCACACTATCATGAAATAACCGCACTATTTGGACAAACCTTCGTGGACAGCCATATTTCACCATAATCTTCCACAGTCCTTATATTCTGACTGTATGAAAAGCCCTGGTAAGATCACACTAAAGTGGAGACGATTTCGGAGTTCTGTTCCTGATATTTCTCGTGCAACTGTTTTGCAGCGAAAATCATGTCAACAGTTTCTCTTTCTTTCCTGAAGCCACATTGTCTCTCAAGAAGAAGGCTTTGGTCGAGATGGGCTGTGAGGCGATTTAGAAGAATTCTGGCGAGTATCTTCCCTGCAATTGAGAGCAAAGAGAGGCCTCGGTGGTTGGCACAGGATTGGCGGTTTCCTTTACAAACGTAAAGGTTTGATTAGTAATATACCAGTAAAGACATTGCAGATCATGTTTATGTGGTTTTGCGGACATTTATAGACGGTACTGTGTAACGAGAAGATAGCGAAAGTATTATATTGCCAGGTGCACGTGTGACTATTTAGCATGTTTAATATCTACACACACCCATCTGTGTAAAACACACACACAAATACATACACACATCTCTCTCTCTCTCTCTCTCTCTCTCTCTCTCTCTCTCTCTCTCTATATATATATATATATATATATATATATATATATATATATATATATGTGTGTGTGTGTGTGTGTGTGTGTGTGTGTGTCCCCAAGGCCCCGAAAACCTAGATTATGTACCTCGATGTGAATAATCTGTACGGCTGGGCGATGATGGAATACCTCCACACCGGTGGGTTCTGATGGGTCAACTCGATTCTCGAGGAGGTACTGAACACCCAGATGATGCACCTGAGGGCTAGCTCGTCTAGGTGGATATGAGGTACCCGGCGCACGTGCATGAAGCCCACGGCGATTACCCGCTAGCTCTAGAAGCCATGTTCACCCTAGAGTGGTGGTGGAGTGACTATCAGCGTAATCTCCAGAACGAGTTGGAGCGCAAGTTCACGGAGCAAACGAACCTAGTCCCCAACCTTCGCAACAAGGAGTAGTACATCGTTCACTACCGCAGTCTCAAACCCTATCACAACCTCGGCCTACAGATTACAGAGTCATCAAGTTCAATCAACCCGCATGGATGAAGCCATACATAGAAATAAACACAGCTCTGCGAGCCCAGGCCAAGTCGGAATTCGAGAAGGACATCTTCAAATTGATGAACAACACGGTCTTCGGGAAGAGAATGGAGAACGTCCGCAAACGCATCAGAGTCGATGTAGTCCGAACCTCAGAGACCGACCGACGCCGATGGTTTATAGCTAGACCCAACTTCGAATATCGCACCATCTTCGACGGCTGACTGGTTACAGTGCACAGCACCTAGTCCAGAACCATGCTGAACAAGCCTGTCTATGGCGGACAGGCCATCCTGAACCATCCAAGCACCTCATGTACGACTTCTGGTATAACAAGCTTAAACCGCTATACGTTAATAGGGTACAGCTCTGCTACACCGACACCGACTCTCTTTTGCCTCAGGTGGAGTCCAACGATGTGTGCGCTGACATGACAGCTCACTCCGATTCGTACGATTTCACGGATTACCCGCGAGACCACCCCAACATTGAACAAAAAAGTGGTCGGCGAATTCAAAGACGAATGCTGCGTCCGCCCTATAGCCGAGTTCATCGGCCTTAGACGGAAAATGTACTAAATCCTAGAAGCCGAGGACTCAAATGTCAAGAAAGCCAATATATCTCCAGAGTAGTCATGAAAAAGAACTTCAGGCATGAGCTGTTTAAGGACAGCCTATTTGGCCGGCGAGAATACAAGCACACGTAGATAACCATACGAAGCAAAGGCCACCAGCTCGGCGTCTACGAGCAGAACACAATGTCCCTATGGACACATCGCCATGGAGCGCGAAATAGAGCCCAATTTGTAAGACTACATCACCAAGACCCATGGCATAGATTCAGGCCACGCGGTAGCTGGGTGTCAGGAGGCACGATGAGCAATTCCTTGCGCACACAGCTACGAAGAGGCTCATCCACCAGGTAGCAAAAGCGGGCTGCCTCTCTTGCTGAGTGGATGGTGAATCGTGTGCAAAGTCAGCGCAATGTAGGATCAAATCAGGATGAGAGTTCATGCTCTCCAGGTGAAAATAAAAGCTTAAAAGTCGACAGGGTCGACTTCATTGCAGCGGGTTGTATCCCATATTTCTCGGTCTCTTTCCGCAGCACGGAAAGCGTCGCACAAAGCACGAACTCCGTAGCTTTTAGCGACGACCCGCAGGAGCCTCCGAAGCATTTAACTCGTAAACCGAAGGACGCGTTCCGGAAACGAACCCACAACTTTCGGAGCACGAGTCAAACGGCTTGACCAATTCGCCACAGAGACTCCCGAACTTTCCAGGTGAACTCGCATAGAAATACCTGACAAGAAGAGTAGACCAGAACGATAGGTTCCTTGAGCTCAATAGTACGGCGGGTTCGAGCGGCCGCAGCATTGGACACAGACGCATCCTTAATCGCCTCAGCCGGCTTCCTGCTCGTCAAACGAGTCACTCATTGTTGAATGCAGCGACCACCTGGAGTAGATCCCGATCCCATTCGACTGATCGTTCATCTGAGCCTCAGGCGGTGAACAACATCTCCTGGGCGTATTGGGCTTCGAACAGTCTCTCTGCCAGAGTGCGGTTGAACCGCTCAACGATCGCCTGCTGACGGTGGTTCCCAGTCTATCCACGGCGTACCAGCGTCTTATGCTTAACAGCCAGCTGACAGTCTGCGCTCATAAACTCCCGCCCGGTGTCAATCTGCAAAAGATTAGACCATTTGAGTGGCCCTCGTTTATAGATCCGACCAAGTGCCAATGCGACCGCCTCGCTGCTCTTGTCTGTTAATGGCTCAGTCTCCTTATAACGTGAGGCGACGTCGACCACTGTCAAAACATACTTATAGGTCTTACGGCCGATGCGATCGTGTGGGAGAAACAAGAGATCTGCTTGATGGACAGTACTCGGCGTGGACTCATCAATGTGGGGGCGTGGAATAATACCAGACCCCGGAAGGTAGATTTGCCAGATGGCCTGCTTTTGAAGTCACTCTCGAGCATCGGTCTCACTAACCCTGGCCGCTGCAGCGAGCATCTTTACGACTGAAAGTCCTTTCCAGTAACCTTGCGGGCTGTAGTAAATACGTTCCATTATTGCAACCCAGCATATATCTCCAACATGTTACAACAGCCGCCCTAAGATGGGGATATGTTTGAGTGGGGAGTTGGGCCCAAAGATGAACCCCTTGCCACGCCGTCGCTCAACGCCCATCCCGAAGTGGCTCTTGCTCGACATAAAAGCAGAAACCGTGCGAGCGTCCTTCTTCTCCAGCTCGGGGGCATCCGCAGGGCGATATTCGAGGCAGCTGCATCGAGCACATCGTCAGCATCATTGCGGCCAGTCGTATCGCTCCGAGCGGCATAAGCCATGCCATGTGTTAAAGCATGCACGGTGGAGCCTGTTGGCCCCTCTGTATCCCTGAGTCAGCCGCGTATTGAGCTTCGTGAAAAGCCGACAGTAGATATACTTTCCGATGTTCTGGAACGAACCCCCAGGAACAGCCTTAGATGGAACACCCGGGGGCAGCCGCATGTGAATCTCGCGCAAAGGCAAAGCATTCAACGCTTTGTTGAGAATCTCCCCCCCCCACCCCTTCCCCCACCCGTGATCTGGTTCTTCTTGTCACCACAGTCAGCACAGACATCTCTCTTGGCGGGCCTGGCATTACGCAGCACAACAGATGTCTCACCCACCGTCTTAGTCCGCGCCATGCACCGAAGACAGTACATCTTATATATATAAAAAGGATGTATGTGTGTGTTTGTGTGTGTGTGTGTGTGTGTGTGTGTGTGTGTGTGTGTGTGTGTGTGTGTCCTTTATGCGCTCGCGAACGGTCCATCCGATTGAGATGACATTTTCTTCACGTCTTCCTCTCATTCCCGCGCTGCCAACTGTCATAATTTTTTTCTTCTTCCTCCTCCTCCCTCCTCCCCCTCCCTAAATACGTACTTAAATATGATGAATAGCTGACCCGGCCCGGCTTCGCCCAGTCCCTGGTGGGGAGCATCTCATTTAATTCATATAAGTTATCGTTCCCGTTCCCGACTATCTGTCTGTCTGTCTGTCTGACCCGTCCCGGCATCGCCCAGCTCCTGGTGTGGAGCATCTAATTGAATTCATATAAGTAGTCATATAAGCTCCCGTTCCCGACTATCTATCTGTCTGTCTATCTGTCTATCTGCCTGACCCGGCCCGGCTTCGCCTAGCCCCAGATGGAGAGCATCTCTTTTAATTCATATAAGTAGTCATATAAGTTCCCGTTCCCGACTATTTGTCTGTCTGTCTGTCTGTCTGTCTGTCTGTCTGTCTGTCTGTCTGTCTGTCTGTCTAATCATTTATTGGTTGCAGTTAGAACAACCTTAGATAAACAAAGACCAACTTACAAAAAGCATTAGAAAGAGCACTTGAAAGATCTTTACATCTTCCCCCAACAATTAACTTGGGTAAATGGAGCGGCGGCGGCAGCAGCAGCAGAAGAAGAAAAAGGAGGAGTAGGAGGATGGAGGAGGAAGAGGGTGGAGGAGGGAGGAGGAGGGAGGAAGAGATAGGCGGAGAAAGGAGGAGGAGGGAAGAGGAGGGAGGAGGAGGAATAGGGAGGAATAGGAGGGAGGAGGAGGGAGGAGGAATCTGGCATTCCTTTGAGGCATAGTAACTACAAGACAGATGTGAGGAAAGCCAAGAAGAAAAACCAGTGGTCGCCTCACCATGCGACAAAGACATTCGACTCAAGTCACGACCTTGAAATGACATCCGAAACTTCTGCCTACCCTCGCACTACATTCGCCTCGACTGGCCGCCTCGACTGGCCTTACATGCCATAGTAAAGTCGACATCCTACCCGACTTCCGGTCCCCCGTTACGTCCTTCAGTCACGCCGGCAGTCACGACGTTCGATTTCAGGAAGCTGGGCCATGTGTGAACTCCAATTAAAGGTTTCGTTGCCATGAATTCATTTAACCCAACCTATAGTAGCTGTAAAGGAGCCCCGCGACGTTAGGATGCCAAATAGCCTTGAGTTACACCCTTTCTGTAATGACGCGGCCCCAAAAGGTTGACTTCAGGCCAACACAATGATACCTGTTCACACTTGACCTACTTTTCCGCACAACAACTGTTACACAGGCGCTTAGACTACATCGGTCGCCGACTGCCACCAAAAAGTTAAATAACCTAACTTAATCAACATACCTTTGTTTTGCCACACATTTGGCATACTGGAGATGATGTCGAATTAAACTACAGCACAGCTCGTAATTGCGTACGTTGAACATGATCATTTCATAGTCATGTGATAAGTACTGATCAATGAATAAAAGAGTACGTACTTATCGTTCCATGATGCATAGGTTCTGTTTCTGACCGTTGAGAAAATGGCCGTGTTGATCCAATATCCGCACAAAGAAGCACAAAGAGCGGCGTTTCGGTTTCTTTCATTTGAAGGATGTCGACCAGTAGACATCGAAGAATGCAGGCAGCTTACGGTAACAGATGTGCGTCGAAGACTACAGCAACATAATGGACACGAATGTTTCGGAAAGGACGTCAGTTCACTACAGATGCTCGACGGCCGGGTCAAGCGCATATTGTTGCAACAGCAAAACCATCGCCAAAATTGATGCAGCAGTACTGGTGAACGGTTGTCGAACAAACGTTCGCTAGCGAAAGAATTTGAAGTGCCAATTGGGACAATTCAAAAGGTCGTTAGTAAGAAACTGCAATATCGGAAGGTGTGTTCACCGTGGTACCACGGATGTTTACAGACCACCAAAAAGAGGAACTTACGGGATGGTGATTGAACCACTTGCTGCGTTAAAGAGTGGAGGGTGATGCATTTCTCTTCCGCTTTGTGGCAGGCGATGAATCATGGTGTCATCACTTTGAGCAGAGCAGCAAAGGAGTGAGCATGCAATGGAAGCATGTTGGATCACCAAAAGTCAAAAAAATCAAGTTACAGGATCCCGCTGGTAATGTTATGCCGAGCGCTTTGTTTTTACCATGAAGGGCTATTGTTGGCCGACTTTAAATAACCTGGTGTCAACATCAACTCTACCGACTACTTGCAAACACTAGACAAGCAGCAAAAAGCCATCAAGAATAAACGACCGGCATGCTTTCTCGCGGTGTGATTTTGTTGCACGATAATGCTCGTCCGCATGTCGAAGAGATTGTGCAGGAAGCATTAGCAAGGAAGAAGTGGAAAGTTCTGCAACATCCAGCCTACAGTTTTGATTTGTCATCATGTGATTTTCATTTGTTCCGACCTCTAAAAAAGCTCTCAAGTGGCAACAATTGCGCACAAATACAGACGTAATGAACGCGGTAAACACTTGGTTCAGTGAGCAACCACAATCATTTTTTGCGGACGGCATTCGCCGCCTACCTAAGCAATGGGATTCTTGCTTGAATGCCTACGGCGACTTCTTCTGACTAACCCATGGAGCATAATTCATTCAAAATGAATGCTTTGTTTAATTCTACCACACCCGTTAATATTTCTTTCATGCTTTTGTAATAAAGCCATTGGAACGAGTTTCAAATGAACGTCCCTAATCTCTCTCTCTCTCTCTCTCTCTCTCTCTCTCTCTCTCTCTCTCTTTCTCTCTCTCTCTCTCTCTCTCTCTCTCTATCTCTCTCTCTATCTCTCTCTCACTCCCCCCTCTCTCTCTCTCCCTCTCTCTCTCTCTCTCTCTCTCTCTCTCTCTATATATATATATATATATATATATATATATATATATAAACACACACACACACACACACACACACACACACACACACACACACTCACACCCTTCCAACAGTCACGGAATTCGTATCATGCTTTACATGTTTGATTGTTTCTTTTGTTTTGTTTTATATTTCAGTCTTATGATGAATACCTATGTCATTGTCATGTTTTTGAATTAACTGAATATAATGTTACCTGGTTTCATAAAACAGGCAGATTCTAGACACGTGTGATATACTCTCTAACCCCTGAGTCCAATATGTTAACAACAGTGTTTTCAATACATTGTATGTGAAATAATTGTTCAGTTAACACACTATGTCGAATTACACAGTTTAATCTCGTCTTTCTTAAAAGAACTCCATTTGCTTATTTACCATTTTCTTCTCATACAGTTGCGACTTTTCTTTTCTGGAAACTTATTATTTTCACCTTTTCTTTTCCCGTGACTTAGTATTTTCAGCTTGTCTCTCACAGACCGACTCTGTGGCGAAGATGTAGCGGACGCAGTTCATAATCCAGCATACCACGTTCGAAACACAGATGCAGGAGACTTAGCAGACCGCCTTGCGTTGTGATTTTGTATAAAATGGTATGAGTGCCTGTCGTTCAGAAAGTAATGGAAAACTACTGAACGTTAATTTGCCAAGAAATGAAACAGCAAAAATGCTGGGGTTGACTGCAATATCTTGTATGCAACTAACTTTTTAAAACTCTTCCCGAGAGCTTTTAATATAACCATTTCTTTCCTAGTGAGTTGTATTTTGAGTTTGCCTGTCCCGGAGAGTTATTATTTGAACCGTCTCGTCCCCAGAGAGATGTCAATTTAACAACTTCTACCTCAGCTGTTCACAAACACAGAACTGGCATTTATACCCAACGAGAGTTGAGTTGAGTTAAGAACCGATGTCAAAGACTGAAATAGAGGGAAGACCACCCTGAATGAGTGGTCTACCTCAAGTAGAGTATAGGTAACCCAGTGCCCCAACATGAGGGCAGGGTAGGTGTAGGAACTAGATAGGGAGGGGAACTGTAAACAGTTCTCTCATACGGAAGTGTCAACCAGAGAGTAAGCACTCTGGTCACGGTATAATCACGCCAAGGTGATAGACACGGAGCACTAGAATAGAACTCAAGAGTAGACTACTACTCTAAGCGTGTAGCACGCAAAAGCCGAAGTACGCCCGAGGTCCTTCCGCGTACTGTGTAATCAGCACGCGGAGAATCGTCAGGCTAGGGACAGACTTCGTAGGGAACACATCGCTTAGCGTCGATGCGTATTTTCTTTAGATGAGTAGATAGATTTAGCAGTAGGGCTAGGGACGACTAGTGATAGGAAATTCTGTGTATTCATGTGTGATGCATTAGAGACAGTTTTGTGCATTTATGTAATGTAAAGAGCCAGTGGCAATAAAATGTGTAATCAATTCCTCTCGTACGACTGACAAATCTTTTTGTGTGGTGCGAGAGAAGTTTATCCCGTAATGCCTGTAGCATCGCTTGATGACAACCGACATCACTACAAATCGGACATTCCCATACATTCTCCGTCTCCTCGTTCAACAGCCAGGGAAGAGTCATACTACAAATCGTTCCCATTGCTATTTGATTTAAAAGCCCTCTTCTTCCTTTACCTTCCCCCCTCTCCTCTACACCTTCTCCTCCGTTTCATGTTCTCCCTGCTGGCTGTGATCAAACGTATCGAGCACAAAGAATCCCTTGCTTCGGCGATAATTATTTTTATTTTCCATATTTTCCCAACGAGAAACACTTGCAGAATCCATTGGCTTTCTGTATTCATAATCGTCTGTTATACTGTGGCGTGAAGTTTAATACAATAATAATGTTACCGATCTCAGCATCTCATCTTGTTTCTCTTATACCTTGAGATGTCGAGGTAAAGATTAAACAGCGGGAGAGTGCCAGTTTATGGGCTTCATATTCCGTGATTCCCATGGACTCTATTTTTTCCCTTGTCCATCGTTGTTATTTCCCTTGTCCATAGTTTACATGGTCGGCCTCTTCTTCTGGTTCCATTTTGTCTGTACATATGTTACCGATCGAATGTAAAGTTGTTGAATATCTACGAACATGTACACAGATAACTATTTAGACAAATGTAGCACCAGGAAATCTAACAGACTAAAGTAATGTCTTGTCCTAAACAGATATGTCCGAGAACTGTTGGGCAGCCTGGCTACAGCTGAGGTCATCCACGTGTGCAACAATGGAGCAGGGTCGCTGGTGTATTATCTGGAGATGGATGAGAAGCAAGCATTCAGAACTGAGTTGACTGCCTTTGTTTCATTTTCATTGTCAATAATGAAAGCGTATGATAACATTAAGGCTTGTGTCAGCATTCGAGGTCCCCACGGTAAGTTAGCACAAAGATGAAAGCGTATGATAACACAAAGACTTGTGTCAGCAGTCGAGATTCCAACGGTAAGTTAGCAAGGCTTGTGTCAGCAGTCGAGTTCCCCGCTGTAAGTTAGCACAATGAACTGGCGGAAATCTGCACCCGAGACGTGTGTCTGTACGACAGTTCACTGATTAATTGTCACGGAATGATTAATCGTCTCAAGCGACTTCTCGTATCTATATACAATAGTTTTGCCTATGCAGCCCCCTTTAATTTGATATGTAATACAACATGTTTGATACCATATTATCAACTTGTAAGTCATAACTCATGACATTGACACAGCTCTACTTCAGAGTTTCCACCATCCATTTGTGTTTGGAACAATCAACAATTTTATTTGGCACATAATCTGATAATTTGTACATCTAATTGCTCATCACAAAGAGGCAGTTATCATCTTGTGGCCACATTAGGAGAAGACACAAACTGGAACATGTTGTGACAACTGGAAAGACTTGCGGGCAGACAGACAGAGGAAGACAGCGAGAGAAAATTCTTGACGGTCTCGAGTCATGGCACATAAGAGAGTCAACACAAGAATTGATCCATACCGTCGGAGACTGCAATTCGTGGAAAACGCCAGTCCGCAAGGCACCTGATGATGATATATTGCTTCCACTTTCCTGTGCACATTTATTGTTATTATTATTGCCTTTGTAAACACAGAAGGCACAAACATTATGTTGCATCATCTTATTGCCAGACATATTTCGATGCTTCTCGTCGGCTGCATACTGCAGTGTCATATATCACATGAAATGAATACATGCATTATACTTTGGCTGAACTACTTAAAACACTTATTCACTGTTATAGTTGAGATCTGGGCATTTGTTATCTCCACGGTATATTATTCTGCACCTTGAGGCCCGTGTCTTGCCGAGAATCGAACACACGCACCACGATATACAGGGCTGCCATTCTGATCAGTTGAAAACCCTCATCTCGTGTGGTGAAATTAATAGCACGTAACTGTCATCTTTGTCAGCACAGGTAGCTGAGTGGTTGGTGACAGTCAGGTTTGAGTTTCCCGATGTCGGCGATTGTGGCTGAGTGGTTAGTGACAGTCAGGTTTCAGTTTCCCTATGTCGGCGTTTGTGGCTGAGTGGTTAGTGACAGTCAGGTTTGAGTTTCCCGATGTCGGCGATTGTGGTTCAGTGGTTAGTGACAGTCAGGTTTGAGTTTCCCGATGTCGGCGATTGTGGTTCAGTGGTTAGTGACAGTCAGGTTTGAGTTTCCCGATGTCGGCGATTGTGGTTCAGTGGTTAGTGACAGTCAGGTTTGAGTTTCCCGATGTCGGCGATTGTGGTTCAGTGGTTAGTGACAGTCAGGTTTGAGTTTCCCGATGTCGGAGATTGTGGTTCAGTGGTTAGTGTGTGACATGTTGGGAGTTGGAAGTAGTACCCACCTCGACTTACCCCACAATGAAGTAACGCTATCAGGATGGGACTAATTTCATTTGGAGAGGATGGGTCCTTGGAAGCCAAAGTGTCCCATAATAGCTCTGGAAATCTAGGGGTCTCCCAGGAAAGTTAATTTCTTTCCTCCAAAATCTTCCTTCCCGAAAAGAGAAACTTATTTAGCTCAAGAGCTGCCCCACCTATGATCATTTTCCCTTTTAGGTGAAATGGTCACAGGAAATTTATAAGATTTAAAGTTCCCTTTTCTGAGTAACCTGGAACCTGGGAGATTACAATAGAACAGAAGTTAGCTGTATATTAGTGTTTACCCAGTCACCTGTAGTTCCAGATACTACCATTATGTGATGTAGTTTCATTAACTAAACACATAGATAATAAAATGTTTTGTCACACCACAATGTTCTGGACAGAAGAATGCAGGAAAAGTTAATTTTGTTTATTAAACAAAAAGCTGTGGAAGTAAACCAGTGAAGCATTATGATCATATGAACAATACACATCAGTCTTTGGAATAATGATCTATAGACACCATGGAGAATAGAACTCCCAGAAGATCTCATGGTTATTCAGTCATTTCATCACTGGACTACACCACTAATTTCCTATCATTGTCCCTGCACTACACAAATGTTCTTCTAGTGAACCTTCAGTTAGTTTATTAGTGAAAAACTTTGAGTTAACCAGTCTACACAAAATAAGATCTGGAGAGATTCATAAAATACTCTCCTCTCTGGAAGTTTTTGCTGGTTCCACTGTTATCTAAATGGAAAACTGACTATACACAGTCCCTCCTTATTAATTTGTCATTCAGACTTCTGCCATGATTTTGATAATCTGCAAGTTCTTGTGAGGTATAAAATGATCCCAGTGATCTTAGAATTGTTCCTGAATCTCAAACATAGTCAATCATCAGAATGATCATGAAACACAGATCAGTTTTTGGCACAGTTCAGTGGGGACTCATTGAGTAATCTTGGTCCTGACCACAGATTCCTGTTGAACATTTTTATTACAGATCTGCTCTAGGTTGACAGATCCATTGTACCTATTTGGGCAATGTTCTGCAACTCTGGATCATGACAATCTGCGAACACCGTCATCCTCACCTAACGTGGATAAACATGGTGAACCTATTTATATCTAGTCAAATGGATGATAATTCTCCAGCTGACAAGAATGAAATGTGCTACAGACAGAAGGTCCAGAAGTAGCAGATTCAGGAAGTACCTACAGTTAGAGCTACAGTGTCTCTTATTGTACTGGCATTAGACATCAGCAATTATAGTTGGCAGGCCCTCTTCTTCTGCTCTTGTACATGATGATCTGTTGACTGATGTTCTTACAGAGGACACAGACACAGTGAATGACAAGGCGAGGAGAGGAATGATGGAGAGTTAATGATAAAATGCACCCAGCATAACTGATCCTAAATAGTAATGGAACAGGATGATTGTTTTAATTTCATAAACTCATGTTGCCAATCAGTGCTGCCTCAATTGTTTTAGTCTGCCTGGTTACTTTCCTGTTTATACCTTCTCACCTCCTCTGTCATTGCCTTTACTTACTTCTTCTGACACTGGGGTGATAATCCCCTTGACAGTTTAGAAGTGCTTATGCATGGAAGCATACTATATGTTCATCCTTTACTTACTCCGTCAAACAGGGTGATGCCTTAATAAAACTACATTCCACATGTTGAATCCAAGTAATAATGTAAAGAAACATACATTAAATATTTTCACTCCAAAGATAATAAAATTAACATATACTTGGTATGAATGTGGAGGTCTATGTGAAACATTCCTTATGAGGATCTACACTGCCTCTCATTCATTAACACACACACACATATATATATATACAGAGTGAAAGAAAGATGAGAGAACACAAAGCACTCATTCTTTCATTCCAACATCAATCTTCTTCTTTATTCGTTCATTTGAGTGCTGGGGTTGGGCTGTTAGCTTGACTGTGATTCGGTCACAGTGCTAAATACATGGTCACAATGCGTTCGAATAATCACAGCAGTATAAATGCTGGACCAGTCATTGCTGCTAAACAGTTACACACACAATCTGTCTTCACGCCACGGACATTTAAGATAAGAGGTAGAAACTTTCATCCTTCGGTCTCACATTCGCGTGTGTTGACGATTCGCTGTAGATTGGAACCAAGGCGACACATAGCACACAGATCATAGTTTATCTTGTACTAAACCTGCTCTGAACGCAGTCAGCAAGCTAGTAGGATTTAGACTCAAGAATAGGAAACAGTCTGGGCATAATTGAGCCTCTTTTCACAGCTTCAGTCATAGTGTTTGTGCAGCAACTCTTCTGGAAACGATAGAGAGATGGAGTCATATATCTACACCAGTGCTGGCACAGAGTAGCCATTTTGGGACCGGGAGAAAGTTGGCGGCTATCTTCGGATAGAAGAATATATATATTCATTAGTGCCGAAACTTACACACACACACACACTCTCATACACAAAGCTTTACCTGACCTATAAGGAATATAAACTCAGCCATAATTTAGTCTGAAGCATCCCCACGAATCAGGCAGAGGGACATACAGATCAAATGGACTCCTACTGAAATCACATCTGGCTTCATTGACGGACGATCTGCATGTGCCAAATGTTAGCGTCTGTGAACCCAAAACCCTTCGCGCCGACGCGAATATTCTAGGTTACCCAATGAATAGATCAGGCTTCGGCCACATGACCTGTCCATCACTGGGTGTCACAGCTATTAATAGTGCTGACGCTACATTCCTAGCATTCCAATGCTTCCTAGTGCGAACGCTTTTGGAGAGAAGTGTGTTTTGTAGTTGTGCTGTGCAGAAGTGAACCAGACGGAGTGCGCAATATGCGACATAGTGACAGTCAGGTTTGAGTTTCCCGATGTCGGCGATTGTGGTTCAGTGGTTAGTGACAGTCAGGTTTGAGTTTTCCTATGTCGGCGATTGTGGTTGAGTGGTTAGTGACAGTCAGGTTTCAGTTTCCCGATGTCGGTATTTGTGACTGAGTGGTTAGTGAAAGTCAGGTTTCAGTTTCCCGATGTCGGCGATTGTGGCTGCGTGGTTAGTGACAGTCAGGTTTGAGTTTCCCGATGTCGGCGATTGTGGTTCAGTGGTTAGTGACAGTCAGATTTGAGTTTCCCGATGTCGGCGATTGTGGTTCAGTGGTTAGTGACAGTCAGGTTTGAGATTCCCGATGTCGGCGATTGTGGTTCAGTGGTTAGTGACAGTCATTTTTCAGTTCCCCGATGTACGGAGTCGATGGCTCGAAATCAGTCACGAGTTATATGGAAGCAGTCCGCTTGACATTTATTACCAAGATCTGATGCGTCTGCTGTCGAAAATGCAATGACACAATAAAGTTAGTTGTATATCCTTTACAGGACGTCGCTGCAAACCCTATAATTATTTTTATTGTTTGTGATTTCTTCACAAGATTACGTTAAGTAGTTTGCCATTGAACCAGGACTCATACTATTGTATGAAAACCAACCAACGGCGGTCTGCTGGCAAATCGAATTGCGTCCAGATCCCCTTGTCACAGAGCCGGCAATTGCAAACTAATGAAAGTAAGTCGTAAGGAGTCAATAAATGAGGAGATCGATTGCAACATTGTGTAAATGACATGAATTAACTTTAACTGTGATCTTGGGCTGCATCATAAGGAATGACAGAGAAAGTGCCAGACAGTTACAATTCTTAACAAAACAATTTATGTCGAGGCCCATTACAATGGCACGCGAACAACACAATAACCTGTCTACAGAAGATGACAGTGCAAACACATGGATACAATGACCTGTCTACAGAAGATGGCAATGCAAACACATGGATACAATGACCTGTCTACAGAAGATGACAGTGCAAACACATGGACACAATGACCCGTCTACAGAAGATGGCACTGCTAATACATGGACACAATGATCTGTCTACAGAAGATGGCAGTGCAAACACATGGACACACTGAGCTGTCTACAGAAGATGGCAGTGCTAATACATGGACACAATGACCTGTCTACATAAGTTGTCATTGCTGCAAACATATGGCCACAATGACCTGTCTACAGAAGATGTCATTGCTGCAAACACATGGACACAGTGACCTGTCTACAGAAGACGGCAGTGCAAACACATGGACACAATGACACGTCTACAGAAGATGGCACTGCTAATACATGGACACAATGATCTGTCTACAGAAGATGGCAGTGCAAACACATGGACACACTGAGCTGTCTACAGAAGATGGCAGTGCTAATACATGGACACAATGACCTGTCTACATAAGTTGTCATTGCTGCAAACATATGGCCACAATGACCTGTCTACAGAAGATGTCATTGCTGCAAACACATGGACACAGTGACCTGTCTACAGAAGACGGCAGTGCAAACACATGGACACAATCATGCCATGAATAAATGACTATTAAAGAAACCGCAATCCATACTGTATTAAACTTCAGAGGCATCGCAGAACCATCATCATCATGTAGGTTTACATTAGCAGAACATCGATCCCATTACTATTGCTGAAAAGACTCTCGATCACCGACCATCTGCATTTCCTCAAGAATGACTTTACCCTGGACGACATCCTGTCCTGTGTTAGTTCAAACACAAATGTGTTGTTTGGTGCTTATAGAAGTAGGAGAGAGAGAGAGAGAGAAAGAGAGAGAGAGAGAGAGAGAGAGGGAGAGAGAGAGAGGGAGAGAGAGAGAGGGAGAGAGAGAGTGAGAGAGAGGGAGAGAGAGAGAGAGGGAGAGAGAGAGCGAGAGAGAGAGGGCGAGAGAGAGAGAGGGAGAGAGAGAGAAGGAGAGAGAGAGAGAGAGAGACTAGATGACTTCTACTTCTCTGAGCCTCAACCAATACATGTGTGTTTATTAATTAACTGTCTTGGGTTAATTAAACGGTTCCCCAATTGATATTGCTGATGTGTTTTGTCGACCGCCAAGTTTGTAAGGCATTGTCTCGTCTCCCTGAACATGCCACCTAGATCTGAGATCTCTGAGCTACTATCCTGTTTAATGTAACCAGATATGTTAGATTCTGACATTATGCTCCAGTTCTCTTCAAATTTCAAATCTCCTAGAATTTAATAATGTGTTTCTTCTTGATCCACAATATTGTCAGAATTTTTTTTTTTTCCTTTTCTCGAATAACATGATTTATCGTGTTTTAAACTGAACATGAGTGGTTTGTCGTTCAATATTTTTTGTTGTAAAGTTATTTATTCAGTATGTTTTGTTTTAAAGTGGGCAAGCGTGGTTTGTTATACAGTATGTTTTATTTTAGAGTCGGTAAGCCTGGTTTGTCATACAGTATGTTTTATTTTAGAGTCGGTATGCGTGATTCGTCATACAATATGTTTAAAAGTCGGTATGCGTGGTTTGTCAACAGTATGCTTTGTTTCGAACAACAGGCAGCAGATTTAACAAAGAATTTCACGACGCTCTAGAGGAATTCGGCATGTACCAGACTGACACATGCGTTGACACCATGTTGAGATGTGTTGTCGGACTCAAGCCAAAACTGGGTAAGGCTTCCAATTGTATACACTTGCATTTATTTTGGTGTTCTTGTATGTGTAGTGGGCCTGTTAGCGAATTTGATAGAGAACTGCGCCGATAATGTCAACTAAACTCATCTCAACTCAGCTCATCTTAACTCAACTCAGCTCAACTTAGCTCAACTCAACTCAACCCGACTTAGTTTAGCTCAACTCAACTTAGTTCAACTCAACTCGACTTAACTCAACTCAACTCAACTCAACTTGGCTCACCTACGCTCAACTCAGCTCAAATAGCTTAGGTCAACTCAACTCGACTCAACTCAACTCAACTCAACTCAACTTAACTCAACTCAACTCAGATCAGTTCAGCTCAACTCAGCTCAGCTCAGATCAGCTCAGCTCAGCTCAACTCAACTCAACTCAGATCAGTTCAGAACAACTCAACTCAACTCAGCTCGACTTACCTTAGCTCAGTTCAATTCAACTCAGCTCAGCTCAGCTCAGCTCAACTCAACTCAACGTAGCTTATATCAACAAAACTCAACTCAGCTCGACTTAACTTAGCCCAAATCAACCCAACTCAACTTAAATCAACTCAGCTCAACTCAACTCTACTCATCTTAACTCAACTCAACTCCACTCAACTTAGCTCAAATTAGCTTAACTCAACTCAACTTAGGTCAGCTCAGCTCAACTCAACTCAGCTCAACTTATCTCAACTCATTTCGACTTAGCTTAGCTCAACAGATTACTCACGGCGTAGCTAAGATTAGCATCAATGTTTACATCTACATTCTCTTTCCGCTGTGCACATACCAGTTAGATGTCCTGCTTCAACCAGCACGCCTTGATGCCGTACACATGTGCTGTTCGTACCTTGATGCAGGAAATGGAAGCAACAGCGTCAGTTATACCTCACTCACTCCAAGTCATCTACAGGCAAAAGTGGAAGACAAACAAACAAAGAGTGTTTTCATGTAACTTTATAAACCATAGATTATATTGAATGTATATCCTACTGGTAAGAAAGAGAGTGCTGAAGTGCTATATAGAACCTGTTTTACTGTATGGCAGTGAATCTTGGAATGTAAATGAACAAATTACGAAGAAATTAGAAGCAACAGAGATGTGGCTCATGAGACAAATGTTGCGAATTCCATGGACTGTCAAAGTAACTAACAACGAATGCCCAAAAGATGCTAATGAAACTAGAACATTATATACAACAATAAGAAAGCGACAAACAAAGTTTTTTGTGTGATGAGAAGAGAGGCATTGGAGAACATGGTGACAACTGGAAAGATCGAGGGGATGAGTGGCAGAGCCAGACCAAGAGAAATTATGCTGAAGGGATTGCAACGGTGGCATGGAGGAATATCAATAGCAGAGGCTGATCCAGAAAACCAAAGACTGAGATATGTGGGGAATCATAAACGCCAGCATCAGTCGACATGGCACTTGATGATGATGAACTTTCTAAACCACGGATTATATTAAAAGTAGCAGGTCCGCATGGCCGAATGGATAAGAACGCGTGTTCCTAAACATCCGGTGTGCTAATACCGAGGTTAGCGGTTCAACCCCTGCACCGGACAGCTGGACTATAATGTTGACTTTTCGTCCTTGACTTGGGGACGTAAATTACAAGTACCTCTGAAGTCGAAGTGGGTTCGCCTGATGGCGAGGGACACTGTTAATAGGGAAAGCTAATCCACACGCAAACTTCAGCCATTACTACTATAACTACGCTTGAGGTCAAAGCGAGTGAGCGCAAAAAACATATTGAAAGTATATCATACTCGTAACTTTCTAAACCGCGGATAATATTGAAAGTATATCATGCTTGTAACTTTCTTAAGCTGGTCTCCGTGGAGAAGGAATTACGGACACCGTTCTAAATCCCGTATACCCCCGTTTGAAACACAGCTGCGCGCGATTTGACAGCAGACCATGATGCGTTAGTTTTGCGTTGGTATCGGTGCCTGTCGTTCAGAAAGCAATGGGCGTAAACTTGCTAAGCGATTACAACGGCAGAAATGCTGATGCTGATTGCGATGTCCTATAAAGGATATGCAAATAGAAAAAAACAAACTTTCTTAACCACAGATTATATTGAAAGTATTTCCTACTGGTAAGTTACACTCAGTTTTATGCAACACTGCCTGGTTGATTTCTAAAATATATTGTGAAAAACGTCCCGTGGCAAGATTATGCTGTGAGTCCGCGAAGTATTACGACCATCACATTTTTCAGGCCTGAATTCACGAAGGAAAAGATGGCAAGACTTTCCCTCCCCTAGAGAACGACAAACCCAGGTAGGGAACCCTCCCCCTAATAAACTAAATCGTACATGAAATAACTCACGCACACAAACATTCCTTCACGCAGTCACTCAAATGTTTAATTGTATAGTTTACCAAAGGAATCTAGTCATTTATTGTTACTTGCTGTTAAACCATCATGAGAACTTTACAGCAGAATTGTTAAACTTGATGTAAAGCTCTGTCGTAAAAATGATTTGTTTTTGACAATCCTCCCACAGAAAGTGGAATCAAAGTCATTGAGTTTGGTTGTGGCAGAGGCCAACTGCTGGTCAAGATAGCCCAGATGTTTCCAAAGAGCGTCTTCATCGCATCGGACAATGTGGATGTCCTCCAGGAACAGATGAAATCCACCATGAGTCTGCTTCCCAACATCAGCTATGATTTCATTGATCTATGTTCCAATATTCCAAGCAGCCAGCAGTATGATTGGGTCATATGTGTCAATGTTATCCACGACTTACCCAATCCACCAGCAGCGCTACAGAACATCAGAAACCTGCTGAAACCAGGTGGTACATTCACAATGATTGATATGGCACCTTCTGGCAGTCCGCTTGCTGACAGGGGGAAGTCTGTTGTAGCTGCTCTGTATGCACTCAGTTCATTCTGCTGTGTTCCTGAGAGCTACCAGCGGGAAGACAGCCATGCCAAGGGTGTGTGTTGGGGCAAACAAAACGCCATAGAGCTGCTCACGGATGCTGGCTTTGATGTCAAAACTATAGATTTAAAATACCCCAAAACACTGTTTGTTTGTACATAATAGATTGTCTCAGAGAATAAGCTGGACTTTTCATTCTAAATTCGAATTCCTTTGCAAGTGTGTAGTAACAACAGCACTATATATGCAGATGTCTACTTTTTATTTATTATATTGCTTAACTTCGTACAAACTATTTATTTATTGTTTGTTTTAATTACATTTACGGAATTTAATTTAATTTCTTTGACTGGCTGTGTCTCACCTTTGTAAATCGTCTGTACTGTTTACAGATATTGCAGCCTCAGATTATATATGGGTCGTGTAACATACAGCCCCGGAATTGACACGTGATTTGTGTACATGTAATTCACAAATTAAACATGCTATGTGTACAGTCAAGGGTACATGTCCTTGCAGGACTTTGCCATCAATTCCAAATTGATCTTCTAGGCAACTGTACGTCCAGTAGTTTGCCATCGCTTTCTCAACAAGAATTAAATTCAAATCAACAAGAATGTCCAACTTTAGGGGTTGTTGGGGGTTGAACCCCCTACCTCGCTATCAGCTAACCGAAAATGTAAGCGCGAACGTTATTATCCTTTCGACTGTTAATGTTAAACTATTGGATATCCTTCACATGACGTGGCAGTCAACCACAGCATTTTTTGGCTGTTTTTGATTTCTTGGTACGTTTACGTTCAGCATTGTTCCATTGCTTTCTGAACAACGGACACTTATATCATTGTGCGGGTAGCAACGAAAGACGGTCTGCTTCTAAATCGCCCGCAGCTCTGTTTCAAACGAAGTATGCGAGACTATGAAACATTATTCTTAACCTCTTGCTCACAGAGTCTACTGTAAAAGTACATGATTTTTATTAATCATAATTTATATACCATTTATATTAATCATAATTTATATACCATTTTATTGTGAAGAAATTAAAGGCACGTCTAAATATGATTGATTATTTAAGCTGTGTGATTGTTACAATAAATGTCTACAATAAAACATGTTTGATGAACAATGTTTAAACTGACGGTTTCTTGTCTAGAGACAAGATATGATGAAAGAACAAGGTAACAAATATGGTTTCATAAACTGTGCATGTAGCGAGTGCTTTCAGCTGAAACAGCGCACACTGTGAAAAAGTATATATGTGTGTGCATGTGGACCTGAAAAAGAGGATATGAATTTGTCCGAAACGTAATAAACGTAGTCTGGTTGATTGTAATTATGCAGTCCACAGTTTTCCTTACGTATATTTAATTATCAAGATGACAGCCAAGGTGTGGAGGACGATGTCTGCCCGGCTCTCTCTCTCTCTCTGTGTCTCTCTCTCTCTCTCTCTCTCTCTCTCACACACACACACACACACGCACGCACGCACACACACACACATATATATATATATATATATATATATATATATATATATATATATATATATATATATATATATATATATATATATACACACACACACACACATTATATATACATTACATTAGCACCTTTCCGTCTTGACAGAAGATAGTTTGGTACATTGTGCTTCAAAAAGGCTTAATAACTACAACCCATGGCAGTGGCGAGTGTGGCTGATAAGGCCAATTCGCGGTGTAAATGTTCGTCCACAGTGGATGCATGTGAACACATGGTCATTTCCACAATCATCCACCATCTTACGTCTCTCACGCTCTGCGTGTGCTTTATCTGCAATTATTTTCTCCTTTGTCTTTATTCCATTTCTGATAGTTGTCCTCCATGCAACACGTTCAGCGGCGACATGCTCCCAATGTGCATTATCAATGCCTGTATCAATCATGTCCCGCTTACACACATCTTTGTATCGTAGTAGAGGCCGACCCTGAGATCTCTTACCCATCTGTAATTCACCAAAAAAGATGTCCTTTGGTATTCTACCATCATCCATCCTCCTAACGTGTCCTATCCATCTAAGTCTACGAAGACTGAGCATGGAATACACCGTCACACAACCTGATCTTTCTAATACTTCAGTATTAGTGATTTTGTCTTGCCACTTAATACCGAGAATTCTTCGCAGACACCGCATATGAAAGCTGTTTAAACGTTTCTCTTGGCGTGAGTAAGTTGTCCAGGTTTCACTGCCATAAAGAAGAGTACTAGTGTCACAGGCCATGTAGACAAGAACTTTTGTTTTTGCAGTAAGCTTCCTGTTCTCCCAGACTCTTTTTGCTAACATGTTCATTGTTGTTGCTGCCTTGCCAATCCGGATGTTGATTTTCTCATCCAGGGATAATTTGCTTTTTACCTCTGATCCTAGATATGTAAAATGGTCTACTATCTCTAATTCGGCATCGTCAATAAAGATTGATGGTACCCCATGTGCACCTTGTGACATAATCTGTGTCTTCTTTTTGTTAATTGTTAAACCAAATTCACAACAAGCATTGGAGAATGCAGATAGTAGATGTTGTAATTCTTCCTCAGAGTGGGTCGTAATTGCAGCATCATCTGCAAAAAGCAACTCTCTGATCAGTACTCTCCTAATTTTGGTCTTGGTCTTCAATCTCTGATCATTATAGAGGCCGCCATCTGAGCGTGAGTGAATGTATATACCACCATCCTGATCACGAAAGGCATGTTTCAGTAGAAGTGAAACGTATATTCCAAATAGGTGGGGGATAGTACACAACCTTGCTTAACTCCACTCTTGATTTCAAACTCTTCAGAAGTTGCACCATCAAACTTGATTATACCCTTTATGCCTGTGTGTAACGATTCCACAATGGACAGAAGAGTTGGTGGGTAGCCAATCTTCTTTAGTAACTTGATCAGATCCTCACGACTGACCAAATCAAATGCCTTTGTGAGGTCGATGAAGGCAATAATCAGTGGTTGCAAAGAATACCATGGACAGACAGAAAAACCAATGACCAAGTACTACAGGAGACAAATGAACATCGTAAACTGATTAGAGAAATTAGACGTAGACAGTCAAAATTTTTTGGACATGTTATGAGAAGAAATGGATTGGAGAACTTAGTGACAACTGGCAAGATCGAGGGGAACAGACCAAGAGGAAGACCGAGAGGAAAATACCTGGATGGCTTGGCCACATGGCATGGAAGAGACAGGAACACTGAGCTGATCCACGACACTGGTGATCGAGTGAAATGGCGAGTCATGACCGCCCACGCTTTCCGGCATGGCACATGATTGATTGATTGATTGATTGTGTTCCCGACATGTTTCTTGCTGTGGCATAACGCTAACCACCATTATTCATTTACCAAAACATGCCGCAAGAAGAGGAAACAACATTAAAAGAAATTGACTTCACAACCGCAAACGGAGACTAGGACTTAAAACTTAACATCGAAACTGGAACTGCATAAGTGACAGATGACGTGGATTCTTAGAAAGATTTCATCAGACAAAGCTCGGAAGACCATTGGACGAAATAGACATGTGACCCGCTTTCGCGCCAACGCCGGATTTGCATATGTTAATATTTCATCACAATCTGGTAAGCCCGCACTTTTTTTCTGCAACCAGCCTAGGGAATAGACGTGAGAAGCTGGTGTGACCAAATTTTCAAACATGGAATTGCGGGGTGTCTAGATCTGAGGTAAGCTTGTGATTCCCGAGATTAGACTAAGAACCCGATGTATCAGGTATCAAGTAATGGTAACCCGTGTTTGTAATGTCAATTGAAATGTATTATTATTCATTAAAACCTCTGAAATGTAAAAATGCTCGACTGTAGATTCTAACGACGCAGAGCCGTTCCCGGGCAAAATGACTCTCCAATACTCTCTTCGATGAAACTGCAATCTCTGATATTCTTAGAGATAATTATTAACTTTAAGAAGTGCATTATACTACTACATTCTATTCTAAACAACTGTGAGAAGTGATGATTCGAAAGCAATCTTGTGCATTTTGTCAGAAACATTGTTAAAGATGCTATCACTACCTACAGCTGAAATGACAGTTCGTGTACTAGAATAAGTGCCTTGTTCTAAAACAGACTTATCTATGCCTATTTACAATCTAGAAAGCTGAAAGAGAAATCAATCTTTCCTTTCTCCTTCATCTATTGAATCAATAGGGTTTGACGGAATAAATATTTATATTTATGTCAAATTTTAATTAGATAAGAGCACTTATGAACTGCTTTGCATCAGAAGAGTTGTGCTTCGTGGAACTCCATCACACGAAGTGAACTTAACTCATTACTCAACATAACTTAAAACACAACACCACTCAACACCACTCATCACCACACAACCCAACACTCAACATCACAACAACAGATAATGGTAGAGAGTTATTAGACACAAGAAGAAGAAGAAGTTAATTGGGAAAACACAGAGAATTATTTATACACGCGATAAACACCATTGAGTGGAAGAAATGTTATAAATGTATGTCATTTATTTACATGCATCTTGACACCTTCTCACTCTTGTCACTGTCTTACTGTACACGTTCACTGACCCCAGGTCAAATGAGAACTTACATACAGCAGGAACAAGTTGATACAAGGCGTACACAGTGTGATAAACTCTGACCACCCCAAATTAACCCAACACTAGCTTAGAGAAAAAAGGAGGGGAAGGGAACTAGTTCCTACTTCAGGAATTTAGATTTCTTCCGACCTACTTCTAGAATATTGTATTGGTAGGAATGTATATATTTATGTGAATATTCATCAGTGATCCTGGTGGCTACATACCAACAACCACCCAACACATCAGCAAACTAACCACCTAAATCAGACCTGAAAGAGGGAAGCCGAGAGAAAAAGATGAACCACAAGTGAGATGGAGGATGACTTGGCCATGAGCAGATCATGGGGAGGCCTTCAGAGGAGCTATACGGGCAGACCTGAAGTGGATCCATCAATCAATGGACCCTGGCTTACCTAATCTTCCAGTCACCAGGTTACATTTTCCTTGGTACACACCACACCCAATTTCAGGAAACTGATAGTTAATTGTTGAATTACTTACCTTATGCAGCTCACTTGTTTAAAAAAAGGGGGAGTTTGTAATACACAGGTGATTTCTGGTGTAGGTAGGTAGGTAGGTAGGCAGGCAGGCAGGCAGGCAGGCAGGCAGGCAGGCAGATAGATAGATAGATAGATAGATAGATAGATAGATAGATAGATAGATAGATAGATCCCGCTAGGGACTGGGCGAAGCTGGGCCGGGTCTGCTAGTATATATATGGCCGGTACGGCCCTGGAAGATGGTGCATGACACAAATTTATATAAGCAGAGTAAAGGTAGAGGCAAGGAAGACAAAACAAAAGAAAACGGTAGAACATCAGTTAGATCTCTTATTGCCAGGACAAAAAGTTATAGAAGTAGAGTAAATGTAGAGGCAAAGGAGATAAAACAAAATAACATGGTGGAACAGGAGTTAGACCCCGTTACCTAGGGTGACCGAGTGTGGTCAAGCACAGCTCAGTACACCATATATATATATGATCAAATGTCATGCCGCCTGGCGTAGGTGTTCACGACTTTCCACAGATTTCGGTCTTTGGTTTTCTGGAACAACTCTTCCATTAATATTCCTCCATGCCACCGTCGCAATCCATCTAACATCATTTCTCGTGGTCTGCCTCTGCCTCTCTTCCCCTCGATCTTTCCAGTTGTCACGATGTTCTCAAGAGCCTCTCTTCTCATCACATGGCCAAAAAAAGCTGTTTGTCTCTTTCTTATTGTTGTATATAATGTTCTATTTTTGTTTGCCTCTTTAACGCATTCGTTGTTTAGTTACTTTGGCAGTCCAGTGAATTCGTAACATTTGTCTAAGGAAACACGTCTCTGTTGCTTCAATCTCTTCCTAATTTGTTCATTTATATTCCTAGATTCACAGCCATACAGCAAAACAGGTTCTATATAGCTCTTCAGCACTCTCTTTCTTACATTTAAAGATAGTGACATGTTACATAAGATATTCTTCATTTTATGAAATGCAACCTTTGCTTGCCCTATTCTGCTCATGATATCTGTTGCGCATCTTCCATCTGATTTTATAAATGTCCCTACATATTTAAAGCTATCCACGTGGTGAAGAATTTTCCCTTCTATCTCTATTTCACATTTGGGTGTCACCTGTTTCTTTGATACCACCATTGTTACTGTTTTCTTGATATTCAAAGAGAGTCCTTTCTTTGCACTCTCTGTTAGTTCAATGTCCAACAATTGTTGTAGGTTTGTTGCATTATCCGCGATCAACACTATGTCATCTGCATAGCGTATATTATTTATATTATAACCTCCAAATATTATTCCTGGATTTTCTTTGATCTCTCTCATTATTACTTCATTATAGTGGTAGAAGAGATACGGTGACAAAACACATCCCTGCCTTACTCCCAACTTTATGTTTTCATAATTTCCTTCTTTATTTCCCATTTTAATTGTTGCTGTTTGTTTCCAGTAAATATGTTTTATTATTCTGAGATCTTTCCCATCAATGTTAATATCTTCCAACATTTTAATCAGTTCATCATGTTTTACTTTATCAAATGCCTTAGTATAATCTATGAAGCACAAATATATGTCTTTCTGTTTCTCTATTGACCTTTCTATTAGTGTCCGTAATGTATCATCATCATCAAGTGCCCTGTCAGCTGGCGTAGGCTTTCATGGCTCTCCACAGATCTCGGTCTTTGGTTTTCTGGATCAACTCTGCTGCTGATATTCCTACGCGCCACCGTCTCAATACATCCAGCATAATTTCTCTTGGTCTGCTTCTGCCTCTCTTCCCCTCGATCTTTATAGTTGTCACGATGTTCTCCAATGCCTCTCTTCTCATTACATGATCAAAGAAATCTGTTTGTCTCTGTCTTATTGTTGTATATAGTGTTCTAGTAATGTATATATTACATTATTTGTGCCCTTTCCCTCCACAAATGCATACTGTTCTTCACTAATTTCAATTTTTATTTTCTTTCTGGTTCTTCTCATTATGATTCTGAGTAGAAGCTTAGTGATATTGTTTATGAGGTTAATTGTACGAAAATATTCACACTCAATTGCTCCTGGTCTTTTTGGTACAGCTATAAATACAGATTTCAACATATCGTTTGGTATATATCCACTGCTATAAATATTCAACATTTTGTTAATATATCTAATTCAAATTCTCCCATTACTTCTAAATCTTCTATTGTTATTCCATCTGGCCCAGCTGATTTTCCTTTCTTCATTTGCTTGATAGCGTCAAGTCTCTTATATACCCATTCTACCTCTTTATTATGGCATCTTCCTCCAATAATATAGTTCCTGTTTTTGATTTCAAACAACCTGTATTTACTCTTATTTTACTTCCCGTAATATCCTGTAATCTCACATCAACAGGCTGTCTAAAAACTAAAGATGGCAAAATCGTAATATAAAAAATCAGATTCTACATGTATGGACAGATTGTGTGAAAAACCTTTATAATGATAACAGAGAGGAACAGTATGATATTAGATTTAATAATGAAGGACCGCCAGTTTTGAAGATGGAGGTTCGAAATGTTCTTAAGCATATGGAAGCTGGAAGGCCCCCGATGCAGAAAACATCACAACAGAAATGATTAAAGCTTTAGAAGAATTTGGACTAGAGCAAGTCACCAGACTGATGAACACATTATATGATACTGGAGATATACCTTCTGAATTATGTAATTCTGTATTTATTGCAATCCCAAAGAAATCAGGAAACTTGCAATGTGATCAACATAGAACAATTAGTATAATGAGTCACATCACAATGATTTTGCTACGAATTATCATGCAAAGAGTGAGGAAGACAATACAACCTGAAATAGGGGAAGAACAATGAGGGTTTGTAGAAGGAAAGGGTTCAGTAAATGCTGTGTATATGCTGCGAACAGTTATTGAACGTGCTATAGAAGTAAACAAGGATATACACCTTTGCTTTATTGACTACACAAAGGCTTTTGATAGAGTTAGACATGTCAACATGGTGGATATGCTTGCAGATCTACAAATTGATGGGAAAGACATTAGACTTATAAAAAACATATATTGGAAACAACAAGTTGCCATAAGGATTGATAATGAAGTGGAACAATATCAACCTATTAAGAGAGGTGTTAGACAGAGACGTGTAATGTCTCCAGATCTTTTTTCCCTATACAGTGAACATATTTTCAGAAATGTAGAAGATATAAATGGAATCAGCATTGGAGGACGAAACATCAATGACATTAGATATGCAGATGATACAGTATTGATTGCAGACAATACACAAGATCTACAACAGTAGACGCGGTTGTTGTACACAGTGAGCAGCTGAGTTGGAATTAAATTGTAAGAAGACACAAGTTATGGTCGTCACTAGGAAGGACGAAGTATCACAATGCAATATACAAGTAAATGGGAATATTCTTCAACAAGTGAATCGGTAAATTTATCTCGGAAGAGTCATAACATCTGATGGGAGATGCCTTGAAGAGATTAGAACAAGAATCGCCATGGGAAAGTAGCCTTTAGCAAGATGAAAAACATTCTGACCAATAAAAAATGTCAATTGAAACGAGAAAAAGAGTGTTGAGGGGATACATAGAGCCTATTCTTTTGTATGGATGTGAAACTTGGACAATGTGCAGTCAAGCTGAAAAACATCTGATGGCTGCAGAAATGTGGTTTCTGAGGAAAGAATACCATGGACAGACAGAAAAACCAATGACCGAGTACTACAGGAGACAAATTAAAATCGTAAATTGATTAGAGAAATTAGACGTAGACAGTCAAAATATTTTGGACATGTTATGAGAAGAAATGGATTGGAGAACTTAGTGACAACTGGCAAGATCGAAGGGAACAGACCAAGAGGAAGACCGAGAGGAAAATACCTGGATGGCTTGGCCACATGGCATGGACGAGACAGGAACACTGAGCTGATCCACGACGCTTGTGATAGAGCGAAATGGCGAGTCATGACCGCCCACGCTTTCCGGCATGGCACATGATTGATTGATTGAATCTCACTGATTTGTTCGTCAATATTTTTTGTATTTTTAATAGAATTTATTTCAAGTTTCTCGCACTGTTCATTTAATCAACATTCTTTTGCCTTCACACAATTATTTCTTATTTCTTTATTTATCTCATTATATACATAATTATCATTTTTACCCTTTTTTCTTTTGGCCATGAACTTTAATATTTCTTCAGTCATTAAGTTTTTCTTAGCCTTTTGGCTTCTCTCCGGTAATATTTCTTTGCTCGTTTGACGAATGAAATCCCGTAATATTTCCCATTGTTCATTTATATTCTTCATTTTAGCTATTGCATTATACCTATTTTTCACAATCACTCTGTATTGTTCTTGAATTTCTTTATCTACTTTCAAAACCTCTTTATTAAGTCTCATGTTCCTAACCACTTTTTTCTTCTATTCAGTCTTACTTTTATTATACCACATAGTGGTACATGATCATTATTACAGTCAGCACCCGCCATTGTCTTGACATTAATTAACGCATTTCGAAACCTTTTATTTATAAGTATGCAGTCAATTTGGTTGAGTATTTTCTTATCAGGGCTTTTCCATGTGTAAAGTCGTCTTTTAAGGCGTTTAAACCAGGTGTTTCCAATTATCATATCATTGATATTTGCCGATTCTATTAGTTGTTCTCCTCGTTCATTGTTTGTACCTAAACCATAATTCCCCACTACATCCGCCATTTTTCCTTTTCCTTCTTTTGCATTAAAATCACCTAGTATTATTTTTATATTCTGTGATTTAATTTGAGACATTGCAATGTCTACTTCATCGTAAAAATGTTGTATTTCTTCATCACTACTGCTTGTTGTTGGTGTGTATAGTTGTACAATATTTATATCTATTGGCTTACCTTTCAGTATGATCATAATTCTGTCTGAAATACACCAGTAACTTTAAATTGATTTGGCTGTGTGTTTATCAAATATTAGCCCTACTCCTTTTTCGTGTGTAACCCCCCCCCCCCCCCCCCCCCAGAATAAATTATTGTGTGTTTTTCGTTTATAATTTTGCCTGATCCCTTCCATCTAATCTCACTTACGCCTAGAATATTCAATTTCATACTTTCCATTTCACTTATAACATTGTGTAACTTTCCACTTAACTCACTTAAATTTCTAACATTGCGTGTACCTATTTTAAACTTATTTGTTTTAATTAAGATGCTGCCTTCAGTCTTTGGATGACGAATTGGTAGCACTCGTGGCACTTGACTGTCCCCACCGGACGAGGATGTCCTAATACAGTCATTGACGTCGTTTACTGACATTGAATTGTGTTTAGTCATGAAGACGTGGGAAGATAATGTGGTGGTTTCCCCTTCCTTCCACATCCACATGGAGTTCTGTTACCTCAGCTTTTGACAGCCCAATCCGAGTGTCAGGACAAGTGAGTGTCCTTCTCAGCCCAGCTGCAGAGCTGCCCAGTTATCTTGTTGGTTACATAATTCTTTATTTTTTTTGGGCATCTAGTTGAAGTATAAATTGACATTGGCTTGTAGTTTATACGAATTTCATCTTGTTATAATCTGTTATAGAAGAGTGGTTGTTTACAATTGTTGGTATTGGTCGGAGTCCTTGATTTGTTTATCACAAAAGTCCACATAGTACAGCTGATCTTCCGGGTGTGTGTTATCCATAAATACAACAAAAACAATGACGTCGCCGCCAATGCACAAAAGCTTTAGTCACTGAGTTAGAGATTACTCTAGAACAAAAGATAATTATAAGTTAGAAGTAATGACGTATTTACTAGAATCGGTGGTATGAAAAATCCAAAGTATACAATGAAGAAGCACGTGATTGAAATAATTTCCTCCACGTTTTTGTTTTGTCTGTATTTCCGAATCAAAACTCATCAATTACGACTTAATAAATATTGTGGACAGATGCTACTTTTGAATTTTTGAAATTCTCCTTGACCTTATCAACGGAATGTTTACTTTGCAAATAGAGAATCATTTTACATGAGATACCGAAATACATAATTCAGAAGGTATATCTCCGATATCATATATTGTGTTCAATTCCATATTCTTCTAAAGCATTAATCATTTCTGTTGTGGTGTTATCTGAACCGGGGTCTTGCCAGTTTTCATATGTTCATATGAACATTCCGAACCTACAAAATTCAAAATTGGCGGTCCTTCATTATTAATTTGAATATCATATTGTTCATATGTGTTATCGGTAAACGATGCGAAAGGACGGACATCACGGCTGGGCCAGGAAAAAACACATGGCTGACACCCGCCGGCAAATCAGCAAAATCTGAAGTTACCTAATAGATCATTGTAGTTCAGACCTAGTATAAGTAGATAGGGCTGTGTCAGTCTCAGTAGATGTGCCTAGTTTTCGATCAGGTAATAGAAATCGACTTTTATATGTATACATTTCATGACTGGTCTGACGTTGTCTAGGATCTTCTCTGAATGGTATTTTTCCAATAACTATTCATCAGTCCTTAGATTTACCAATTCTGGTTATATTTCTGAGATCCTGTTCTCCTTTTATTGAGTGCATTTTATTGTACAGAATATAGTCAAATGACTATATTCCTTTTAATTCTTACCACGGCAGTGGCTTAGTAGGGACAGATTCTAGAAAATCGCCATTTCAGCTGTCTAATTTTTATTGCTCTATGAGGACTGTTTAATGTCTCATTTCGCTCTGTATAATAGTATTAATAATTAATTCGTTATGCTATTATTTGGAATATCGATATATGCCTATTTTGAATGGTTATTATACATACTTTGATGTTGACATGCATAGTGTTTATTTGATCTTTGAGATGAAAAATGTCATATGTTAACTCCTGGGTGAATATTATATTTTACGAGCATTGTGTTTGAAGCAGATGTGTAGTGGTATCGACATAACGGTTTTTCACATAATCTGACCATACATGTAGAATCTGGTCTTTTTCTATTTTGATTTTGCGATCTTTTGTTTTTAGACAGCCTGCTGATTCTTTTATTAGTAAGTTCCTGAATTCGTGTGGTATTTTGACTATTGTGTTGTTTTTCAATTTCTATGCAAATTTTCTCAAGCCATGCTTCTTTTGCCTCCTTACATAATATTCTGACTTGTCTGTGAATATCTTCATATTTGGCAGGATTATTTTTGTTCAGTCTTCTTGTTTTCATTGTTTGTAAAATTTCTCGGCCATCCATTTCTCTCGACCCACCTTCTTTAATATTGGAATAGTTGTTTCTGCAACATGTCCCATTGATCATCCACATCTTAACTCCTCATCTAGAGATCTAATAGGATCTCTAATTCTGACAATATATCAAATCTGTTCTTTACTTCTATGTTGAATTTGTTTTGTATTTCCTCGTCATTTTTCAATGTACACAGATCATATTTAGTGTTTACTATTAAATACTTGACTTTATTTAACTTTACCCTAAATGTACCTGTAAGTAATCTGTGATCACTGCCTGTAACAGGCATCATTGTGAACTGTTTTTACAATTGTTAACGCATTTCGAAACCTTCTGCTAATCATTCTGGTTTCTGATTATGCTGTTAGGACTCCTCCATGTCCATACTCACCTAGGGCAAGGGTTGGCAAACTACGGCCTGCAGGCCGCATGCGGCCCTGCAACCGATTTTATGCGGCCTGCGAGGGCATTTAGAAATAAATTTTTTACTTTGTTTTGAAGTTATTTTGTTGAATATTACATAATATCAGGTACCGTTATGATTTTTTAAAAACATTTTTGATGAAATTTCTTACTAATTATCTATTTTTGTAAACAGTCCTTGACCTTCGTAATGTAATGTTTCTTCTTCTTCTTCCCTTTGCCTTAAATATGTCTATAACTGCAGTGTTGCCTCTTACATGAATTTAACTGTCCTTTTTAGTTCACTCAGCAGACCATAGAGTTTATCTTCCACTGTCATCTCTCTAGGCCAGAAGGTTTGCCTAGACATGTTGTAATTTGGGCAGTCTTTGAGTATGTGTTCTGCTGTCTGTGACGAAAATCCACATGTGCACATGGCTGATTCACCAATCTTGAATCGTGTATACATGTGGTTGAGCAAGTTTTGTGGCCTTCTGACTGATTTGATAATTCTTTTCTTTTAGTGGTATATAACGGGCACATCAGGCTGCTCTTATTTTGCTCCTTCCTTATCCAATCGATTAGTTCTGTCGTTTCTGGGTACTCCACAGTGGGACTGTCTTCAGGGAGTATAATTTAAAAAGACATTATCGAACAAAACATTCCGATTTCGGATACAATTTAACAACCGAAGGGAGGGAAAGGAAATGCCTGGAGTTCTTGAAAAATTTGGGTAAACAGCAAACTGTTTTCACTAAACAGTCTTCAATTCAAGATGCTGCAATTGAAGCTAGTCTTGTGCTGTCACTCAGTATTGTAAACCAGAACAAGCCATTTTCTGATGGTGAGTTCATCAAGTAATGTTTGTTAGATGCAGCAAACATTATGTGTCTAGAAAAAAAAAGAAAAAAAAAGACAGATTTGACATTATTAATTTATCAAGGAGAACTGTGGTCAGACGAGTTGACAAGATAAGTGACAATTTGATGCATAAACTTCAAGAAGCAAGTAAATAACTTTTGTGGGACTCTCTTGCATTGGATGAGAGTACCGATGTACATGATACTGCCAATTATTGATATTTATACATGGAATAAACACTTCTTTCAATCTCAATGAAGAGTTACTGAGTGTTGAGTCACTCAAAGACACAACCACAGGCCATGATAAATTTAATGCCGTTACTAACTGTATTGAAATAACTGGGTTGGTTTGGGACAAGATGGCAAGTGTTACAACTGACGGAGCTCGTACTTTGTAGGTCTCGTAAAGTTGATAAGTGATAAGATTAAAGCAGAATATCCAGACCACACATTATTACCACTTCACTGCGTGATTCATCAAGAAAGTCTGTGTAAAACTGTTTTGAGTATCAAGCATGTTATTGACCCAGTTGTCAGTGTCACAACCTCATCAGATCAAGAGGACTTAATCACAGACAGTTTAATGCATTACATGACTATTTGGAAACTGAAGATTCCGATGTCCTGTACCACCCCAGTGTTCAATGGCTGAGTCTCGGCAAGGTGTTGAGGCGAGTGTGGGACCTCAGAGAAAAAATAATGATGTTCCTAGAGACGAAGGGCATTGAATGTGACTGTAATACTAACATTGTCAATAAAGAGTGGAAGTTAGACTTTATGTTTGCCATTGAAATTATGGAAAAATTAAATGAACTGAATGTCAAACTTCAGGGCAATGGTGTGTTTGCACATGTATTGTATGTACATGTAAAATTATTTCAGGCAAAACTTCCACTGTTCTCCAGACAAGCATGTGAAAAATTTTTTTTTTCACTTCCCTTTGCTGAAACAAGTAACCATTTCTAGTGAAATAACTAAAAAGTACAAATCCCAATTAGATGCATTGATTGAAGAATTTGGATGGAGATTCCAAGATTTCAAGAACTTAGAGCCACAATTCAATATTCGCAATTCCCCTTTTAGTACAGAAGCTGGTACAGCCACAGAGGACATACAATTGGAGCTGCTTGACTTACAAGCAGATCATGCCCTGCAAGAGAAATTAAAGTCACATGGTTTGCTGGATTTCTATGTATTTTTATCACAAGAATCATTTCCCAACTTTAAAAACTTTGCAGCTTAACTTTTATCATTGTTTGGATCAACATACATTTGCGAACAAGCATTCTCTTGCTTGAAGATCAACAAATGTAAGAATAACTCTTTATTGTCGGACTGCAACTTGCAACATCATGCGAATTTCAACAAGTAAACTTGCTCCAGATTTCACGAATATTGTCAAAAAGTGCAAGCAGTTACATACATCTCATTAGAAATCAACAATTAAAGTGACAATTTAGTCGGTTTGTGTCTAAATTAAAGCCATTGATAGATAATAAAGAATATTTGTTATAATAACAACTTGTAAAATCTTGTTAACAAATTAGTGAAAGTTTTTGTCCATATTGTCAAATATAATGTTTAAGCGTATAAGTAAAATAAAATTGCAATAATTAGTTATTAATACTGCTTAATAATCTATAGATATTTAATAATTACTTCTTTTGATAGGTTGCTGTAAAAAATGGACATTATATATATATATATATATATATATATATATATATATATATATATATATATATATATCTTATATATAAATTAGGATGTGCGTATTTGCGTATGTATTTATGTATCTCTGTATGTATGTATGTATGTCCTTTATGCGCTCGCGAACGGCCCATCCGATTGAGATGAAATTTTCTACACGTCTTCCTTTCATTCCAGAGCAGCCAACTGTCGTATTTTTTTCTTCTTCTTCCTCCTCCTCCCTCCCTCCCTCCTCCCCCTCCTCCCTCCTCCTCCTTCTTCCTTCTCCTCCCTCCTCCTCCCTTTTCTTCCCTCCTCCTCCTCCCTCTACCTCCTCACTCCTCCTCCTCCCTCCTCCTCCCTCTTCCTCCTCCTTCCTCCTCCTCCCTCTCCCCTCCCTCCTCCCTCTACCTCCTCCTCCTCCCTCTTCCTCCTCCTTCTTCCATCCTCCTCCTCCCTCTTCCTCCTCCTCCTTCCATCCTCCTCCTCCCTCTTCCTCCTCCTTCTTCCTTCTCCTCCCTCCTCCTCCCTTTTCCTCCCTCCTCCTCCTCCTCCCTCTACCTCCTCCTCCTCCACCTCCCTTTCCTTCCTCCCCTCCTCATTCTCCCTCCTTCCTCTCCCTCCTTCCTCCTCCTCCTTCCTTCTTCTCCCTCTGCCTCCTCCTTCTCCTCCTCACTCCTCCTTCTCCTCCTCCCTCCTTCTCCATTCTTCTCCTCCTCTCCCCTCTTCCTCCTCCTTCTCCTCCTCACTCCTCCTTCTCCTCCTCCCTCCTTCTCCATTCTTCTCCTCCTCTCCCCTCTTCCTCCTCCTACCCTCTTCCTCCTCCTGCCTCCTCGTCCCTCCTCCTCCTCCTACCTCCTCCCTCTTACTTCTCCATCCTACTACCTCCTCCCTCCTCCTCCTCTCCCCTCCTCCTCCTACCCTCTTCCTCTTCCCCTCCTCCCTCTCCCTCCTCTTCCTCCTCTTCCTCCTCCCTCTTCCTCCTCCTCCTCCCTCTTCCTCCTCCCTCTCCCTCCTCCCTCTTCCTGCTCCCTCTTCCTCCCTCCTCCTCCTTCCTCCTTCTCCCTCTGCCTCCTCCTCCTCCTCCTTCTTCCTTCTCCTCCCTCCTCCTCCCTTTTCCTCCCTCCTCCTCCCTCTACCTCCTCACTCCTCCTCCTCCCTCCTCCTCCCTCTTCCTCCTCCTTCCTCCTCCTCCCTCCTCCTCCCTCTACCTCCTCTTCCCTCCTCCTCCTCCCCCTCCTCCTCCCTCCTCCTCCTCCCTCCTCCTCCCTCTACCTCCTCCTCCCTTCACATTCCTCCTCCTCCCTCTTTCTCCTCCTCCCTCTCCTCCTCCTGCTCCCTCCTCCTCCCTCATCCTCCCTCCTTCTCCTCCCTCCTCCTCCCCCTCCTCCTCCTAATCCCTCCTCCTCCCTCCTATTCCTCCCTACTCCTCCTGTCTCC
>OY992881.1:127592161-127827661 GCA_963921405.1 Cepaea hortensis | reverse complement strand
ACCACGCAGCCCCCCTAAACAATAAAAACAATTTATGACGATACCCAGTACAATGACACGCGAACAACACAGTGACCTGTCTACAGAAGATGACAGTGCAAACATATAGACACAATAATGCATTGAATAAATGACTAGTGAAAAAAACAAACGCAATCTATCTTGTATTACACTTCAGAGGCATCGCAGGACCATCATCATTTGTGGCTTTGCATTAGCATCACGTCGATCCCATTACTATTGCTGAAAAGACTCTCGATCACCGACCTCATTTCCTCAAGAATGACTTTACCCTGGACGACTTCCTGTCCTGTGTAAGCTCATAAATAAACACAAATGTGGTGTTTGGCACTCATAGAAGTAGAAGAGAGAGAGAGAGAGAGAGAGAGAGAGAGAGAACGAACGAACGAACGAACGAACGAACAAACTTTATTTTAAAAGGGTAACAAATTGGGCACGCAGGCCCGTCTTATATTCGGCCCTTTCGATCACTCATCTTTCATTCATCAAATGTGCATGTTACATTTACATAGGGAAAAAAAACATTGTTAAATGGATTTTGTAAGCATAAGCAATGCATATTACGCATGGTACATTCACATGGAAAAAAACAAACATTGTCAAATGAAAGTTGTAAACATAAACAGTGTATATTGCAATGTTGTGAAACACATCTCCCATCCACCCTTACACCCCGCAGCCACCCACACATTCCTCAGCCACCCACACTTCCGCCACACACCACACCCCACCCACCCACACATGCCTCCACGCACTCACACAGACTCAGGCAAGCATACATGCCGCAACAAACCCACTGATCCCCCACCCACACACATTTCCCAACCCACACATACATCCCCCACCCATCCCATAACCGACACGTACACACCCACCCACATATTCTCCACCACCCACCCACACACCCGCAACCACCAGAGAGAGAGAGAAAGAGAGAGAGAGAAAGAGAGAGAGAAAGAGAGAGAGAGAAAGAGAGAGAGAGAAAGAGAGAGAGATAGAGAGAAAGAGAGAGAGAAAGAGAGAGAGAAAGAGAGAGAGAAAGAGAGAGAGAGAAAGAGAGAGAGAGAGAAAGAGAGGGAGAGAAAGAGAGAGAGAGAAAGGGAGAGAGAGAGAGAAAGAGAGAACGAACGAACGAACGAACGAACATACTTTATTTTCAAAGGGTAACAAATTGGGCACGCAGGCCCGTCTTACATTCGGCCCTTCCAATCACTCATCTTTCTTTCATCAGCAGTGCATAGGAAAAAACATTGTCACATGAATTTTGTAAACATAAACAATGCATATTACTATGTTATGAGACACAACCACCACCCACCAACACATCCCCCATTCACTCCAACTCCCCCACCCAACCACACACACATACAATACATTCCCCCACCCATCCACCACATCCCTACACCTACACATCTCCCCACACACACACACCTCTCACCCACCACACATCCCATCCACCCACACCCCAAGCACACATACATTCATTAACCCACACATCCCCCACCTACACACATCTCCCCACCCACTCACATATCCTCTACCCGTCCCATTTCCCACCAACAATCACTCACCCAATATCCTCCTCCACCCACACACCTCCAACCACCCAATCAAACACACATTCCTCAGCCACACACACATCTCCCCGTCAACTCACATATTCCGCACCTACCCACACACAAATTCCGCACTCACCCACATAATCTCCCATCTCCCCCAGCCCACTCACAGATCCCGAGCCCACGCCTACAAACATCCCCCACCATCTCCTAACCTGCACACCCTCACCCACCCACATATCCTCTACCCACCCACACATCCTCTACCCACCCATCCCCCAACCAAACATCCCTTAACCACACACCCCTACCCATATACACACACATCCCCACCCACGCACAATCTCCCCACCCATACAAACATCCCTCACACACATCCCCACCCACCAACACATTCCCCATTCACAAACATACACCTCCCATCCACGCACACACAACCCATACATTCATCCCCTCACACATCCCTAGACACACGTACTTATCCTTCAACCACTAACACCCACACATCCCTTACCCACTCATCAACACATACATCTCCTATCTACCCACCCACACTTACACATCCCAACCACCCATCTCAGCACACATCCCCCACCCTCACACACATCCTTCACCCACCCACAAACCCAACCACATCTTCTCCCACCCACACAAACATCATTTATCCACACCCAGCTCCCCTCCCACACAATACCACACCCACACACATCACAAAGACACATCCCTCACCCACACACACATCTATCCACACATCTACCCATCCACACATCCCCCAACTACAATCACCCTCACTACCCACACATACATCCTCCATCCAGCCACACACACCCCCACCCAGCCAGACATATCCCCCACCCACACACACATCTCCAAATCCATCACCCACACCCATCACGCACCAGAGAGAGAGAGAGGGAGGGAGAGAGAGAGCGAGAGAGAGAGAGAAAGAGAGAGAGAGAAAGAGAGAGAGAGAAAGAGAGAGAGAAAGAAAGAGAGAGAGAGAGAGAAAGAGAGAGAGAAAGAGAAAGAGAGAGAGAAAGAGAGAGAGAGGGGAGAGAGAGAGAGAGAGAGAGAGAGAGAGAGAGAGAGAGAGAGAGACTAGATGACACACTAGACAACAAAGAGTTGAAAACTATAGTTACCGACTTGGATTCGAACCTGTCACCTGACGACAGTGCTTCTCTGCAGAAACTGTGTACTTTGACGCATGACCAATACACTTGTTCCTGCAGCGCTGTTGTGATTGGAAGGTAACAGGGTAAATCCCGGACGGTAACTATAGCTTTAAATGTTATATTGTCTAGTACGTCCTGTAGTGTATACTTCCTTCTTCTACATCTCTGAGTGTCAACCAATACATGTGTGTTTATGAATGAACTGTCCTGGGGGAATTAAAGGGTTCCCCATTTGATATTGTTGACGTGTTGTGTCGACCGCCATGTTTGTAGGGCATTGTCTCGTCTCCCTGAACATGCCACCTAGATCTGAGATCTCTGAGCTACTATGCTGTTTAATGTAACCAGATATGTTAGATTCTATGACATTATGCTCCAGTTCGCTTCAAATTTCAAATCTCATAGCATTTGACAATACGTTTCTCATTTATCCACAATACTGTCAGCATTTTTTTTTTTCCTTTTTCTTGAATAGCATGAGTTATTTTTTTTTTAAAAGTTGGTATGCGTGGTTTGTCATACAGTGTGTTTTATTTTAAAATGGGCATGCGTGGTTTGTCATACAGTGTGTTTTATTTTAAAGTGGGCATGCGTGGTTTGTCATACAATATCGTTTGATTTAAAGTGGGCATGCGTGGTTTGTCATACAATATCGTTTGATTTAAAGTGGGCATGCGTGGTTTGTCATACAATATCGTTTGTTTTAAAGTGGGCATGCGTGGTTTGCCATACAATATGTTTTGTTTTAAAGGGCGCATGCATGGTTTGTCATACAGTGTGTTTTGTCTTAAAGTGGTCATGCGTGGTTTGTCATACAGTGTTTTGTTTTAAAGTGGGCATGCGTGGTTTGTCATACAGTGTTTTGTTTTAAAGTGGGCATGCGTGGTTCGTCATTCAGAATGTTTTATTTTAAAGTGGACATGCGTGGTTTGTTACACAGTATGTTTTGTTTCGAACAACAGGCAGCAGATTTAACAAAGAATTCCACGATGGTTTAGAGGAATTCGGCATGTTCCATTTTGACACTTTCGTGGACACAATTCTGAGATGTATTGACGGTCTGAAGCCAAAACTGGGTAAGGATTCCACATGTATACACCTGAATGTCTTTCTGTGTTCTCGTATGTATAGCGGACCCATTAGCGAAGTTGACAGAGAACTGCGCCGATAATGTGGTGAGCACGTTTGGACGCGGGGTCCACTCCTGTAATGGTTGCCAGCAAAAGTCGTGGGCAGTTGAAAGTATATCCTACTTGTAACTTTCTTAATCACAGATTATATTGAAAGTATATCATGCTTGTAACTTTCTTATGTCGGTCTCCGTGGAGAAGGTATAACGGTAGCCGTTCTAAATCCCGTATACCCCCGTTTGAAACACAGCTGCGCGCGATTTGGCAGCAGACCGTGATACATTGGTTTTTGCGTTGAAATTGGGGCCGATCGTTCAGAAAGCAATGGCAAACTACTGATCGTAAACTTGCCAAGCGACCACAGCGGCAGACATGCTGATGTTGATTGTGATGTCCCATAAAGTATATGAAAAAAAAAAACCAGTCTTAACCACAGATTATATTGAAGGTATATCCTACTAGTAAGTTACACTCAGTTATATGCAACACTGCCTGGTTGATTTCTAAAATATATTGTAAAGAACGTCCCGTGGCAAGATTGTGCTGTGAGTACGTGAAGTATTACGACCATCACATTTTTCAGGCCTGAGATCGCGAATGAAAAGATGGCCAGACTTTCTCTCCCCCAGGGAACGACGAGCCCAGACAAATAACCCTCTCCCTAATAAACTGTCGTTCAGAAAGCAATGGCAAACTACTGAACGTAAACCTTGCCTAGTACATCAACATCAGCTGAAAATGCTGGTGTTGACTGCAACGTCCCGTAAGGGATACGCAACAACATATTTTTTTTTTTAATAACCTCAATCATACATGAAACAACTCACGAATACACAACTCCTTCATACAGTCACTCAAATTAATATACACAGCTCGCACACTTTCACACACATAGACGTCACAATAAAATAGGTGACAGTTGAGTTATATGTTTAATTGTCTAGTTTACCAAAGGAATCTAGTCATTTACTGTTGCTAGCTGTTAAACCTTCCTGAGAACTTTACAGCAGAATTGCCATGCTAGCTCAACTTGATGTAAGCCTATGTCGTAAATATGATTTGTGTTTCACAATCCTCCCACAGAAAGTGGAATCAAAGTCATTGAGTTTGGGTGTGGCAGAGGTCAGCTGCTGGTCAAGCTAGCCCAGATGTTTCCAAAGAGCGTCTTCACCGCATCGGACAACGTGGATGTCCTCCAGGAACAGATGAAATCTACCATGAGTATGCTTCCCAACATCAGCTATGATTTCATTGATCTATGTTCCAATATTCCAAGCAGCCAGCAGTATGACTGGGTCATCTGTGCCCATGTCATCCATGATGTGCCCAATCCACCAGCAGCGCTAAAGAACATCAGAAACCTGCTGAAACCAGGTGGTATCTTCACAATGTTTGAAATGACGGCCTCTGGCAGTCCACTTTCTGACAAAGGTAACCTTTTTGTGGCAGCTTTGTATGCCATCAGTTCATTCTGCTGTGTGCCTGAGAGCTTCCAGCAGAAAGATAGTCATGCCAAGGGTACGTGTTGGGGGAAACAGAACGCCACAGAGCTGCTCACAAATGCCGGGTTTGATGTCAAAACTGTAGATTTTGAATACCCCATATCACTGTATGTTTGTACATAATAGATTGTCTCAGAGAATAAGCTGAACTTTTCATTCTGATTTCGAATTCCTTTGCTGGTGGGTAATACCAACAATACTATGTATGGATATGTTTACTTCATATTTATTTATTTATTGTTTTCATTTACGGAATTTAATTTAATTTCTTTGACTGGCTGTGTTTCACCTTTGTAAATTGTCTGTACTGTTTAAATATATATCAGCCTCAGATTATATATGGGACTTGTAACATACAGCCGGCTTCCTGGCCTAGAGGTTAGCGACTTTTCTCCGTAATCTCGTATACTCTCGTAAGTAACGTGACGACGGTGAGAATCAGCAGTGGTTCGAATCGCGTCGGTAACTTACGGGGTATGTGAGCCGGCCGCTCAGAAAGCAACGGCAAACTACTGAGCGTAGTCTTGCCAAGAAATCAGCAATCAGCTGAAAGATGCTGATGTTGACAGCGATGTCCTGTAAAGGATATGCAAAACATTATTAACATACAGCCTGGGGAATTGACACGTTATTTGTGCACATGTAATTCACAGATTAAACATGTTATTTGTACAGTCAAGGTTACATGTCCTTGCAGAACTTTGTCAGCAAACCTAGGTTCATTTTCTAGTTAACCGTACGTTCAGTAGTTTGCCACACGCTTTCTCTACAAGAATTCAATGTTGACGTCCAAATTCAAGGGTTGTTGTTGGGGTTGGACCCCCTACCTCGCTATTAGCTAACAGGAAATTTAAGCTCGAGCGCTATTATCCTTTCGACTGTTAAAGTTAAAATGTTGCATTTCCTTAACAGGACATGGTCAGTCGACACCAGCATTATTTGGCTGTTTTTGATTTCTTGGTAAGTTTACGTTCAGTATCCCCCCCCCCCCCTGCTTTCTGAACAACAGACACTTATATCATTGTGCGGATAGCAACGCAAGGCGGTATGCTTCTAAATCTCCCGCAGCTCTGTTTCGAACGCAGTATGCAATGATATGATAATTGGAAACACATGGTTTAAACACCATAAAAGACGACTGTACACATGGATAAGCCCTGATAAGAAAATACGCAACCAAATTGACTACATACTAATTAATAAAAGATTTAGAAATGCTTTAATTAATGTAAAGACAATGCCTGGTGCTGACTGTAATAGTGATCATGTACCACTATGTGGACAAATAAAAGTAAGATTAAAGAGAGGGAAAAAAATGGTTAAGAACATGAGACTTAATAAAGAGGTTCTAAAAATAGATAAAGAAATGCAAGAACAATACAGAGTGACTGTGAAAAATAGGTACAATGCAATAACTAAAATACAGAGTATAGATGAACAATGGGAAATGTTAAGAGACTCCATTCATCAAACTAGCAAAGAAGTATTACCAGAGAGAGGCAAAATAGCTAAGAAAAAATGGGTGAATGAAGATATCTTAAACCTGATGGACAAAAGAAAACAGTATAAAAATTACAAACAAGAATACGCTAAGATAAATAAAGAAATAAAAGATAAATGTGGGAAGGCTAAAGAAAGTTGGTTAAACGAGCAATGCAAAAAAATTGAATTAAATTCCATTAAAGATACAAAAAATATGCACAGACAAATCAGTGAGCTCACAGGAAAAAAAATAAGAATAAATACAGGGTGTTTGAAATCAAAAACAGGAAAGATAATATTAGAGGAAGATGCTATAATGAAGAGGTGGAATGAGTATATAAGAGAATTATATGAAGGAGAAAGGGCAGAATTAACAGAAGATAGTAACTTAGAAGGTCCACCTATTCTGAAAGAAGAAGTCGCTGATGCTATGAAACGTATGAAGAAAGGAAAAACAGCTGGGCCAGATGAAATCACAATAGAAGAATTAGAAGTATTGGGAGAATTTGGAGTAGATATATTAACCAAAATGTTGAATGATATTTACAGCAGTGGATATTTACCCAGTGATATGCTGAAATCTGTATTTATAGCTATACCAAAAAGACCAGGAGCAATTGATTGTGAAGATTTTCGTACAATTAACCTTATAAACCATATCACTAAGCTTCTACTCAGAATCATAATGAGAAGAACCAAAAAGAAAATAAAAATGGAAATTAGTGAAGAACAGTATGGATTTATGGAAGGAAAGGGCACAAACAATGCAATTTATACATTGCGGACACTAATAGAAAGGTCAATAGAGAAACAGAGGGACATATATTTGTGCTTCATAGATTATACTAAGGCATTTGATAAAGTAAAACTTGATGAACTGATTAAAATGTTGGAAGATATCAACACTGATGGAAAAGATTTAAGAATAATAAAGAATATTTACTGGAACCAAGTAGCAGCAATTAAAATGGGAAATAAAGAGGGTAGTTACGAACAGATAAAGCTAGGAGTACGACAAGGGTGTGTCTTGTCACCAGATCTTTTCTCCCTGTATAGCGAAGTAATAATGAGAGAGATCAAAGAGATGCCAGGAATACTAGTTGGAGGTTATAATATAAATAATATACGCTATGCAGATGACACAGTATTGGTGGCGGATAATTCAACAGATCTACAACAATTATTAGACGTTGTAGTAACAGAGAGTGCAAGGAAAGGACTCAACTTGAATATCAAGAAAACAGTAACAATGGTAATATCAAAGAAAATGGTGACACCAAAATGTGACATAGAAATAGAAGGGAAAATCCTTAACCAAGTTGATAATGTTAGATACCTAGGGGCATTTATAACATCAGATGGAAGATGTACAACAGAGATTAGGAGCAGAATAGGGCAGGCAAAAGCCGCATTTCATAAAATGAAGAGTATCTTATGCAATAAGTCACTATCACTGAATGTAAGAAAGAGAGTGCTGAAATGCTATGTAGAACCAGTTTTGCTGTATGGCAGTGAATCTTGGAATGTAAATGAACAAATTAAGAAGAAATTAGAAGCAACAGAGATGTGGTTCCTGAGACGAATGTTGCGAATTCCTTGGACTGCCAGAGTAACTAACGACGACTGCCTGAAACAGGCTAATGAAACTAGAACATTATATACAACAATAAGACAGAGACAAACAGCTTTCCTCGGTCATGTGATGAGAAGAGAGGCATTGGAGAACATCGTAACAACTGGAAAGATCGAGGGGAAGAGAGGCAGAGGTAGACCAAGAGAAGTGATGCTGGATGGATTGAGACGGTGGCATGGAGGAATATCAGCAACAGAGTTGATCCAGAAAACCAAAGACCGAGATCTATGGAGAGCCATGAACGCCTACGCCAGCCGGCACGGCACTTGATGATGATGATGATGCGGGATTACGAAAACTTATTCGTAACCCTTCGTCACATACCTTACTATTATAGTACATGATTTATATTAATCATAATTTATATACCATTTATATTAATCATAATTTATATTCCATTTTTTTTTTGAAGAAATTAAAGGCACGTCTAAATGTGATTGATTATTTAAGCTGTGTGAATGTTACAATAAATGTTTATAGGAAAACATGTTTGATGAACAATGTTTAAATTGATGGTTTCCGGAGACAAGATATGAAGAAAGAACAAGGTAATGAAATGCTACACAAGAAATTTGGCTTCTAAACTGTGCATGTAGCGAGTGCTTTCAGTTCAAACAGCGCAAATTGTGAAATAGTATATATGTGTGTGTGTGTGCATGTGGACCTGAAGAAGAGGTTAAGAATTTGTCCAAAACGTAATAAACGTAAAGTCTATTTGATTGTAATTAAGTAGATCACAGTTGTTCTTAGACATATTTAATTATCAAAATGACAATCAATGTGTGGAGGACGATATCTGCCCGGCTCTGGTCAACAAGCTGGTCACTCAACTAGCCAGGGGATGGACACACAATGTCTCACTGACATATGCCTACTGTGATGAGACCAATGTGACATTTTGTATTATGTCTTAATTTGGTTTAACTAATCAGATCTGGACATTATATTATATATAACTGCTCATCTTGACACTCTCTTTGGTCATATACATGCACACACACACACACACACACACACACACACACACACACACACACACACACACACACACACACACACACACGCACGCACGCAAACACACACACACACACACACACACACACTTTCATGTAACGAACTAATCCATGTCGAAAACTGATTTCGTTGCCAACCATGCGTCAGATCTTTTTTGTTTTTATTATTTATATAAAATAACACATACTTATATTGTATGTTATTATTTACAATTATATTTTCCCCTTTAGCCTTGTTTGTGATGTTCACGAAAAATATCACAAAGTCAGAAATGTTTGATTTGCGTTTTGTAGTTTTGCATTTTTATTACCTGTTTTCTGAAATGATTCGTTCTCATCATCTCATCTCATAATGTGCCTCTTGTACCTTGTGTTGTGGAAGTGTGGAAGTGAAGTATAAACAGTGGGAGAGTGACCACTTATGGGCTTCATTTATCGATATTCCCAAGGACTCTGTTATTCTCTGCGTCCATCGCTTACGTGGTTTGCCTCTTCCTCTGCTTTCATCTGGTCTGTACATCATTGCTTGTTGTGGTATACTGTTAGTTCGTAACCTACTGGCATGGCCAAACCATTTGACTTTCTGCCTTCTAATAAAATATAGCGCTGCTATAACTCCCACTTTAGTCCTGATTTCTTCATTTCTGATCTTATCTCTTCTTGATACATTGAGTATTCTTCTCAGGAATATCATTTCTGTTGTTATGATTTTTCTTTTCTCTTTCTGTCATTGTCCAGGTTTGGTATTGGTAACATAGAGTTGGTAGGACGATTGTGTTGTAAAGTGTTTTCTTTGTAGTTATTAATACATGTTTGTTCTTTAGTATTGTTTGCAAAAATGTGATTCGAGAAAGATTTGACAGACCGTCTGGAGATTTGATGGAACATCTTTGAGACATCACACAACATAGGAACATCTCTGGGATATTACACAACATAGTAACCAACCCTTCCCCGATTACTTCAGTTCTCCCCAGCACATACGTGTTGTTGTTGATGTATGTGTTACTGCCATAAGGTCATGTTACTAGGACAGCTCAGCAGAATGGAGAGAAACTGAATGAACACGCTGAGTTTTGCCTATTCAGCTGGAATCAACACCGTTAGAGACGTTATTGCTTACCCCCGTTTGTTGTCTTCCATATCATGCCTACCATATCTAAATATACGTTTACTTTTCTCAGTTCGATTATGCTCACAATTCTGGCTTAACATGTCGTGATGTGGCATCAGAACATATGATCCCCAGCACGCTTTTCCAATACATGGAAGATGGACTCGTTCGTTAGCATTCTTTAAGTATATGCTTATGTTTCTTATTTATAATTAACCGTTTTATTCATTGACTTGTTTGTGCTGTTTCCGAAAAAAGATAATTAAGTCGTCAAAGGTAGATTTATATTGTGATTTAGCTATTATAGTGTCGAAGACAACAGTGACAGACTGGGAACGAATGTTTCGGAAAGGACGTCAGTTCACGACAGATCTTCGACGGCCGGGTCACGTGCATATTGTTGCAACAGAAAAAAGCATCGCCAGAATTGATGCAGCAGTACATATGAACCGTTGTCGAAGCATACGTTCGCTAGCGAAAGAATGTGATGTGTCAATTGGGAAAATTCAAAAATTCGTTCGTAAGAAACTGCAATATCGGAAGGTGTGTTCACAGTGGGTACCACGGATGTTGACCGACCACCAAAAAGAGGAACGCATGGGATGATGTTTGAATCACTTGCTGCATTACTGAGTGGAGGGTGAAGAATTTCTCTTCCGCATAGTGGCAGGCGATGAATCATGGTTTCACCACTTTGAGCCGAGCAGCAAGAGAGATAGATAGAGAGATAGATAGATAGATAGAGAGAGAGAGAGAGAGAGAGAGAGAGAGAGAGAGAGAGAGAGAGAGAGAGAGAGAGAGAGAGAGAGAGAACATGCAATGGAAGCATCCTGGATCACCAAAAGTCAAAAAATTCAAGTTACAGGTTTTCCTTGGTAAGGTTATGCTCAGCGCATTTAAAAAAAAAACCATTAAGGGCTATTGTTGGCCAACTTTAAAGAACCTGGTGTCAACATCAACTCTACCCGCTACTTACAAACACTAGACAAGCTGCAGAAAGCCATCAAGAATAAACGAGCCGGCATGCTTTCTCGCCGTGTGATTTTGTTGTACGATAGGCCTAATCCTCGTCCGCATGACGCAAAGATTGTGCAGGAAGCATTAGCAAGGAAGAAGTGGAAAATTCTGCAACATCCAGCCTATAGTCCCGATTTGTCACCATGTGATTTTCATTTGTTTGGACCTCTTAAAAAGCTCTCAAGAGGCAACGATGTCATACAGATGCAGACGTAATGATCGCGGTAAACACTTGGTTCAGTGAGCAACCACAGTCCTTTATTTTGCGTACGACATTCGCCGCCTATTTAAGCAATTGGATGCTTGCCCGAATGCCTACGGCGACTTCTTCTGACCAACCCATGGTGCATAATTTATTCAGAATGAATGCTTTAATACTATCACACCTGGTAATGTTTCTTTCATGCTTTTATAATAAAGCCATTGGAACGAGTTTCAAATGAAAGTCCCTAATATATATATATATATATATATATACACACACACACATACACACACACACACACACACACACACACACACACACACTACATACATTACGTTGGCAACTTTCCGTCTTCGACAGACGATAGTTTGTGCTTCAAAAAGGCATAATAACATTTTACCCATGGCAGTAGCGAATGTGACTGATAAGGCCAATTCGCGCTGTAAATGTTCGTCCACAGTAGATGCATGTGAACACATGGTCATTTGCACCATCATCCACTATCTTACGCTCTGTATGTGCTTTATCTGCAATCATTTTCTCCCATGTCTTTATTCCATTTCTGATAGTTGCCCCTCATGCAAAACATAGTATAACATTAAAGAAGGTAAAAAACAACAACAAAAAAACCACACACACACACACCCACCCACCCCCCCCCCCCCCACACACACACACAATTCTATCTACGTGCACTGAAAAGTGAGGAGATAGAAAATAAATTCAACGTACAGGTAAATAACAGATTTGATGCATTGTCCGATCTGGAAATATTATTTCAATATGTCAACGACCGATGGGAAATATTAATGAAATGAGTCAGCCAAGTGCAGAAACAACTATCCCAAAAACGAAGATGATGGGACTCAAGAAATGAAATGACGGAAGACATCTTAAAACTCATGGAGATGAGAAGATATAACACAATGAACACGAACAATATGAAGAGATTCACATGAAAATTAGGATATTGTGTAAAGAGGCAAAAGAAGCATGGCTTGAGGACAATTTCAGGGACGTTTAAAGCCAACACAACGCGCGTAATATGAAAATAATGCACAAAAGAATTAATGACATCACTAACAACAACAACAACAACAACAACAACAACAACAACAACAACAACAACAACAACAACAACAACAACAACAACAACAACAACAACAACAACACAAAAACAACAACAACAACAAACATCATATCAACAGGTTACCTAAAAACCAAAGCTGGCAACATCATAATAGAAAATTATCAGATTGTACATGCGTGGTCAGTTTATGTAAAAGTCCTTTATGATGATACAAGTGTAAAACATTTTGATATTTGGAATAATAATGAAGGACCATCAATTTTGAAGATGGAAGTTCAGAATACTCTAAACCAGATGAAAACTGGCAAGACTCCGGGTCCAGACAACATCACAACAGAAATGATCAATGCCTTTGAAGAATATGAAATAGACCAAGCTACCAGACTGCTGAACACAATTTACGAGTAAGATGCTGGAGATATGCCTCCTAAATCATGTAATTCTTTATTTATTGCCATCGCAAAGAAATCAGGAGCCTTGGAAAGTGATCAACATAAAACAATTAGTATAATGAGCAAAATCACGAAGATTTTGCTAAGAATGATCATGCAAAGTGTTAGGAATAAAATACAACCCGAAATAAGGCAAGAACAATGTTGGTTCGTAGAAGGCAAGGTTATAGTAAATGCTGTGTATATGCTGAGAACATTATTTGATCGTTCCATAGAAGTAAAAAAAAAAAAAGACTTACATCATTGCTTTATTGACTACACAAAAGTTTTCGATAAAATAAGACATGTCGACATGATGAAGATGATTGTAGATTTACAAATTGATTGGAAAGACCCTAGACTTGTAAAAGAAACATTTATTGGAAAAAATAAACTGTTATAAAAATTGAAAATGAAGTAGGTCAATATCAGCCTATTAAGAGAGGTGTGCAACAGGGATGAATAATGTCTCCAGATCTCTTTTCCCTGTGCAGTGAAAATATTTGTTAGAAATGTAAATGATATGAGAGGAATCATCACTGGCGACGTAACAACAATAACATTAGATATGCGCATCATACTGTATTGATTGCAGGCAATGAGCACCATCTGCAACATTTAGTAGATGCGGTTGTTGCACACAGTGAACAACTAGGTTTTTAAATAAATTGTAAGAAGACACAGATAATGGTCGTCACTGGGAAAAAATAAATACTATAATACGATAATGGGGATATTCTTAAACAAGTGAATCGGTACAAATATCTTGGAACAGTCTTAACATCTGGTGGGAGATGCCTTGAAGAGATTAGAACAAAAAAAACATGGAAAACATACTGGCCAAAGAAAAGATGTAAATTGCAACGAGAAAAAGCGCGTTGAAGTGTTACATAGAATCTGTACTTTTGTATGGATGTGTAAAGTGGACAATGAACAGATAAGCTGGAAAACATCTAATGGTTGTGGAAATGTGGTTTCTAAGAACAATGCAAAGAATACCATGGACCGACAGAAAAACCAATGACCAAGTTCTACAAGAAACAAAATGAAAACAGTAAACTGATTAGGGAAATTAGTCGTAGACAGTCAATATATTTTGGACACATTCTGAGAATAAACAAATTGGATAACTTGGTGACAACTGGCAAGATTGAGAATAAAATAACAAGGGGAAGGCAGAGAAGTAAATACCTGGTTGGCATGGCAACATGGTATGGTCGAGACGAGAACACAAAGCTGATCCACGACTCTGGTGATCGTGTGAGATGGCAAAATATGACCGCCGACGCTTATCAGCATGGAACACGATGATAATAATGAAGTCATATCTGTTATTCTAACTTTATGACACGTCATGCACCAAGCGCTCGACACGTTGACCATCTGGAAGTAATAAACAGCATTCTTCGCAGGTCACCACAACTTTTGCTTGCATTGCATTCCATTTTCATTCAATATATGGTGTTTATTTCACAACAAATGATAGTATCCACATGAAATGACTTTGAATTCCAACAGCTGCTGAATATATGTACATTAATAAACATTAAATAAACTTGAAAACACATATATATGCGTTGTTACGAAACAACAGCTTCACATCACAGTTAACAAGATGGCAAGTTACGCGGAGAAACTGAACGGTCTTGTCAACTCTACACTTGTTGGCCTCGCCTTGACTTTATCCAAAGATGTGGGAATCCTGCAAGTTCTGCTTGATGCTCAAAAACCGCTGACATCTCACGAGATCGCTGGTGAAAGGGACTTGAAGGAAAGGTACGAGTGATAGCATATATTTCCGTCTTATATTTTGACAAACGTATAGCAACGTGTGTATGTTCTATAATGTAATTTGATTAATGTTGTTTGTCCATCAAGAATGATGATGACCATTCAATTAATCAATCATGTGCCATGCCGGAAAGCGTGGGCGGTCATGACTCGCCATTTCACTCGATCACCAGTGTCGTGGATCAGCTCAGTGTTCCTGTCTCGTCCATGCCATGTGGCCAAGCCATCCAGGTATTTTCCTCTCGGTCTTCCTCTTGGTCTGTTCCCTTCGATCTTGCCAGTTGTCACCAAGTTCTCCAGTCCATTTCTTCTGATAACATGTCCACAAAATTTTGACTGTCTAATCAGTTTACGATGTTCATTTGTCTCCTGTAGTACTTGGTCATTGGTTTTTCTGTCTATCCATGGTATTCTTTGCATTTTCCGTTGATTCCAAGTGCTTGTAGGTCTGTACATGTATTATCTCTCCACCGTCTTCTTGGTCTACCTCGGGGTCTACGATCATTTATTTCCTGAGTGTAAGCGAGTTTTGTTTCCCTATTATCTTCCATTCTTTCTATATGCCCCAGCCATTGTAGTCTATTAGCCTTCATGATACCAGTGATTAGCGGGGACTTAAACAAATCAAAAATGTCTTTGTTACTTCTTCTTATCAACTCTCCACTTTGTGTATCCCTAATGGGTCCAAAGATGTGTCTTAAAATTTTGTTTTCAAAGGTTTGTAACAAGGGTTCGTCTCCTTACTCGTTGTACTCCAGGTTTCAGAGCCATACAGCACAACTGGTCTGATCAGTGTTTTGTATATTGTGATTTTGGTGTTACGAGATAGCGCCTTTGATTTTAGTAGATGTTGTAGTGCATAGTATATCTTATTTCCAGAGTTGATTCTAGTTTGTATTTCTTCCCTTATGATGTTGGAGCAGTTGAAGATTGTACCCAGGTATTTGTATGTTTCCGTTCTTTTAATGGTCATATTATCTATTTGTATGTAGCCAGAGTTTTTAGCCATTCCGTTTCTTGAAATTACCATATATTCTGTCTTAACTTGATTGATAACCAGCCCCATCTGTTGGGCTTTTCCCTTTAAGTGAGTCAATATTTCCAATGTCTTTTGTTCACTTTGCCCTATAATATCTATATCATCTGCATAACCAAGCAGCTTGGATGTTCCTCCAATATCACATTCCTCCTTTACCTTCCTTACAACTTTCTCTAGAGCCAGATTGAAGAGTAGCGGCGATAGTGCATCACCCTGTTTCAAGCCAGATGTTATTTGGAAGGGGTCTGATTTCCTGCCTTTATATGTTACTATATTATAAGTATCTTCCATGCATAGTCTGGTCATGTTGATTAACTTCCTTGGTATTCCAAATTCCTGCATAGCATTCCATAGACTATTCCTATGGACACTATCATAAGCCTTTTTAAAATCCACAAAAATGTTATGGAGATCTCTTTTATATTCCCAATGTTTCTCGGCTATTTGTCGTAAGATAAATATCTGATCTATTGTTGATCTGTTTTGTCTAAAACCCACCTGGTAGTCACCTAATATGTCTTCTGAATATGGTTTTAGTCTATTTAGTAATACTGCGGATAGTATCTTATAGCTTGTGGACAGTAGTGATATTCCTCTATAATTTCCACATTGGAACTTGTCTCCTTTCTTAAAGATAGGTATCAATAATGATTCTTTCCAGTCATGGGGTAATTCTTCTGTCCTCCAGATTTTTATTATTAGTTCGTATAGCTGTAGATGTAATGCATGGCCACCTGCCTTTATAAATTCAGCAGCAATTCCATCAGTCCCAGTTGCCTTGTTGTTTTTAAGTCGTGTGATTACATATAGGATTTCTTCAAATGTAGGTTCTTCAATTTGTGGTTCGCATGTTAGAACCTCTTCCTGTGGGAAAATGTTACATGGAGCTTCATAATTTAGTAATTCAATAAAATATTCTTTCCATGTGTTGCACATTTCCTAATTGGTATTTATCATATTCCCATTTTTGTCTTTTAAACCATATGTGTTTTGTTGGTGCCCTCGTTTCATTGACTTCAGTTCTGTAAAAAAATTTCTGGATTAATTTTTCTGGTGATTAGTTTCCATATCTTTGATTATATTACTCATATATTCTCGCTTCTGCTGTCTGACTATTTTTGTAGCCTCTTTACATTCATTTCTATAATGCTCTTCCTTTTGGATGTTATTGATGTCATTTAACCATACATGTCTGGCATTCTTCTTCCTAATGACTGCTTCTTCACATTTTTGATTGAACCATCTGTTCTTTCTATGCGTGGTTGATACACCGAGACATTCTTCTGCGGTAGATTGAATTGTATTCTTGATGTTCAACCAAGTTTGGTCAACGCTTTCCTCCAAAGGGTTTTGCAAAGTTTCAAGTTTACATTTTATTTCATCTGTAAATTTCTCTTTGACTGTAATGTCTGGTAGTTTTTCTATGTTATATGTTGGGTGTATTCTTTGTAATTTAGTATAGAAAGCTCTCTTAAGTTTTATTTTAAATTTTGCTCCAACGAGGAAGTGGTCACTGTGGCACTCAGCTCCTCTATAACTTCTGACTTGCTGCATATTTGATGCATTTCTGTTGTTAATTAAAATGTGATCTATTTGATTATAGGTTCTCTTGTCACATGATTTCCAAGTTTGTTTGTGTATATCCTTTCTTTGTAGTCTGGTACTGCTAATCTGCAGTCCTTTGGCTTCTGCCAGGTTGATGACTCTCCATCCATTATCATTTGAAGTTGTATGTAGGCTTTCCATACTGGCCACTTTTTTTTATTAGTTTGCTCTCTACCTATTTTTGCATTGAAGTCTCCCATCACAATCAGGATGTCCTGTTTGGGGGTTTCTTCTATGACATCTTCCAGATCATTATAAAAGTCTTCTTTAATATCATCTTCTTTCTCTTCAGTAGGTGCATGTACATTAATCATCGTTATATTTTTCCATTTACCTTTTATTCGTAATTTACTAATCCTGTCATTAAAAGCTTTAAAGTTTAAAACGTTCCCCCATAACTCTTTTTTGATGACAAATCCTGTTCCTAATTCATGTTTATTTTGGGTGTTTCCTCCATATATTATAATCATTCCATTTTGCTCTAAAGTACCCTCTCCTGGCCACCTTATTTCTTGAATTGCTATTATATCCATTGTTCATAGTTATGGTTCAAATAATCCAAATAGGACGATGCACCCACGTTCACACTTATGGTTCAAATAATCCAAATAGGACGATGCACCCACGTTCACACTTGTCAGCGTCTTGCATTCAGCAAGAACATAGGCTCGTAATCACCGACAAGAGTGATACAAAACACGGTCACAGAATGACTTGACGTGACGCACTACACGTACAATGCAAACACTTTATTCACAAAACTCGCTCATCACAACAATTATATGCATCGTACAATTACAATGACAATGCAATAATACATTCAATAGATATATCAATATAATATACACAACTCACAATCGCACAGTCTTCTATCTTCTCACAGGCGTTCTCTCTATTGCGTTCATACACCCTAGTATACGAGCATCATTCATTCCCATCTGTCTCGTCCAACACTCCCAAGCCGTCTAGCCGCTAACCCACTGTGAGTCTCCGCTAGTCGGAGTTGCGTCCCTGCGTGGACTGGATGATCCACGCATATACCGACTGGCTATTCTGGCCACAGTGTGGTTAGTGTCGCTCACAGGTGGACCCCTGGCCGTAGTCGCGAGGCTGTCTCGCACCTCAGCATTGCTTCCTTATAATGGCGTCTTTGTGGTAATGGCGATCTTTAAGACGTCTTTGTGTGTTTGGAGGTACGGACAGCCCAAGTATCTTGCTCTATGCTTGCCCAGGCAGTGGCGCACTTTCTCTTGTTGTTGGGTGCTCGGAAGTCCATGTCCAGCTTGGCTAGCGGACAGTTCTTGAAGGCCTGGTGATCGGCGCAGTACCGGCAGTTTTCCATCTTACTGCGATATGTTGCTCTGCTATGGCCGGCCCTCTGGCATCTGGAACATTGAATGATCCTTGGTAGGAATCCTTCAGGCTGTTGTATTTTATGGTTTATCGATACCTGGCGTGGTATCTCGCTGCCCTCAGTCGTCACCACTACTAGCGTCGCAGGGATCTTTGAGAACGTCAGGATCCGCTCCGCCTTCAAGATTCTGATATGCAGATTTTCTTCTTGCAGCTGCTTCACGATTTGTTCGTCTGACAGCTCCACTTGAATCCGCTTGACAACCCATCTGACTGTTTTTGAGTCGGTGTTACCGACTCTGATGTCTTTCTCCTCCCTCTTCTCATCTGTCTTAGCTCTTGTCTGTGGTGGGCTATCGACGGTCTCCCTTGTGGTGGCTTCAGTAGTAACTGTGTTTTCATGTTCTTTGCAGCTCGAAGGCAAGCTCTCCACGCTCGTCTTCTTTCCGGTTTTGGTGGCTCCCACGCTGCCCATCTTGTGAGTCTGCTGTTTCGTGGTGTTGGTCTTTGCGTGCCATTTTCCTCTCCCGTATCAGGCTTCTTGGAGCAATCCATGAGGTAGTTGATTTATATTCCAATGTGGTTGTTTTCGAAAGCATTCGTCAGCATAGTTGAAAACATGAGGCTGAACAGCGTTGGTGCCAGGACAGATCTTTGTTTCACTCCAATGGTGACAAGAAAGGGCTCAGACAGTTCCCGATTTTCCCATACTCTTGCCTGCACACTATCATGAAATAACCGCACTATTTGGACAAACCTTCGTGGACAGCCATATTTCACCATAATCTTCCACAGTCCTTATATTCTGACTGTATGAAAAGCCCTGGTAAGATCACACTAAAGTGGAGACGATTTCGGAGTTCTGTTCCTGATATTTCTCGTGCAACTGTTTTGCAGCGAAAATCATGTCAACAGTTTCTCTTTCTTTCGTGAAGCCACATTGTCTCTCAAGAAGAAGGCTTTGGTCGAGATGGGCTGTGAGGCGATTTAGAAGAATTCTGGCGAGTATCTTCCCTGCAATTGAGAGCAAAGAGAGGCCTCGGTGGTTGGCACAGGATTGGCGGTTTCCTTTACAAACGTAAAGGTTTGATTAGTAATATACCAGTAAAGACATTGCAGATCATGTTTATGTGGTTTTGCGGACATTTGTAGACAGTACTGTGGAACGAGAAGATAGCGAAAGTATTATATTGCCAGGTGCACGTGTGACTATTTAGCATGTTTAATATCTACACACACCCATCTGTGTAAAACACACACACAAATACATACACACATCTCTCTCTCTCTCTCTCTCTCTCTCTCTCTCTATATATATATATATATATATATATATATATATGTGTGTGTGTGTGTGTGTGTGTGTGTGTGTGTGTGTGTGTGTGTTTGTGTGTCCTCAAGGCCCCGAAAACCTAGATTATGTACCTCGATGTGAATAATCTGTACGGCTGGGCGATGATGGAATACCTCCACACCGGTGGGTTCTGATGGGTCAACCCGATTCTCGAGGAGGTACTGAACACCCAGATGATGCACCTGAGGGCTAGCTCGTCTAGGTGGATATGAGGTACCCGGCGCACGTGCATGAAGCCCACGGCGATTACCCGCTAGCTCTAGAAGCCATGTTCACCCTAGAGTGGTGGTGGAGTGACTATCAGCGTAATCTCCAGAACGAGTTGGAGCGCAAGTTCACGGAGCAAACGAAGCTAGTCCCCAACCTTCGCAACAAGGAGTAGTACATCGTTCACTACCGCAGTCTCAAACCCTATCACAACCTCGGCCTACAGATTACAAAGATCTACAGAGTGATCAAGTTCAATCAACCCGCATGGATGAAGCCATACATAGAAATAAACACAGCTCTGCGAGCCCAGGCCAAGTCGGAATTCGAGAAGGACATCTTCAAATTGATGAACAACACGGTCTTCGGGAAGAGAATGGAGAACGTCCGCAAACGCATCAGAGTCGATGTAGTCCGAACCTCAGAGACCGACCGACGCCGATGGTTTATAGCTAGACCCAACTTCGAATATCGCACCATCTTCGACGGCTGACTGGTTACAGTGCACAGCACCTAGTCCAGAACCATGCTGAAAAAGCCTGTCTATGGCGGACAGGCCATCCTGAACCATTCAAGCACCTCATGTACGAATTCTGGTATAACAAGCTTAAACCGCTATACGTTAATAGGGTACAGCTCTGCTACACCGACACCGACTCTCTTTTGCCTCAGGTGGAGTCCAACGATGTGTGCGCTGACATGACAGCTCACTCCGATTCGTACGATTTCACAGATTACCCGCGAGACCACCCCAACATTGAACAAAAAAGTGGTCGGCGAATTCAAAGACGAATGCTGCGTCCGCCCTATAGCCGAGTTCATCGGCCTTAGACGGAAAATGTACTAAATCCTAGAAGCCGAGGACTCAAATGTCAAGAAAGACAATATATCTCCAGAGTAGTCATGAAAAAGAACTTCAGGCATGAGCTGTTTAAGGAGGACAGCCTATTTGGCCGGCGAGAATACAAGCACACGTAGATAACCATACGAAGCAAAGGCCACCAGCTCGGCGTCTACGAGCAGAACACAATGTCCCTATGGACACATCGCCATGGAGCGCGAAATAGAGCCCAATTTGTAAGACTACATCACCAAGACCCATGGCATAGATTCAGGCCACGCGGTAGCTGGGTGTCAGGAGGCACGATGAGCAATTCCTTGCGCACACAGCTACGAAGAGGCTCATCCACCAGGTAGCAAAAGCGGGCTGCCTCTCTTGCTGAGTGGATGGTGAATCGTGTGCAAAGTCAGCGCAATGTAGGATCAAATCAGGATGAGAGTTCATGCTCTCCAGGTGACAATAAAAGCTTAAAAGTCGACAGGGTCGACTTCATTGCAGCGGGTTGTATCCCATATTTCTCGGTCTCTTTCCGCAGCACGGAAAGCGTCGCACAAAGCACGAACTCCGTAGCTTTTAGCGACGACCCGCAGGAGCCTCCGAAGCATTTAACTCGTAAACCGAAGGACGCGTTCCGGAAACGAACCCACAACCTTCGGAGCACGAGTCAAACGGCTTGACCAATTCGCCACAGAGACTCCCGAACTTTCCAGGTGAACTCGCATAGAAATACCTGACAAGAAGAGTAGACCAGAACGATAGTTTTCTTGAGCTCAATAGTACGGCGGGTTCGAGCGGCCGCAGCATTGGACACAGACGCATCCTTAATCGCCCCAGCCGGCTTCCTGCTCGTCAAACGAGTCACTCATTGTTGAATGCAGCGGCCACCTGGAGTAGATCCCGATCCCATTCGACTGATCGTTCATCTGAGCCTCAGGCGGTGAACAACATCTCCTGGGCGTATTGGGCTTCGAACAGTCTCTCTGCCAGAGTGCGGTTGAACCGCTCAACGATCGCCTGCTGACGGTGGTTCCCAGTCTATCCACGGCGTACCAGCGTCTTATGCTTAACAGCCAGCTGACAGTCTGCGCTCATAAACTCCCGCCCGGTGTCAATCTGCAAAAGATTAGACCATTTGAGTGGCCCTCGTTTATAGATCCGACCAAGTGCCAATGCGACCGCCTCGCTGCTCTTGTCTGTTAATGGCTCAGTCTCCTTATAACGTGAGGCGACGTCGACCACTGTCAAAACATACTTATAGGTCTTACGGCCGATGCGATCGTGTGGGAGAAACAAGAGATCTGCTTGATGGACAGTACTCGGCGTGGACTCATCAATGTGGGGGCGTGGAATAATACCAGACCCCGGAAGGTAGATTTGCCAGATGGCCTGCTTTTGAAGTCACTCCCGAGCATCGGTCTCACTAACCCTGGCCGCTGCAGCGAGCTTCTTTACGACTGAAAGCCCTTTCCAGTAACCTTGCGGGCTGTAGTAAATACGTTCCATTATTGCAACCCAGCATATATCTCCAACATGTTACAACAGCCGCCCTAAGATGGGGATATGTTTGAGTGGGGAGTTGGGCCCAAAGATGAACCCCTTGCCACGCCGTCGCTCAACGCCCATCCCGAAGTGGCTCTTGCTCGACATAAAAGCAGAAACCGTGCGAGCGTCCTTCTTCTCCAGCTCGGGGCATCCGCAGGGCGATATTCGAGGCAGCTGCATCGAGCACATCGTCAGCATCATTGCGGCCAGTCGTATCGCTCCGAGCGGCATAAGTCATGCCATGTGTTAAGGCATGCACGGTGGAGCCTGTTGGCCCCTCTGTATCCCTGAGTCAGCCGCGTATTGAGCTTCGTGAAAAGCCGACAGTAGACATACTTTCCGATGTTCTGGAACGAACCCCCAGGAACAGCCTTAGATGGAACATCCGGGGGCAGCCGCATGTGAATCTCGCGCAAAGGCAAAGCATTCAACGCTTTGTTGAGAATCTCCCCCCCCCCACCCCTTCCCCCACCCGTGATCTGGTTCTTCTTGTCACCACAGTCAGCACAGACATCTCTCTTGGCGGGCCTGGCATTACGCAGCACAACAGATGTCTCACCCACCGTCTTAGTCCGCGCCATGCACCGAAGACAGTACATCTTATATATATAAAAAGGATGTATGTGTGTGTTTGTGTGTGTGTGTGTGTGTGTGTGTGTGTGTCCTTTATGCGTTCGCGAACGGTCCATCCGATTGAGATGACATTTTCTTCACGTCTTCCTCTCATTCCCGCGCTGCCAACTGTCATAGGTTTTTTTTCTTCTTCCTCCTCCTCCCTCCTCCCCCTCCCTAAATACGTACTTAAATATGATGAATAGCTGACCCGGCTCGGCTTCGCCCAGTCCCTGGTGGGGAGCATCTCATATAATTCATATAAGTTATCGTTCCCTTTCCCGACTATCTGTCTGTCTGTCTGTCTGACCCGTCCCGGCATCGCCCAGCTCCTGGTGTGGAGCATCTAATTTAATTCATATAAGTAGTCATATAAGCTCCCGTTCCCGACTATCTATCTGTCTGTCTATCTGTCTATCTGCCTGACCCGGCCCGGCTTCGCCTAGCCCCAGATGGAGAGCATCTCTTTTAATTCATATAAGTAGTCATATAAGTTCCCGTTCCCGACTATTTGTCTGTCTGTCTGTCTGTCTGTCTGTCTGTCTGTCTGTCTGTCTGCCTGTCTAATCATTTATTGGTTGCAGTTAGAACAACCTTAGATAAACAAAGACCAACTTACAAAAAGCATTAGAAAGAGCACTTGAAAGATCTTTACATCTTCCCCCAACAATTAACTTGGGTAAATGGAGCGGCGGCGGCAGCAGCAGCAGAAGAAGAAAAAGGAGGAGTAGGAGGATGGAGGAGGAAGAGGGTGGAGGAGGAAGAGGGTGGAGGAGGGAGGAGGAGGGAGGAAGAGATAGGCGGAGAGAGGAGGAGGAGGGAAGAGGAGGGAGGAGGAGGAATAGGGAGGAATAGGAGGGAGGAGGAGGGAGGAGGAATCTGGCATTCCTTTGAGGCATAGTAACTACAAGACAGATGTGAGGAAAGCCAAGAAGAAAAACCAGTGGTCGCCTCACCATGCGACAAAGACATTCGACTCAAGTCACGACCTTGAAATGACATCCGAAACTTCTGCCTACCCTCGCACTACATTCGCCTCGACTGGCCGCCTCGACTGGCCTTACATGCCATAGTAAAGTCGACATCCTACCCGACTTCCGGTCCCCCGTTACGTCCTTCAGTCACGCCGGCAGTCACGACGTTCGATTTCAGGAAGCTGGGCCATGTGTGAACTCCAATTAAAGGTTTCGTTGCCATGAATTCATTTAACCCAACCTATAGTAGCTGTAAAGGAGCCCCGCGACGTTAGGATGCCAAATAGCCTTGAGTTACACCCTTTCTGTAATGACGCGGCCCCAAAAGGTTGACTTCAGGCCAACACAATGATACCTGTTCACACTTGACCTACTTTCCCGCACAACAACTGTTACACAGGCGCTTAGACTACATCGGTCGCCGACTGCCACCAAAAAGTTAAATAACCTAACTTAATCAACATACCTTTGTTTTGCCACACATTTGGCATACTGGAGATGATGTCGAATTAAACTACAGCACAGCTCGTAATTGCGTACGTTGAACATGATCATTTCATAGTCATGTGATAAGTACTGACCAATGAATAAAAGAGCACATACTTATCGTTCCATGATGCATAGGTTCTGTTTCTGACCGTTGAGAAAATGGCCGTGTTGATCCAATATCCGCACAAAGAAGCACAAAGAGCGGCGTTTCGGTTCCTTTCATTTGAAGGATGTCGACCAGTAGACATCGAAGAATGCAGGCAGCTTACGGTAACAGATGTGCGTCGAAGACTACAGCAACATAATGGACACGAATGTTTCGGAAAGGACGTCAGTTCACTACAGATGCTCGACGGCCGGGTCAAGCGCATATTGTTGCAACAGCAAAACCATCGCCAAAATTGATGCAGCAGTACTGGTGAACGGTTGTCGAACAAACGTTCGCTAGCGAAAGAATTTGAAGTGCCAATTGGGACAATTCAAAAGGTCGTTAGTAAGAAACTGCAATATCGGAAGGTGTGTTCACCGTGGTACCACGGATGTTTACAGACCACCAAAAAGAGGAACTTACGGGATAGTGATTGAACCACTTGCTGCGTTAAAGAGTGGAGGGTGATGCATTTCTCTTCCGCTTTGTGGCAGGCGATGAATCATGGTGTCATCACTTTGAGCAGAGCAGCAAAGGAGTGAGCATGCAATGGAAGCATGTTGGATCACCAAAAGTCAAAAAAATCAAGTTACAGGATCCCGCTGGTAATGTTATGCCGAGCGCATTGTTTTTACCATGAAGGGCTATTGTTGGCCGACTTTAAATAACCTGGTGTCAACATCAACTCTACCGACTACTTGCAAACACTAGACAAGCAGCAAAAAGCCATCAAGAATAAACGACCGGCATGCTTTCTCGCGGTGTGATTTTGTTGCACGATAATGCTCGTCCGCATGTCGAAGAGATTGTGCAGGAAGCATTAGCAAGGAAGAAGTGGAAAGTTCTGCAACATCCAGCCTACAGTTTTGATTTGTCATCATGTGATTTTCATTTGTTCCGACCTCTAAAAAAGCTCTCAAGGGGCAACAATTGCGCACAAATACAGACGTAATGAACGCGGTAAACACTTGGTTCAGTGAGCAACCACAATCATTTTTTGCGGACGGCATTCGCCGCCTACCTAAGCAATGGGATTCTTGCCTGAATGCCTACGGCGACTTCTTCTGACTAACCCGTGGAGCATAATTCATTCAAAATGAATGCTTTGTTTAATTCTACCACATCCGTTAATATTTCTTTCATGCTTTTGTAATAAATCCATTGGAACGAGTTTCAAATGAACGTCCCTAATCTCTCTCTCTCTCCCTCTCTCTCTCTCTCTCTCTATCTCTCTCTATATCTCTCTCTCACTCCCTCTCTCTCTCTCTCTCTCTCTCTCTCTCTCTCTCTATATATATATATATATATATATATATATATATATATATATAAACACACACACACACACACACACACACACACACACACACACACACACACACACACACACACACACACACACACACTCACACCCTTCCAACAGACACGGAATTCGTATCATGCTTTACATGTTTGATTGTTTCTTTTGTTTTGTTTTATATTTCAGTCTTATGATGAATACCTATGTCATTGTCATGTTTTTGAATTAACTGAATATAATGTTACCTGGTTTCATAAAACAGGCAGATTCTAGACACGTGTGATATACTCTCTAACCCCTGAGTCCAATATGTTAACAACAGTGTTTTCAACACATTGCATGCCAAATAATTGTTCAGTTAGCACACTATGTTGAATTACACAGTTTAATCTCGTCTTTCTTAAAAGAACTCCATTTGCTTATTTACCATTTTCTTCTCATACAGTTGCGACTTTTCTTTTCTGGAAACTTATTATTTTCACCTTTTCTTTTCCCGTGACTTAGTATTTTCAGCTTGTCTCTCACTGACCGACTCTGTGGCGAAGGTGTAACGGACGCAGTTCATAATCCAGCATACCACGTTCGAAACACAGCTGCAGGAGACTTAGCAGACCGCCTTGCGTTGTGTTTTTGTATAAAATGGTATGAGTGCCTGTCGTTCAGAAAGTAATGGAAAACTACTGAACGTCATTTGCCAAGAAATGAAACAGCAAAAATGCTGGGGTTGACTGCAATATCTTGTATGCAACTAACTTTTTTAAACTCTTCCCGAGAGCTTTTAATATAACCATTTCTTTCCTAGTGAGTTGTATTTTGAGTTTGCCTGTCCCGGAGAGTTATTATTTGAACCGTCTCGTCCCCAGTGAGATGTCAATTTAACAACTTCTACCTCAGCTGTTCACAAACACAGAACTGGCATTTATACCCAACGAGAGTTGAGTTGAGTTAAGAACCGACATCACTACAAATCGGACATTCCCATACATTCTCCGTCTCCTCGTTCAACAGCCAGGGAAGAGTCATACTACAAATCGTTCCCATTGCTATTTGATTTAAAAGCCCTCTTCTTCCTTTACCTTCCCCCCTCTCCTCTACACCTTCTCCTCCGTTTCATGTTCTCCCTGCTGGCTGTGATCAAACGTATCGAGAACAAAGAATCCCTTGCTTCGGCGATAATTCTTTTTATTTTCCATATTTTCCCAACGAGAAACACTTGCAGAATCCATTGGCTTTCTGTATTCATACTCCTCTGTTATACTGTGGAGTGAAGTTTAATACAATAATAATGTTACCGATCTCAGCATCTCATCTTGTTTCTCTTATACCTTGAGATGTCGAGGTAAAGATTAAACAGCGGGAGAGTGCCAGTTTATGGGCTTCATATTCCGTGATTCCCATGGACTCTGTTATTTCCTCTGTCCATCGTTTACATGGCCGGCCACTTCTTCTGGTTCCATTTGGTCTGTACATATGTTACCGATCGAATGTAAAGTTATTGAATACCTACGAACATGTACACAGAGACATATTTAGACAAATGTAGCACCTACAAATATAAAAGCCTAAAGTAATGTTTTGTCCAAATCAGATATGTCCGAGAACTGTTGGGCAGCCTGGCTACAGCTGAGGTCATCCACGTGTCCACCAATGGAGCAGGGTCGCTGGTGTATTATCTGGAGATGGATGAGAAGCAAGCATTCAGAACTGAGTTGACTGCCTTTGTTTCATTTTCATTGTCAATAATGAAAGCGTATGATAACATTAAGGCTTGTGTCAGCATTCGAGGTCCTCACGGTAAGTTAGCACAAAGATGAAAGCGTATGATAACACAAAGACTTGTGTCAGCAGTCGAGATTCCAACGGTAAGTTAGCAAGGCTTGTGTCAGCAGTCGAGTTCCCCGCTGTAAGTTAGCACAATGAACTGGCGGAATTCTGCACCCGAGACGTGTGTCTGTACGACAGTTCACTGATTAATTGTCACGGGATGATTAATCGTCTCAAGCGACTTCTCGTATCTATATACAATAGTTTTGCCTATGCAGCCCCCTTTAATTTGATATGTAATACAACATGTTTGATACCATATTATCAACTTGTAAGTCATAACTCATGACATTGACACAGCTCTACTTCAGAGTTTCCACCATCCATTTGTGTTTGGAACAATCAACATTTTATTTGGCACATAATCTGATAATTTGTACATCTAATTGCTCATCACAAAGAGGCAGTTATCATCTTGTGGCCACATTAGGAGAAGACACAAACTGGAACATGTTGTGACAACTGGAAAGACTTGCGGGCAGACAGACAGAGGAAGACAGCGAGAGAAAATTCTTGACGGTCTAGAGTCATGGCACATAAGAGAGTCAACACAAGAATTGATCCATACCGTCGGAGACTGCAATTCGTGGAAAACGCCAGTCCGCAAGGCACCTGATGATGATATATTGCTTCCACTTTCCTGTGCACATTTATTGTTATTATTATTGCCTTTGTAAACACAGAAGGCACAAACATTATGTTGCATCATCTTATTGCCAGACATATTTCGATGCTTCTCGTCGGCTGCATACTGCAGTGTCATATATCACATGAAATGAATACATGCGTTATACTTTGGCTGAACTACTTAAAACACTTATTCACTGTTATAGTTGAGATCTGGGCATTTGTTATCTCCACGGTATATTATTCTGCACCTTGAGCCCCGTGTCTTGCCGAGAATCGAACACACGCACCACGATATACAGGGCTGCCATTCTGATCAGTTGAAAACCCTCATCTCGTGTGGTGAAATTAATAGCACGTAACTGTCATCTTTGTCAGCACAGGTAGCTGAGTGGTTGGTGACAGTCAGGTTTGAGTTTCCCGATGTCGGCGATTGTGGCTGAGTGGTTAGTGACAGTCAGGTTTCAGTTTCCCTATGTCGGCGTTTGTGGCTGAGTGGTTAGTGACAGTCAGGTTTGAGTTTCCCGATGTCGGCGATTGTGGTTCAGTGGTTAGTGACAGTCAGGTTTGAGTTTCCCGATGTCGGCGATTGTGGTTGAGTGGTTAGTGACAGTCAGGTTTGAGTTTCCCGATGTCGGCGATTGTGGTTCAGTGGTTAGGTACAGTCAGGTTTGAGTTTCCCGATGTCGGCGATTGTGGTTCAGTGGTTAGTGACAGTCAGGTTTGAGTTTCCCGATGTCGGCGATTGTGGTTCAGTGGTTAGTGTGTGACATGTTGGGAGTTGGAAGTAGTACCCACCTCGACTTACCCCACAATGAAGTAACGCTATGAGGATGGGACTAATTTCATTTGGAGGGGATGGGTCCTTGGAAGCCAAAGTGTCCCATAATAGCTCTGGAAATCTAGGGGTCTCCCAGGAAAGTTAATTTCTTTCCTCCAAAATCTTCCTCCCCGAAAAGAGAAACTTATTTAGCTCAAGAGCTGCCCCACCTATGATCATTTTCCCTTTTAGGTGAAATGGTCACAGGAAATTTATAAGATTTAAAGTTCCCTTTTCTGAGTAACCTGGAACCTGGGAGATTACAATAGAACAGAAGTTAGCTGTATATTAGTGTTTACCCAGTCACCTGTAGTTCCAGATACTACCATTATGTGATGTAGTTTCATTAACTAAACACATAGATAATAAAATGTTTTGTCACACCACAATGTTCTGGACAGAAGAATGCAGGAAAAGTTAATTTTGTTTATTAAACAAAAAGCTGTGGAAGTAAACCAGTGAAGCATTATGATCATATGAACAATACACATCAGTCTTTGGAATAATGATCTATAGACACCATGGAGAATAGAACTCCCAGAAGATCTCATGGTTATTCAGTCATTTCATCACTGGACTACACCACTAATTTCCTATCATTGTCTCTGCACTACACAAATGTTCTTCTAGTGAACCTTCAGTTAGTTTATTAGTGAAAAACTTTGAGTTAACCAGTCTACACAAAATAAGATCTGGAGAGATTCATAAAATACTCTCCTCTCTGGAAGTTTTTGCTGGTTCCACTGTTATCTAAATGGAAAACTGACTATACACAGTCCCTCCTTATTAATTTGTCATTCAGACTTCTGCCATGATTTTGATAATCTGCAAGTTCTTGTGAGGTATAAAATGATCCCAGTGATCTTAGAATTGTTCCTGAATCTCAAACATAGTCAATCATCAGAATGATCATGAAACACAGATCAGTTTTGGGCACAGTTCAGTGGGGACTCATTGAGTAATCTTGGTCCTGACCACAGATTCCTGTTGAACATTTTTATTACAGATCTGCTCTAGGTTGACAGATCCATTGTACCTATTTGGGCAATGTTCTGCAACTCTGGATCATGACAATCTGCGAACACCGTCATCCTCACCTAACGTGGATAAACATGGTGAACCTATTTATATCTAGTCAAATGGATGATAATTCTCCAGCTGACAAGAATGAAAAGTGCTACAGACAGAAGGTCCAGAAGGTAGCAGATTCAGGAAGTACCTACAGTTAGAGCTACAGTGTCTCTTATTGTACTGGCATTAGACATCAGCAATTGTAGTTGGCAGGCCCTCTTCTTCTGCTCTTGTACATGATGATCTGTTGACTGATGTTCTTACAGAGGACACAGACACAGTGAATGACAAGGCGAGGAGAGGAATGATGGAGAGTTAATGATAAAATGCACCCAGCATAACTGATCCTAAATAGTAATGGAACAGGATGATTGTTTTAATTTCATAAACTCATGTTGCCAATCAGTGCTGCCTCAATTGTTTTAGTCTGCCTGGTTACTTTCCTGTTTATACCTTCTCACCTCCTCTGTCATTGCCTTTACTTACTTCTTCTGACACTGGGGTGATAATCCCCTTGACAGTTTAGAAGTGCTTATGCATGGAAGCATACTATATGTTCATCCTTTACTTACTCCGTCAAACAGGGTGATGCCTTAATAAAACTACATTCCACATGTTGAATCCAAGTAATAATGTAAAGAAACATACATTAAATATTTTCACTCCAAAGATAATAAAGTTAACATATACTTGGTATGAATGTGGAGGTCTATGTGAAACATTCGTTATGAGGATTTACACTGCCTCTCATTCATTAACACACACACACACACACACACACACACACACACACACACACACACACACACACATATATATATATATATATATATATATATATATATATATATATATATATATATATATATATATATATACAGAGTGAAAGAAAGATGAGAGAACACAAAGCACTCATTCTTTCATTCCAACATCAATCTTCTTCTTTATTCGTTCATTTGAGTGCTGGGGTTGGGCTGTTAGCTTGACTGTGATTCGGTCAGAGTGCTAAATACATGGTCACAATGCGTTCGAATAATCACAGCAGTATAAATGCTGGACCAGTCATTGCTGCTAAACAGTTACACACACAATCTGTCTTCACGCCACGGACATTTAAGATAAGAGGTAGAACCTTTCATCCTTCGGTCTCACATTCGCGTGTGTTGACGATTCGCTGTGGATTGGAACCAAGGCGACACATAGCACACAGATCATAGTTTATCTTGTACTAAACCTGCTCTGAACGCAGTCAGCAAGCTAGTAGGATTTAGACTCAAGAATAGGAAACAGTCTGGGCATAATTGAGCCTCTTTTCACAGCTTCAGACATAGTGTTTGTGCAGCAACTCTTCTGGAAACGATAGAGAGATGGAGTCATATATCTACACCAGTGCTGGCACAGAGTAGCCATTTTGGGACCGGGAGAAAGTTGGCGGCTATCTTCGGATAGAAGAATATATATATTCATTAGTGCCGAAACTTACACACACACACACTCTCATACACAAAGCTTTACCTGACCCATAAGGAATATAAACTCAGTCATAATTTAGTCTGAAGCATCCCCACGAATCAGGCAGAGGGACATACAGATCAAATGGACTCCTACTGAAATCACATCTGGCTTCATTGACGGACGATCTGCATGTGCCAAATGTTAGCGTCTGTGAACCCAAAACCCTTCGCGCCGACGCGAATATTCTAGGTTACCCAATGAGTAGATCAGGCTTCGACCACATGACCTGTCCATCACTGGGTGTCACAGCTATTAATAGTGCTGACGCTACATTCCTAGCATTCCAATGCTTTCTAGTGCGAACGCTTTTGGAGAGAAGTGTGTTTTGTAGTTGTGCTGTGCAGAAGTGAACCAGACGGAGTGCGCAATATGCGACATAGTGACAGTCAGGTTTGAGTTTCCCGATGTCGGCGATTGTGGTTCAGTGGTTAGTGACAGTCAGGTTTGAGTTTTCCTATGTCGGCGATTGTGGTTGAGTGGTTAGTGACAGTCAGGTTTCAGTTTCCCGATGTCGGTATTTGTGACTGAGTGGTTAGTGACAGTCAGGTTTGAGTTTCCCGATGTCGGCGATTGTGGTTCAGTGGTTAGTGACAGTCAGATTTGAGTTTCCCGATGTCGGCGATTGTGGTTCAGTGGTTAGTGACAGTCAGGTTTGAGATTCCCGATGTCGGCGAATTTGGTTCAGTGGTTAGTGACAGTCATTTTTCAGTTCCCCGATGTACGGAGTCGATGGCTCGAAATCAGTCACGAGTTATATGGAAGCAGTCCGCTTGACATTTATTACCAAGATCTGATGCGTCTGCTGTCGAAAATGCAATGACACAATAAAGTTAGTTGTATATCCTTTACAGGACGTCGCTGCAAACCCTATAATTATTTTTATTGTTTGTGATTTCTTCACAAGATTACGTTAAGTAGTTTGCCATTGAACCAGGACTCATACTATTGTATGAAAACCAACCAACGGCGGTCTGCTGGCAAATCGAATTGCGTCCAGATCCCCTTGTCACAGAGCCGGCAATTGCAAACTAATGAAAGTAAGTCGTAAGGAGTCAATAAATGAGGAGGTCGATTGCAACATTGTGTAAATGACATGAATTAACTTTAACTGTGATCTTGGGCTGCATCATAAGGAATGACAGAGAAAGTGCCAGACAGTTACAATTCTTAACAAAACAATTTATGTCGAGGCCCATTACAATGGCACGCGAACAACACAATAACCTGTCTACAGAAGATGACAGTGCAAACACATGGATACAATGACCTGTCTACAGAAGATGGCAATGCAAACACATGGATACAATGACCTGTCTACAGAAGATGACAGTGCAAACACATGGACACAATGACCCGTCTACAGAAGATGGCACTGCTAATACATGGACACAATGATCTGTCTACAGAAGATGGCAGTGCAAACACATGGACACACTGAGCTGTCTACAGAAGATGGCAGTGCTAATACATGGACACAATGACCTGTCTACATAAGTTGTCATTGCTGCAAACATATGGCCACAGTGACCTGTCTACAGAAGATGTCATTGCTGCAAACACATGGACACAGTGACCTGTCTACAGAAGACGGCAGTGCAAACACATGGACACAATCATGCCAGGAATAAATGACTATTAAAGAAACCGCAATCCATACTGTATTAAACTTCAGAGGCATCGCAGAACCATCATCATCATGTAGGTTTACATTAGCAGAACATCGATCCCATTACTATTGCTGAAAAGACTCTCGATCACCGACCATCTGCATTTCCTCAAGAATGACTTTACCCTGGACGACATCCTGTCCTGTGTTAGTTCAAACACAAATGTGTTGTTTGGTGCTTATAGAAGTAGGAGAGAGAGAGAGAGAGAAAGAGAGAGAGAGAGAGAGAGAGAGAGAGAGAGGGAGAGAGAGAGAGAGGGAGAGAGAGAGTGAGAGAGAGGGAGAGAGAGAGAGAGGGAGAGAGAGAGCGAGAGAGAGGGCGAGAGAGAGAGAGGGAGAGAGAGAGAAGGAGAGAGAGAGAGAGAGAGAGAGAGACTAGATGACTTCTACTTCTCTGAGCCTCAACCAATACATGTGTGTTTATTAATTAACTGTCTTGGGTTAATTAACGGTTCCCCAATTGATATTGCTGATGTGTTTTGTCCACCGCCAAGTTTGTAAGGCATTGTCTCGTCTCCCTGAACATGCCACCTAGATCTGTCATCTCTGAGCCGCTATCCTGTTTAATGTAACCAGATATGTTAGATTCTATGACATTATGCTCCAGTTCTCTTCAAATTTCAAATCTCCTAGAATTTAATAATGTGTTTCTTCTTGATCCACAATATTGTCAGAATTTTTTTTTTTTCCTTTTCTCGAATAACATGATTTATCGTGTTTTAAACTGAACATGAGTGGTTTGTCGTTCAATATTTTTTGTTGTAAAGTTATTTATTCAGTATGTTTTGTTTTAAAGTGGGCAAGCGTGGTTTGTTATACAGTATGTTTTATTTTAGAGTCGGTAAGCCTGGTTTGTCATACAGTATGTTTTATTTTAGAGTCGGTATGCGTGATTCGTCATACAATATGTTTAAAAGTCGGTATGCGTGGTTTGTCAACAGTATGCTTTGTTTCGAACAACAGGCAGCAGATTTAACAAAGAATTTCACGACGCTCTAGAGGAATTCGGCATGTACCAGACTGACACATGCGTTGACACCATGTTGAGATGTGTTGTCGGACTCAAGCCAAAACTGGGTAAGGCTTCCAATTGTATACACTTGCATTTATTTTGGTGTTCTTGTATGTGTAGTGGGCCTGTTAGCGAATTTGATAGAGAACTGCGCCGATAATGTCAACTAAACTCATCTCAACTCAGCTCATCTTAACTCAACTCAGCTCAACTTAGCTCAACTCAACTCAACCCGACTTAGTTTAGCTCAACTCAACTTAGTTCAACTCAACTCGACTTAACTCAACTCAACTCAACTCAACTTGGCTCACCTACGCTCAACTCAGCTCGAATAGCTTAGGTCAACTCAACTCGACTCAACTCAACTCAACTCAACTTAACTCAACTCAACTCAGATCAGTTCAGCTCAACTCAGCTCAGATCAGCTCAGTTCAGATCAGCTCAGCTCAGCTAAACTCAACTCAACTCAGATCAGTTCAGAACAACTCAACTCAACTCAGCTCGACTTACCTTAGCTCAGTTCAATTCAACTCAGCTCAGCTCAGCTCAGCTCAACTCAACGTAGCTTATATCAACAAAACTCAACTCAGCTCGACTTAACTTAGCCCAAATCAACCCAACTCAACTTAAATCAACTCAGCTCAACTCAACTCTACTCATCTTAACTCAACTCAACTCCACTCAACTTAGCTCAAATTAGCTTAACTCAACTCAACTTAGGTCAGCTCAGCTCAACTCAACTCAGCTCAACTTATCTCAACTCATTTCGACTTAGCTTAGCTCAACAGATTACTCACGGCGTAGCTAAGATTAGCATCAATGTTTACATCTACATTCTCTTTCCGCTGTGCACATACCAGTTAGATGTCCGGTTTCAACCAGCACACCTTGATGCCGTACACATGTGCTGTTCGTACCTTGATGCAGGAAATGGAAGCAACAGCGTCAGTTATACCTCACTCACTCCAAGTCATCTACAGGCAAAAGTGGAAGACAAACAAACAAAGAGTGTTTTCATGTAACTTTATAAACCATAGATTATATTGAATGTATATCCTACTGGTAAGAAAGAGAGTGCTGAAGTGCTATATAGAACCTGTTTTACTGTATGGCAGTGAATCTTGGAATGTAAATGAACAAATTACGAAGAAATTAGAAGCAACAGGGATGTGGCTCATGAGACAAATGTTGCGAATTCCATGGACTGTCAAAGTAACTAACAACGAATGCCCAAAAGATGCTAATGAAACTAGAACATTATATACAACAATAAGAAAGCGACAAACAAAGTTTTTTGTGTGATGAGAAGAGAGGCATTGGAGAACATGGTGACAACTGGAAAGATCGAGGGGATGAGTGGCAGAGCCAGACCAAGAGAAATTATGCTGAAGGGATTGCAACGGTGGCATGGAGGAATATCAATAGCAGAGGCTGATCCAGAAAACCAAAGACTGAGATATGTGGGGAGTCATAAATGCCAGCATCAGTCGACATGGCACTTGATGATGATGAACTTTCTAAACCACGGATTATATTAAAAGTAGCAGGTCCGCATGGCCGAATGGATAAGAACGCGTGTTCCTAAACATCCGGTGTGCTAATACCGAGGTTAGCGGTTCAACCCCTGCACCGGACAGCTGGACTATAATGTTGACTTTTCGTCCTTGACTTGGGGACGTAAATTACAAGTACCTCTGAAGTCGAAGTGGGTTCGCCTGATGGCGAGGGACACTGTTAATAGGGAAAGCTAATCCACACGCAAACTTCAGCCATTACTACTATAACTACGCTTGAGGTCAAAGCGAGTGAGCGCAAAAAACATATTGAAAGTATATCCTACTCGTAACTTTCTAAACCGCGGATAATATTGAAAGTATATCATGCTTGTAACTTTCTTAAGCTGGTCTCCGTGGAGAAGGAATTACGGACGCCGTTCTAAATCCCGTATACCCCCGTTTGAAACACATCTGCGCGCGATTTGGCATCAGACCATGATGCGTTAGTTTTGCGTTGGTATCGGTGCCTGTCGTTCAGAAAGCAATAGGCGTAAACTTGCTAAGCGATTACAACGGCAGAAATGCTGATGTTGATTGCGATGTCCTATAAAGGATATGCAAATAGAAAAAAAAAAAAACTTTCTTAACCACAGATTATATTGAAAGTATTTCCTACTGGTAAGTTACACTCAGTTTTATGCAACACTGCCTGGTTGATTTCTAAAATATATTGTGAAGAACGTCCCGTGGCAAGATTATGCTGTGAGTCCGTGAAGTATTACGACCATCACATTTTTCAGGCCTGAATTCACGAAGGAAAAGATGGCAAGACTTTCCCTCCCCTAGAGAACGACAAACCCAGGTAGGGAACCCTCCCCCTAATAAACTAAATCGTACATGAAATAACTCACGCACACAAACATTCCTTCACGCAGTCACTCAAATGTTTAATTGTATAGTTTACCAAAGGAATCTAGTCATTTATTGTTACTTGCTGTTAAACCATCATGAGAACTTTACAGCAGAATTGTTAAACTTGATGTAAAGCTCTGTCGTAAAAATGATTTGTTTTTGACAATCCTCCCACAGAAAGTGGAATCAAAGTAATTGAGTTTGGTTGTGGCAGAGGCCAACTGATGGTCAAGATAGCCCAGATGTTTCCAAAGAGCGTCTTCATCGCATCGGACAATGTGGATGTCCTCCAGGAACAGATGAAATCCACCATGAGTCTGCTTCCCAACATCAGCTATGATTTCATTGATCTATGTTCCAATATTCCAAGCAGCCAGCCAGCAGTATGATTGGGTCATATGTGTCAATGTTATCCACGACTTACCCAATCCACCAGGAGCGCTACAGAACATCAGAAACCTGCTGAAACCAGGTGGTACCTTCACAATGATTGATATGGCGCCTTCTGGCAGTCCGCTTGCTGACAGGGGGAAGTCTGTTGTAGCTGCTCTGTATGCACTCAGTTCATTCTGCTGTGTTCCTGAGAGCTACCAGCAGGAAGACAGCCATGCCAAGGGTGTGTGTTGGGGCAAACAAAACGCCATAGAGCTGCTCACGGATGCTGGGTTTGATGTCAAAACTATAGATTTAAAATACCCCAAAACACTGTATGTTTGTACATAATAGATTGTCTCAGAGAATAAGCTGGACTTTTCATTCTAAATTCGAATTCCTTTGCAAGTGGGTAGTAACAACAGCACTATATATGCAGATGTCTACTTTTTATTTATTATATTGCTTAACTTCGTAAAAACTATTTATTTATTGTTTGTTTTAATTACATTTACGGAATTTAATTTAATTTCTTTGTCTGGCTGTGTCTCACCTTTGTAAATCGTCTGTACTGTTTACAGATATTGCAGCCTCAGGTTATATATGGGTCGTGTAACATACATCCCCGGAATTGACACATTATTTGTGTACATGTAATTCACAAATTAAACATGCTATGTGTACAGTCAAGGTTACATATCCTTGCAGGACTTTGCCATCAATTCCAAATTGATCTTCTAGGCAACTGTACGTCCAGTAGTTTGCCATCGCTTTCTCAACAAGAATTAAATTCAAATCAACAAAAATGTCCAACTTTAAGGGTTGTTGGGGGTTGAACCCCCTACCTCGCTATCAGCTAACCGAAAATGTAAGCGCGAACGTTATTATCCTTTCGACTGTTAATGTTAAACTATTGGATACCCTTCACAGGACGTGGCAGTCAACCACAGCATTTTTTGGCTGGTTTTGATTTCTTGGTACGTTTACGTTCAGCATTGTTCCATTGCTTTCTGAACAACGGACCCTTATATAAATGTGCGGGTAGCAACGAAAGACGGTCTACTTCTAAATCGCCCGCAGCCCTGTTTGGAACGAAGTATGCGAGACTATGAAACATTATTCTTAACCTCTTGCTCACAGAGTCGACGGTTAAAGTACATGATTTATATTAATCATAATTAATTTATATACCATTTATATTAATCATAATTTATATACCATTTTATTGTGAAGAAATTAAAGGCACGTCTAAATATGATTGATTATTTAAGCTGTGTGATTGTTACAATAAATGTCTATAAGAAAACATGTTGATGAACAATGTTTAAACTGACGGTTTCTAGAGACAAGATATGATGAAAGAACAAGGTAAGAAATATGGTTTCATAAACTGTGCATGTAGCGAGTGCTTTCAGCTGAAACAGCGCACACTGTGAAAAAGTATATATGTGTGTGCATGTGGACCTGAAAAAGAGGATATGAATTTGTCCGAAACGTAATAAACGTAGTCTGGTTGATTGTAATTATGCAGTCCACAGTTTTCCTTACGTATATTTAATTATCAAGATGACAGCCAAGGTGTGGAGGACGATGTCTGCCCGGCTCTCTCTCTCTCTCTCTCTGTCTTTCTCTCTCTCTCTCTCTCTCTCTCTCTCTCTCTCTCTCTCTCACACACACACACACACACACACACACACGCACGCACGCACGCACACACACACACACATATATATATATATATATATATATATATATATATTGTCATATATTTTTGAAGGGAGTGGGAGATCACTGTAGTGCATGCCCCATCTCTAATAAAAGATGTAGAGCCCCATCCTCTTCTATCTTCAATAACCCCAGAATATGAACCTTGAGTTATCTGCAGGCCTCGTTCTATTAAGTATTGTCTAGGAGATATAGATTATGGCCCTGGTAAGAATGGTAATTTACTAACTGGGAATCTGCCCCTTCTCCAATGGTTCTGATAGCTCTGGAGCCCCCTTATTGTTTATCAAATCTGAGGAAAGTCTGGAGAATTTTCTCAGCCTGATTTAGATGAAGAAAACATGGATGTTGAGCAGTTGATAGATCTAGAGTCTTTTTATTTCCCCATTCAGTAAGTCATTATGAGTTAATTTATCTTTAAACAATCAAACACGTAATCAATCACATTAGATTTTGACAACATGATGTACAAAGAAGTTGTTTACACAGATAGGTTTGAACTTGACAAATTAACAGAAGGTCAATTCATGTTAATCATTTATTGACTGGCCTGAGCCTTCTAGTCAGTACATACATCTCTATTGTGATTTACACAAAGTAATAGAACAGTTGCACATTGGACCATTGTCCCAGTCCATCAATAACAAGCATCAATATATGAGATGTCAACAAGTGTGAAAACATAGTAAACATTTTGATGTTGTACATATTAAGTATGTTAGTGGTGTCTCAACCATATAATGTCAGTAGTTTTCCTGAAATTGGGTGTGGTTTCTACCTATGAGAAAAGTAACCTGGTGACTGGAGGATTAGGTAAGCCAGGGTCCATTGACTGATGGATCCACTTCAGGTCTGCCCGTATAGCTCCTCTGAAGGCCTCCCCATGCTCTGCTCATAGCGAAGTCATCCTCCCTCTCACTTGTGGTTCATCTCCTTCTCTCGGCTTCCCTCTCTCAGGTCTGATTTAGGTGGTTAATTTGCTGATGTATTGGGTGGTTGTTGGTATGTAGCCACCAAGATCACTGATGAATATTCGCATAAATATATACATTCCTACCAATACAATAAATAAGAAGTAGGTCGGAAGAAATCTAAATTCCTGAAGTAGGAACTAGTTCCCCTCCCCTCCTTTTCTCTCTGAGCTAGTGTTGGGTTAAGTTGGGGTGGTCAGAGATTATCACATGGTGTACGCCTTGTATCAACTTGTTCCTGCTGTATGTAAATTCTCATTTGACCGGGGTCAGTGAACGTGTACAGTAAGACATTGACAAGAGTGAGAATATGTCAAGATGCATGTAAATAAATGACATACATTTAGAACATTTCTTCCACTAAATGGTGTTTACAATGTGTATAAATAATTCTCTGTGTTTTCCCAATTAACTACTTCTTCTTCTTGTGTCTAATAACTCTCTTCCATTACCTGTTGTTGTTGTGATGTTGAGTGTTGGGTTGTGTGGTGATGAGTGGTGTGGAGTGGTGTTGTGTTTTAAGTTATGTTGAGTAATGAGTTAAGTTCACTTCGCGTGATGGTGTTCCGCGAAGCACAACTTTCTCATGTGTTGCAGTTCATGTGTGCCCTTATCTAATTAAATTTGACATAAATATAAATATTTATTTCGCCAAACCCTATTAATTCTATAGATAAAGGAGAAAGGAAAGATTGATTTCACTTTCAGCTTTCTAGATTGTAAATAGGCATAGGTAAGTCTGTTTTAGAACAAGGCACTTATTCTAGTACACGAACTGTCTTTTCAGCTGTAGATAGTGATGCATCTCTAACAATGTTTCTGGTGAAATGCCCAAGACTGCTTTAGAATCATCACTTCTCACAGTTGTTTAGAATAGAATATAGTAGTAGAATGCACTTCTTAAAGTTAATAATTATCTCTAAGAATATCAGAGATTGTAGTTTCATCGAAGAGAATATTCTGCCCGGGAATGGCTTTGCGTCGTTAGAATCTACAGTCGAGCATTTTTACATTTCAGAGGTTTTAATTAATAATCATACATTTCAATTGACATCACAAACATGGGTTTACTTTACTTGGTACTTGATACATCGGGTTCTTAGTCTAATCAAGGGCTAACAAACGTACCTCGGATCCAGACTTTTGCCTTGCCCATTGAATTTTTGATCACACAATCTTCTCACATCCGTCCATGGAGCGAGTTCAGACAAAAGTGCGGGCTTATTAACATTTCTGATGAAATAGTAATATATGTTAATTATGCACTGGCGCGAAGGCGGTCATGTGGTTTTCCTATCCAATGGTTTTCTGAGCTTGGTCTGATGAAATCTTTCCAAGAATCCACGTCATTTGTCACTTGTTCAGTTCCAGTTTTGATGTTAAGTTTTAAGTCCCAATCTCCAATTGCGTTTGTGAAGTCAATTTCTTTTAATGTTGTTTCCTCTTTTTGCGGCAGTTGTTGGTAATGAATAATGTTGGCTGCGTTATGCCACATGGCCCCACTCCAGATTGTTCTATGGTATGGAACTATGTTTCCAACATTTTCAGTTATCAAGTTGTTCCCATTTTTCCTCCCTTGTATTCTCTTCTGCATCTGATTGACCTGGTTCATCAGGCACTGGGTGTCGACTCAGGAAGTCCGCTCCCACATTCATTTTCCCAGGAACATACTCAACCTGGAACGAGTAAGGTTGAAGAAGCAGCGACCACCTCATAAGTCGGGCATTCAGAGTCTTAGATGCTGCGAGAAACATGAGTGGTTGATGGTCACATTGCACTGTGAAGTGTTTGCCATATAGGTATGCTTGAAATTTCTGTACACTCCATACGAGCGCAAGACATTCTCTCTCGATAGTACTGTAATTTCTCTCTGCTGCATTCAATTTCCTGCTAGCATAGGCTACAGGGAATAGCTCTGATGGTACATCTCCCTTTCTCTGCAACAGCGTTGCCCCAATTCCTATGTTACTGGCATCGGTGCGCAGCACGAATGGTTGGTCGAGGTCTGGTAGATGTAAGACTGGATGAGCAGTTAATGCCTGCTTTAGTGCTGTGAAAGCTCTCTCACAGTCAGCTGACCAAGTGACTTTCTCTGGTTTCCCCTTTTTGGTAAGATCCGTTAAAGGTGCTGACAGAGTATTGAAGTCCTTGATGTATTTTTGATAGAATCCACATAAGGATACAAATGATCTTACATCCTTCTTTGTTTTTGGACGAGGTGCTCTCTGGAGTTTGTCCACATTTCCCTCTTGTGGAGTTATCAGTCCATGAGATATCTTATGACCTAGAAAGTCCAATTCTTGGAATCCTATCTGACACTTCTTTGGTCTAGCCGTCAATCCAGTTTCTGTGAGGCGCCTGAACAAAAGATGCAGGGTTTCTACATGCTCTTCAAATGTTTCAGTTGCGATCAGGATGTCATCCATGAAGTGACTGATGTCTGGATGCTGTAGTGGGTCAAGTAATTTTCTCATCATACGTGTAAAGACGCTGGGAGCATTACTTAATCCGAATGGAAGAACGTTGAACTCATAGTGTCCTCCAGGCGTGCTGAAAGCTAACCTGGTCTAACTTCCGGTTTTACAGGAATCTGGTAATATCCCTTACTGAGATCAATCCTAGTAAAGTACTTAGCTCGGTTGAGTGCTGTGAAGAGTTTATTCTGATCAGGCAGAGGTTCTGCTTGGAATTCAGTTATAGCATTGAGCTGTCGATAATCGATGCACAATCTATGTTCTCCACTTGGCTTTCTCAATAAGACGACGCTAGCACTGTAAGGTGATTCAGATGGTGAGATTATTCCTGCGGTGAGCAGCTGTTGTATTTCTTCCTCTAAAGTCTTTTGCTTTGCATAAGGAACTGGGTAAGTCTTGACTGGCGCAGGCACTGTGTCATTCAACTTCATGTCAAATTCCTCCAAATCAGTTCTTCCTGGCTTATCAGTAAGTACTTCTGCATATTTTGCCATAAGTTCCCTAATCTGCTTTTGCTGATCCTTTGTTAAGTTGGGATTGATTTCCACATCCTTAAAGGTCTCGTTGGCTTGCAGTTGGCACTCGACTCCCATTGTTGATCCTTCTTCGACTTCAGTAGCCACACTCATGGCCATCAGATGTGCAGGTTCGGTGGTTGAGGGTCTTTTATGATATTTCTTCAAGAGGTTTATGTGAAATACTTTCATCTTGCCTTTGACTGAAATTCTGTAGTTGGTACGTGAGATCTTCTCCGTCACTACATAAGGTCCTCTCCATCCTATTTGCAGCTTATTCTGACTGGTTGGAAGCAGCAACATCACCTTCTCTCCTACCTCTAACTCTCTATCCTTTGCCTTGCGGTTGAAGTTACGAGCAATTCTTCGTCTGGCTTGACGTAGATTGACATTCGCTTGTTTCCAACTGTGTTGTAAACGATTTTTCAACTCGGCAACATATGTAGATGCAGTCACGACTGTATCATCTGTAGTATTATCAGTCCATGTTCGCAGTAACGCCTCAAGTGGTCCCTTGATTGGTCGTCCAAACAACAGTGTGGCTGGAGCAAAACCTGTTGAGTGATGGGGTACTTCCCTGTAAGCGAATAAAGCTGCGGGTAAATACAAGTCCCAATCCTCTGTCTTCTCCTGGGCAATTTTGCGCAGGATACTAATCAATGTCCCGTTCCACCTTTCCACAAGTCCATTTGACTGAGGGTAATATGGTGAACTGAAGATATGGCGTGCATGAAAAAGTCTGAAGGTCTCTTCCATGAGCTTACCACGAAACTGTGAACCGTTGTCCGTCAAGATCCTTTGTGGGAATCCTAGACGTGTGAATATTCCTAATAATGCATCAGCGACGTGTTTGGAGTCACAGCTGGGCATAGGAACTGCTTCGGCCCACATGGTTGTTGTTTCCACAAGCGTTAATATGAATTGGTTTCGCCTCTTCGTTGCTGAGAGAGGTCCGATTATGTCTACTGCCACTTTCTCAAATGGAATTCCAGTGATTGGCGATTCACCCAACATTGCCGGTGGTGTCCGGTGTTTTGGTGATACTTTCTGACACTGTGGGCATGATTTTACAAACCGTTGTATGTCTGAATTCATCCCTGGCCAAAAGTAGTGAGTGGTAATCCGCTGTGTAGTAGCGTTGATACCCATGTGCCCAATGAATGGTAGACTGTGACCCATTTCTAAGATCTGAGTCCTGTATTGAGTTGGTACAACAAGTTGATTAAACTCTTGTCCAGCTCGTCCTGCTTTTCTGTAAAGAAGTGCTGACTTCATGAACAGATCACCTTTACGTAGAGGTAAATGTGATTTTGGCAGTTTTCTGAAGCAGGGTTCCAAGGTGCTGTCGGCTTCTTGTGCCCTCTTCAGTTCCTCCGTTCGAGGGATTGGCGTAGTTGACTCTGGAGTTTTTGTTGCCTGTGATCGAGTGGTCATGGTCGCCATCGCCACAGGTTGAACCGGTTCTCCTAGAACGATAAATCTACAGCCGAGGATTACAGGATATATCGGATCGTCCAAGATTGCTGCCTTGATCGTCCCAGTGACATACCGCGAGGCTATGTTCACTTTTGCCACTGGAAGAGACATATTTGTTGAACTCTTCAGTGGTCCCTGTAATTCCACTATTTCCTCTGTCACCTGTTCAGGGTGAACTAAGGATGATGAAACAACACAGTCATATGATAATCCAGTATCATATAAACAGGTCGTTTTGAATCCATTTAGTAAGATGGATTCTACAACCGGAATACGAGATGATGTGTCTTGATGAGGTGTCTGTTTGGACGTTTCACCAGTGCTCACTTTTTTCTCTTTTCGGTTGGCCAAACATGCCGCTGTGTGTGGAGGTGGCTTCTTTCTGCAACTCTGAAATGTGTGACCTCTAATCTTGCAATGGGTACAGAATGGTTTGTCCTCCCTCGGCGCTGTTTGGACTGAATTTTGAGTGTTTTTCTGGGATTTCCCCTTTTTCTTGGTGGCTACAGTGTTTTCACCCTCTTTTGGCTGTGGAGTTTTGTTTTGAGAGGGGGTGTTGTTCGAACGTCCCTTTCCTCCCATCTCCTTTTGAGATTTCTCAAATCTCTCTGCCAGGATGATTATAGTTTCCAGGCGGTCAGCCCCGTTTTGGGTTAGGAATGCCTTCATTTCGTTCTGCATTTTCCCCTTGATCTGATCAATGATAATCATTTCACGGAGTCCTTCATAATTTTCCTCAAATCCTCCCAAGCAAGTCCATCTTTGTATGTATGACTTCAGTCTTTCGACTAGTTGTGCGTAGCTCTCACCCGGTTCCTTCCTTGCGGCTTTGAACCTGAGTTTATAAGATTCGGCGTCCACTTCGAATCGGCTCAAGAGTGCCGTCTTGAGTGTTGTGTAGTTCTGTTGTTCCTCTCTAGTGAGTCTTGAGAACACTTCATACGCCGTGGATCTTAAGGCCTGCGCCAACTTCGTCGCCCATCTACTCTCCTCAAGCCCACAGCTGACAGCCATTGCCTCGAAGCGTGATAAAAATCCTTCGATGTGGTCAGTCTGTTCATTAAAGGGGTCCAGAGGAAATGACATAGCTCCTGAATTAAGTTGAGAGACGTGAGGTGGTTCTGTCACTGGCGATCCTGATGAGGTTGAGGGTGTAGGACCACTCCCTTTCTCTATTCTCCGGATCTCCACTTCAATCTCCATTCTCCTCAACTCCAGTTGGTGTTGACGCTCTCTCTCCTTATCTTCCATTTCAGCCTGTAGTCGTTTCTCTTTCTCCTCCAATTCTGCTTGAAATCGTTTCTCTTTCTCCTCCAATTCTGCTTGAAACTGTTTGTCCCTCTCAGCCAATTCAGCCTGAAGCTGTTTTTCTTTCTCAGCCAATTCAGCCTGAAGTTGTTTTTCTTTGAGAGCCAATTCAGCCTGCAGTCTCTCTCTTTTGTCGAATGCATCTGAAACATAGTTAGCTAGCTCAAGGCCATCTAACCCGCATTCCCTACCTGTTTCTGTTATTTGGGCTCTAAACTTTGCAGTTTCCGCCATGTCTATAATTTATTGCTTTGCTCTGCCTATCAATATAATTGCAGTTAGTCTGATCCGCGTAAGTTTGTCAGTCCCTGATCTGCAAAGATACAACAGAGCATGTGCAATATTAAAACACCCTATGTTATGTCTGTCTGTCACTGCTGGAAAAGCCAAAGGCAGCAGGCACTGAAGTAACCACAATTAATTCCTAGTAAAGAAAAGAATCTGAAATTAGACAGAGTTTTCCCAACGGATAAGATTTTCCGGTGGTTGATGAAATGCTGTTAAGTTCAGACTCCACAGTAAAGCAACACCTTCTCTGAAAGAGAAGTAGTGTTGGTAGAGTAGATACACACTATATATTTCACCTGGAGCAACTCTCTCTGAAGTATAAGCCTATTTGAACATGGCCCCCTTCTCCAGGAGTAAAGATCAGTCACCTATCTTATTTATCTATAAATGTCATTTATATCATGTGGCTGTCAATCAATACCCCACATGGTATCTGTTAAACATTCTAGAAAATAACTGTGTTAATAATCTAAAGATAACTGTGTTCATGTATTTTTAGGTGATTGTTTAAAGGTTAATATATGGGAACCATCCAGGACTTAGCCCACAATATGTCATATATTTTTGAAGGGAGTGGGAGATCACTGTAGTGCATGCCCCATCTCTAATAAAAGATGTAGAGCCCCATCCTCTTCTATCTTCAATAACCCCAGAATATGAACCTTGAGTTATCTGCAGGCCTCGTTCTATTAAGTATTGTCTAGGAGATATAGATTATGGCCCTGGTAAGAATGGTAATTACTAACTGGGAATCTGCCCCTTCTCCAATGGTTCTGATAGCTCTGGAGCCCCCTTATTGTTTATCAAATCTGAGGAAAGTCTGGAGAATTTTCTCAGCCTGATTTAGATGAAGAAAACATGGATGTTGAGCAGTTGATAGATCTAGAGTCTTTTTATTTCCCCATTCAGTAAGTCATTATGAGTTAATTTATCTTTAAACAATCAAACACATAATCAATCACATTAGATTTTGACAACATGATGTACAAAGAAGTTGTTTACACAGATAGGTTTGAACTTGACAAATTAACAGAAGGTCAATTCATGTTAATCATTTATTGACTGGCCTGAGCCTTCTGGTCAGTACATACATCTCTATTGTGATTTACACAAAGTAATAGAACAGTTGCACATTGGACCATTGTCCCAGTCCATCAATAACAAGCATCAATATATGAGATGTCAACAAGTGTGAAAACATAGTAAACATTTTGATGTTGTACATATTAAGTATGTTAGTGGTGTCTCAACCATATAATGTCAGTAGTTTTCCTGAAATTGGGTGTGGTTTCTACCTATGAGAAAAGTAACCTGGTGACTGGAGGATTAGGTAAGCCAGGGTCCATTGACTGATGGATCCACTTCAGGTCTGCCCGTATAGCTCCTCTGAAGGCCTCCCCATGCTCTGCTCATAGCGAAGTCATCCTCCCTCTCACTTGTGGTTCATCTCCTTCTCTCGGCTTCCCTCTCTCAGGTCTGATTTAGGTGGTTAATTTGCTGATGTATTGGGTGGTTGTTGGTATGTAGCCACCAAGATCACTGATGAATATTCGCATAAATATATACATTCCTACCAATACAATAATAAGAAGTAGGTCGGAAGAAATCTAAATTCCTGAAGTAGGAACTAGTTCCCCTCCCCTCCTTTTCTCTCTGAGCTAGTGTTGGGTTAAGTTGGGGTGGTCAGAGATTATCACACGGTGTACGCCTTGTATCAACTTGTTCCTGCTGTATGTAAATTCTCATTTGACCGGGGTCAGTGAACGTGTACAGTAAGACATTGACAAGAGTGAGAATATGTCAAGATGCATGTAAATAAATGACATACATTTAGAACATTTCTTCCACTAAATGGTGTTTACAATGTGTATAAATAATTCTCTGTGTTTTCCCAATTAACTACTTCTTCTTCTTGTGTCTAATAACTCTCTTCCATTACCTGTTGTTGTTGTGATGTTGAGTGTTGGGTTGTGTGGTGATGAGTGGTGTGGAGTGGTGTTGTGTTTTAAGTTATGTTGAGTAATGAGTTAAGTTCACTTCGCGTGATGGTGTTCCGCGAAGCACAACTTTCTCATGTGTTGCAGTTCATGTGTGCCCTTATCTAATTAAATTTGACATAAATATAAATATTTATTTCGCCAAACCCTATTAATTCTATAGATAAAGGAGAAAGGAAAGATTGATTTCACTTTCAGCTTTCTAGATTGTAAATAGGCATAGATAAGTCTGTTTTAGAACAAGGCACTTATTCTAGTACACGAACTGTCTTTTCAGCTGTAGATAGTGATGCATCTCTAACAATGTTTCTGGTGAAATGCCCAAGACTGCTTTAGAATCATCACTTCTCACAGTTGTTTAGAATAGAATATAGTAGTAGAATGCACTTCTTAAAGTTAATAATTATCTCTAAGAATATCAGAGATTGTAGTTTCATCGAAGAGAATATTCTGCCCGGGAATGGCTTTGCGTCGTTAGAATCTACAGTCGAGCATTTTTACATTTCAGAGGTTTTAATTAATAATCATACATTTCAATTGACATCACAAACATGGGTTTACTTTACTTGGTACTTGATACATCGGGTTCTTAGTCTAATCAAGGGCTAACAAACGTACCTCGGATCCAGACTTTTGCCTTGCCCATTGAATTTTTGATCACACAATCTTCTCACATCCGTCCATGGAGCGAGTTCAGACAAAAGTGCGGGCTTATTAACATTTCTGATGAAATAGTAATATATGTTAATTATGCACTGGCGCGAAGGCGGTCATGTGGTTTTCCTATCCAATGGTTTTCTGAGCTTGGTCTGATGAAATCTTTCCAAGAATCCACGTCATTTGTCACTTGTTCAGTTCCAGTTTTGATGTTAAGTTTTAAGTCCCAATCTCCAATTGCGTTTGTGAAGTCAATTTCTTTTAATGTTGTTTCCTCTTTTTGCGGCAGTTGTTGGTAATGAATAATGTTGGCTGCGTTATGCCACATGGCCCCACTCCAGATTGTTCTATGGTATGGAACTATGTTTCCAACATTTTCAGTTATCAAGTTGTTCCCATTTTTCCTCCCTTGTATTCTCTTCTGCATCTGATTGACCTGGTTCATCAGGCACTGGGTGTCGACTCAGGAAGTCCGCTCCCACATTCATTTTCCCAGGAACATACTCAACCTGGAACGAGTAAGGTTGAAGAAGCAGCGACCACCTCATAAGTCGGGCATTCAGAGTCTTAGATGCTGCGAGAAACATGAGTGGTTGATGGTCACATTGCACTGTGAAGTGTTTGCCATATAGGTATGCTATATAGGTATGTATAATGAATAATGTTGGCTGCGTTATGCCATATATATATATATATATATATATATATATATATATATATATATATATATATATATATATATATACATATATATATATATATATATATATATATACACACACACACACACATTATATATACATTACATTAGCACCTTTCCGTCTTGACAGAAGATAGTTTGGTACATTGTGCTTCAAAAAGGCTTAATAACTACAACCCATGGCAGTGGCGAGTGTGGCTGATAAGGCCAATTCGCGGTGTAAATGTTCGTCCACAGTGGATGCATGTGAACACATGGTCATTTCCACAATCATCCACCATCTTACGTCTCTCACGCTCTGCGTGTGCTTTATCTGCAATTATTTTCTCCTTTGTCTTTATTCCATTTCTGATAGTTGTCCTCCATGCAACACGTTCAGCGGCGACATGCTCCCAATGTGCATTATCAATGCCTGTATCAATCATGTCCCGCTTACACACATCTTTGTATCGTAGTAGAGGCCGACCCTGAGATCTCTTACCCATCTGTAATTCACCAAAAAAGATGTCCTTTGGTATTCTACCATCATCCATCCTCCTAACGTGTCCTATCCATCTAAGTCTACGAAGACTGAGCATGGAATACACCGTCACACAACCTGATCTTTCCAATAGTTCAGTATTAGTGATTTTGTCTTGCCACTTAATACCGAGAATTCTTCGCAGACACCGCATATGAAAGCTGTTTAAACGTTTCTCTTGGCGTGAGTAAGTTGTCCAGGTTTCACTGCCATAAAAAAGAGTACTAGTGTCACAGGCCATGTAGACAAGAACTTTTGTTTTTGCAGTAAGCTTCCTGTTCTCTCAGACTCTTTTTGCTAACATGTTCATTGTTGTTGCTGCCTTGCCAATCCGGATGTTGATTTCCTCATCCAGGGATAATTTGCTTTTTACCTCTGATCCTAGATATGTAAAATGGTCTACTATCTCTAATTCGGCATCGTCAATAAAGATTGATGGTACCCCATGTGCACCTTGTGACATAATCTGTGTCTTCTTTTTGTTAATTGTTAAACCAAATTCACAACAAGCATTGGAGAATGCAGATAGTAGATGTTGTAATTCTTCCTCAGAGTGGGTCGTAATTGCAGCATCATCTGCAAAAAGCAACTCTCTGATCAGTACGCTCCTAATTTTGGTCTTGGTCTTCAATCTCTGATCATTATAGAGGCCGCCATCTGAGCGTGAGTGAATGTATATACCGTTATCCTGATCACGAAAGGCTTGTTTCAGTAGAAGTGAAACGTATATTCCAAATAGGTGGGGGATAGTATACATGACCTTGCTTAACTCCACTCTTGATTTCAAACTCTTCAGAAGTTGCACCATCAAACTTGATTATACCCTTTATGCCTGTGTGTAACGATTCCACAATGGACAGAAGAGTTGGTGGGCAGCCAATCTTCTTTAGTAACTTGATCAGATTCTCACGACTGACCAAATCAAATGCCTTTGTGAGGTCGATGAAGGCAATAAACAGTGGTTGCAAAGAATACCATGGACAGACAGAAAAACCAATGACCAAGTACTACAGGAGACAAATGAACATCGTAAACTGATTAGAGAAATTAGACGTAGACAGTCAAAATTTTTTGGACATGTTATGAGAAGAAATGGATTGGAGAACTTAGTGACAACTGGCAAGATCGAGGGGAACAGACCAAGAGGAAGACCGAGAGGAAAATACCTGGATGGCTTGGCCACATGGCATGGAAGAGACAGGAACACTGAGCTGATCCACGACACTGGTGATCGAGTGAAATGGCGAGTCATGACCGCCCACGCTTTCCGGCATGGCACATGATTGATTGATTGATTGATTGTGTTCCCGACATGTTTCTTGCTGTGGCATAACGCTAACCACCATTATTCATTTACCAAAACATGCCGCAAGAAGAGGAAACAACATTAAAAGAAATTGACTTCACAACCGCAAACGGAGACTAGGACTTAAAACTTAACATCGAAACTGGAACTGCATAAGTGACAGATGACGTGGATTCTTAGAAAGATTTCATCAGACAAAGCTCGGAAGACCATTGGACGAAATAGACATGTGACCCGCTTTCGCGCCAACGCCGGATTTGCATATGTTAATATTTCATCACAATCTGGTAAGCCCGCACTTTTTTCTGCAACCAGCCTAGGGAATAGACGTGAGAAGCTGGTGTGACCAAATTTTCAAACATGGAATTGCGGGGTGTCTAGATCTGAGGTAAGCTTGTGATTCCCGAGATTAGACTAAGAACCCGATGTATCAGGTATCAAGTAATGGTAACCCGTGTTTGTAATGTCAATTGAAATGTATTATTATTAATTAAAACCTCTGAAATGTAAAAATGCTCGACTGTAGATTCTAACGACGCAGAGCCGTTCCCGGGCAAAATGACTCTCCAATACTCTCTTCGATGAAACTGCAATCTCTGATATTCTTAGAGATAATTATTAACTTTAAGAAGTGCATTATACTACTACATTCTATTCTAAACAACTGTGAGAAGTGATGATTCGAAAGCAATCTTGTGCATTTTGTCAGAAACATTGTTAAAGATGCTATCACTACCTACAGCTGAAATAACAGTTCGTGTACTAGAATAAGTGCCTTGTTCTAAAACAGACTTATCTATGCCTATTTACAATCTAGAAAGCTGAAAGAGAAATCAATCTTTCCTTTCTCCTTCATCTATTGAATCAATAGGGTTTGACGGAATAAATATTTATATTTATGTCAAATTTTAATTAGATAAGAGCACTTATGAACTGCATTGCATCAGAAGAGTTGTGCTTCGTGGAACTCCATCACACGAAGTGAACTTAACTCATTACTCAACATAACTTAAAACACAACACCACTCAACACCACACAACCCAACACTCAACATCACAACAACAGATAATGGGAGAGAGTTATTAGACACAAGAAGAAGAAGAAGAAGTTAATTGGGAAAACACAGAGAATTATTTATACACGCGATAAACACCATTGAGTGGAAGAAATGTTATAAATGTATGTCATTTATTTACATGCATCTTGACACCTTCTCACTCTTGTCACTGTCTTACTGTACACGTTCACTGACCCCAGGTCAAATGAGAACTTACATACAGCAGGAACAAGTTGATACAAGGCGTACACAGTGTGATAAACTCTGACCACCCCAAATTAACCCAACACTAGCTTAGAGAAAAAAGGAGGGGAGGGGAACTAGTTCCTACTTCAGGAATTTAGATTTTTCCGACCTACTTCTAGAATATTGTATTGGTAGGAATGTATATATTTATGTGAATATTCATCAGTGATCCTGGTGGCTACATACCAACAACCACCCAACACATCAGCAAACTAACCACCTAAATCAGACCTGAAAGAGGGAAGCCGAGAGAAAGAGATGAACCACAAGTGAGATGGAGGATGACTTGGCCATGAGCAAAGTATGGGGAGGCCTTCAGTGGAGCTATACGGGCAGACCTGAAGTGGATCCATCAATCAATGGACCCTGGCTTACCTAATCTTCCAGTCACCAGGTTACATTTTCCTTGGTACACACCACACCCAATTTCAGGAAACTGATAGTTAATTGTTGAATTACCATCACACTTAACATGTGCAACATCAAAATGTTTAATATGTTTTCACACTTGTTGACCTCTCATGTATTGATGCTTGTTTATTGATGGTCTGTGTGACTGGTCCAATATGCAACTTTTCTAATATCTTGTGTAAATCACAATGGAGATGTATGTACTGACCAGAAGGCTCAGGCCCAGTCAATAAATGATTAACATGAATTGACCTTCTGTTAATTTATCAGTTCAAACCTATCTGTGAGTCAACAACTTCTTTGTACATCATGTTGTCAGAATCTAATGTGATTGATTATGTGTTTGATTGTTTAACAATAAATCCACTCATAATGACTTACTAAAATGGGGGAGAGAAGACTCTAGATCTATCAACTGCTCAACATCCATGTTTTCTTCATCTAAATCAGGCTAAAAAAATTCTCCAGACTTTCCTCAGATTTGATAACCAATAAAAGGGGGCTCCAGAGCTACAGAATCCTTGGAGAAGGGGCAGAATCCCAGTTAGTAATCATTATTCTCACCAGGGCCATAATCTATATCTCCTAGACATACTTAATAGAACGAGGCCTGCAGATAACTCAAGGTTCATATTCTGGGGTTATTGAAGATAGAAGAGGATGGGGCTCTACTGCTTTTGTTAGAGATGGGGCATGCACTACAGTGATTTCCCACTCCCTTCAAAAATATATGACACTTGCATTTGTCATTTGTCGCAATGAGAATATCATATCAATGGTAGACTGGTTCTGTCGGAAGCCACACTGAAATTCAGGGTAGACGATCTCCTAGGATTTGAAGTCTGCTTAGAACAATTCTGGCAAATACTTTCCCAACAATACACAGAAGTGATATACCCCTATAGTTCTTACAGTCGTTTCGATAGCCCTTGTTCTTGTACAGCGTTATATGCTTGAATCTTTGAAATCCCGTGGGACTTGTCCTTCTCGCCAGCATAGCTCTATTAGCTGGTGGATCTGTAGAGTGAGTGTGTCTTGCCCACTCGATTGGAATTCCATCTTTACCTGGAGCCTTGCCAGATGCAAGTTCATTTATAGCACACTTAACTTCTGTTATGGTGGGAAGTGTGTCCAGGTGGTCAAGAGTTGACAGGGCCTCTAAGGCGTTGAGGGCATCATCCGCTAGTTCGGTCTCATTTGAGTAAATCTAGAAATAGTGCTCTACCCATCTATCCATCTGCTGTTTCTTATCAGTGATGATTTCTCCAGTCAAGGTTTTCAGTGGTGCACTTCTTTTGATCATTGTACCACACGCTTTCTTGATCCCTTCATACATGCTTCTGATGTTTCCGCTATCACTTGAGTTTTGAATTGACTCACATAACTTGATCGAATAGATATTTGCACACTGCCTGGCAGCCTTTTGCACATCCTTCCTAGCTTGCTTCAGCTTACTGAGAGTGTTACGAGTTGTTCTCTCCTTGTTTCTTAAGAAAGCTACCTTCTTTTTATCAATCAAGGGCTGCAGTGTCTGGCTGTTTGCCGCAAACCAGCTCTGCCTCTTATGATCCACAGTGCCTTAAACCCCCACAGCAGTTTTATAAAGGGTATCCTTAAGTTTACCCCGCTTTTCACTTACTGTACAATTTTCTGATGTATCAGTGAAAGCGTCTTTAAGTTGCTATTGAATCCCAAAGCACTTTTCAGGATCGTTAGTGTTAATAATATTAATCCTGGGGCTAGATTTATGCTTAGCTGCGTAGATTCTCTTTGGTCTCAGTCTAACCCTTGCAACAACCAAAGAATGATTCTTATCAAAGTCAGCACTGTGGTAACTTCGAGTTAATGATGTATGGTTCAGATCTTGTCTCCGTGTGATGATGAAGTCCAGCTGATGCCAATGGCCGGACCTTGAATGTTTCCATATGACCTTATGCAGCTCACTTGTTTAAAAAAAAGGAGTTTGTAATACACAGGTGATTTCTGGTGTAGGTAGGTAGGTAGGCAGGCAGGCAGGCAGATAGATAGATAGATAGATAGATAGATAGATAGATAGATAGATCCCGCTAGGGACTGGGCGAAGCTGGGCCGGGTCTGCTAGTATATATATGGCCGGTACGGCCCTGGAAGATGGTGCCATGACACAAATTTATATAAGCAGAGTAAAGGTAGAGGCAAGGAAGACAAAACAAAAGAAAACGGTAGAACATCAGTTAGATCTCTTATTGCCAGGACAAAAAGTTATAGAAGTAGAGTAAATGTAGAGGCAAAGGAGATAAAACAAAATAACATGGTGGAACAGGAGTTAGACCCCGTTACCTAGGGTGACCGAGTGTGGTCAAGCACAGCTCAGTACACCATATATATATATATATGATCAAATGTCATGCCGCCTGGCGTAGGTGTTCACGACTTTCCACAGATTTCGGTCTTTGGTTTTCTGGATCAACTCTTCCATTAATATTCCTCCATGCCACCGTCGCAATCCATCCAACATCATTTCTCGTGGTCTGCCTCTGCCTCTCTTCCCCTCGATCTTTCCAGTTGTCACGATGTTCTCAAGAGCCTCTCTTCTCATCACATGGCCAAAAAAAGCTGTTTGTCTCTTTCTTATTGTTGTATATAATGTTCTATTTTTGTTTGCCTCTTTAACGCATTCGTTGTTTAGTTACTTTGGCAGTCCAGTGAATTCGTAACATTTGTCTAAGGAAACACATCTCTGTTGCTTCAATCTCTTCCTAATTTGTTCATTTATATTCCTAGATTCACAGCCATACAGCAAACAGGTTCTATATAGCTCTTCAGCACTCTCTTTCTTACATTTAAAGATAGTGACATGTTACATAAGATATTCTTCATTTTATGAAATGCAACCTTTGCTTGCCCTATTTTGCTCATGATCTCTGTTGTGCATCTTCCATCTGATGTTATAAATGTCCCTACATATTTAAAGCTATCCACGTGGTGAAGAATTTTCCCTTCTATCTCTATTTCACATTTGGGTGTCACCTGTTTCTTTGATACCACCATTGTTACTGTTTTCTTGATATTCAAAGAGAGTCTTTTCTTTGCACTCTCTGTTAGTTCAATGTCCAACAATTGTTGTAGGTTTGTTGCATTATCCGCGATCAACACTATGTCATCTGCATAGCGTATATTATTTATATTATAACCTCCAAATATTATTCCTGGATTTTCTTTGATCTCTCTCATTATTACTTCATTATAGTGGTAGAAGAGATACGGTGACAAAACACATCCCTGCCTTACTCCCAACTTTATGTTTTCATAATTTCCTTCTTTATTTCCCATTTTAATTGTTGCTGTTTGTTTCCAGTAAAATTGTTTTATTATTCTGAGATCTTTCCCATCAATGTTAATATCTTCCAACATTTTAATCAGTTCATCATGTTTTACTTTATCAAATGCCTTAGTATAATCTATGAAGCACAAATATATGTCTTTCTGTTTCTCTATTGACCTTTCTATTAGTGTCCGTAATGTATCATCATCATCAAGTGCCCTGTCAGCTGGCGTAGGCTTTCATGGCTCTCCACAGATCTCGGTCTTTGGTTTTCTGGATCAACTCTGCTGCTGATATTCCTCCGCGCCACCGTCTCAATACATCCAGCATAATTTCTCTTGGTCTGCTTCTGCCTCTCTTCCCCTCGATCTTTATAGTTGTCACGATGTTCTCCAATGCCTCTCTTCTCATTACATGATCAAAGAAATCTGTTTGTCTCTGTCTTATTGTTGTATATAGTGTTCTAGTGAGTTCCAGTTCCAGTCAGGTCTTAGTCAGATATGACTGAGCTACCGTATAACAGTAGACGGTACTACCTGGTTTCTGTTAGCGCCTAACGTTGGGCGGCGCTTACCAAACCCGACACCCCACATTGTGCCAACGGCTTCGGGCGGAAGAGCGCAATTGGGAGGGTACAAGCCTTACCCTGGTGCGAGGAAATGCAAGCTAAAGACAAAATTGTCATGGCAGGGCAGACCAGGCCCTAAGCCTTGGTTGGCGACTGGTCTAGGATCGAAGCTCCGACAGGCGGACAGTTAGAGCATTGCTTTGCTGATCCGGCAGCTTCTGCAGCTTGTCTTGTTCCAGATGTAGGGGTGTTACCTTTCCTCTGGAGTGAACTAGGCAGGCCGAGAGAGGGATCATGCTGCATGGGCAACACATGATCTCTATATTTTAGCCCAGGCTTTGTGCTATGGAGAGGCAATAACTCCATCCCTGGTCTTAACTGGTCTCGGAATCAAAGCGAGAGGCAACTGTTACGGGTTATAAGTCCTTGTCAGTTGGCGTAGACATGGGGCGCCACGCGTTGCCTCTGACGGTGGGAGACACCTATAGGTGTCACTGATCAGCTACCGCCCGCCTCAAGCTGGGCAGCCCCCAGCCAATTGGGTGCTGATCCGCCACAGCCTGCCTGCTTCAATGGGTGCTTGGGGCTAGGACAAAATCTGAATCGCAGGCTGTAAAACCAATGCACCAGGTACAAACAAAAATATAAATAGAAACCTCAAGCTACGGCTTGCAACCTGGAACGTGAGAACCATGTGTCCAGGATTTTCCACTGACTTGACCAATATTGACGATGTGAGAAAAACGGCTGTGATTGATGCTGAACTCAATCGTCTTAACATTGATATTGCTGGCCTGCAGGAGACTCGCCTCGCTGAGGAAGGGTCACTCAGGGAAAACAACTACACCTTTTTCTGGAAGGGTAAAGGGCAGGCAGAAAAAAGGCAACACGGTGTGGGCTTTGCAGTGAAGAATTCGCTACTGGGAATGATTGAAATTCCAGCAGGAGGAAATGAAAGACTATTATCCCTGCGCTTGGCAACCTCTTGTGGGTTCTCATCTCTCATCTCATCATGTTCCTCTTGTACCTTGCGGTGTCGAGGTGAAGTATAAACTTCGTGAGAGTGCCCGGTTATGGGCTTCGTATATCGACATTCCCATGGATTCTGTTATTCCCTCCGTCCAGCGTTTACGTGGTCGGCCTCTTCCTCTGTTTCCATCTGGTCTGTACGTCATTGCCTGTTGTGGCATGCTGTTGACTGGTAGCCTACTTGCATGGCCAAACCATTTGACTTGCTGCTTTCTAATAAAATCTAGAGCAGCTTTAACCCCCACTTTAGTCCTGATTTCTTCATTTCTGATCTTATCTCTTCTTGATACGTTGAGTATTCTTCTCAGGAACCTCATTTCTGTTGTTGTGATTTTTCTTTTCTCTTTTTCTGTCATTGTCCAGGTTTGGCATTGGTAGCACAGAGTTGGTAGGAAGATTGTGTTGTAAAGTGCTTTCTTAGTAGTTATTGATACATGTTTGTTCTTTAGTATTGGTGCCATTTGTCCAATGAGTTGATTTGCCTTATTGCACCTATTTTCGATCTCGTCTTCTGATCTGCCATTTGATGATATTATACTTCCTAGGTACTTGAAGCTCTTTACTTGTTTCAAGGGATGTTCGTTTAGGTGAATTGTTGCTGTTTGTTCTTCTTTAGTTATAGTCATTACCTCTGTTTTGCTTGTGCTAATTTTCATGTTATGTTCCCTACACATTTCGTTTAGACTATTCATGTGGTCTTGTAATTCAGCTTCTGATTTTGCTATTAGTGCTTGGTCGTCCGCAAACAGGAGTTCTCTAATGGTTAGATTTGCAGATGGTTCTTCTTCTGTGTTCTCATCATGCGGTATTCTTGCTGTCTCTGCTTGGCTGGTTTCTTTACATATGTTGTCTTGTGGGTTTGCCACCATTATTACTGCATATGCACCGACACTCGATTCCTCTGATGATGTGAAGGATTTGTTCTATGAGGAGTTAGACTCTGTGATCAAGGCAGTTCCAAAATCCGACTACATTTATATGCTCGGTGATTTCAATGCTCGTGTGGGCAAGGACTCGAGTTCATGGCCAGTGTGCCTTGGAAAATACAACATCGGTCGCATGAATGAAAATGGGCAAAGGCTGCTGGAGCATTGCACCAGTAATGACCTATGTATTACAAACTCTTTTTTTAAAACAAAAGAGATGCATAAGGTCACATGGAAACATCCAAGATCCGGCCATTGGCACCAGCTGGACTTCATCATCACACGGAGACAACATCTGAACCATATATCATTGACTCGTAGTTACCACAGTGCTGACTGTGATACGGATCATTCTTTGGTTGTTGCAAGGGTTAGACTGAGACCAAAGAGAATCTACACAGCTAAACACAAATCTAGCCCCAGGATTAATATTATTAACACTCATGATCCTGAAAAGTGCTTTCAGTTTCAACAGCAACTTGAAGACGCTTTCACTGATACACCAGAAAATTGTACAGTAAATGATAAATGGAATAAACTTAAGGAAACTCTTTGTAAAACTGCCGTAAAGGTTTACGGCACTGTGGATCATAAGAGGCAGGACTGGTTTGCGGCCAACAGCGAGACTCTGCAGCCCTTGATTGATAAGAAGAAGAAAGCTCTCTTAAGAATCAAGGAAAGACCAACGCGTAACACTCTGAGTGAGCTAAGGCAAGCTAGGAAGGATGTGCAAAAGGCTGCCAGGCAGTGTGCAAATGATTATTGGATCAAGTTATGTGAGTCCATTCAAATCGCAAGTGATAAGGGAGACATAAGAAGCATGTATGAAGGAATAAAGAAAGCCTGTGGTCCAGTGATCAAAAGAAGTGCACCATTGAAAACCTTGACTGGAGAAGTCATCACTGATAAGAAACAGCAGATGGACAGATGGGTAGAGCACTATTTGGAGCTTTACTCAAGTGAGACCAAACTAGCGGATAATGCCCTCAACGCCATAGAGGCTCTACCAACTCTTGACCACCTGGACACACTTCCCACCATAACAGAAGTTAAGTGTGCTATAAATGAACTTGCATCTGGCAAGGCTCCAGGTAAGGATGGGATTCCAATAGAGGTTATCATGAGTGGGCAAGACATACTCACTATACAGATCCACCAGCTAATAGAGCTATGCTGGCGTGAAGGACAAGTCCCACAGGATTTCAAAGATTCAAGCATCATAACACTGTACAAGAACAAGGGGGATCGGAGCGACTGCAACAACTATAGGGGTATCTCACTTCTGTGTATTGTTGGAAAAGTATTTGCCAGAATTGTTCTGCGCAGACTTCAAGTCCTAGGAGATCAAGTCTACCCCGAATCACAGTGTGGCTTTCGACAGAACCGGTCTACCACTGATATGATATTCTCATTGCGACAAATGCAAGAAAAATGCCGTGAACAGAATCAACCACTGTTTATTGCCTTCATCGACCTCACAAAGGCATTTGATTTGGTCAGTCGTGAGGGTCTGTTCAAGGCACTAAAGAAGATTGGCTGCCCACCAACTCTTCTGTCTATTGTGGAATCGTTCCACACAGGCATGAAGGGTATAATCAAGTTTGATGGTGCAACTTCTGAAGAATTTGAAATCAAGAGTGGAGTTAAGCAAGGTTGTGTACTAGCTCCCACCCTCTTTGGAATATACTTTTCACTTCTACTGAAATATGCATTTCGTGATCAGGATGGTGGTATATACATTCACTCACGCTCAGATGGCGGCCTCTACAATGCTCAGAGATTGAAGGCCAAGACCAAAATTAGGAGGGTACTGATCAGAGAGTTGATTTTTGCAGATGATGCTGCAGTTACGACCCACTCTGAGGAAGAATTGCAATGTCTACTATCTGCATTCTCCAATGCTTGTTCTGAATTCGGTTTAACAATTAGCAAAAAGAAGACACAGATTATGTCACAAGGTGCACATGGGGTACCATCAATCTTTATTGACGACGCCGAACTAGAGATAGTAGACCATTTTACATATCTAGGATCGGTGGTAAATAGCAAATTATCCCTAGATCAGGAAATCAACATCCGGATTGGTAAGGCAGCAACAACAATGAACAGGTTAAGAAAAAGAGTCTGGGAGAACAGGAAGCTTACTGCCAAAACAAAAGTCCTTGTCTACCAAGCCTGTGTCCTTAGTACTCTTCTCTATGGCAGTGAAACCTGGACAACTTACTCACACCAAGAGAACAATTTAAACAGCTTTCATATGCGGTGTCTGCGAAGAATTCTTGGTATTAAGTGGCAAGACAAAATCACAAATACTGAAGTATTGGAAAGATCAGGTTGTGTGACAGTTTATTCCATGCTCAGTCTTCGTAGACTTAGATGGATAGGACATCTTAGGCGGATGGATGATGGTAGAATACCAAAGGATATCTTTTTTGGTGAATTACAGATGGGTAAGAGATCTCAGGGTCGGCCTCTACTACGATACAAAGATGTGTGTAAGCGGGACATGATTGATACAGGCATTGATAATGCACATTGGGAGCAAGTCGCCGCTGAACGTGTTGCATGGAGGGCAAATATCAGAAATGGAATAAAGTCAAAGGAGAAAATTATTGCAGAAAAGTCACACACCAAGCGTTTGAGACGTAAGATGGTGCATGATGGTGGAAATGACCACGTGTTCACATGCACCCACTGTGAACGGACATTTACAGCGCAAATTGGCCTTATCAGTCACACTCGCTACAGCCATAGTTAAGAGTTATTATGCCTTTTTAAAGCACAAACTATCGTCTGTCAAGACGGCAAGGTGCCAATGAATGAGTGTTCTAGTAATGTATATATTACATTATTTGTGCCCTTTCCCTCCACAAATGCATACTGTTCTTCACTAATTTCAATTTTTATTTTCTTTCTGGTTCTTCTCATTATGATTCTGAGTAGAAGCTTAGTGATATTGTTTATGAGGTTAATTGTACGAAAATATTCACACTCAATTGCTCCTGGTCTTTTTGGTACAGCTATAAATACAGATTTCAACATATCGTTTGGTATATATCCACTGCTATAAATATTCAACATTTTGTTAATATATCTAATTCAAATTCTCCCATTACTTCTAAATCTTCTATTGTTATTCCATCTGGCCCAGCTGATTTTCCTTTCTTCATTTGCTTGATAGCGTCAAGTCTCTTATATACCCATTCTACCTCTTTATTATGGCATCTTCCTCCAATAATATAGTTCCTGTTTTTGATTTCAAACAACCTGTATTTCCTCTTATTTTACTTCCCGTAATATCCTGTAATCTCACATCAACAGGCTGTCTAAAAACTAAAGATGGCAAAATCGTAATATAAAAAATCAGATTCTACATGTATGGACAGATTGTGTGAAAAACCTTTATAATGATAACAGAGAGGAACAGTATGATATTAGATTTAATAATGAAGGACCGCCAGTTTTGAAGATGGAGGTTCGAAATGTTCTTAAGCATATGAAAGCTGGAAGGCCCCCGATGCAGATAACATCACAACAGAAATGATTAAAGCTTTAGAAGAATTTGGACTAGAGCAAGTCACCAGACTGATGAACACATTATATGATACTGGAGATATACCTTCTGAATTATCTAATTCTGTATTTATTGCAATCCCAAAGAAATCAGGAACCTTGCAATGTGATCAACATAGAACAATTAGTATAATGAGTCACATCACAATGATTTTGCTACGAATTATCATGCAAAGAGTGAGGAAGACAATACAACCTGAAATAGGGGAAGAACAATGAGGGTTTGTAGAAGGAAAGGGTTCAGTAAATGCTGTGTATATGCTGCGAACAGTTATTGAACGTGCTATAGAAGTAAACAAGGATATACACCTTTGCTTTATTGACTACACAAAGGCTTTTGATAGAGTTAGACATGTCAACATGGTGGATATGCTTGCAGATCTACAAATTGATGGGAAAGACATTAGACTTATAAAAAACATATATTGGAAATAGCAAGTTGCCATAAGGATTGATAATGAAGTGGAACAATATCAACCTATTAAGAGAGGTGTTAGACAGAGACGTGTAATGTCTCCAGATCTTTTTTCCCTATACAGTGAACATATTTTCAGAAATGTAGAAGATATATATGGAATCAGCATTGGAGGACGAAACATCAATGACATTAGATATGCAGATGATACAGTATTGATTGCAGACAATGCACAAGATCTACAACAGTAGACGCGGTTGTTGTACACAGTGAGCAGCTGAGTTGGAATTAAATTGTAAGAAGACACAAGTTATGGTCGTCACTAGGAAGGACGAAGTATCACAATGCAATATACAAGTAAATGGGAATATTCTTCAACAAGTGAATCGGTAAAATTATCTCGGAAGAGTCATAACATCTGATGGGAGATGCCTTGAAGAGATTAGAACAAGAATCGCCATGGCGAAAGTAGCCTTTAGCAAGATGAAAAACATTCTGACCAATAAAAAATGTCAATTGAAACGAGAAAAAGAGTGTTGAGGGGATACATAGAGCCTGTTCTTTTGTATGGATGTGAAACTTGGACAATGTGCAGTCAAGCTGAAAAACATCTGATGGCTGCAGAAATGTGGTTTCTGAGGAAAATGCAAAGAATACCATGGAAAGACAGAAAAACCAATGACCGAGTACTACAGGAGACAAATTAAAATCGTAAATTGATTAGAGAAATTAGACGTAGACAGTCAAAATATTTTGGACATTTTATGAGAAGAAATGGATTGGAGAACTTAGTGACAACTGGCAAGATCGAAGGGAACAGACCAAGAGGAAGACCGAGAGGAAAATACCTGGATGGCTTGGCCACATGGCATGGACGAGACAGGAACACTGAGCTGATCCACGACGCTGGTGATCGAGCGAAATGGCGAGTCATGACCGCCCACGCTTTCCGGCATGGCACATGATTGATTGATTGAATCTCACTGATTTGTTCGTCAATATTTTTTGTATTTTTAATAGAATTTATTTCAAGTTTCTCGCACTGTTCATTTAACCAACATTCTTTTGCCTTCACACAATTATTTCTTATTTCTTTATTTATCTCATTATATACATAATTATCATTTTTACCCTTTTTTCTTTTGGCCATGAACTTTAATATTTCTTCAGTCATTAATTTTTTCTTAGCCTTTTGGCTTCTCTCCGGTAATATTTCTTTGCTCGTTTGACGAATGAAATCCCGTAATATTTCCCATTGTTCATTTATATTCTTCATTTTAGCTATTGCATTATATTTTTCACAATCACTCTGTATTGTTCTTGAATTTCTTTATCTACTTTCAAAACCTCTTTATTAAGTCTCATGTTCCTAACCACTTTTTTTTTCTTCTATTCAGTCTTACTTTTATTATACCACATAGTGGTACATGATCATTATTACAGTCAGCACCCGCCATTGTCTTGACATTAATTAACGCATTTCGAAACCTTTTATTTATAAGTATGCAGTCAATTTGGTTGAGTATTTTCTTATCAGGGCTTTTCCATGTGTAAAGTCGTCTTTTATGGCGTTTAAACCAGGTGTTTCCAATTATCATATCATTGATATTTGCCGATTCTATCAGTTGTTCTCCTCGTTCATTGTTTGTACCTAAACCATAATTCCCCACTACATCCGCCATTTTTCCTTTTCCTACTTTTGCATTAAAATCACCTAGTATTATTTTTATATTCTGTGATTTAATTTGAGACATTGCAATGTCTACTTCATCGTAAAAATGTTGTATTTCTTCATCACTACTGCTTGTTGTTGGTGTGTATAGTTGTACAATATTTATATCTATTGGCTTACCTTTCAGTATGATCATAATTCTGTCTGAAATACACCAGTAACTTTAAATTGATTTGGCTGTGTGTTTATCAAATATTAGCCCTACTCCTTTTTCGTGTGTAAACCCCCCCCCCCCCCCCCCCCCCAGAATAAATTATTGTGTGTTTTTCGTTTATAATTTTGCCTGATCCCTTCCATCTAATCTCACTTACGCCTAGAATATTCAATTTCATACTTTCCATTTCACTTATAACATTGTGTAACTTTCCACTTAACTCACTTAAATTTCTAACATTGCGTGTACCTATTTTAAACTTATTTGTTTTAATTAAGATGCTGCCTTCAGTCTTTGGATGACGAATTGGTAGCACTCGTGGCACTTGACTGTCCCCACCGGACGAGGATGTCCTAATACAGTCATTGACGTCGTTTACTGACATTGAATTGTGTTTAGACATGAAGACGTGGGAAGATAATGTGGTGGTTTCCCCTTGCCTTCCACATCCACATGGTGTTCTGTTACCTCAGGTTTTGACAGCCAAATCCGACTGTCAGGACAAGTGAGTGTCCTTCTCAGCCCAGCTGCAGAGCTACCCAGTTATCTTGTTGGTTACATAATTCTTTATTTTTTTTTTTGCATCTAGTTGAAGTATAATTTGACATTGGCTTGTAGTTTATACGAATTTCATCTTGTTATAATCTGTTATAGAAGAGTGGTTGTTTACAATTGTTGGTATTGGTCGGAGTCCTTGATTTGTTTATCACAAAAGTCCACATAATAAACACAGCTGATCTTCCGGATGTGTGTTATCCGTAAATACAACAAAAACAATGACGTCGCTGCCAATGCACAAAAGCTTTAGTCACTGAGTTAGAGATTACTCTAGAATAAAAGATAATTATAAGTTAGAAGTAATGACGTATTTACTAGAATCGGTGGTATGAAAAATCCAAAGTATACAATGAAGAAGCACGTGATTGAAATAATTTCCTCCACGTTTTTGTTTTGTCTGTATTTCCGAATCAAAACTCATCAATTACGACTTAATAAATATTGTGGACAGATGCTACTTTTGAATTTTTGAAATTCTCCTTGACCTTATCAACGGAATGTTTACTTTGCAAATAGAGAATCATTTTACATCAGATACAGAAATACATAATTCAGAAGGTATATCTCCGATATCATATATTGTGTTCAATTCCATATTCTTCTAAAGCATTAATCATTTCTGTTGTGGTGTTATCTGAACCGGGGTCTTGCCAGTTTTCATATGTTCATATGAACATTCCGAACCTACATATTCAAAATTGGCGGTCCTTCATTATTAATTCGAATATCATTTTGTTCATATGTGTTATCGGTAAACGATGCGAAAGGACGGACATCACGGCTGGGCCAGGAAAAAACACATGGCTGACACCCGCCGGCAGATCAGCAAAATCTGAAGTTACCTAATAGATAATTGTAGTTCAGACCTAGTATAAGTAGATAGTGCTGTGTCAGTCTCAGTACATGTGCCTAGTTTTCGATCAGGTAATAGAAATCGACATTTATTTGTATACATTTCATGACTGGTCAAACGTTGTCTAGGATCTTCTCTGAATGGTATTTTTCCAATAACTATTCATCAGTCCTTAGATTTACCAATTCTGGTTATATTTCCTGTTCTCCTTTTATTGAGTGCATTTTATTGTACAGAATATAGTCAAATGACTATATTCCTTTTAATTCTTACCACGGCAGTGGCTTAGTAGGGACAGATTTGAGAAAATCGCCATTTCAGCTGTCTAATTTTTATTGCTCCAATGAGGACTGTTTAATGTCTCATTTCGCTCTGTATAACAGTATTAATAATTAGTTCGTTATGCTATTATTTGGAATATCGATATATGCCTATTTTGAATGGTTATTATACATACTTTGATGTTGACATGCATAGTGTTTATTTGATCTTTGAGATGAAAAATGTCATATGTTAACTCCTGGGTGAATATTATATTTTACGAGCATTGTTGTGTTTGAATCAGATGTGTAGTGGTATCGACATAACGGTTTTTCAGATAATCTGACCATACATGTAGAATCTGGTCTTTTTCTATTATGATTTTGCGATCTTTTGTTTTTAGACAGCCTGCTGATTCTTTTATTAGTAAGTTCCTGAATTCGTGTGTGCATTGATTTGGTATTTTGACTGTTGTGTTGTTTTTCAATTTCTATGCAAATTTTCTCAAGCCATGCTTCTTTTGCCTCCTTACATAATATTCTGACTTGTCTGTGAATATCTTCATATTTGGCAGGATTATATTTGTTCAGTCTTCTTGTTTTCATTGTTTGTAAAATTTCTCGGCCATCCATTTCTCTCGACCCACCTTCTTTAATATTGGAATAGTTGTTTCTGCAACATTTCCCATTGATCATCCACATCTTAACTCCTCATCTAGAGATCTAATAGGATCTCTAGTTCAGACAATATATCAAATCTGTTCTTTACTTCTATGTTGAATTATTTTTTATATTTCCTTGTCATTTTTCAATGTACACAGATCATATTTAGTGTTTACTGTTAAATACTTGACTTTATTTAACTTTACCCTAAATGTACCTGTAAGTAATCTGTGATCACTGCCTGTAACAGGCATCATTGTGAACTGTTTTTACAATTCTTAACGCATTTCGAAACCTTCTGCTAATCATTCTGGTTTCTGATTATGCTGTTAGGACTCCTCCATGTCCATAATCACCTAAGGCAAGGGTTGGCAAACTTCGGCCTGCAGGCCGCATGCGGCCCTGCAACTGATTTTATGCGGCCTGCGAGGGCATTTAGAAATACATTTTTTACTTTGTTTTGAAGTTATTTTGTTGAATATTACATAATTTCAGGTACCGTTATGAATTTTTAAAAACATTTTAGATGAAATTTCTTACTAATTATCTATTTTTGTAAACAGTCCTTGACCTTCGTAATGTAATGTTTCTTCTTCTTCTTCTTCCCTTTGCCTTAAATATGTCTATAACTGCAGTGTTGCCTCTTACATGAATTTAACTGTCCTTTTTAGTTCACTCAGCAGACCATAGAGTTTATCTTCCACTGTCATCTCTCTAGGCCAGAAGGTTTGCCTGGACATGTTGTAATTTAGGCAGTCTTGGAGTATGTGTTCTGCTGTCTGTGACGAAAATCCACATGTGCACATGGCTGATTCACCAATCTTGAATCGTGTATACATGTGGTTGAGCAAGTTTTGTGGCCTTCTGACTGATTTGATAATTCTTTTCTTTTAGTGGTATATAACGGCACATCAGGCTGTTCTTATTTTGCTCCTTCCTTATCCAATCGATCAGTTCTGTCGTTTCTGGGTACTCCACAGTGGGACTGTCTTCAGGAAGTACAATTTAAAAAGACATTATCGAACAAAACATTCCGATTTCGGATACAATTTAACAACCGAAGGGAGGGAAAGGAAATGCCTGGAGTTCTTGAAAAATTTGGGTAAACAGCAAACTGTTTTCACTAAACAGTCTTCAATTCAAGATGCTGCAGTTGAAGCTAGTCTTGTGCTGTCACTCAGTATTGTAAACCAGAACAAGCCATTTTCTGATGGTGAATTCATCAAGGAATGTTTGTTAGATGCAGCAAACATTATGTGTCTAGAAAAAAAAAAAAAAAAAAAAAAAAAAGAGACAGATTTGACATTATTAATTTATCAAGGAGAACTGTGGTCAGACGTGTTGACAAGATAAGTGACAATTTGATGCATAAACTTCAAGAAGCAAGTAAATAACTTTTGTGGGACTCTCTTGCATTAGATGAGAGTACCGATGTACATGATACTGCCAATTATTGATATTTATACATGGAATAAACACTTCTTTCAATCTCAATGAAGAGTTACTGAGTGTTGAGTCACTCAAAGACACAACCACAGGCCATGATAAATTCAATGCCGTTACTAACTGTATTGAAATAACTGGGTTGGTTTGGGACAAGATGGCAAGTGTTATAACTGACGGAGCTCGTACTTTGTAGGTCTCGTAAAGTTGATAAGTGATAAGATTAAAGCAGAATATCCAGACCACACATTATTACCACTTCACTGCGTGATTCATCAAGAAAGTCTGTGTAAAACTGTTTTGAGTATCAAGCATGTTATTGACCTAGTTTTCAGTGTCATCAACCTCATCAGATCAAGAGGACTTAATCACAGACAGTTTAATGCATTACATGACGATTTGGAAACTGAAGATTCCGATGTCCTGTACCATCCCAGTGTTCAATGGCTGAGTCTCGGCAAGGTGTTGAGGCGAGTGTGGGAACTCAGAGAAGAAATACTGATGTTCCTAGAGATGAAGGGCATTGAATGTGACTGTAATACTAACATTGTCAATAAAGAGTGGAAGTTAGACTTTATGTTTGCCATTGAAATTATGGAAAAATTAAATGAACTGAATGTCAAACTTCAGGGCAATGGTGTGTTTGCACATGTATTGTATGTACATGTAAAATTATTTCAGGCAAAACTTTCACTGTTCTCCAGACAAGCATGTGAAAAAAAGATTTTGTCACTTCCCTTTGCTGAAACAAGTAACCATTTCTAGTGAAATAACTGAAAAGTACAAATCTCAATTAGATGCATTGATTGAAGAATTTGGATGGAGATTCCAAGATTTCAAGAACTTAGAGCCACAATTCAACATTCGCAGTTCCCCTTTTAGTGCAGAAGCTGGTACAGCCACAGAGGACATACAATTGGAGCTGCTTGACTTACAAGCAGATCATGCCCTGAAAGAGAAATTAAAGTCACATGGTTTGCTGGATTTCTATGGATTTTTATCACAAGAATCATTTCCCAACTTTAAAAACTTTGCAGCTAAACTTTTATCATTGTTTGGATCAGCATACATTTGCGAACAAGCATTCTCTTGCTTGAAGATCAACAAATCTAAGAATAGGTCTTTATTGTCGGACTGCAACTTGCAACATCATGCGAATTGCAACAAGTAAACTTGCTCCAGAGTTCAAGAATATTGTCAAAAAGTGCAAGCAGTTACATACATCTCATTGGAAATCAACAATTAAAGTGACAATTTAGTTGGTTTGTGTCTAAATTAAAGCCATTGATATATAATAAAGAATATTTGTTATAATAACAACTTGTAAAATCTTGTTAACAAATTAGTGAAAGTTTTTGTCCATATTGTCAAATATAATGTTTAAGCGTATAAGTAAAATAAAATTGCAATAATTAGTTATTAATACTGCTTAATAATCTATAAATATTTAATAATTACTTCTTTTGATAGGTTGCTGTAAAAAATGGACATTATATATATATATATATATATATATATATATATATATATATATATATATATATATATATATATATATATATATATATATATATATATGCGGATCCTCCCTCCCCCCAATAGCTTTACATTTGTCAATGCCGCCCTCCGCACAAAACGTTTGCCCACCCCTGTTCTAAGGTGTTATTTAAGCCAGGTGTTTGCTACAATTATTTACTGCTCTTTTGCCCATTCTACGAATATGTATGCTGTCCTCTCTGGCTGAGGGGTTAGTAGCTTTCTCTGTAACCCCGAATACTCTCGTGGTTGACGTGAGCGCACGAGAATTGGAAGCGGTTCGAGTCGCACCAGTGGCTTATGAGAGTATCGAGCGGGTCGCTCAGAAATTTGTGGCGTGCTGATGAGCGTAATCTAGCCTAGGAATTAACATACAGCTGAAATATGCTGATGTTGACCGCAATATCCTGAAACAGGATGGAAACGCGAAATAAAAAACAAGTTTGTGTCCTCTTTCGTTTCTCTCTCCCAAACATGGTTTCCTACTGTGCATCCATCACCTTGATTTCCTCTCGTTTTCATTGAAATCACCCATTATGATATTTATTTCTGAATTTTTACATTTCTTCAAAGCAGACCCAATATCAGTAAAAATTCCGTTATACTATCTTCACTGGAGTTTCCTGTTGGGGCATATATTTGAATGACGTTTATGTTAAAAGGTATGCCGATTAATTTAATAAGTAGAACTCTGTTTGACAAAGCCCAATATCTCTGAACAGATTTTAATGTTTGCCGATCGAAGATCATTGCTACACCTCTTTGTCGTTCTTCTTCCCCGGAATAAACAATCTCAAAATCTTCATCTGTCTTAATCATTGCCCCTGTTCGTCTTGTTTCGCACACCCATAATATATTAACCTTCTCTCTTTCCATTCTTTGCTTGATGTTATCTAATTTTCAGTCGTCGCTTAACGTCCGAACATTCCATGTTGCTAATTTCACTGTCTCTGTCCTTTTCTTGTGATGATCTGTAATTAGGCGAATAATGATAGACTAGACAACTTTAAAGAACGTAATTTGCTGTTTCTTTCCTTGCTGGCAGTGACCATATTAGCCGGGTGACCGCAGCCATTATTTCAATAAAGAGATCTTCTGCCTACCGCCGCGAAACTTGAGACCATAACCAACAACTATCTGGCGGCTGCCCTCATAACTTCATCCACCACCTGCCTCCCGTGGCTTCTTTTTAACAACTTCCAAAAACGAATACGAAATATTCGGTCAGTGTTCGTGTCTCAACCATGCAATGTGGCCAAGCCATCGAGGTATTTACCTCTCTTTCTTCCCTTTGGTCTCTTCACTTCAATCTTGCCAGTTATAACCAAGTACTCCAATTTATTTCTTCTTATAACGTGTCCAAACAACAATAACTGTCTACGACTAATTTCTCTAATCAGTTTACGGTTTTTATTAGTTTCTTGTGGGACTTGGTCATTGGTTTTTCTGTTTGGTCATTGTATTCTTTGCATTTTCCTCAGAAACCAAATTTCCAAAGCCATCACTTGTTTTTCAGCTTGTCTGCTCATTGTCCACGCTTTACAACCATACAAATGTACAGGTTCTATGTAGCTCCTCAACACTCTTTGATGGTTGTGTGATGGGTGTGGGGGATGGGTGAGGGGATGTGTGTGGGTGAGGGATATATCTGTGTGTGTAGGGGTGAGTGTAGGTGGGGTAATATTGCGTGGGTGGAGGATGATTATGTGGGTGGTGAGGGTGTTTGTGGGAGAGGGATGTGTGGGTGGGTGGGAGATATGTGGGGAGATGTATGTGGGTGAGGGATGTGTGGTGTATGTGTATGGGGGATGTGTGTGAGGGGATGTGAGTGTAGGTGGGGGTGTATGTAGGTGAGGTGTTGTGTGGGAGCGAAGATGTGTGTGGGTGAGGGACGTGTGTATAGGTGGGTGAGAAAGTGTGGTTGAGTGTGGAATGTGCGGGTGGATGAAAGATGTGTGTGAGGGTGGAAGATGTGTGTTTGGCTGGGTGGATGGGGTGTGGGGGGGGGGGGGTGGACGGGAAATGTATGTGTTGATGGGTGGGTTGCTGGTGTGTGGACTTTAGTGGTTGAGGAATGAATACGTGAATGGGGGAGGGATTTGCGTGGTTGATGAGTGTATGGGTGGGGAATATGTGTGTGGGTGGGCAGATGCTTACGGGTGGGGTTTTTGTGGGTCGGAGGTGTGTGTATGTAAATGGGGATGTGTGTGTGGTGAATGTGTAGTCGAAGGATTAGTGGTTGGGGGATGTGTGATTGGGGTGTGTAGGTGGATAGGTGAAGATGTGGGTGGATGAGTGTGTGTGGGATGGGGATGTTTATGTGTTTGTGTGGATGTTGTGTGTGTGGGTGAGGAGATTGTGTGAGTTGGGGATGTGTGTGGGTTTGTGTGGGTGGGGGAGATTGTGTGAATGGGGGAAGTGTGTGTGGGGGTGTGTGTGGGTGGGTCCAGAGTGTGTGGATTGGCAGGGGATGGGTGTGCGGGTGGGGGAATGTGTGGTTCGGGGATGTGTAATATGCTGAGTGGTTTGGAGAGGGTGGGAGGTTGGAGGATGTGTGGGTGATGAGTGTGTGTGGGCTGGGGGTGCTATGCATCAACAGCAGATATACAGTACCATTGCTATATACTAATAGAGTGAATACAGTACAAGTAATAATCGAAAAGATTAGGCTAGAGTAGAGTTGATAACAGTATATTGACAAGCACTAAGAAAAAGTGTTGAGAAGGTACACGAAGAGTAGTGATGATGAATCACTAGAAAAGGGAAACCACTCGAGAGTCCACGACCTCGAGAGGTGACGTGAGCGGACGGAACTTGCGTCACGGTAACGAACGTTCTAGATGTTAGTCAAGCCGAAGTTGTGCTCTTGGAAGGTTGTAAAGTTCCCATACGTTTGTGAACATCAATTATAGCATGGTAAGATGCTATGAAGTTCGTCAAGATGCCTGCGAATAGAACAGAACCTCAACTCAACTTGTTAGCTGAAACGCCAAAAAAGTAAACGAAGTGCCAATGTTAAGGGTGATTGTGCTGTTAGTCAAGATGGCCAGCAAGAGAATCGTGATTTGGTCTGACATTAAAATATTACAAGTGTAGTTCAGTAGAGAAGTAGGAATGTCAAGACGATAGACTGATACATAAAATTAAGAACAGTTATGCCAGTCACCATATATTTAAATACAAGGTGCTTCTACCCTCTATAAGATAATGAGCATGGTGTCACCCGGGACGACTGGGTGTTATAACAATTGTCAAGAATTAAAGATTGTGTACAGTTCTAGGATGCAGGACGCAGTTTTCGGACTGACAGATGCCGCTACGCTGATATGCCAGACCAGCAGCGAATGTGTGAAGTGTTGAACTGATAAGGAAACTACCCAATCGTGGTACCAGGGAACGCGACAGATGGGCAGACGTGAGACGGTCAGGCTGCGAGATAATTCAGTCTGCGCCATGAAAGGTGTGAAGTGTTGGACTCATAAAGAACCTTGCTACGGTAAACGGTGTAAAAGGACGGACATCACGGCTGGGTCAGGAAAAACAGATGGCTGACACCCGCCGGCAGATAAGCAAAATCTGAAGTTACCGAACAGATAATTGTAGTTCAGACCTAGTATAAGTAGAAAGGGCTGTGTCAGTCTCAGTACATGTGTCTAGTTTTCAATCAGGTAATAGAAATCGACTTTTATTTGTATACATTTCATGTCTGGTCTCAGGTTGTTTAGGATCTTCTCTGAATGGTGTTTGGTAATAACTATTCATCAGTCCTAAGATTTAACGACAATAGTTATTTCTGGAGAGCCTGGTCTCCTTTTGTTGAATGCATTTTGTTTTTACAGAATATAGTCAAATGACTATATTCCTTTTAATTCGTACTATGGCAGTGGCTAAGTAGGGTCAGATTCGGGCCGACCGCCATGTCAGTTGTCCAGTGTTTGTTGCTTTTATGAGGACTGTTTAATGTCTTATTTCGCTCTGTATAATAGTATTAATAATTCGTTCGTTACGCTATTATTAGTAATATCATTATATGCCTATTTTGAATGGTTATTATGAATACTTTGATGTTGACATGCATAGTGTTTATTTGATCTTTGAGATGTAAACTGTCATATGTTAGGTTCTGGGTGATTATTATATTTTACGATCATTGTTGTGCTTGAAGCAGATATGTAGTGGTATCGCCATTACCCACAAACTTTAATGGGGACATTATGCGCTTAGCCCTTTCAGTGTGTGGTGAACGAGTGTTCATGGTAACTCACTGTGGCCTAGGACAGAGCCTGATCACCTACACTTAAGCCAGGCAATTATATACTCTTATGATAATACCACTGCTAAACCAAATTTTGAATGGAGCGGCTGTAAGGAACCGGGTATCTTGTTTAGTGACATGGACGTAAGACCTTTCATTCCTCTTGACGTGACGTTACACTGGAAGGTATAAGATGTAATAATTTCAGGAGGGTTCGACTAATGGAAAAATCCTTCCCAGACTCGACAGTAATAGAGAGATATATACAGAGAAAGAGGCGAGTTATCCCAGTAAAGCTGGAAGAGAGACACTGCCAGACATATTCTCGTGGGTGTGTATGGGGGGGGGGGGGGGGGGGTGATAAATTGTATGTATTACCTAGGAATTTACTGATGTAGAACTAGTGTATACAAATTCTTAATTATCTATTCCAAGCTCTCAACAAGAGAGCCAGGTTATAGATCCCGAAAAGTAGGGTAGACCAGGTAGCGTCAGGACTCGACAGTAGTCCAGAAAACCGGTGGGCTGTGTTCTTCTTGAGCGTATATGTTCCTACTGGATCGTAGATGTTTACCGAACCTAAGCAGAACCCTACTGAAATTGAGGCATCATCTCACCTGGAATCTAGACGTCACACAAACACATAACAGCAGTTACGTATTTAATTATATTGGTGATGTATATTTACATTATCCATTATAAGCATCATCATCCTGCAATTAATAAGTTTTTTGTTTTCATATTTATAGTAAATAAAGTGATTGTAGTTTGTGTTAAACTCATAGTTATCTATCTGTAATTTTCCAGTTGTGCATACGTGAGGGTGTGTACATTAGTTGGGGGTTCATTACAAAACAGGGAGAGGAAGTATGTCAGAGGGAAAAACCTGCCCTGCCTAGTAGTCCATTTTTCGACATAAAACTAGGCATCTAACTTTCTCTTTCTCACTCATTGGGGATATCACGACCAGCTAAATATAAATATTAACGAGCCATTATGAGCTGTACTCTTTGATATCAGGGGCGTAATCTGTATTTCAGCTATCTAGATTTTGTCCCGAGACAATTTCTGACAAATTGGAGTTGCTCGCCAATGATAGTACATAACTAGGCGGTAGCGAACTCCCACTTCAGACAGTGGGAGAGAGATGCAACAGACATATGCTCCTGAAGAAGAGATGTACGAAACGGACTGGCGCTCTTTGAGCGCAAGCTGATCCAATACACTAAGTATAGGTGGCACAGGCATAAGATGCAGTCACTTACTGCAGGACCTGCCTCGTCTTAAAGATGCAGAAACTGTGACAGAGATTGTGCCTCTCCCTATTCAATCACCAGCGGCGCTGTCAGGTGCCTCCCCAGCGGCACATCTCTATAGTCCTACGGAACTTAAAGAGGCCTCTACTACTATGAGGAGAAATGGACTTGAAAGTTTAGTGACAAATGGCAAGGTTGATGGGAAGAGAGCAAGATGAAGACAAAGGCGTAAATACCTTGTGGTTTGGCAGCATGGCAGGGACACAGACCTGATTCGAGACTCTGGTGACTGTATGGGAATGCGAAACATGACCGACCACTTCTTTTCGCATAGCACTTGAGGATGATGATTCTATTAATGTTCTCAAGTTGTGTATGCGTTATTTGTGTCTTTACCTTTCACAAATTCACACTGCTCACCTCCAATTTCTGGTTTTAATTTACTTCTTATTCATTTCATTATAATTTCCATCGGTATTTTGGTTACATAATTAATTAAAGTAATCGTGCTATGCTCTCCACAATCCGTTTCATCATATTTCTTTGGTAGAGCTTTGACAATGCATTTCAATAAATCACCAGGTATGTATTCATTGTTATTGCTATCGTTCAACAGTTATATTACCACTTCTATACTCAGTTCACCAATAGCTTTAATTTATGTGACAATAATGCTATTTGACCCGTGCCTCATGTGATGTTTGGCATTGTAAAATTCTGCTTTCAGTATTGGTGATCAGTAACGTCGGTTGTGTTTCTTTCTGATATGTGAACATCAACAAATAACTCTTCTATATACCCCTACCATATTTCACGTATTTTTTCTTTATTCATTGATATTTTACTGTTTTTCTAGTTTTCAAGTAAACAATGAAAGAAGTTAAAAGACGAATAACTATTGATCTTCAAGGACTAATACAACTGAATAAATTGTAGAGAGAGACAGATCGAACTACACGTATCAGATTTTTAAGAGCATGCATCTTTCCAATTGCAACCTACTCCTGTGAGACCTAGACACTTGCTAAACAAGCTGAACAGCGCATAAATGCCTTTGAATATAAATGTTATAGACGAGTTCTAAGAATATCTTGAATAAAGAAAAGAACAAATGCACCCATGCTTCAAGAGCTGAATGTTGAAGAAGGTTGGCTATTAAATACGATAAAACAAAAAAAGAATGAAATATTTTGGTCACTTGAAACGTCACGAAAGTTTGGAAAGAATAATTAATGGAGGGGAATATGCCAGGGAAGAGAGGAATAGGAAGACCAATGAGAAGATAAGTGCAGTATGTGGCAGGTGATCTTCAAATGGGTGTGTCGGACGCGGGACATTTTGCTTATGATCGAGAGGTTCTCCGGAAGGTTATTATGGGAGCGAGGTTATACTAAGGACATGCAACTGAATGAATAAATTACATGCTGTTTGCTTTGTAATACATTACAAGTTCGCGTATCATTTTGTGCATACATGTGTTTTCTTGTTGCTTATCAATCTTCTTACACTGACTAGATAGCTAGACTTCTTGATTGCCTTATATTTTCGGACTATTTCTCCGTGTATTGACGGCTCCGTGATCCCGCATACCCGCATTCGAAACACAGCTGTATGCGATTTGGCAGCACACCGCGTTGCGCTTGTTTTTTTACAAAATAGTATGGGTGCCGGTCGTTCCGAAAGCAATGGCAAACTACTGAACGTAAAACTTGCCAAGAGATCACAACATCAAAAAAATGCTGTTGTTGACTGCAATGTCCTGTAAATGATATTCAACTATATTTCCTCCCTATATTCGTTTACACTCCTCTTGATTTTGTTTACTTTTCCTTCTAATGTCTGTGAGTTATGGAATCTCCTGTGTTTTTGACGGGGGCCATGATGGACTCACTTGACATTTGCGATAAAAGCTTGCCACACGGGACAATTTCGCTGCTGAAGCCGACCAGGCCCCGACAAACGGACATTCTTGCTCAGGGCACGGACAGCGACCTCTCGTACGACCAGAGCCCAAAGATCCGCGGTGAAGTATTTCATCCATAGAAGTTCGGGTATAAGAAATGTATGAAGGTGTGATAAAGTAAGGTCTATGGTGATCTTAATAGGTGCATATAAGTTTATAATTTGTAAAGAAAAATAGAGTATATGTTATCAATGTCTCGCCTTTCTGTTATGTTGTGAAGTGCTTATTTATGGATGTGTTAGTTGTAGTGATGCATTATATAGTTAGCAATAATTGGACTGCGATACGCGAGTCTGCGATAGTACGAACCGAAGAAAGGACTGTAAAGCTGGCAGCGAATAGGAATAAAATAAGATCCTCCAAAAATGTATTCAGTATAATCTCTTTAGGGAGCTTAAGAAAATATAGAGATATTAGTATTTTGTGACCTATGAGTCCTTAATCCCCGATAATTGGCCAACTCCTGACACTCTTCCATTATTTCTTCCTGGTCACCCTTAGTTCTAATATTATTTCTTCCTGGTCACCTTAGTTCTAATATTATCTTTTTCTGGTCTCCTCAGTTCTAATATTATTTTTTGCTGGTCTCTATTAGTTCTAATATTATTTCTTCCTGACCTCCCTTAGTTCAAATATTGTTTCTTCCTGATCTCCCTTAGTTCTAATACTATTTCTTCCTGATCTCCCTTAGTTCTAATACTATTTCTTCCTGATCTCCCTTAGTTCTAATATTATTTACTTTTATATCTGTTGCATGTGATGCCAACATGACCGAATGGAGAAGAGCAATCGTTCTTAAACTTCCGGTGTGCTGATGCTGCGATAGCGAGTTCAACCCCAACAACGGTCAGTTGGACTAACTTGTTGACTTCTTGTCCTTGACTTGGGGACGTAAATTACGAGTACCCCAGAAGTCAGAGTGGTTTCGCCTGTTGGCGAGGGACACTGGTAATAGGAAAAGATAATTCACACTAAAAAATCAGCCCAGTACACTTCCCAATAATGGCAAGTAGAAGCACGTTTATAGACATCGCTTGAACTAAAAATGATGGAACACATTGGGAGTCTCTGTGGCGAAGTGGTCAAGCCGTTTGACTCGAGCTCAGAAGGTTGTTGGTTCGATTCTGGGCCGCACTCTTCGGTTTACGAGTTAAATGTTTCGGAGACTCCTGTGGGTCGTCGCTAAAAGCTACGGAGTTCGTGCTTTGTGCGACGCTTTCCGTGCTGCGGAAAGAGACCGAGCCATATGGGATAAAACCCGGTGCAATGAAGTCGACCCTGTCGACTTGTAAGCGACTTTTCGACTTTTTGATGGAACACATTAAGATTAATATCTGTTGCATTGACTCCATTAGCAGCTGTCAATGTTCATCTCTTCTGCTTATGTTTTAAAACGTCTGTATCATTGTATACCTAATGTGTAAAGTAATAGCAAATGGCTTACTCAATTCCAGATGTGACTTAAGTACTACCAAATGTAGTTTTATAATATTTATTGGCGCCAACTTCACTATTTCAGTCGTATTCTAGGCGCCTTTGGGCATTGAAAGCTTAGGAACCAAAGGCATCTAGTATATTTCTTAAGTATGGTGTTGCCTATTATCATACTACCGACTCTGTGGCAAAGAGGTTACAAATGCTATTTGTAATCCCGCATACCACGTTCATAACACAGCTAACGGCGATTTGGAAGCAGACCGCCGTACGTTAGTTTCCATACAAAGGTATGAGTGCCGGTCGTTTAGAAAGCAATGGCAAACTAATGAACGTAAACTTGCTAAGAAATCACAGTCAGAAAACGCGGGAATTGACTGCCACGTCCTGTAAAGGATACGCTTTATTATAATATAGTGTGCCCTTGCATATTCATCGAAGTTGTTTCCTCTCTTGTTTCTGCCCAAGGTTATATCCACCAGTATCTTCTCCACCTCTTTCTTTCCCCAACTTTCCCAGTACTATAGTTATTTCACTCTTGTTTTACAGTGTGCTATAACCATGTTAATTTAATTATCAAACCAGCACTTTCTTCTTCTGTGTTATTTGCAGTTATTGCACATACTTGTTGCCAATGAGCTGTTTGGTAGCTCGCTGTCTCAGATATGATTGGGTGGGGATGTGTGGGTGTGTGCGGGTGGGGATGTGTGTGGGTGGATGTAGGGTGTGTGCGTGTATGGGTGAGTGATATGTGTGGGTGGGTGAGGTGTGGATGGGTGGGTCGGGGCTGTATGTGGGTGGATGGGGATGTGTATGGGTGGGTTTGGGTGTATGTGGTTGGAAAAAGATTGTGTGGGTGGGTGAGAGATGTTTCTCATAACATTGTAATATGCATTGTTTATGTTTACAACATTCATTTGACAATGCAATATCTTATGTGAATGCATCATGCACTATTGATGAATGAAAGATGAGTGATTGGAAGGGCCGAATGTAAGACGGGCCTTCGGGCCCAATTTGCAACCCTTTTAAAATAAAGATGAATTGAATTGAATTTAACTGAAAAAACTCACTGTCATATCTAACAGGAACATTGACATACGATGAATAGCGCACATAATGACGTCCTTGGTACCCTTCATTTTATTGTGGACAAATATTTCAGCGAACAGAATCACATGGTCCCGTAGGTGTGGGAGGGCGTGTGATAAATATACAAAAATACACATTCAATTTTGCTGTGTAAAGTTCATTGATTTGAAGAGCACTCAATCGTTTCATTTGCACAGTTATTCAAGTCCTGTTACGATGTCTGACTATAAGCTAAGGTCACACTTACAACAGTCTGATCTTGACGTCTGGAGAGCAGTATCGCTGGGCTGCCATAAATTCGGTAAACTGCAACGAACCTTTGAGTGGCTATTCACTTGGCCGTACAAGCTGGATGAAATATTTCCGATTCTTGATGGAGAATCATTACACCAATGGCGTTGATAATCTCTCACGGCTTCAAAACAGTTTTACGTTTTTCCTCTATCAACTCCCTGACCTGACTGAATAGACCAGGCAGCCGATCTTGTGATCCCAGCTGTTTTGATCACGTGATACACAATCTTTCTAAGTGGTTTCCCTTTCTCTCGTGACTCATCATCACTATCTACTAAAGGTCTCGGCTTCCCTTGTTTTTCCAGTGCTCGCCAGTTAACTATCGTTAACTTGAATTACACTCGCTGTTTCTTCACTGCTCCTGTACTGTACACATTCTACTAATACGCAGGACTATTTCTGTAGACCATGCATAGCTACATGGCACTTATTTTATATTCATATCTACTAATTTCCCCACTAATTCTGACTAACAGAACTCGATATGGTGTGGTCATACATGCTTATACGGTCTTCATTCTTTTCCTGTGCACGATTATTCTAACATCTCTTTCATATTTATGCCCTGCTGAGTAATATATGTTATATTAATCGGGGTAATATTTGTTATATTCATCTGAGTTATATATGTTATATTCATCTGAGTAATATATGTGTCATGAGCTGCAATGTGAGCTCTGATCACACTGAAGCGTGTACCCGGTCTTACGGGGAGAAGCACGCTTTGACGATGACCAGGAGAGAAAGGTCAGTCCTAAACCTGGCACTCAGAGCGGCGACGACTAGCTCATTGTGGGCAATGGCGACGTTAGTGTCACAGCCATCTATATGTATTCTAATATTGTGATTATAGAAGTGTTTTACAGTAAAAGTGATTAAGAATTAGATTGATACACGAGAATGGATGTGAAATATTGTGAACGTGTCAGTGCGACAATAGAAGACCTGAAACAGTTCGGCATTTTGGTTCAGTGCGTGTAGTTAATGTGTCACTCTTTGATTCGTCATGTATACGATGGAAGAATGTTAAAATCAAAATATCACCTCTCTCACGTGTCTCCACCTTGCCGTGGTAGAGGGGCTTGCATGTTCCAAGCTATGCCGATGGTAGCACAACTACATGTCGGACGGGTTAGAGTATAGGAAACAGACCAAGGGAGACACATACCTGCTGCTCTGCAAGTAGACTGAATACAGCCAGTCAAAGTCCGAATCAGGCGCACGATGCCTCAAAATGTTTGGTCCAGGCACATATTTAACTGCTCTCTGCTTAAGAACATGGCTAAACGCCTCAAAGTCAAACCCCCCCCCCCCGGATGTCAGAACAGGGCCTATACTTACCCTCTGCAAACTGGAGGTGAGATGCTGAGCCTGCTACATGCTTGGTCCAGACACTTGTTCGAAGGCTGTCACTGGAGGGATATTGAGGGACCCCCTGATGAGAGGGCCTGGCCGTTACTCGCGTTCTGCTACATAGAGGTAAGGTGCGTAGCCGGCAGCACATGTAGAATACATCAAGAGCGTTACTAAAGGTGGAAAAGCGTCCCATTCGCATGTAATGACTACGATGCAAGTCTGCATAAAAAACTAATTGAGTGAGTATAGGCAAAGGTGGAGAAACGTCTCATTAACACGCAATGGAATGCTTGGCTAGCGAATCCATTACGTGGAATTCCGAAGCGAAATCTTGCTAAGTGGATGTTGTCTGCAGACTGCCCGTTCTGATCTGTGCTGGGAGCGGCCAGTGGCGAACAAAATACCCAATATATGGAAGTGAGGAATTAAAGCAGCCATGAGCAGGATGTGGCGATTCCTTGGGTGAGCCAAGTCTAAGAGCGCTATGTGTCTGCTATGCTCTGCAATTATGGAAGCATCCTTGGATGGCGGGGTATGCCATGGTCTGCCCCTGCCTTCCCTTGAGGGTTGACCGTGATGTTTTTGACTGTTCTAACTTGACCAGCTGAAGACAACACCACAACAGAATGTTTCAAAACCTCAAGGAAGACTAACCTGATGAGAAAACGCCCGCCATATTCGGATGTGCTGGCCTAAGGGTGGCAAATAAACTGGCACAACGCGAAAACGTCCTAGTGAAACGTCCTTCGTATTTGGAACAGTTCTGACCATTTAGTCTTCTAAATGGCCTTCGTGCCCAGAACAGCTTTGACTATTTAGTCTTCCGAATGTCCTACGTGCCCGGAACAGCTCTGACTATTTTGTCTTCCGGGCACAGCGACAAGCACATATCCGAACCGAAAGCTTGCTGAGTGGATGGCATCTGCAGACTGACCGTTCCTGGTTGGTGCGGGGAGCGACCTGTGGCGAAAAAAATGCCCAATACAGGATTGGGTGAGGAAAAAAGTGAGGAATTAAAGCAGCCATGAGCAGGACGTGGAGATTTCTTTGGTGAGGCCAGTATTAGAGCGCTATGTATGGCTCTATGTATCGGTGATTCGTCATATATACGATGGAAGATTATTAAAGACACAATATTTCATTATAAACAGTCACTTATAACTCAGCGGGGAGGTTAGCCGTGTGACTAGAATGCCGGATTCATCTTCGGGAGACCCGGGTTTGATCTCTCGGTAAGGCGTGGAGTTTTTGTCTTTTGGGGGCAAAAGAAAACTCTAACCTGCACAGTTCGCGACCACTGCACTACGACCAGGTGGCCTTAATTCCTCAAGGTCAAGACCCCCCCCCCCCCTACCATACACCGCAATGTATTATATTGGTAGTAAATGACAGTAATGACAGTTACTCATAACTCAGTTCACTCAAAACAAGAAAACTGATAATCTGGACAATTTAAAGAATAATCGGCCCAATGCAACTATCTGCGTCCTCACTGATAACATTGTAACAGTCTAACCAGCCATTTACATCAATAATATATTGCGTCCTGCCAGCAAGGGGATATGGAGGAGTCCTGACCATAAGATCAGAAATCAGATTGATTACATTCTCATCAACAGAAGATTTCGAAATGCCTTAAAAGTCACACAAACTTTACCAAGAACCGACTGCAACAGCGACCATAGATTAATTTAAGCGATATACATATAGCATTAAAGAAGGTCAAATACACACACACACACACACACACACACACAAAACACAACATTTGATCTACGTGCACTGAAGAGTGAGGAGATAAAAAATTAATTCAACTTAGTGGTAAAGAACAGATTTGATGCATTGTCCGATCTGGAAATATTATTTCAAGATGTCAAAGATCAATGGTAAATATTAAAGAAATCAGTCAGTCAAGCTGCAGAAACAACTATCTCAAAAACGAAAATGATGGGCCGCAAGAAAAGGATGATGAGGGAAATCTTAAAGCTCATGGAAATTAGAAAATGTAACAAAAATAACTTTGAACAAAATGAAGAGATTCACATGAAAAATTAGGATATTGCGTACAGAGGCAAAAGAAGCATGGCTTGAGGACATTTTCAGGGAAATTAAAAACCAACAAAACACGTAGAATATATAATTAATGCACAAAAGAATTAATGACATCACTTGCAAAAAAACAAAAAAACAATCACATCAACAGGTTGCCTAAAAACCAAAGATGGCAAAATCATAATAGAAAAGATCAGATTGTACATGTGTGGTCAGTTTATGTGAAAGACCTTTATGATGATACACGAGTAAAACATTACGATGTTCGGAATAATAATGAAAGACCATCAATTTTGAAGAATACTCTAAACAAAATGAAAACTGGAGACTCCAGGTCCAGACAACATCACAACATAAATGATTAATGCCGTAGAAGAATATGGAATAGACCATGTCACCAGACTGCTGAACGCAATGTACGAGTATAATACTGGAGATATACCTCCTGAATTATGTAATTCTGTATTTATAGCCATCGCGAAGAGGTCAGGAGCTTTGGAATGTGATCAACATTGAACAATTAGTATAATGTGCAAAGTCACGAATATTTTGCTAAAAATCATCATGCAAAGAGTTAAGAAGGAAATACAACCCGAAAAAGGAGACGAAAAATGTGGATGTATAGAAGGCAAGAGTACAGTAAATGTTGTATTTATGTTGAGAACATTAACTGAACGTTCAATAGAAGTAAACAAAGATTTACGCATGTGCTTTATTGACTACAAAAAGGATTTCGATAAAGTGAGACACGTCGACATGATGAAGATGCTTATAGATTTACAAATTGATGGGAGAGATTTAGACTTGTTATAAAAACATATATTGGAAACAACAAACTGCTACAAAGATTGAAAATGAAGTAGGTCAATATCAGCCCATTAAGAGAGGAATGCAACATGGATGTGTAATGTCTCCAGATCGTTCTTCCTATACAGTGAAAACATCTTTCAGAAATGTAGATGATATGAGAGGAATTACCACTGGGGACGTAACATTAATAACATTAGATATACGGATGATACAGTATTGATTGCAGACCATGAGCAGGATCTGCAACATTTAGTAGATGCGGTTGTTGAACACAGTGAACAACTAGGGTTAGAATTAAATTGTAAGAAGACACAAATCACTGTCGTCACTTGGAAAAAGACATATCATAATGCAATATACATGTTAATGGGGATATTCTTAAACAAGTGAATCGGTACAATTATCTCAGAACAGTTATTACATCTGATGGGAGATACCTTGACGAGATTAAAACAAGAAACATTGGAAACATACTGGCCAAAGAAAATATTTCAATTGCAACAAGAAAAAGAACGAACGAACGAACGAACGAACGAACGAACAAACTTTATAAGAGCGTTGAAGTGCTACATAGAACCTGCACTTTTGTATGGATGTGAATCGTGGACAATGAGCAGACAAGCTGGAAAACATCTAATGGCTGTGGAAATGTCGTTTCCGAGGAAAATGCAAAGAATACCATAGACAGGCAGAAAAACCAATGACCAAGTCTGACAAGAAACAAATGAAAACAATAAACTGATTAGAGAATTTAAACGTAGACAGTCAATATTATTTTGGACACATTATGTGAAGAAATAAATTGGATAGCTTGGTGACAACTGGCAAGATTGAGGATAGAAGAACAAGGAAAAGGCAGAGAGAGAGAGAGAGAGAGAGAGAGAGAGAGAGAGAGAGAGAGAGAGAGAGAGAGAGAGAGAGAGAGAGAGAGAGAGAGAGAGAGAGAGAGAAGTAAATACCTAGATAGCATGGCCACGTGGTATGATCGAGACGAAAACACAAAGCTGATCCACGTCTCTAGTGATCGTGTGAGATGGCGAAACATTACCGCCCAGGCTTATCAGCATGGAACACGATGATAATAATGAACTTATATCAGTCACACAAACTCCGAGACACATTATGCGCCAAGCGCTCGCCACGTTGTAACATCATTATCAGTCCAGATATTTGCTATTTCACACACAACAAGTGATAGTATCGACATGAAATGTCATTGAAGTCCAACAGCTGCTGAATATTTGTACATTAAATGAACTTGAAAACACACATAAATGCGTTGTTACAAAGCAACTTCCCCACACCGCAGTTAACAAGATGGCATGTTACGTGGAGAAACTTGGCGGTATTGTCAACTCTACACTTGTTGGCCTCGCTTTGACTTTGTCCAAAGATGTGGGAATCCTGCAAGTTCTGCTTGATGCTCAGAAACCGCTGACATCTCACGAGATCGCTGGCAAGAGGGACTTGAAGGAAAGGTACGAGTGATAGTATATATTTCAGTCTTATATTTTGTCAAACTTATCGCAACGTGCTTATGTTTTATAATGTGGTATAATTAGTGTTGTTTGTCCATCAAGAATGATGATGACCAGTCATTTCATCCAGTGTGGTTGAAAATATGGAGCCGTGAGTTCTAAGATGGCTGATAAGGCCTATTTTGGCTCCAAATGTTCTTTGACAATGTGGGCAAAGAACGCTTGACGTTTCCTGAGGAAGATCTCCTGCAGTGGTTTTTCTGTCCAAAATTATTTTCACAGCTCTCGCAGTTCTATTTGCTTCACACGTGACTGCACCCTTGCTTAATGATGCCACGAATTTCGGTCTTTGGCAGAAGTCTCCAAGTGTCATGATGAATTCCAAAAGCGTTTAGTAAGATCTTCAGGGTGTCTACAAAATCGTTTCCTCTGGCCGCCTTGAAAGCGTTTACCACAACGCAGCTGGAAGTAAAAATATCTTTTAGGGAGCTTGTGATCTGCATGCGAGTCAAGTGACCAGACCAGCGAATCTGATTCTTCATTAGTAGTGTGTGGATACTGGGCATGGGCGCTCTTTCTAGGACTTCAGTGTCTGAGATCTTGTCTTGCCATTTAATCTTCAATAGCTTCCTAAGGCAGACTGTGTGGAAGTGGTTTAATTTCCTAGCGAGTCGCTGGTAAACAGTCCAGGTTTCACAAGCAAATAACAGTATGGATAATACGACTGCTTTGTAGACTGTAAACTTTCTTTGCAGGCTTATTCCATGTCAATTCCACACATTCTTGTACAGTCTGCCAAAGGGCACACTGGCCTTTGAGATTCTTGCATTCACTTCATCATCAATTGTGGCAGCTTGTGACACAGTGCTGCAAAGATAGGTGAATTTGTCCACAACACTTAGTCTATGACCATTCACTTTGATATTCGGCACAGTGTGATTAATCCTCGGAGCTGGCTGGTACATAACTACAGTCTTCTCCAAGTTGATATTGAGCCCAAAGTTGGCACAGGCATGTGAGAAAGCTGAAACGTTGCGTTGCATGTCTGCCTCTGAATTGGCATATAGAGCGCAATCATCAGCAAACAGCAGTTCTGTGACTGTGTCGCTGGTAGTTTTGGTTTTAGCTTTCAGTATTCTGAGATTGAGCAACTTTCCATCCATGTGCTAGTCGATGTCTATTGTAGTGTCATTGTTCTCGAAGGCATTCGTCAGCATAGAGAAAAACATGAGGCTGAACAGTGTTGGTGCCAGGACGCATCCTTGCTTCTCTCCATTGGTGACAGGAAAGGGTTCAGACAGTTCACCATTTTCCTGTACTCTTGCCTGCATGCCGTCATGAAATAGCCGCACTATTTGGACAAACTTTCGTGGACAGCCATATTTTGCCATAATCTTCCACAGTCCTTCTCTGCTGATTGTATCAAAAGCCTTGGTAAGATCAATGAAAGTGGAGAACATTTCGCAGTTCTGTTCCTGACATTTCTCTTGCAGCTGCCTTGCAGCAAAACTCATGTCAACAGTTTCTCGTTCTTTCCTGAAGCCACACTGACTCTCAGGAAGAATACCTTGGTCGAAATGGGCTGTGAGGCGATTGGGAAGAATTATGGCGAGTATCTTCCCTGCAATTGAGAGCAAGGAGATGCCTCGGTAGTTGTCACATGATTAGCGGTTTCCTTTACAAACTTAAAGGTGTGATTAGTAATGCACCAGTAAAGACATTGCAGATCATGTTTATATAGCTTTGCGGACATTTATAGACCGTACTGTGGATTGATTGATTGATTGATTGATTTAGGAACCGACATCACAGCATTCGGGACATTCCCATAAGCGCTCGTTACTGTGGAAAGAGTAGATAACGAAAGTAAGGTGTTGCCAGGTAGACGTGTGACTATGTAGGCTATTTAATATACACACACACTCATCTGTGTCACACACACACACACAAACACACACACACATATATATATATATATATATATATATATATATATATATATATATATATGTGTGTGTGTGTGTGTGTGTGTGTGCAGAGCGCTTAATGTAAACCTATTCTCATTCTTATGGTTTGTGGATTATTCAAAAGCATTTGACTGTGTACAGCATCAGAAACTTTGGGAAATCATGAGGAATATGGGTTACCCATCACATGCAGTACAACTGATAAAATGCTCTATCTAGACCAACAAGCAGCGGTTAGAATAGATGGCGAGACATCAGACGGGTTTGACTTCAAGCAAGGAGTCTGTCAGGGATGTGCGTTGCTCCTTATTTGTTTGATTATTTGGTTATTTCGGGATTTGAAATTTAAATATTGAGCACAACCCACTACTGGCAACGCTGATCGTAATCCGGTATGAACCTAAGGCTTATCCACGTCAATATGGAAGCACTATACCTTATTTGTTTAACCTGTACACCGAAAATGTAATGAGAAATGTCAGAGATGATATAACCAGGGAGCAGTATGATGCCGTAAATATAGGTATTCATGAAATACCAGAGATAGAGATTCGATATGCTGATGATATAGTATTACTATCCACATCACAGAATGGTATAGGAAATCCAATAACCTCAACCCAAAGGAATAGTGAAAAACCACAACTTATATCTTAACATAGCAAAAACAAAGATAATGCATACAGATAAAAGAACTTTGGGGAAAGAAATATACATTAATGGGGAAAAATTGGAGGTGGTGGAAAATTTCGAGTATCTTGGCTCATTGATTACCAACACCAGTGACACAATGAAAGAAATTAAAAGACGAATATCTATTGCTCGTCAAAGATTAAAACAACTGTATACATTATGGAGTGGGACAGATAGGACCACACAAAAAAGTAAATTTGTAAGAACATGCACCTCCCCAATGCAGCATACGCCTGTGAGACCAGGACACTTATTAACAAACTGAACAGCGCATGAATACCTTTGAATATAAATGTTATAGACGTGCTCTAAGAATATTTTAAATAAAGAAAAGAACAAATCCATCCATACTTCAAGAGTTGAATATTAGAGAGGGTTGGCTATTACAGACGATAAAACAAAGAAAATTGAAATATTTTAGTCACTTGAAACGTCATGAAAGTTTGGAGAGAACAATAACGGAAGGATATATGCAGGCTTGTCCATGACACACACACACACACACACACACACACACACATACACACACAAACACACAACAACAACAGCAACCAAACACACATACACACACGAACGGACATATATATACACACACACACAACAACAACAGCAACCAAACACACATACACACACGAACGGTCACACACACACACACAGACACACACACACACACACACACACACACACACACACACACACACCTTTGCACAGTCACGGAATACTTATCATATTTTACATGTTTCATTGTTTCTTTTGTTTTGGTTATAAACGGACTGACCCTTTGACCCAACTGAAATAATTAACAGCAAATATGGAGAACCAATAAGTGAACAAAAACAAATCCTAACAAGATGGAAGCAATATTTCAAACAACTTCTAAACATCCCATCAGATGTCACTGCAATTCAAGAAACCTACACAGATGTCACCGAAGAACTAGAACCAGACATACTAAAAGAAGAAATTATTGAATCCATCAGATTAGCCCCATTGAACAAATCACTGGGACAGGATGAAATACCAAATGAACTAATTAAAGCAGCAAGAGAAGTAGGAACAGCTTGGCTGCATAGACTATTCAACCATGTTTGGGTAAAATAATAGACACCACGAGACTGGGGAAATGCCATAATTATCCCAATTTGGAAAACCAGAGGCAGCAAACGAGACTGCACACAATACAGAGGCATTTCACTGTTGAGTCATACTGGGAAAATATTTTGCAAAATTCTTGAAACAAGATTACGAACTACTTTAGAACCCCAGCTAAGCGAAACACAACTTGGATTTAGGAAAAAACAAAGGATGCACAGATGCCATTTTTGTTCTTAGACAACTTATAGGAAAATCAATCAAATTCAATGAAACACTCTACTTAGCCGTTGTCGACCAAGAAAAGGCATTCGATAGAGGAGACAGAAACAAGCTGTGGGAAATCCTTAAACAATATGGAGTGAGTACACATCTAACAAACCTTTGTAGAAGTTTATACAACAAAAATGAATGCATAGTGAGAGCAACTGGAGGACACTCAGAACCCTTCACCATAAGATCTGGAGTACAACAAGGTTTTGTCCTGTCCCCTCTCTTGTTCATAACATATATAGACAACATATATAAAGAAACCAGCCAAACAGAGACAGCAAGAATACCGCATGACAAGAACACAGAAGAAGAAGCATCTGTAAATCTACCCATTAGAGAACTCCTATTTGCGGACGACCAAGCACTAATAGCAAAATCAGAAGCTGAACTACGAGACCACATGAATAGTCTAAACGAAATGTGTAGGGAACATAACATAAAATTAGCACAAGCAAAACAGGGGTAATGACCATAACTAAAGAAGAACAAACAATAACAATTCACCTAAACGAACATCCCTTGAAACAAGTAAAGAGTTTCAAGTACCTAGGAAGTATAATATCATCAAATGGCAGATCAGAAGACGAGATCGAAAATAGGTGCAATAAGGCAAATCAACTCACTGGAAAAATAGCACCAATACTAAAGAACAAACATGTATCAATAACTACTAAGAAAGCACTTTACAACACAATTTTCCTACCAACTCTATGCTACCAATGCCAAACCTGGACAATGAGAGAAAAAGAGAAAAACAAAATCACAACAACAGACATGAGATTCCTGAGAAGAATACGCAACGTATCAAAAAGAGATAAGATCAGAAATGAAGAAAACACGACTAAAGTGGGGGTTAAAGCAGCGCTAGATTTTATTAGAAAGCAGAAAGTCAAATGGTTTGGCCATGCAAGTAGGTTACCAGTCAACAGCATACCTTAACAAGCAATGATGTACAGACCAGATAGAAACAGAGGAAGAGGCCGACCACGTAAACGCTGGACGGAGGGAATAGCAGAGTCCATGGGAATATCGATATATGAAGCCCATAATCGGGCACTCTCACGATGTTTATACTTCACCTCGACACCGCAAGGTACAAGAGGAACATAATGAGATGAGATGAAAGTTTTGGTTTATATTTCAGCCTTATGATGAATACCTGTTCATGTTTTTGAATTAACTGATTATAATGTTACTTGGTTTCATAAAACAGGCAGATTCTAAACACGTGCGATATATTCTCTAACTTATGCGTACAATCTGTCAAAAACGGTGTTTTCGACATATTGTATGCCAAATAGTTGTTCCGTTAACACATTTTATTTTTCGCATATCCGCTACAGGACATTGCTATCAACTCCAGGATTTTTCAGCTGCCGTTGATGCCTTGGCAAGATTATGCTCAGTAGTTTGCCATTGCTTTCTGAATGACCGGCTCACATACCCTGTAAGTAACCAACGCGACGCGATCCGCTACCGAATCTCGCGCAGCTGCATCACCCACGTGAATATACGGGATTACGGAGAAAGTCCTTAAACCCTAGGTCAGGGAGACCGGCAGTTAAAAGAACTCCATTTGGTTATGTTACCAATTTCTTCTCATAAAGTTGCTATGTTAACCGTTTCGTTTCTTGAAACTTGTTATTTTAATCGTTTCTTTCCTATTGAGTTGGTTTTTTAAGCTTGTCTCTCTCAGACCGGCTCTATGGCGAAGGTGTAACGGACGCAGTTCATAATCCCACATACCACTTTCGAAACACATTTGCAGGCGACTTAGCAGACCGCCTTTCGTTGTGTTTTTATAAAACGGTATGAGTGCCGGTCGTTCAGAAAGCAATGGCAAGCTACTGAGTGTTAATTTGTCAAGAAATCACAAACAGTTAAAATGCTGGCGTTGACTGCAATGTCCCTCAAACAATATCCCCCACCAACACAAACCTCCCACCAACACAAACCCCCACCCCCACCAACCCACACATAACACGCATACACATCCCCACCCACACACAAATAATACCAACCCATACACACATCCCCACACAATCCCCCCAATCACGAACTCATCCCTCAACCACTCACACCCACACATTCCGCACCCACCCATCAACACATACCTCCCCAACCTTCCTACCCAAACTTACACACCCCAACCACCCAGCCAAACTCACACCCCCACCCTCACACATCCCTCACCCTCCCGAACACCCCACACCTAACCACATCTCCACCACCTACCAATACACACATTCCTCACCCACCCACACATCTCCCCACACATCTCCCATCCACCCACACATCCTCTCTCCCATCCTCAACACCCTCACATATATCCTCCACCCACCCACACTTACCCCACCAACACACATCCTACCCACACAGACATAATCCCCACTCACACACACATATCCTCCACACCCCGACACTCACACATCCCTCACCCACCCACACACACACACATTCCCCACCCACACAACCCAAACCCACCAACAACACACACTTCCAACCATTCCACATTCACACACATCCCACACCCACACACACACACATATTCCACACCCACACGCACATCCTTCACCCATCACACATCCCCCACACACAATCGCTCCATATATACATCCTCCAGACATACATCACACACATACACACACAGACACACATCCCCACATACACATTCACACACACACATCCTCACATCTAAACACATACATGATGCCTCACATAATCATTGAAACTAGTATGCATCATGCACTATTGATGAATGAAAGATGAGTTATTGGAAGGGCCGAATGTAAGACGGGCCTGCGTGCCCAATTTGTAACCCTTTTAAAATAAAGTTGAATTGAATTGAATTGTCTCATAGTCACTCTCTCACTCACACTCTTTCTCACTCACTCTCTCACCCACACTCTCACTCACACACACAGTGAAGAATGACAGTGAAGTATGATACCCGTAGGTGGCTTATGGAGGCATATATTCGGTATGGAGTAAGTATTGAAAGAGTTTTCGGTTGAATGTGTAGGGACTCATTGGTGTTTTCGGATCTGGTGGAAGGCTATTCTACAAGTGAGCACCAGAATACGCGAAACATGGTTTATATAAGTCCAATCTAGGCTTCGAAATATGCAATAATTTTAAGCGCTTACTGGTCATTGCATTAGATTGAATTAACGATAGAAGATATTCTGGGGAATTTTCAGATATAATTTTATTGACTAATTTGGCTGTGTTAAAAAGGGAACGCCTTTGAAGTGGTAGAAGTTTTAGATGACTGTATAACTTATTACTTTCAACGTGCTTTATGCCAAAAACAAGACGTATAGCGCACTTTTGAAGAGAACACAGTCGTTTCATATTAGATTTAGGGCTACCATCCCAGACTGTGGAACAATAATCAATAGGGATTGGATATAGGATGCATATAATATTTTTCGTGTGCTTTAATCTCGGTCTCTGTGGCTAAGGACTTGCGAACGCGGTTTATAAGCCCGTATATCCGGGTTCAAAACACAGCGGTGCTGGTTTTTTCGAAAATGTATAGGAGCTGGTCGTTCAGAAAGCAATGGCAAACTACTGAACGTAAAATCTGCCCAGGAATCACGAACAGAGAAAATGCTGGGGTTGACTGCAACGTCCGGTGAAGTACACGCAACTTCATTTTTTTTTAAAATCAAGAAAGTGCTGAATTTTAGCAAGTTGGTAAACTTCTTGTGCTATTCTCTTGGTAAGGACGTGAACATGATAGCTCCAGTTTAAATGTCTGTCAATTAAAAGACCTCATGATTTGTGATCATTTACATGAACTATAGGTGACGTGTTCATGTGGAGCTCGAGGAGTGCTCCAGTTATGGCTAGGGTCTGTAGTTTGTGTCTGGTCGTTATTAGCATGGATTTGGTTTTGTCGATGTTAATAATTATGCGGTTTTCATTGCTCCATCTACTAAGGTTATCATGTTCGTTGTGTAAAGAACTCTCTAAGTCACTACGGTTCTCTTGACTAGTGTATATAGTGCAGTCGTCTGCAAATGGATCACACGAAGTATTGAGGTATAAAGGAAGATCGTTAATATAAACTGCAAAAAGCAGCGGACCTAGTATTGAGCCCTGAGGCACACCAATATTAAGTTGCGTGGGTCTTGATAGACAGTTATTGAAGGACACTACTTGTTGTCTGTCAGATAAAAATGACGTAATTAGGTTCACCATATTGGTGATAGTCTTCATTTTTTTTTAATTTTCTCATTAAAATATCATGATATACCGTATCAAAAGCTTTTTTAAAGTCTACAAATACTGCTCCACAAATGTTGCCATTGTTTATACAAAGATGCCAGTTATCGGTCATTTTTGTTAGAACACTATGGCAAGAATATTTAGGTCGAAACCCAGATTGATTGTCAATTATTAAATCGTTGTTAATTAAATGATGTAATATTATTTTTATGTAAGTGTTTTTCTAATGGCTTTGATAACGACGATTGTAAGGAAATAGGTCGATAATTGCCCAAGACGCTATTATCAGTTGAACCATTTTTAAGTAGAGGATAAACTTTAGCAATTTTAAAGGCAGATACAAAGTAGTGTTTGGACAGGCACTGGTTATATATGAACTTTAAGGACTCACTAATAATTGGTGAAAGCACAGCGAAGAATTCTATTACTGATACCATCTAGGCCTTCTGAATGTGTTGCTTTGAGATTTGAGAGATATTTATATACTTCTGCAACAGACATCAAGGGGATCTCGGGGGGGGGGGGAAATATTTCTAGAGCACTCCCCTCAAAGAATGATGACAGTGAACTTAAACTACATGCTGAGTCTGGTATTGAGGACTTTAGATTCTCTATTTATGATTAAAAGAAACAACGGAAATTCTCACATGTTATAGTGCTTTGTATAGCTAACTCTGAAGAGTGTTTCTTGTTGGTTAGCGAGTTAATAGCCTCCCATATATTTGTGTTATTTGATTTATCTGCAATCACATTTTTAAAATGATCTTTCTTTATCCTACGAATTTCATATTTAACTATTTTTCTTAGCCTGAAGTAATTGATAAAATCTTTATTTGTGTGTGCTGTATCTCGTTCTCTCATGATTTCGAGAAATTCTCTATTGACCCATGGTGATTTATATTGATTCTTCACTCCAACTTCTTTGACTGGCACATGTTTATCAAATACATTGTAGACTGTCTTTGTCCAGTACGCTAATGCATTATCCGGATCAGGAAGTTGGTAAACATGTTCAAGGGCTGTATTTTTAAATCGTCTAAAAATAAATGTTGGTTGCGAGCTTTAACATTTCTAAATTTGATGCTTAAATGTTTATTTTTTAAGAGTTTTGAACCCAATTTTCGACCATGTATAACATATTGGGTAATGGTCACTAACTGCACTAACAGGAACATAACATTAAATAATATTAACTGGACAGGTAAGATATATATGATCAATTATAGTTGAGGAGGTGTCTGTAACCCTTATAGGACGGTTTATTAGTTGTTTGAAATTGTAGGATAGAATGACATCGTCCCATGTCTGGTTGGATTTAGTAATGCCTATGTTAAAGTCACCAAGTATCATAACATCTCTACCTGCTGTAAACACTCTATCCATCATTGTAGTGAAGCAGTCATACCAGCTGTAGGCGGCAGAAAGATTCCTAAATAGGTATCCAATGAGAAGCGGTTGTTCGCTGACTGGCTTCACTTCTAAGCAAACACATTCTATCTCTACTGACTCGAGATCACTTCTACGGGAATAGTTGAGGGAATTGGAAATGTATACAGCAATACCTGTCTCTAATTGCTGATTTGCATCTCTCATAATTACTTTAAACCCCTTAAGAGATATTTCGGAGTCGGTTATTATGACGTTAAGACGACGTTCTGTGAACCCAAACACATAGAACTGTTTAGACAGTATCACTGAGAGCTCAGGTAGTTTATTGAGCAAACGACATATGTTGATATGGCCTATATATAGACCATTTTTGTTGAGCCACTGATCGTGATTGGCAAACATTACATAGTGAAAGGAAGATGTCGCTTGTGGTATAAAATCACAGAGTGTTTGAACCTTTATTTAGTAGTAGTTCAGGCTGTTAGAGGGGTTAGGAAAATGTCTTTGCTGGAGTGACATCATGAAAGCTTGGTGCAGGACTGCAGGATTGTACCACATTAGCTGCTGAAGTTGACGGTTCCACTGATAGGAGTGTAGATTGCCACCCAGTGAGGGACGACTGCCATTAGTGTCACTGAAAGTGCCTACATTGGACGCGGACATCGGGGGTGCAGCACCATTGTATAACAGTGTCCCCTTTGATATGATAGAGGGAGACTGCTTTATAGGCAAGACAGGAAACAAAGTATCGTAGTTAGCAACATTGGGAATGAAGCATAAGTTGCTATTCCCGGAAGGTGTTCCTGGGGTATAGACAAGGGTGGTGTGGGAAGAGAGGAGGGTTTTCTGAACATTGAGAGATGGCTGTTGTTGGAGGAGAAGCTCGGTTTACTCCTGTAATTGGTGCTAGTTGTTGTGCACGGTCAGGATATTTTATGTTCTTCTCTAGTATGCTACTTCCTAGCTTGGAACAATGTATTTGATCCCTGTATAGTTTTTGTCTTCGGAGCTCCTGATTTCGATGTAAAGAACGGGGTATTATTAATGATATTCATGTTATTATCTTTACGAAATGTGTGTGTGTGTGAGTTCTTCACATTATATATATATATATATATATATATATATATATATATATATATATATATATATATATATACTGTTGTTGCCACTGCTCATTGTCGTCTTTCTTCTGTTCTTGTTTATTGCAGCTTGTTTGTGTTGGTTGTTGATACCCAGTAGCTGCTGAGGTCTTTGATTCCTGGTCTGCTGCTGTAGAGTCTGCACTTAAGGCCTGGAACCTGTTGATGATATGCACATCAATGTGGTACATGGATGGTGTGCGTTCCACAGGTTTAGTGGTAGTGATCTGACCCGTAGAAACTGTCTGTATGTCATTTTGCGATGAACATTCACTGGTCATACACATCTCTCAGCACCATGGATACTTTCTGTTTGTGTACTTTTATCAAATGACTGTGCACTCTTTTTTTTCAAGGCATGGATTGTTGCTTTAGAAGTCCTTCTCTTCTTTAAGGAGGCGAATTTATGTTTGAAGACGAGCGTTTTCTTTTTGAAACACGCCAATAATATTAGCAGTGTTGTCAGAAATAAAATCTTATTAGCCTGTCCTCCAAAGCCTCGATGAGTTCACGAATGGCATTATTGTTGTGTGGTTTGGCAGAAGAAATATGGTCTAAATGTAATATGTGAGTCTGTTCAGAGTGGGCTGGTGAAGTGTGATGTTCGTCCAGCGTGGGTTCAGTGTCTTCTTGTTCACTGAGCCACATGTTTGAAGTTGGCGATGAAGAATTCCGACGTTTCGGTGGCGTGTTCGTTAATTTTTGTCCCTCCTTCTCTTTGTTTGTAATTTCATGCCGCTTGGATACAGTAGACTACCGCAAGTTGGACGTAATTTTAGCAATATATGCAGCACTAGCAGGCAGGAAGTAAACAAAAGTACGGCGCTTTTCTGTAAAGCGTGCTTGGAGATTTATCGCGCCCTGGCCACGCAACGTTAAATCACACGTTGTCTGTAATTGATAACTGGTAATTCTAAAATGAATGCTCTTACTGTTCACATTTCACAAAGAAATCCTAGATTCAATAAATAAACAGTCACATAAACTTGACATATTGAGTTGTATGTAGATCCAGTTTTTTTTTTAAAAGAACACAATGATATACACAGCATCACGATTGAATTAGGTAAGACTTTGATAAATTATTTAAACATCGGGAGAGCTGGGAAAACACGTCCACCCGTAGCCGGAAACGAAAGATGAAACTTTTAGACAAATGTGGCACCAGGAAATCTAACAAACTAAAGTAATGTCTTGCCCTAGTCAGATATGTCCGAGAACTGTTGGGCAGCCTGGCTACAGCTGAAGTCATCCACATGTCCACCAATGGAGCAGGGTTGCTGGTGTATCATCTAGAGGAGGATGAGAAGCAAGCATTCAGAACTGAGTTGACGGCCTTTGTTTCATATCCATTGTCAATGATGAAAGCGTATGACAACATTAAGGCTTGTGTCAGCAGTCGAGGTCCATACGGTAAGTTAGTACAATGAGATGATTGATTGATTGATTGGTTGAACTGCATTTTGTAAATGGTCACAAATTGAGCACGCAGGCCCGTCTTACATTCGGCCCTTCCAATGACTCATCTTTCGTTCATCAACAGTGCATGATACATTTACATAGGAAAAAAACAAACATTGTCAATTGAATGTTGTAAACATAAACAATGCATATTACCATGTTATGAGACAAGCAGACACAAGTGCACACGTACATTCTTCGAAACACACATACCTGTATACATACTTACATCATTTGCACAAACTCACAGTTATGCACTCACTCGATAACACACAAATGCACACTTCCTCGCATATACATATACTCAAGCATAATCACAAACTCAATCACAAATGTTTACTATGCACACACACACACACACACACACACACACACACACACACACACACACACACACACACACACGCGCACACACACAAACAAACACACACATACACAAATCTCCCCACACATTTCCCAACACAATCTCGCCACACATCCCCCAACACACATCTCCCCACACATCCCCCACACACTTAACCCAACACACATCTCCCCACACTTCCCCCAACACACATCTCCCCATCATCCCCCAACACACATCTCCACACACATCCCGAACACACATCCTCCCACACATCCCACAACACACAGATCTCCACACATCCCCCAACACAATCTCCCTACACATCTCCCCACACACCCCCCCCCAACAAACATCTCCCTACATATCCCCCAACATACATCTCCTCACACATTTCCCCAACACACATCTCCCAACACACATCTCCCCACACATCCCCCAACACACATCACCCCACACATCCTCTACACACTTAACCCAACACACATCTCCTGACACATCCCCCAACAAACACCTCCCCACACATCCCCCAACACACATTTCCCCAACACACATCTCCCCTCATATCCCTTAAAATACATCTCCCCACACATTTCCCTAACACACATTCCCCAACACACATCTCCCCACACATCCCCCAACACACATCTCCCCACACATACCCCAACACATCTCCCCACACATCCCTATACACAACCTGCATTCGAGACGTGTTCCTGTACGATAGTTCACTGAGTAATTACCATGGGGTGATTAATCGTCTCAGCGACTTCTCGTATCTATATACACTAGTTTTCTCTATACAACCCCCTTTAATGTAACACGTATCACAACATGTTTATACCATATTATCAACTTGTAAGTCATAACTGTGACACAGCTCTACTTCAGAGTTTCCACCATCCATTTGTGTTTGGAACAAATCTACATTGTGTTTTGCACTGAATCTGATAATTTGTATATCTAATTGCTCACCAGAAAGAGGCAGTTATCATCTTTTGGCCACATTATGAGAAGACACAAACTGGAACATGTTGTGACAACCGGAAAGACTTGCGGATAGAAAGTCAGAGGAAGACTGTGAGAGAAAATTCTTCGCGGTCTGGTATATCATGGAAGAGAGTCAACACAAGAATTGATCCTGCCGTCGGAGATTGCAATTCGCGGAGAAACACTATAGCCCACGCCAGTCCGCAAGTCACCTGATGATGATGAATTGCTTCCACTTTCCTGTGCACTTATATTGTTATTATTATTGCCATTGTGAAGACAGAAGGCACAAACATTATGTTGCATCATCTTATTGTCTGATATATTTCGATGCCTCTGGTCGGATCCACACTGCAGTGTCATATAAATAACATGCATTATACTTTGGTTGAACTACTTAAAACACATGTTCACTGATATAGTTGGAATGTAAAGCATTCACGGTGTATTTTTCTGCACCTTGAGCCCCGATTCTTATAGAGAATCGAACATATGCACCACGATGTGCAGGGCTGCCATTCTGATCCCTCGAAAAACCGACTCTCGTGTGGTGAAATTAATAGCATGTAACTGTCAGCCTTGTCGGCGCCGGTGGCTGAGTGATTAGTGACAGTCAGGTTTCACTTCCCCGATGTATCGAAATCAATCACGTACGATTTGGAAGCAGACCGCTTACATTGATTACCAAGATCTGATGAGTTTGCTGTCGAAAATTCAATGACAAAATAAAGTTTTCGTATATCCTTTACAGGACATTGCTGTCAACCCCAAAACTTTTCCTTGCTTGTGATTTCTTTGCAAGTTTACGTTCAGTAGCTTGCCGTTGTACCGGAACTCATACCACTGTATGAAAACCAAGTAACGGCGGTCTGCTGGCAAATCGCTCGCAGCTTTGTTTCGAACGCGACATGCGGGATTACGAATTGCGTCCAAACCCCTTTTTCACAGAGCCGGCAATTCTAAACTAATGAAAGTGAATCATAAAGAGTCAATAAATGTAGAGGTTGATTGCAACATTCTGTAAAGGACAAGAATTAACTTTAACTGTGATCTTGGGCTGCATCATCAGGGATGACAGAGAAAGTGCCAGACAGTTACAGCTTTAAACAAAACAATGTATGACGAGACCCAGTACAATGACACGCTAACAAACAATGAGCTGTCTACAGAAGATGGCAGTGCAAACATATGGACACAATGACCTGTCTACAGAAGATGGCAGTGAAAACACATGGACACAATTAGCTGTCTACAGAAGATGACAGTGCAAACACGTGGACACAATGAGCTGTCTACAGAAGATGTCAGTGAAAACACATGGACACAATGACCTGCACACAGAAGATGTCAGTGAAAACACATGGACACAATGAGCTGCCTACAGAAGATGACAGTGCAAACACGTGGACACAATGAGCTGTCTACAGAAGATGACAGTGCAAACACATGGACACAGTGAGCTGTCTACAGAAGATGACAATGCAAACACATGGACATAATGAGCTGTCTACAGAAGATGACAGTGCAAACACATGGACACAATGAGCTGTCTACAGAAGATGAAAGTGCATACACATGGACACAATGAGCTGTCTACAGAAGATGACAGTGAAAATACATGGATACAATGAGCTGTCTACAGAAGATGACAGTGCAAACACGTGGACACAATGACCTGTCTACAGAAGTTGACAGTGAAAACACATGGACACAATGACCTGTCTACAGAAGATGACAGTGTAAACACGTGGTCACAATGACCTGTCTACAGAAGATGTCAACGCAAACACATGGACACAATGACCTGTCTACAGAAGATGACAGTGCAAACACATGGACACAATGACCTGTCTACAGAAGATGACAGTGGAAACACGTGGACACAATGACCTGTCTAAAGAAGATGACAGTGCAAACACGTGGACACAATGACCAGTCTACAGAAGACGACAGTGCAAACACATGGACACAATGAGCTGTCTACAGAAGATGACAGTGCAAACACGTGGACACAATGAGCTGTCTACAGAAGATGACAGTGAAAACACATGGAAACAATGACCTGTCTACAGAAGATGTCAGTGAAAACACATGGACACAATGACCTGTCTACAGAAGATGTCAGTGAAAACACATGGACACAATGAGCTGTCTACTGAAGATGGCAGTGCAAGCACGTGGACACAATGAGCTGTCTACAGAAGATGACAGTGGAAACACGTGGACACAATGAGCTGTCTACAGACGATGACAGTGCAAACACATGGAAACAATGAGCTGTCTACAGAAGATGTCAGTGAAAACACATGGACACAATGACCTGTCTACAGAAGATGTCAGTGAAAACACATGGACACAATGAGCTGTCTACAGAAGATGACAGTGAAAACACATGGATACAATGAGCTGTCTACTGAAGATGGCAGTGCAAACACGTGGACACAGTGACCCGTCTACACAAGACGGCAGTGCAAACACATGGACACAATGAGCTGTCTACAGAAGACGGCAGTGAAAACACATGGACACAATGAGCTGTCTACAGAAGATGTCAGTGAAAACACGTGGACACAATGACCTGTCTACAGAAGATGTCAACGCAAACATATGGACACAATAACCTGTCTACAGATGATGACAGTACAAACACATGGACACAATGAGCTGTCTACAGAAGATGTCAGTGAAAACACATGGACACAATGACCTGTCTACAGAAGATGACAGTGCAAACACGTGGATACAATGACCTGTCTACAGAAGATGTCACCGCAAACACATGGACACAATGACCTGTCTACAGAAGATGTCAACGCAAACACGTGGACACAATGAGCTGTCTACAGAAGATGGTAGTGCTGCAAATACATTGACACCATGACTGTCTACAGAAGATGGTAGTGCAAACACATGGACACAATGCCCTTTCTACAAAAGATGACAGTGCAAACGCATGGACACAATAATGCCTTGAATAAAAGACTATTGAAGAAACCATCTTGTATTAAACTTCAGAGCACTGCAGGATCAATATCATCACGTAGCTCTACATTAGCATCACGTCGATCTCATTACTATTGCTGAAAAGACTCTCGATCACCGACCGTCTGTATTTCCTCAAGAATGATCATACCCTGGACGACTTCCTACCCTGTGTAAGGTGATAAATAAATACAAATGTGCTGTTTAGCGCCCATAGGAGTACAGAGAGAGAGAGAGAGAGAGAGAGAGAGAGAGAGAGAGAGAGAGAGAGAGAGAGAGAGAGTGAGAGAGAGAGAGAGACTAGCTGACACATTAGACAACAAAGAGTTGAAAGCTATAGATACCGACTTGCATTCGAACCTGTCACCTGACGACTGTGCTTCGCTGCAGAAACTGTGTACTTTGACGCATGACCAATATATTTGTTCCTGCAGCGCTGTTGTGATTGGAAGGTAACAGGGTAAATCCCGGACGGTAACTATAGCTTTAAATGTTATATTGTCTAGTACGTCCTGTAGTGTATACTTCCTTCTTCTACGTCTCTGAGTGTCAACCAATACATGTGTGTTTATTAATGAACTGTCCTGGGGGAATTAAATAAAGGGTTCCCCATTTGATATTGCTGATATGTTGTGTCGACCGCCATGTTTGTAAGGCATTGTCTCGTCTCCCTGAACATGCCACCTAGATCTGTAATCTCTGAGCTACTATCCTGTTTAATGTAACCAGATATGTTAGATTCTGACATTATGCTCCAGTTCTCTTCAAAGTTCAAATCTCTTAGAATTTGACAATATGTTTCTTCTTGATCCACAATACTGTCAGAATTTATTTTTCCCTTTCTCGAATAGCATGATTTATTTTGTTTTAAAGTTGGTATGCGTGGTTTGTCAACAGTATGTTTCATTTTAGAGTCGGTATGCGTGGTTTGTCAACAGTATGTATTGTTTCGAACAACAGGCAGCAGATTTAACAAAGAACTTCACGATTCTTTAGAGGAATTCGGCCTGTACCATATTGACACATACGTGGACACCATGTTGAGATGTGTTGACGGTCTGAAGCCAAAACTGGGTAAGCCATCCACATGTATACACATTATATATTATTTGTAATTATATATTATTATATATTATATATTATAAATTATAAATTATATATTATTGTATACATGTCTTTTGGTGTTCTTGTATGTATAGCAGACCCGTTAGCGAAGTTGATAGAAAACTGCGCCGATGATATGGTGAACGTTTGGACGCAAGCTCGAGGCGTGGGCAGGTGGCCAGCAGCAGTCGTGGACAGTTGGACCATATATGCCTCCGTGCACTAAAGCCTACAACATGTGATGGGTCATCTATTCCTCCGTGCACTAAAGCCTACAACATGTGATGGGTCATCTATGCCTCCGTGTACTAAAGCCTACAACATGTGATGGGTCATCTATGCCTCCGTGTACTAAAGCCTACAACATGTGATGGGTCATCTATGCCTCCGTGCACTAAAGCCTACAACATGTGATGGGTCATCTATGCCTCCGTGCACTAAATCCTACAACATGTGATGGGTCATCTATGCCTCCGTGTACTAAAGCCTACAACATGTGATGGGTCATCTACGCCTCCGTGCACTAAATCCTACAACATGTGATGGGTCATCTATGCCTCCGTGTACTAAAGCCTACAACATGTGATGGGTCATCTATGCCTCCGTGCACTAAAGCCTACAACATGTGATGGGCTATCTATCTCTCCGTGCACTAAATCCTACATGTGATGGGACCATTACATCACAGACCATCATATAGAAATTGCTTCAGGACAGTGTTGCTGTTATGTTGTGTAACATGTGATAACGCTAGCTCTGCGTTACGGCGAAAAGACTATAGCGCAAGTAGGTTAGTTTTTAACAGTTAATGTGGAGAGTCGTCCTGCACTCAGGACAAATCTACTACTGTACCATGATGCTCAGCATATGTCAAATGGAGTGAACTGGAACATGACAGAAACCCTTTCAACGATTGGGGAGCAGCGGTAGTGCAGTGGCTAGGGCCTGGCCTGACGTCTGGGTGGTCACGGGTCAATCCTCGCTGGGATCAATTCGAATGTTGAATATTGACCTGGCCTCTCATAGGGACCCAGGTTAACTTGTGGGAATGTCCCGAGTGCTATCATGTGGGATCTTGACTCAACTCAACTCAGCTTAATTCAGCTCAATTCAACTCAACTCAACTCGACTTAGATTAGCTCAACTCAACTCAGCTTAATTCAGCTCAACTTAACTTAACTTAACTTAACTTAACTTAACTTAATTCAACTCAACTCAGCTTAGCTTAACTCAACTCAACTCAACTCAACTCAACTCATCTAAACTCGACTCAACTCAGCTTAGCTCAACTCAACCCAACTCAAATCTACTTAGCTTAGCTCATCTCATCTCAATTCAGCTCAACTCAACTCAGTTTAGCTCAGCTCATCTCAACTCAGCTCGACTTAGCTCAACTCATCTGAACTTAATTCAGGTCAGCTCAACTCAACTCAACAGATTACTCGCTGCGTTAGCTAAGATTGGCATCAATGTTTACACCTACATTCTGCTTCCGCTGTGCACATACCAGTTAGATGTCCTGTTTCAACCAGCACGCCTTGATGCCGTACATATGTGCTGTTGGTACTATTATGGATGATAGGAAGCAAAAGCGTCAGTCACACCTCACTTAATGCTGCCCAAGACATCTGCAGGCAAATGTTTAAGACAAACAAACGAAGAGTGTTTTCACGTAACTTTATAAACCACAGAGTATATTGAATGTATATCCTACCCTAACTTTCTAAACCACGGATTATATTGCAAGTATATCCAACTCGTAACTTTCTTAAACACAAATTATATTGAAAGTATATCATCCTTTTAACTTTCTTAAGCCGGTCTCCGTCGTGAAGGCATTACGTAATCCCGTATACCAGCTTTCGAAACACTGCTGCGACCGATTTGGCAGCAGACCCCGAGGCGTTGGTTTTGCGTTGGTATCGGTGCCGGTCGTTCAGAAAGCAATGGAAAACTGCTGAACGTAAACTTGCCAAGCGATCACAGCGGCAGAAATGCTGATGTTGATTGCGATGTTTTATAAATGGATTGCAAAAAAAAAAAAAAAAAAAAAAACTTTCTTAACCACAGATTATATTGAAAGTATATCCTAATGGTAAGTTACACTCAGTTACAAGTCACATTGCCTGGTCGATTTCTAAAATATATTGTGACGAAAAGTCTTGTGGCAAGATTATGTTGTGGGTACTTGAAGTATTACGATCATCACATTTTTCAGGCCTGTGTTCATGAAGGAAAAGATGGCCAGACTTTCCCCTCCTTTAGCGAACGACGATCACAGACAGGGAGCCCTCCCCCGATCAACAACATTCACACATAAAACCATACACGCATACACACGCTCCTTCACACAGTCGCTCAAATTAATATACTCCCACACTTTCACACACATAGACGTCACAATGAAAGAGATGACAGTTTAGTCATGTGTTTAATTGTCTAGTTTACCAAAGTTATCTAGTCAGTTATTGTTGCTAGCTGTTAAACCATCCTGGGAAATTTACAGCAGAATTGTCATGCTAGTTCAACTTGATGTAAAGCTCTGTCGTAAATATGATTTGTGTTTCACAATCCTCCCACAGAAAGTGGAATCAAAGTCATTGAGTTTGGTTGTGGCAGAGGTCAGTTGCTGGTCAAGATAGCCCAGATATTTCCAAAGAGCGTCTTCATCGCATCGGACAATGTGGATGTCCTCCAGGGACAGATGAAATCCACCATGACTCTGCTTCCCAACATCAGCTATGATTTCATTGATCTATGTTACAATAGTCCATGCAGCCAGCAGTATGACTGGGTCATCTGTGCCCATGTCATCCACGATGTGCCCAATCCACCAGCAGCGCTAAAGAACATCAGAAACCTGCTGAAACCAGGTGGTACATTCACAATGATTGAAATGGCGGTTTCTGGCAGTCCACTTGCTGACAGGGGGAACCTTTTTGTGGCTGCTGTGTATGCCATCAGTTCATTCTGCTGTGTTCCTGAGAGCTACCAGCGGGAAGATAGTCATGCCAAGGGTACGTGTTGGGGGAAACAGAATGCCACAGAGCTGCTCACAAATGCCGGGTTTGATGTCAAAACTATAGATTTTGAATACCCCATAACACTGTATGTTTGTACATAATACATTGTCTCAGAGAAAACCTGGACTTTTCAAACCAAATTCGAAATTCTTTGCATGTGGGTAATAACAACAGCACTACAAGCTTGTATATATGCAGATATTTACTTTTTTTATTTATGTTTTGTTTTATGTTCATTTACAGAATTTAATTTAATTTCTTTGGCTGGCTGTGTCTCACCTTTATAAATCGTCTGTGCTGTTTAAAGATATCGCAGTCTCAGGTTATATATGGGACTTGTAACATACAACTGGTGGAATTGACACGTGATTTGTGTACATGTATTTCACAGATTAAACATGCAATTGATTATGTGGTTGTTTCGGGATTTGAAATTTAAATATTGAGCACAACCCACTACTGGCAACGCCGATCGCATTCCGGTATGAACCTAAGGCCTATCCACGTCAATATGGAAGCACTATACTCGAGTTTCGCCCTTGTTTGAGCTCGTCAGTAGTGCACTACTTACATTCCAAGATTCGCTGCCATACAGCAAAACTGGTTCTATATAGCATTTTAGTACTCTCTTTCTTACATTCATTGATAGCGACTTATTGCATAAGATACTCTTCATTTTCTGAAATGCTGTCTTTGCCTGCCCTATTCTGCTCTTAATCTCTTTTGTACATCTTCCATCTGATGTTATAAGTGCCCCTAGGTATTTAAAATTATCCACTTGGTTGAGAATTTCCCCTTCTATTTCTATGTCACATTTTGGCGTCCCCATTTTCTTTGATATCACCATTGTTACTGTTTTCTTGATATTCAAGGACAGTCCTTTCTGTGCACTCTCTGTTACTACCCTGTCCAACAATTGTTGTAGGTCTGTTGCATTATCCGCTACCAATACTGTGTCATCTGCATAGCGTATATCCTCCGATTAGTATTCCTGGCTTCTCTTTGATCTCTCTCTCATTATTACTTCGCTATACAGGGAGAAGAGATCGGGTGACAAGACACACCTCTGTCGTACTCCTAGCTTTATCTGTTCGTAACTACCCTCTTTATTTCCCATTTTAATTGCTGCTACTTGGTTCCAGTATATATTCTTTATTATTCTTACATCTTTCCCATCAATGTTGATATCTTCCAACATTTTAATCAGCTCATCATGTTTTACTTTATCAAATGCCTTAGTATAATCTATGAAGCATAAATATATGTCTCTTTGTTTCTCTATTGATCTTTCTATTAGTGTTCGTAATATATATATTGCATTGTTTGTACCCTTTTCTTCCATAAAACCATACTGTTCTTCACTATATTCCATTTTTATTTTCTTTCTTGTTCTTCTCATTATAATTCTGAGTAGAAGCTTAGTGACATGGTTTATGAGGTTAATTGTACGGAAATCTTCACAATCAATTGCTCCTGGTCTTTTTGGTATAGCTATAAATACAGATTTCAGCATATCACTGGGTAAATATCCACTACTGTAAATATCATTCAACATTTTGGTTAATATATCTACTCCAAATTCTCCCAACACTTCTAATTCTTCTATTGTGATTTCATCTGGCCCAGCTGTTTTTCCTTTCTTCATATGATTCATAGCATCAGCGACTTCTTCTTTTAGAATAGGTGGGCCTTCTAAGTTACTTTCTTCTGTTAATTCTTCCCTTTCTCCATTATATAATTCTCTTATATACTCATTCCACCTCTTCATTATAGCACCTTCCTCCAATAAAGTCTGTCCTGTTTTTGATTTCAAACACCCTGTATTTATTCTTATTTTTCTTCCTGTGAGCTCGCTGATTTGTCTGTACATACTTTTTTGATCTTTAATGGAATTTAATTCAATTTTTCTGCATTGCGCATTTAACCAACTTTCTTTTGCCTTCACACATTTATCTCTTATTTCTTTATTTATCTTAGCATACTCTTTTTTGTCATTTTTATTCTGTTTCCTTTTGTTCATCAACCTTAAGATTTCTTCATTCATCCATTTTTTCTTAGCTTTTTAGCTTCTCTCCGGTAATATTTCTTTGCTAGTTTGATGAATGGAGTCCCTTAACATTTCCCATTGTTCATCTATACTCTGTATTTTAGCTATTGCATTGTACCTATTTTTCACAGTCACTCTGTATTGTTCTTGAATTTCTTTATCTACTTTCAGAACCTCTTTATTAAGTCTCAAGTTTTTAACCATTTTTTCCCCTCTCTTTAATCTTACTTTTATTTGTCCACATAGTGGTACATGATCACTGTTACCGTCAGCACCAGGCATTGTCTTTACATTAATTAATGCATTTCTAAATCTTTTATTAATAAGTATGTAGTCAATTTGGTTGCGTATTTTCATATCAAGGCTTTTCCATGTGTATAGTCGTCTTTTATGGTGTTTAAACCATGTGTTTCCAATTATCATATATTTAATATTTGCCCATTCTATTAGTTTCTCTCCTCTTTCATTTCTTGTACCTAAACCGTAATTCCCCACTATATCCACTATTTTTCCCTTTCCTACTTTTGCATTAAAATCCCCCAGTATTATTTTTATTTCTTGTGATCCAATTTGGGCTATTGCCATTTCAACTTCATCGTAAAAGTGTTGTATTTCTTCATCACTACTGTTTGTTGTTGGTGCATATACTTGTATAATATTTATATCTATTGGTTTGCCTTTGATTTTGACCACTATAACTCTATCTGAAATGCACCAGTATCCAGTCATAGATTTGGCTGTATTTTCATCAAATATTATTCCTACACCTTTTTCATGTGTGTCCCCTCCAGAATAAATTATTGTGTTTTTGTCGGTTATAATTTTGCCAGATCCCTTCCATCTCATCTCACTTATGCCTAGTATATTCATTTTCATGTTTTCCATTTCTCTTAGAACATTGTTTAACTTTCCTAGCTCATTTAATGTCCTAACATTCCACGTTCCTACTCTAAATTTATTTAGTTTAGTTATTGTTTTAGTTTTGCCATCAGTAGCTGGATGACGGTCTGGTGTCACCCGCGGCTCATGACTGTCCCTACCGGACGAGGATGTCCTAAGACAGCCATTAACGTCGTTCACTATTTCTGAAATGTGTGTCGCCATGAAATCTTGGGAAGATAATGTGGTGATTTCCCCTTGCCTTCCACATTCACACGGTGGTCTTTTAACTCTGCCTTTGACAGCCATTTCCGACTGTCAGGACAAGTGAGTGCCCTGCTCTGCTCAGCTGCAGAGTTGTCCACTTATTCCGGTGGATACTCGGTCCCCAGAGCTGTGTTAGCCACACCGTGGTGTGTTTCCATCCTCTACCGCGGGGAGGTGCAGTTGGGATTTTCCCTTCCTAAAGTTATGGTCTATGACCAAAACTCTCCAGTACTTTTTAGAGGACTTTTTAGAGGACTATATATATACATACATACATACATACATACATACATACATACATACATACATACATACATACATACATACATACATACATACATACATACATACATACATACATACATACATACATACATACATAAGGACACAATTTACAACACTGCTATGGAAATCCTGGGTCCAGCCCCCCGAAAGCATAAAGACTGGTTTGATGAAAATTCCGAAGACATCAACCAATTGCTGGCCGAGAAACATCGTCTCCTCAAGGCACATTTGAATGACCCAAAGTCAGCATCAAAAAAAGATGCTTTCAAGAACATTCAGAGAGTAGTGCAGCAGAAACTTCGGCACATGCGGGACTCCTGGCTGAGCAGCAAAGCTGATGAAATTCAGGGCTTTGCTGACAGACATGATATGAAAAACCTCTACGACTCACTGAAAGCGGTCTATGGTCCTTCATCACCAGGCATAGTTCCCCTCCTCAGTGCAGACGGGGGAACATTGGTCACCGATAAGAAAGAAATCCTCCAACGCTGGGCAGAGCATTTCAGCAAAATCTTAAATGCAACTTCCTTCTTCGATGATGAAACCATCAACTGCCTTCCTCAAGCTCCCACCAATGAGACACTTGGTGACCTGCCAACCATAGTGGAAATAAACAAAGCCATCCAGCAACTCTCCAGCGGCAAGGCACCTGGTCCTGACTCCATCCCAGCAGAGATATACAAGGCAGGTGGGCCGGTCCTAACAGAGCAGCTTCACCAAGTCTTCACAAACATATGGATGAACGAGACCATGCCACAAGATTTTAAGGACGCGTCAATAGTCCACCTTTACAAACGTAAAGGAAACCGCCAATCCTGTGACAACCACCGAGGCATCTCCTTGCTTTCAATTGCAGGGAAGATACTCTCCAGAATTCTTCTCAATCGCCTCACAGCCCATCTCGATCAAGGTTTTCTTCCTGAGAGTCAATGTGGCTTCAGAAAAGAACGTGGAACTGTTGACATGATTTTCGCTGCAAGGCAGCTGCAAGAGAAATGTCAGGAACAGAACTGCGAAATGTTCTCCACTTTCATTGACCTTACCAAGGCTTTTGATACAGTCAGCAGAGAAGGATTGTGGAAGATTATGGCAAAATATGGCTGTCCACGAAAGTTTGTCCAAATAGTGCGGCTATTTCATGACGGCATGCAGGCAAGAGTACAGGAAAATGGTGAACTGTCTGAACCCTTTCCTGTAACCAATGGAGTGAAGCAAGGATGTGTCCTGGCACCAACACTGTTCAGCCTCATGTTTTCAGCCATGTTGATGAATGCCTTCGAGAACGACGACATTGGAATAGACATCAACTACCGTATGGATGGAAAGTTATTCAATCTCAGAAGGCTGAAAGCTAAAACCAAAATTGACAGCGGCACCGTCAGAGAGCTCCTGTTTGCTGATGATTGCGCTCTATACGCCAACTCAGAGGCGGACATGCAACATAATGTTTCAGCTTTCTCACATGCCTGTGCCAACTTTGGGCTCAATATCAACTTGGAGAAGACTGTAGTTATGTACCAGCCAGCTCCAGGGAATAATCACACTGTGCCGAATATCAAAGTGAATGATCATAGACTAAGTGTTGTGGACAAATTCACCTATCTTGGCAGCACTGTGTCACAAGCTGCCACAATCGATGACGAAGTGAATGCAAGAATCTCCAAGGCCAGTGCAGCCTTTGGCAGACTGTACAAGAATGTATGGGACAGAACTGGAATAAGCCTGCAAACAAAGCTAAAAGTCTACAAAGCAGTTGTATTATCCACACTGCTATATGCTTGTGAAACCTGGACTGTTTATCAGCGACACGCTAGGAAATTAAACCACTTCCACACAGTCTGCCTAAGGAAGCTACTGAAGATTAAATGGCAAGACAAGATTCCAGACACTGAAGTCCTAGAAAGAGCATCCATGCCCAGTATCCACACTCTACTGATGAAGAATCAGATTCGCTGGGCTGGTCACTTGACCCGCATGCCAGATCACAGGCTCCCTAAACGAATACAGCGAACTGCGTTGTGGTAAACGCTCCCAAGGTGGCCAGAGGAAACGTTTTAAAGACACTCTGAAAATTTCACTGAATGCTTTTGGAATTCATCATGACACCTGGGAGGCTGCAGCCAGAGACCGAAATTCGTGGCGTGCATCATTGCGCAAAGGTGCAGTCATATGTGAGGCAACCAGGACTGCAAGAGCTGTGAAGAAAAGGCAGGACAGAAAAACCACTGCAGGAAATCCTCCTCCAGAGACGTCAAGCATTCTTTGCCCACATTGTCAAAGAACATTTCGAGCCAAAATAGGCCTTATCAGCCATCTTAGAACCCACGGCTCCACACCTTCAACCCCACTGGATGAAATGAATGGTCATCATCATTCTTGATGGACAAACAACAACAACACATACATACTAGACTAGATACATACATACTAGACTATCACGCCTACCATATCTAAATATACGTTTACTTTTCTCAGTTCCTATAATGCTAAAAATTTTGCACTCGTTTCAAATACATGGAAGATGAGAACTCGTTCGTTAGTATTCTTCAAGTATATGCTTATGTTTCTTATTTATAATTTACCAATTTTATTTATAGCCCTGTTTGTGCTGTTTCCGAAAAAAAAGAAAAAGATAATTAACTTAAAGGTAGATGTATGTTGTAATTGAGCTATTATAGAGAATATGCGCGTGACTTTATTGTGATAGATTTATTTACTTTTCGAGTATGATCTATGTTCATCTGGTCTGAATCTGGCAACAGACAGGTATATACATGTGTAAGGTTATTGTTGTCTCACTTTCCGGCATGCATAATTGCGGATAAAGGTTTGATTCATTGACAACTGGCAAGATCGTGGGGGAACAGACCAACAGGAAGACCGAGAGGAAAATAATTGGATGGCTTGGCCACATGGCATAGACGAGACAGAAACACTGAGCTGATCCACGACTCTGGTGATCGAGTGAAATGGCGAGTCATGACCGCCCACGCTTTCCGGCATGGCACATGATTGATTGATTGATTTGATTCAGTCTAAATTGCATTATCCTACAATAGTCACGATTTATCTTATTTCATATGTGTACTATGATATGTTATTTCAATTGCAAATGTAACGTAGTAAACTAATTTGCGCATTGATAACAGATAACTTGCTTCTCTCTCTCTCTCTCTGTCTCTCTGTACACACACACATACACACACGCGCGCGCGCGTGCACACACACACACACAGACACACACACACACACATATATATATATAAGATAAAAGAGAATGTTTGTTTGTTTGCTTGTGTGTCCTTTAAACGTTCCCGAACGGTCCATCCAATTGAGATGACATTTTCTACAGATGTTGTTCTCACTCTCCCGGATCAAACTGAAATAGTTAGTTCGTTTAAAATTAATGTTTAATTTTTACACGAAAGAAAAAGTCATATCGAGCTTCAGAAACAAACGAGCAACGGAAACGGGAGCATCAGAAACAGACGAGCAACGGGAACGGAAACGGGAGCATCAAAAACAGACGAGCAACGGGAACGGGAGCATCAGAAACAGACCAGCAATGGGAACGGGAACGAGAGCAAGGGCCGAACGCGTACTCTATGCGCTTAGAGAAATGTATTTGAATGTATAATGACTACTTATATGAATTCAATTAGACGCTCCCCGCCAGGTGCCTGGCGACGCCGAGCCGGGTCGTCATCTAGTATGTATGTATGTATGTATATATATATATATATATATATATATATATATATATATATATATATATATATATATATATATATATATATCATCATCATCATCATCATCATCTCATCTCATCATGTTCCTCTTGTACCTTGCGGTATCGCCTCAAGTGCTAGAGGTCCCGGGTTCAACCCCCGGTGAGGACCGGGATTTTTTCACGTGGACTTCTAGTAACAAAATTTCCTCTGATCTCTGGGTAGTGAGATCGGACACCCTTGTGTATTGTTGCGCACGTAAAAAATCCCTTGGCAGTTGGAAATCGAAAAAGAGTAGCCTAACGGCGCTGCCCAGACAAAATTTAGAGTTAAAAATCTACCCAAAGTATTTCAGGATCCTCGCCGGCGCTACGGAGTTTGTGCACTGAGCTGAGTTTCTCCGGACTCAGGCTTGAGTTAGGAGAAGAATAGAGCACTTATGGGTTACACCCGTGTGCCATGATGTTGATCCGTCGACTAAACTAAACTAAACTAAACTAAACTTTATTGAATTGATCTTTATTTTCAAAGGGTAACAAATTGGGCGCGTAGTCCCGTTTTACATAAGCCCTTCCAATCACTCATCTTTCGTTCATCAACAGTGCATGATGCATTCACATAGGAAAAATACATTGTCAATTGAATGTTGTTGTGATGAAATCCACTGTCGTTAACATCAGATGATAAAAATTACAGAAAACAGTCTGTGTTCGCAGCTGCAAGTTATTGACTTCTGGTCGGTGAGATCAGGACACAATTGCCCGACATCAAACGAAATGACGGCTTTGATTGTCACCACACGACAGAAAGTTGTAGGCTTGTTATTGTGAACATTGGGACAATGCAGGAACTCGCTACCTTGTTTTGGGTTGTGAGGACAGGGGGAGATCAGTGGTGATATTGATTAAACTCAAGGGAGATAAGATTTTGGAATTAGTTAGGGCCCTTGCGGGACACCTGCGTGACATCAAAGACTTAACTGGAACACTCCCAGCTCTTGACAAAAACAAGACTCGTTTAGATTAGTGTGACCAAGGATTGTGACTAGGATTGACGTGTTTTGTTACCGCAATGATGAAGTTCGGAGAGCTCTACAGTGTTAGATTAATACCAAATTAGATAACATGTGTCTTTATGGCAAAGTGTAGAAGCCATCCAGGAATGATGCGGTAGTGCTTGAGGTAGTATTGATAGAATTTTTAAGCCTAATTAATATAAGCAGTTGCTTTGGTAAAACTATCTAGAGTAGGGAAGTGATGATTGGCTCTGCTGGTGTGAATAGTGTTGCAGGGTGATATTTGGAGAGATTAGGAATTGGTTGGGACGTGGGGAAAGTGTCCAATGGTGGGATCTTTCAGTGGGTTGCTGTGACATGTTAGATTGATGACAGAGAACCTAGTTAGTAGTGTTCTCTGGAAATATATCTTGAATGTAAATAAACAAGATAAAGGATATGATTTTGCACGTTTTTGTCTAGAGGTCTCTCAAATGAGATAGATAATCATTCCCGCCTAGCCCTTTTGGGTTCGCAGATGGTAGCAATTTCCCATTATATTTCCTTGACTCATTTCTATAGTCCTTACCATAGATTTAGAAGTGCATTTTTGGTTGAGATTCCCTCATTCCGTTAGGCCTTTATTCTGATGTGTTGTGAGAAGTGACAGCATTTTCTCTCCTTAGTTGCTTGTCGTGAAATGACAGCGCAGCATCCATTATTATGTAAGCTGTTTCTAACGTAGCAACTGAGTTTGTAGATGCAGCCAGACTGTGACATCTACTACTACTAATCTAGAATTCCAGGTGGAATTTCCAACTAGTTGTCCTTCAGCCATGCTCTAGCTAAGTGCTTCGAATGACTGGAAAGTATTCGTTCTTTCTTGCCCACACGAGCAAAACGTTACATATGGCGAATGAGGCATTCCCTCTCAGCACAGAGAAGTTCGTCATTATCACAGCCACCTTTCAGGGGTGTGATTATGTGGGTATAGCTTCTTATTTACCAATATTGACTGGAATTTTTGAAGCCATTTTACTGACTTTGAGGACAGGACTGGCCAGGTCTTGTGAATATACCTCGCATCTCAGTAATAATATAAGATTCCACTGCGCAATGCATGGTTCTTACTTGTATAAAGAGTCGACTGCTGAAGTTGCAGGGATCTTTATCTTGAAAGAAGTCAGCTGTTTGAGAACAGTGATCTTTCGTTAGTCCACTCAATCGCAGACAATGTGTATATAGTTTCAACTGCTGGAGTTGCAGCGATCTCTACCATATAAGAGTCAACTTGTTTGAGAACAGTGATCCTTATTTACATTCCCACCATTCTTCAGGCAGAAAAGTCTTCTCAATTGAGGATGAAAAAGGGGAAGGGCATCAGTTTTTCTAACTTTGTCCGCCTTTTAATCTCCACCATTTTTCAGGCAGAAACGCTTTCTCAATTGAGGATGAATTGACGGCCGACGTCGGAGACGGATCCTGTGTTATCTCTTCATGAAATTTTTCAGGTTGTCCATGATATGCTCCTAGTCGTATGATACGCCAATGGCATCAGGTTAGTTACCATCGTTTCCCAGACACGTATTTCGTGTACGCGCTCCACTGCCATATGAATGGCCAGGGGTCCAGTTATTTTGATGGCCTTCCTGGAGATTCAATGAGTTAACTCCTGGTGACGTGGATCCTAGTACACCAGAGAGATTACACCATAGAACAATAGACTAAGTAGAGTGTTTCATTGAATTCAATTGATTTTTCTATAAGTTGTCTAAGAGCAAAAATAGCGTCTGTGCGTCCTTTGTTTTTCCTAAATCCAAGCTGCGTTTCGCTTAGCTGGGGTTCTAAAGTAGTTCGTAATCTTTTTTCAAGAATTTTGCAAAATATTTTCCCAGTATGACTCAACAGTGAAATGCCTCTGTATTGTGTGCAATCTCTTTTGCTGCCTTTGTTTTTCCAAACCGGGATAATTATGGAGTTTCCTCAGTCTCGTGGTGTCTGTTGGTCTACCAAAACATGGTTGAATAGTCTATGTAGCCCAGCTGTTACTACTTCTCTTGCTGCTTTAATTAGTTCGTTTGGTATTTCATCTTGTCCCGGTGATTTGTTCAATGGGGCTAATCTTATGGCTTCTATAATTTCTTTTTTAGTATGTCTGGTTCTGGCTCTACATATATAAGGGTCGTTGATTTGAAATCCGTTCGCGCGTAATTGCGTACGTTGAACATGATCATGTCATAGTCATGTGATAAGTACTGACCAATGAATGAAAGAGCACGTGCTTATCGCCCCATGATGCATAGGTTCTGTTTCTGACCGTTGAGAAAATGGCCGGATGGATCCAATATCCGTCCAAAGAAGCTCAAAGAGCGGCGATTCAGTTTCTTTCATTTGAAGGATGTCGACCAGTGGACATTCATCGTAGAATGCAGGCAGCGTACGGTAACAAATGCATGTCGAAGACAACAGTAACAGACTGGAAACGGATGTTTTGGAAAGGACGTCAGTTCACGACAGATCTTCGACGTCCGGGTCAAGCGCATATTGATGCAACAGAATAAAACTATCGCGAAAACTGATGAAGTAGTGCAGATGAACCATTGTCGAAACATACACTCGCTAGCGACAGAATTATGTGTCAAATGAGACAATTCAAAAGGTAGTTCGTAAGAAACTGCAATATCGGAAGATGTGTTCACAGTGAACGGATGTTGACCGACCACAAAAAAAAGAGGACCACATGGGATGGCGTTTGAACCACTTGCTGCGGTACTGAGTGGAGGGGGATGCAATTCTCTTCCGTATAGTGGCAGGCGATGAATCATGGTGTCACCCGTTTGAGATGAGAAACAAGAGAGAGAGAGAGAGAGAGAGAGAGAGAGAGAGAGAGAGAGAGAGAGAGAGAGAGAGAGAGAGATAGAGAGATAGAGCATGCAATGGAAGCATCCTGAATAACCAAAAGTCAAAAAATTCAAGTTACAGGTTTCCGCTGGTAAGGTTATGCTCAGCGCATTTTTTGACCATTAAGGGCTATTGTTGGCCGACTTTAAAGAACCTGGTGTCAACATCAACTCTACCCACTACTTGAAAACACTAGACAAGCTGCAAAAAGCCATAAAGAATAAACGACCCGGCATGCTTTCTCGCGGTGTGATTTTGTTTGACGATAATTCTCGTCCACATGTCGCAAAGATTGTGCAGGAAGCATTAGCAAGGAAGAAATGGGAAATTCTACAACATTCAGCCACTAGACACAATTTGTCAACTTGTGATTTTCATATGTTCGGACCTCTTAAAACGCTCTCAATGGGCAACGATTTCACACAGATGCAGACGTAATGAACGCGGTAAACACTTGGTTCAGTGAGAAATCACAATCCTTTTTTGCGGACGACATTATCCGCCTGCCTAAGCAATTGGATGGTTGTCTGAATTCCTACGGTGACTTCTTCTGACCAACCCATGGTGCATAATTCATTTAGAATGAATGCTTTTTTTTTATAATTCCACACACACACACACACACACACACACACACACACACACACACACACACACACACACACACACACACACAAACACACACACACACACACACACACGCGCGCGCACACGCACATTATACATACATTACATTGGCAACTTTCCGTCTTGACAGACGATAGTTTGGTTCATTGTGCTTCAAAAAGGCATAATAACTACAACCCATGGCAATGGTGAATGTGGCTGATAAGGCCAATTCGTGCTGTAAATGTTCGTCCACAGTAGATGCATGTGAACACAAGGTCATTTCCACCACCATTCACCATCTTACGTCTCTAACGCTCTGTGTGTGCTTTATCTGCAATCATTTTCTCCTTTGTCTTTATTCCATTTCTGATATTTGTCCTCCATGCATAACATTCAGCGGCGACTTTCTCCCAATGTGCATTAGCAATGCGTGCATCAATCATATTCCGCTTACACACATCAAGCCTGGTGTCTGGGCTTTTTCGTTTGATCTGGACATCAACGTGAAAATTCTTCTATATGTAGAATTATAGAAATGATGGCGCGGCGCGCGCGGTTAAAATGTATATTTCTCTTGTTTTCAATCCATTTAAGCTTGTCCTTGTTCCTTTATTGGAGACTCATTATTTTCTAGTGGAATTAAATATATATCTTTTGGGTGTGCCAAAGCGTCTTGTCACAACTATACCAAGTGCAGACTGCTACAGCCACCATAGATTAATCTTATGAAATATAGTATTACATTAAAGAAGGTAAAATACACCCACACACACACACACACACACACACACACACACACACACACACACACACACACACACACACACACACACACACACAACAAAATTTGATCTACGTGCACTGAAAAGTGAGGAGATAACAAATAAATTCAACGTGTAGGTAAATAACAGATTTGATCCATTGTCCGATCTGGAAATATTATTTCAATATGTCAACGACCAATGGGAAATATTAATGAAATTAGTCAGCAAAGTGCGGAAATACTATCCCAAAAATGAAGATGATGGGACTCAAGAAATGGAATGACGAAAGACCTCTTAAAATTCACGGAAATGAGAAGATATAACACAAATGACCACGAACAATATGAAGAGATTCACATGAAAATTAGGATATTGTGTAAAGAGGCAAAAGAAGCATGGCTTGAGGACAATTTCAGGGACGTTGAAAGCCAACACAACGCGCGGAATATAAAATTAATGCACAAAAGAATTAATGACATCACTAACAACAACAACAACAACAACAACAACAACAACAACAACAACAACAACAACAACAACAACAACAACAACAACAACAACAACAACAACAACAACAACAACAACAACAACAACAACAACAACAACAACAACAACACAAAAACAACAACAACAACAACATCCATCATATCAACAGGTTGCCTAAAAACCAAAGCTGGCAACATCATACTAGAAACATATCAGATTGTACGTGCGTGGTCAGTTTATGTAAAAGGCCTTTATGATGATACAAGTGTAAACATTATGATATTCGGAATAATATTGAAGGACCATCAAGTTTGAAGATGGAAGTTCAGAATAATCTAAACCAGATGAAAACTGGCAAGACCCCGGGTCCAGACAACATCACAACAGAAATGATCAATGCCTTTGAAGAATATGAAATAGACCAAGCTACCAGACTGCTGAACACAATTTACGAGTATGATGCTGGGGATATACCTCCTAAATCATGTAATTCTATATTTATTGCCATGACAAAGAAATCAGGAGACTTGGAAAGTGATCAACATCAAACAATTAGTATAATGAGCAAAATCACGAAGATTTTGCTAAGAATGATCATGCAAAGTGTTAGGAATAAAATACAACCCGAAATAAGGCAAGAACAATGTTGGTTCGTAGAAGGCAAGGTTACAGTAAATGCTGTGCACATGCTGAGAACATTATTTGATCGTTCCGTAGAAGTAAAAAAAAAATACTCACATCACTTCTTTATTGACTACACAAAAGTTTTCGATAAAATAAGACATGTCGACATGATGAAGATGATTGTAGATTTACAAATTGATGGGAAAGACCCTAGACTTGTAAAAGAAACATTTATTGAAAAAAAAAAACCTGTTATAAAGATTGAAAATGAAGTAGGTCAATATCAGCCTATTAAGAGAGGTGTGCAACTGGGATGAGTAATGTCTCCAGATGCCTTTTCCATGTGCAGTGAAAATATTTGTTAGAAATGTAAATGATATGAGAGGAATCACCATTGGCGACGTAACAACAATAACATTAGATATGCTCATCATACAGTATTGATTGCTGACAATGAGCAGGATCTGCAACATTTAGTAGATGCGGTTGTTGCACACAGTGAAATTTAAATAAATTGTAAGAAGACACAGATAATGGTCGTCACAGGGAAGAAATAAATACCATAATGCTATATACAGGTTAATGGGGATATTCTTAAACAAGTGAATCGGTACAAATATCTCGGAACAGTCTTAACATCTGATGGGAGATGCCTTGACGAGATTAGAACAAAAAACATGGAAAATATACTGGCTAAAGAAAAGATGTCAATTGCAGCGAGAAAAAGCGCGTTGAAGTGCTACATAGAACCTGTACTTTTGTCTGGATGTGTAACGTGGATGTCAAAGTCCCCAAAAGGACATGACACAAAGGACAGAGGACAGTCATAGAACATGGGAATAGTACGGGAATAGTAGACAGGTCCATACGCCCATGACAGAAGGTTAGAGACAGGACTGTGCCCTTGAGTGACAGGACAGGTTCACCTTGGACGGGATGACGCAGTACGCCTGCCTCAACAGGCGAGTGCAGGACAGACTCGACCATCACGACCTCCACGAGTAGGAAACGGCAGATGGGACTCCGATGTGGATGAGAGAGGATGCGTGACTGTGTTTGGGAGAGATAAATAGACCATTTACTTAGACTTAAGTAAATGGTCTATTTATCTCTCTATTCATTCTACAAACATAAAGATTCACAAGTATACACCTGGTATAAATGGAACGATCTAGATACTAAAAGCCAAATTGATTTTATATTAACAAGAAATAACAGAAAGAGAAATATATTAGATGCAAGGGCAGTGCCGAATTTAAGAATAAAGACAGGTCATAAAGCAGTCGTTGCCACAATGAAAACCATCAGAAGAAGAAAACGAAGAGCAGGAAAATACATGCCATGCGAATCAGTAAACTTAAAAAACCTTAAAGACGAGGCAGGAAGGGAAAATTATGAGAAAGAACTAACTGAACTAGTAAAATTGTAAAATTACCTACAAAAAGAAAAACAGTGGAAGAAGAATGGGAGATGTTCAAATCAAGCATTTTAAATACTGCAAAATTAACATGTGGAACCACGAAAAAACGCAAAACACGGATACAGAAAATAAAAAGTTGGTGGAACGCAGAAGTAAAAAAAGCGGTAAAAGACAAAAAGGAAAAATATAAAAAGTGTATGAAGATCAAACAGGAATGTGATTACATTGAATATAGAATAGCGAGAAGACATGTGAGTAGAATATAGTAAAGAGGGAAAAACAAAAAGACTGGGAAGAGTATGGAGAAACCCTAAATAAAAACTACAAGGAGGAAACTAGAAACTTCTACAAAAAGATAAGTGCAATGCAAACCAGAGGAGAACCCTTTGACCCAAATAAAATAATTAACAGCGAATATGGAGAACCAATAAGTGAACAAAATCAAATCCTAATAATATAGAAGCAGTATTTCGAACAACTTCTCAACATCCCATCAGATGTCACAGGAATTCAAGAGACCTACAATGATGTCACCGAAAAACTCTAACCAAACATACTAAAAGAAGAAATTATAGAAGCCATCAGATTAGCCCCATTGAACAAATCACTGGGACAGGATGAAATACCAAACGAACTACTTAAAGCAGCAAGAGAAGCAGGAACAGCATGGCTTCATAGATTATTCAGCCATGTTTGGGTAGAACAACAGACACCACGCGACTGAGGAAACGCCATAATTATTCCAATTTGGAAAAACAAAGGCAGCAAAAGAGACTGCACACAATACAGAGGCATATCACTGTTGAGTAAAACTGGGAAAATATTTAGCAAAATTCTTGAAAAAAGATTACGAACTAATTTAGAACCCCAGCTAAGCGAAACACAACTTGGATTTAGGAAAAACAAAGGATGCACAGATGCCATTTTTGCTCTTAGAAAACTTATAGAAAAATCAATTGAATTCAATGAAACACTCTACTTAGCCTTTGTCGACCAAGAAAAGGCATTCCATAGAGTAGATAGAAGCAAGCTGTGAGAAATCCTTAAACAATATGGAGTGAGTACACATCTAACAAACCAATGTAGAAGTTTATACAACAACAGTGAATGCACAGTGAGAGCAACTGGAGGACACTCAGAACCCTTCACCATAAGACCTGGAGTACGACAAGGTTGTGTCCTGTCCCCTCTCTTGTTCATAACATATATATATATATATATACAAAATATGTAAAGAAACCAGCCAAGCAGAGACAGTAAGAATATCGCATGACGAGAACACAGAAGAAGAACCGTCTGCAAATCTAACCATTAGAGAACTTCTGTTTGCGGACGACCAAGCACTAATAGCAAAATCAGAAGCTGAATTACAAGACCACATGAATAGTCTAAACGAAATGTGTAGAGAACATAGCATGAAAATTAGCACAAGCAAAACAGAGGTAATGACTATAACTAAAGAAGAACAAACAACAACAATTCACCTAAATGAACATCCCTTGAAACAAGTAAAGAGTTTCAAGTACCTAGGAATTATAATATCATCAAATGGCAGATTATAAGACGAGATCGAAAATAAGTGCAATAAGGCATTGGACAAATGGCACCAATACTAAAGATCAAACACGTATCAATAACTACTAAGAAAGCACTTTACAACACAATCTTCCTACCAGCTCTATGCTACCAATGCCAAACCTGGACAATGACAGATAAATAGAAAAGAAAAATCACAACAGAAATGAGGTTCATGAGAAGAATACTCAACGTATCAAGAATAGATAAGATCAGAAATGAAGAAATCAGGACTAAAGTGGGGGTTAAAGCAGCACTGGATTTTATTAGAAAGCAGCAAGTCAAATGGTTTGGCCATGCAAGTAGGTTACCAGTCAACAGCATACCACAACAAGCAATGATGTACAGACCAGATGGAAACAGAGAAAGAGGTCGACCACGTAAACGTTGTGTCAAAGATCCATACAGGAGTTTAGGGAGTTAAGACGGAGCTATACAGAGAACACCAGACAGGAGAGACACAGGCACTATATTTAGCTTGACAACAGGACACACTCGTGTCAGCTAATAGGTTATTGAGTGCTGATGAGCGAGGGTTTCCCAAGAGTATAGGGAACTCGCTTCTCGACAAGTAACTGGAGAATACCAGTTACTTGAGTTAACTAACCAAGCGTGCTGGGACTCTACGCACGCAAACTCGCCAGCGCACGCAGGACTGAATGTCCGAGGTTCAACACGCAACTACCAGCGTGCGACAGACTGGGACAAGGACTGATAGAGAGCAGACATGGTCGCTAGGAACCTTATATAGTTTATCAGCAATAGTGTTGGCTAGGCTTTAGATTCCAATTAGTTATTAGTATCATTGTGTTCACCTCTTACATGCATCTGTGAAACATACCATGTTGTTAATTATCCATGATGTATTCCGCTCGCAGAGCTTGTGTGTAAATAGCTCTAAATAAAAATGTATCCTTTTGTAAACCACACGAGTTATTGATTCGTGTCGTGCAAAAGTAGGGAGTCCTGAATTATCCTGTCGCAAGAAGGTTGTTGACACGTTGGAAGGAGGGAATAGCAGAGTCCATGGGAATATCGATATATGAAGCCCATAATCGGGCACTCTCACGATGTTTATACTTCACCTCGACACCGCAAGTTACAAGAGGAACATGATGAGTTGAGATGAGATGAGACTTACTTAAGTTTCGCTAGTGAGAACGAATGGGGCCGCTGCTAGCTGTGTGTTAGTGTGTATGCTGAAGCACAATTACGTGATACGCCGAGCAAGTATGATGCGAGCGTAGTGCGAGAGCTGTGCGAGTTATGTGAAATGATCTTTGTAGATAATGTTATAACGATGTATGACCATTACAGATGTTTAATGATATATTCATGCTTTTCATGCCTCGTCTGTACTCGCATCAACTGCCTGTCTGAACCATTGTTTGTAAACCCCTAGAGACGTTGATAGGCTCCTTGACAGACAAGCTTGAAAACATCTAATGGCTGTGGAAATGTGGTTTCTAAGGACAATGCAAAGAATACCACGGACCGACAGAAAAACCAATGACCAAGTTCTACAAGAAACAAATGAAAACAGTAAACTGATTAGGGAAATTAGTCGTAGACAGTCAATATATTTTTGACACATTCTGAGAAGAAACAAATTGGATAACTTGGTGACAACTGGCAAGATTGAGAATAAAAGAACAAGGGGGAGGCAGAGAAGTACATACCTGGTTGGCATGGCAACGTGGCATGGTCGAGATGAGAACACAAAGCTGATTTACGACTCTGGTGATCGTCTAAGATGGCAACATGACCGCCGACGCTTATAAGCATGGAACACGATGATAATAATGACGTTATTTGTTATTCAAACTCCATGACTCATCATGCACCAAGCGCTCGACAAGTTGAACATCTGGAAGTAATAAACAGCATTCTTCGCAGGTCACGACAACTTTTGCTTGCATTCCATTTTCATTCAATATATGGTATTTATCTCCAACAAATGATAATATCCACATGAAATGACGTTGAAGTCCAACAGCTGCTGAATATATGTACATTAATAAACATTAAATAAACTTGAAAAAACACATAAATGCGTTGTTACGAAACAACAGCTTCACACCACAGTTAACAAGATGGCAAGTTACGCGGAGAAACTGAACGGTCTTGTCAACTCTACACTTGTTGGCCACGCCTTGACTTTATCCAAAGATGTGGGAATCCTGCAAGTTCTGCTTGATGCTCAGAAACCGCTGACGTCTCACGAGATAGCTGGCAAGAGGGACTTGAAGGAAAGGTACGAGTGATAGCATATATTTCCGTCTTATATTTTGACAAACGTATAGCAACGTGTGTATGTTCTATAATGTAATTTGATTAATGTTGTTTGTCCATCAAGAATGATTATGACCATTAATTTTATCCAGTGGGGTTGAAAGTATGGAGCCGTAAGTTCTAAGATGGCTGAAAAGGCCCATTTTGGCTCGAAATGTTCTTTGACAATGTGGGCAAAGAATGCTTGACGTTCCAGTAGGAAGATCTCCTGCAGTGGTGTTTCTGTCCATTCTTGTTTTCACAGCTCTTGCAGTCCCGTTTGCTTCACTAGTGTCTGCACTCTTACTTAATAATGTACGCCACGCATTGCGGTCTTTTACAGCAGTCTCCCAAGTGTCATGATGAATTCTACAAGCTTTTAGTGAGATATTTAGAGTGTCTTTAAAGTGTTTCCGCTGACCTATTTGAGAGCGTTTACCACAACGCAGCTCGCCCTAAAAAAAATCGTTTAGGGAGCCTGCAATCTAGCATGCGAGTCAAGTGGCCAGCCCAGCAAATCTGATTCTTCATTAGTAGAGTGTGGATACTGGGTATGGACGCTGTTTCTGGGACTTCAGTGTCTGAGATCTTGTCTTGCCATTTAATCTTCAATAGCTTCCTAAGGCAAACTGTGGGGAAGTGGTTTAATTTCCTAGCGTGTCGCTGATAAACAGTCCAGGTTTCACAAGCATATAGAAATGTTGATAATATGACTGCTTTGTAGACTTTCAGCTTTGTATTCAGACTTATTCTATTTCTGTCCCACACTTTTTTGTACAGTCTACCAAAGGCCACGCTGGCCTTGGAGATTCTTGCATTCACATCGTCATCAATTGTGGCAGCTTGGGACACAGTGCTGCCAAGATAAGTGAATTTGCCTACAATACTTACTCTATGACCATTCACTTTGATATTCGGCACGGTGTGATTATTCCCTGGAGCTGACTAGTACATACCTACAGTCTTCTCCAAGTTGATATTGAGCGCAAAGTTGGCACAGGCATAAGAGAAAGCTGAAAAATTGTGTTGCATGTCTGCCTCTGAGTTGGCATAAAGAGCGCATTCATCAGCAAACAGGAGCTCTCTGACGGTGTCGCTGGTAGTTTTGGTTTTAGTTTTCAGCCTTCTGAGATTGAACAACTTTCCATGCTTGCTTGCTTGATTCAAAAACAAAAATTCAAAATTCGGCCTCGTTCAACCTGCTTCTTTTAGCCTTGGTTAGAGTTAAGGTCCGTGGTTTTTGTGGGTTTACTCCTGTTTCTGTCTTGTGCGCTCTTACAAGTTAGTCCTGACTCGGACTGGTTATATCGGCTTTTGCGTCTGTGGCGTCAGCTGGGGGATTGTTGGCAGCTGTCCTTTGTGCCCGTCTCCTCTGATGGTTTCTCTGGTTGGTGAAGGCTGCTAGTTCGTCTGGTTTGACTGGTTGCAGTCCTTATAAGGACTTTTTATTTAGTCTTTTTTGCCTCCTTTTTTGTGTATTTTCGATGATTTCATTTTCCCCATGCACCTTTTGTTTTCACTTTCGAGTGTTATCTTCTGCTGCCTTTCGATTTCTTCCTCTGTGGTAAACCACGGGACAATCTCTGTGCCATCTATATAGTACCCAGATTCGCATGGGTCTTCGTCATCATAGTGTATGACTGGGGAGTCTGCGGTCTTCAGAGGTCTGGCGGGATATTGGTTTCCCTTTGAATTTCTTGGGCTTGTTTTATTTTTTTCCTTTTCTGCCATGCGTCTTTATGTATTCCTTGTCCCCGAATGGCTCTTTCCGTTCGTAATCTGCTTTCTCCGCGAGGAGTGTGATCTATGGCGTTGTCCTTGTGCTCCTCTGGGTATTCTTCAGAGGTCGGGCAGAGTATTGGTTAGTGGTATTGGCTTCCCTTTTAGTTTCTCGGGCATCTGGTATGCGGGCGGGGTGGCGCCAGGCGTATGGACTCCTGAGGGACATCCCCTGCCCCTTCCCTAGCAGGCAGGCTCTACTAGGGTGACCGATTATATCCTGTCGTCATATCTAACCAACTATGAATAATACAAAGAATTATCGCCGTAGCAACGGAGTACGTGCTTTGTGCTCGATACCTTTGACAGCAGCCAGCGGGGAGAGAATGAAGCGGAGGAGAGGAGGTAGGGGAGAGGGGGAAAGAAAAAGGAAGAAGAGGGCTGGAGCCAGAAGGGGTAGAAGGAAAACGCATCGTTTTCGACTCAAAAATATACGGGTTAGGTATTGGAATGGCCGTAGTGCAAAGCAACGAGGAACAATACTGGAGAAACTGGTCTAAGATTTTGATGTCCTGATGTTACAAGAACTGAATACAAACTCTTTTAAGTGCTGTACATGTTACATTAACCCATGGGTAAAAAAAAACAACATCAAAACATGGGCAGGCTCTGGGGTTAAAGGATGGTTTACAACATTGAATACTGGATATGAGTGGGTGGGGTCAGGAGAGTAAAGGGGTGCAGGGAATTCGGATACAAATCAGCAGATACAGCTGAAACCTGATAAATATATATGTAAGTGCATAAGCAGAGAGAGAATTAGGACTTGTTGAAAGGTTCGGTGGACACCCCAGGTACCAGGTATCTGATATGTCGTGATTTTAACTCCCGCGCCAAGGAATGGGACAGGTCGGGAGAGAACAGACACGGTACTGCTCTTGCTGAGGCCTTGCTTGAGGCGGATGTTGTCTGTCTAAATGACGAGGCACCCGCTAGGCTAGCAATGAAACCGGGGGACCCTGACACGGCTATCGACCTGGCGCTTGTATCCCAAGAGGCGGCATCAGATATAAAATGGAGCGTCCTTGGAGATCATGGAAGTGACCACCTCCCCTGTTATGTGCTGATACCTAAGTCCAGCATATTTAGGGCTATAAGAGCTAGCAGGGCATTCAGTTATAAGCGAGACCACTCTTCGCTCTTGGGGCGCCATAGATCACAGAGACGATCTAAACCAACAAGAGGAATCTTCACCCAACCACTATGGTGGACACCGGAGGTAGAGAATTCATGGAGGGAAAAGAGGAATTGGCAGAGGCGTGCGGAGAGCAACCAATTCAGTTGACACAGAATTGGAAGAGGCTGAAAGATATAAAAAAGTAAAGGTGCAGGATTTTAAACTCCAGGCAGCAGAGGCAAAGAGGATTAAGTGGGCAGCTTATCAATCAAGTCGGTGTGGATGTGACATTAGGAAAATTCTGGAGGTTGCACCGGCAGATGAAGAGACAACTGATGCATGGTACACATGGTACCGTTTATGATGATAACAACCGAACTATGACAACTGACAAGGACAAAGGGGAGGCTATCTTGCGCGATTTTTAAAACAGACGGATCAGCATGACAGGGCTATTAGAGATAACGTCAGAGAAGCCTTGTCACGGGTCACTAGGAAGTAGGACTGTGAGATTAAAGTGGAGGACATTAGACGGGTTCTAAAGCTGGCTAAAGAGTAAATAAGTAAGTAAGTAAGTAAGTAAGTAAGTAAGTAAGTAAGTAAGTAAGTAAATCTTTATGTTCCAAGGGTTAAGAATTGGGAACGAAGGCCCGTCTGACATTCTGCCCTTCTTCTCTATTTCCTCTCATACATTCTTTCATTCAACATCTCTTATGAAGCAATTCTTTGACCCCCCCCCCCCCCCCAAAAAAAAAAAAAAAAAAAAAAAACGCATGAAAAATAATCAATAATACAGGACTCGTTGAGGCCATGTTTAAAATTGGCATCATGAATACCCAAGGTGGGTGTAACGTGCCATACATATGGGAATGTTGTTGTTGTTTTTTTTTTTAAAGACACAGCACCAGGTCCGGATTGGGTGAGGTACTCCCATATGAGGAACATAAATGATGGGGACTTGGAGGAGATGGCTCTTTGTTTCAACCTAAGCATCAATGCGGCGGAAATACCCCACGATTGGCTGCATAGCTAAAGGGTCCCATCTCAAAACCAGGTAAAGATCACTCCAGACTTAATGGATACCGAATCATAACCCTGCAAAACACGTGTGGCAAAGTCCTCGAAAAGATAGTAGCACGCAGGCTCCAGCGACATTTGGAAAGTCGGAATCTGCTCCCCGAAGGACTCGGGAGTTACCGGCCTGGGAAGGACACCTGGGCCAATGCTGCAACTTTTGCATTTGATGTCTACGAGGGCTTACCAGATAAACTGGAGACAGTGGCGGTAGCTCTTGACCTGGAGGATGCGTATAACAGGGTCAGGCACGATCGGTAATACACACATTGTTGGACATGGAAGTCTGCCCTTATTTTGTTAGATGTGTTGCGGCAGTCCTTTATGAGCCTAAGGTTGCACTGCGCATGGGTTCCTGGACTTCTGATCCCTGTACTATTACACCTGGGTTGCCGCAGGTTGCTCTTTAATGTCTACACCAGCAAAATCGCAACTATTGAGACACCAGGTGTGGGGAGAATCTTGACATTTGCAGATGATGTGTGGTGTACAGACAGGGCAGAGACAGGGCCAGTTTGCGAAAGACTTACAAGTGGCGGTAAACAGGGTGGCGGTAAACATGGTAGCCGAGTGGTGCAGGGACGCAGGGGCCATTATAAAGACAGACAAGGCATCGGTTGTGTGGTACTCCCTGGATAACCGGATCGTCAAGGCAGATGTCCCAGGTGTCCTCTAAGTCGAGAGAGTAAATTGAAGTATTTAGGTATCACCTTTGACAAGTGTTTGTGGATCATGTGGAGGCTTTGGTGGTGAAGGCTGGTAGGGGACTTAATGCAACCGGGGTAGATCAGAGGATGCTGTACAGGCTCTTTCAGCAGTTAATAATTTCTGTCATTGAGTATGGTTTGGGGCTGCAGACAGTATCAAAGAGCCAGCTTGAAAGGTTGGAGCGCATACAGAATGCTGCCATGCGGTTAATCCTGGGGTGCACAAAGGACACACCAGTTACATGCATGAGGCATATCCTGGCGCTCCCAACAATGTTGGACAGGCCTAGGGTCCTTCAGGCCAAATGGTACCTGAGAGCCGCAGACAGGGATCACCCGCTGCATGCAGCAATCGATATGGTTAAGGGTCATAGACTAAGACGAGGCAGGTCTTGGATAGCACAGGCAGAACTTTCTAGAGACCATCAAGTGTGAAGAGAGTGGCTTGAAGTTCCGGAAGACATCACGGACTGGCACAATGTCATAATATCACTGGGTCATGAGTGCAGACAATGGACAGCGGGACGCACTGAGTTTGCAGTGCAACAGCTGATCCAGAGCAACACACATCAAGGTGACATAGTCATCTACACCGATGGGTCAGTGGTGAGATACAGACGTAGTGGCTGGGGCTTTATTGCAAAGGCAAAGGACGAGTCTTGAAAAAGGAGAGTCTGGCATATGAGACTACGACCTCGAGCATGAGAATGGAGGTGGAGGCAGTAACAGCGACATTCCGGTGGCTAGAGGACACCACTGCGACCCACGTTGTATTCATTACGGATTCAAAGAGTATGCTTAGTAAGGTGGAGAAAGGAATGTTTCGTGTGGAATGGCTCTCCTCGCTTCAGAGGTCACAGATTGTGAGAGTTGTATGGATTTTTTGCCCTGGCCATGCGGGTGTACAGGGGAATGAACAGGCTGATAGGATGGCAGTGAATTCACCTCTAGATGGTAGTTTGCCTATGGACAAGGGGGAGGTGGTCGTGCGCTTGTGGGACCAGGTGGAGAAGCGGAGGAACAGATTGAGAACCCATATGTGGAAAGAATGAGATTGCGGGGGATCGGCAGGGGTTCTGGAAGAATTTTAAAACTGAGAGGGAAGACCAGGAGAACTTTTAATCAGATAGCGGTGGGAACGATTACTAGTATGACTCTTCGCTGGCTGTTGAACGAGGGGATGGAGCACGTTTGGGAATGTCCTGAGTGCAGTTATGGCGGTTCTTAACTCAACTCAACTCAACTCAACTCATTCTCGGGCGTCGTGGTTGGTCTGCTAGCTTTAGCTTGCTGTTCCGACAAGGACTTTTGGTGGGTTTCATCTTGCGGCTTCTCTGTGTTCTTTTCCTTGTATTCTGATGGTTTAATTTGTGTTTGCTCTCTTTTATAGTTTAGTATTTCTCTTTCCGCTTTGATATCTCGTAGAATCTCTTCATTCTTCTTTGTCGTATGGATCATGTGCTCCAACTCTTATTTGATGTTTTGCTGGCTATCCTTTATTTCAGTAAGTAATTTTTCATTGTCGCTGGTTGGTGTCGGTGTTTGAAGTATCTTGACTTGTTTCTTTAATTTGTTTCTTTAAATCTGGCTTTGTAGATGTGCTCTTTCAGCTTGCGAGAAGCACATGGCTGTCTCGCACCTCAGCATTCCTTCCTTATATGGCGTCTTTGTGGTAATGGCGATCTTCAACACGTCTTTGTGTGTTTGGAGGTACGGACAGCCCAAGTATCTTGCTCCATGCTTGCCCAGGCAGTTGGCGCACTTTCTCTTGTTGTTGGGTGCTCGGAAGTCCATGTCCAGCTTTGCTAGCGGACAGTTCTTGAAGGCATGATGATCGGCGCAGTACCGGCAGATTTCCGACTTAATGCGACATGCTGCTCTACTGTGACCGCCCTCTGGCATCTGGAACATTGAATGTTCCTTGGTAGGAATCCTTCAGGCTGTTGTATTTTATGGTTTATCGATACATGGCGTGGTATCTCGCTGCCCTCAGACGTCACACCACTAGCGTCGTAGAGATCTTTGAGTATGTTAGGATCCGCTCCACCTTCAAGATTCAGATGTGCAGATTTTCCTCTTGCAGCTGCTTCATGATTTTTTTTTTCGTCTGACAGCTCTACTTGAATCCGCTTGACAACCCATCTGACTGCTTTTGAGTCGGTGTTACCGACTCTGATGTCTTTCTCCTCCTTCGTCTCATCTGTCTTGGATCTTCTCTGTGGTGGGCTTTCGGCAGTCTAACTCGTGGTGGCTTCAGTAGTAGCTGTAGTTTCAGGTTCTTTGTTACAGCTCTCAGGCATGCTCTCTACGTTCGTCTTCTTGCGGTCTTGTCGGCTCCCACGCTGCACATATTGGATGCCACGTGTCTTTTAGTGGTCTTGCCACGTGCCAGTTCCCCCTTATCAGGCTTCTTGACTTGTTCAGGTGACTTGCTTGGTAGCGCTCGCAGTAGCGAATGAAATGATGACTATCTGTAAAGACATCTGTCATCTTTTCATGGAATGCCCGACTGACAATAGGCGTCTCGCCTCTTTGAACAACTCAGCTCAACTGCCGGCTTTGTTGGCCGGCTCTATGAACAGCGCATGCGCGGGACACATGCGCAGTCAGTCTACCTGAGCTTAGCTCACAGTGTCAAGGTTTTCGAACCATCTAGATGGCCAAAGGGTGATCATTTCAGTGGAAACCCGGTCGTGTAATATAGGGATTGTTTACCCTATACCACACAGCCGAATCGATAGCTTTTCTGACAAATCCCAACGTTGTGGTTGAGAGCCTGTCTTTTCTGGTGACTTCTAAGAAGGCTGGGAACACGAGATTCGAAAACGACATATCTGCGATAGTGGACGAACTAATGTGCAACGGGGCGATCTCTAAAGAACTCCAATTGAATAGGAGCATGTTTACTCCGTAACATCGCAAAAATGGAATGGCTACTTGCGGAAATCCGTGACCAAATGCCGACCCGTTATCTGTTACCTGTTCCAGCCTAAAGAGAACTTTAGCATTTAGGACTCGTCGAAAAAACCGGATGGACGACTAACTACTCCCCGTCGCTATTTATTTACCCAAAGCGCCAGTATGAGCTCGCCCTGCTTAATCTTGAAACCTATAATTCCATCAGTGACATTACGGATGCCAACAACAGTTTCGTATACCGGACCGGGCAAAAGTGGAAAACCATAAATCGATCTGCGGGAGCATATGAGCTCACACAGATCAACGCCTAGATCCAACCCCTCAACACTGCGGGCCTTCGTCAAGATAACAAACCCCATCTGCTAGGTTGACAAGGGCGCATCCACTTTGCGAACAGTGCTCAGGTTTACCCGGCAAACGCTAACCGAATGGATATTGTGTCTGTGAACAGCATTTTGTCAACTGCAACCTGGTCAGTGGCTCTTGCCGCAACGGCAGCACAAACCCCACCATCTATTCTTTCTATGTGTTCCTCGGCTACAAGGTTATGTAGTTTCCCCTCACATGCGCATGTAGCTGATTGACCAAGATGGCACACAATTAAACGTTATGGGTGAACGGATTACTAGAAGACAGTGTATAAACATGATCGTTTTCAAGCGACGCCGACATAGTCGTTACGCGAGGGACTATTTGACTGGATACCGAGCGCCGTTGGCATGATCGCTAGGGCCATCAGCAGCAACAAGGACAGTATTAAGAATGTGGCTTGGGTGACTGGCTCAGTGGCGAAGGTTGGCGGTCAAACAGATTGTTGATACCGTCAGAGTGTCATAATCCCCCCATAGTTGTGCCGCGGCGTCGTTACGAGAGCCAGGCAAATACCAGTTACCTATCTACAGGTTTGCTGGTGAGTAAGGCTAACCGTCAGCGGTCAAGCAAATGCAAGCGTGACGCACGCAGTTCCCGCTGGACTCGATCCCACAGGGCAAGTGGTCAGAGCGAGAAACGCCAGACGAGGCTTGGGTATTCGGACTGGACAGACGTGGTTTCAGAGAGAGGCTTGTATTATTGCTGTGCCTGAATGTCGATTGCTAGTATCTCTTGTGAGAAGATGGAAGACTGCGCGGCTGTGGTTTGAGTCTGTGAGTGTATTGATTCATTGACTGTGTGTATTATTGTATTCACATTGTGCTGGCAACATGCCGAATTAGATTGTGTTGCATGTGAAGTGTAAATAAAACGTTGGACTTAGTGTTACCGTGTGTCAAGTCAAAACATTCTGTGACTGTGTATGTCTCGCATATGTTAGGTGAAGCGAGCCAGATTCATCCTTAAATGTGAGAACCTGACAAGAGCCAAGCGCCTTCCACCGCCGTTGAGGAAAGAGCTCCCAGAGAAAAGCACTGAGATCTTAAAGCAGTTAGCTGCCAGCCGTCTGGCCAGCCCTATGACCGGCCCTATGATCAGCCCTATGACCAGCCCTATGACCAACAACATCAACAGCCGTGTAGCCAGCCCTGGCTTCAAGACAATTAGAGTTAACAGGCTGTGAAATATTACTTCGTAATAGTTATTGCTATGGAGGAGGTTCGCAATTCCATGCATGATATTGGGGTGCCGGTGCATGTTGATGAGGGTATTAAATCCTTCGAGTACCGGGAGTACAAGAGCCAGAATCCTGGCACTCTCAATAGTTATTCCCCGATCTCGATAGACATACAATCTCAGGATGTCTTCACGCTCCCCTTCTGGTGGATGGAACCCAATCATCTACGGCTGACGCTTACACTGCTGCGACTCAGGCGACACTTACAAACAATGCTATCCCGTTCATGTTCTCTCAGATACGCTACCAGTTCAACAACAATGATTTCGATAATGTCTCTAGTCCCGGGCAGGCTTCATTTACCTTCTGTCCTATGGCGACGACTTCTCCAAGGCGGAGGGGTTGAACATGTGTTGACAGAAGGACAACAGCAGCTGATCATGGCCAAACTTAAGACGACAGGATCGATCAGTTTCTGCATACCACACAAGCATCTCTTTGAGATTTGCAACGACTACGATAAAGTGGTTATGGCTGCAAACAGTCATTGCAGATTAGCCGTCAAGTCGACTCTGATTTCACCCCGGATGGCCGGAAAACACCTAGCAAGCTTGCAAGCAAGCATATTATGCCTTCTCTGTAGTACAAGACTGAACATCTCCAAAAGTTCGAGAGCCGAATCAAAGTGCCTGTGGCCTTCTGCGCTGTGCATTGCGACAGAGCAGAGTGAGGACATGTTTTTGTGAGCTCTTACTTCTGGGATTTGAATTAATCTAACATGTTTTTTTAAAAATATCATTGTGCTCGTAGTGATTCTATGGAAGTGGTTAAATAGTTATTAGATTAATACAAGTGTTGATTTTCACAAAAATGCGTATTAGATATAATATTCATTTTTAATGACAGCTGAACACAAACAAATTTAGACCAATCAAGTGCACGAGGCGTCTCAAAACCAACCAACCACAACAGAGGACTTCAAATTGCCTGCGCGTGTCTAGAGTTACAATGCGATCGCTGCATTCTTCACGTTACCTACGAGAGTATACGAGATTACGGAGAAAAGTCGCTAACCTCTAGGCCAGGAAGCCGGCAACAGTAACATACTGGACCCACGACAGATATTCGACGTTCGGGTCAAGCGCATATTGTTGCAACAGAAAAACCATCGCCAAAATTGATGCAGCAGTACAGATGAACCGTTGTCGAAGCAAACGTTCGCTAGCGAAATAATTTGATGTGTCAATTTAGACAATTCAAAAGGTCGTTAGTAAGAAACTGCAATATCGGAAGGTGTGTTCACAGTGGGTATCACGGATGTTGACCGACCACCAAAGAGAGGAACTCATGGGATGGTGTTTGAACCACTTGCTGCGTTACAGCGTGGAGGGTGATGCATTTCTCTTCCACCTAGTGGCAGGCGATGAGTCATGGTGTCACCACTTTGAGCCGAGCAGCAACAGAGTGAGCATGCAATGGAAGCATGCTGGATCACCAAAAGCCAAAAAAAATAAAATAAAATCAAGTTACAGGTTTCCGCTGGTAAGGTTATGCCGAGCGCATTTTGTGACCATAAAAGGCTATTGTTGGCCGACTTTAAAGAACCTGGTGTCAACATAAACTCTACCCACTACGTGCAAACACTAGACAAGCTGAAAAAAACCCATCAAGAATAAACGACCCGGCATGCTTTCTCGCGGTGGGATTTTGTTGCAAGATAATGCTCGTCCGCATGTCGCAGAGATTGTACAGGAAGCATTAGCAAGGAAGAAGTGGAAAGTTCTGCATCATCCAGCCTATAGTCCTGATTTGTCACCATGTGATTTTTATGTGTTCGGACCTCTAAAAAAGGCTCTCAAGGGGCAACGATTTCACACAGATGCAGACGTAATTAACGCGGTAAACACTTGGTTCAGTGAGCAACCACAATCCTTTTTTTGTGGACGGCATTCGCCGCCTATCTAAACAATGGGATAATTGCCTGAATGCCTACGGCGACTTCTTCTGACTGACCCACGGAGCTTAATTCATTCAAAATGAATACTTTGTTTAATTCTACCATATCTGTTAATGTTTCTTTCATGCTTTTGTAATAAAGCCATTGGAACGAGTTTCAAATGAACGTCCCTAATCTCTCTCTCTCTCTCTCTCTCTCTCTCTCTCTCTCTCTCTCTCTCTCTATATATATATATATATATATATATATATATATATATATATATACCATAAAAGGCAATGTATGTATGTGTGTCCGTTCTTTATGCGTCCGTGAACGGTCCATCCGATTGAGATGAAATTTTCTACATGTTTTCATTTCATTCCCGTGCAACCAACTGTCATAGTTTTGTAATTACTAAAAGCTATTTACTTACTAAAATTTAATGATTTAAATTTACATTATCATTTCTATATAGCAAGGGGACTTAACATAAGAAAAGTTATTTCAAGAGGCATAACTTTTAATAACATTGTTATTATGTTATATATATATATTCTTGCATTGTTTTCAAAGATTTATAAAATCTTTGTCTACAGTTATTTACAGGCATATGAGTTATAATATATAATGATATAATCTTTAAGGCATTTTCATAGTTTTCATAAACATAATGCATTTATTTAAATAGTGATGAAAATTTTCTAACTCAGCTTTTTATTTTTCTTCAACGGTACATTACGTTTTTTTTTATTAACATTCTCATATGTATGGCGCGTTACACCCATATTGGGTATTTTGTTGTTGTCAAAGAATTGCTTCATAAGAGATGTTGAATGAAAGAATGTATGAGAGGAAATAGAGAAGAAGGGCAGAATGTAGGACGGGCCTGCGATTTTCCTTCGTTTAAGAAAAAACAAGTAATTTTTTGTGAGAGAAAGTTAGTTGCATATCGTTTGCAGTACTCTGCAGTCAACCCACCGCCCACCATTTATTGGCTGTTCGTGATATCTTGGTAAGTTTACTTTAGATAGATCTCTTGCAATCATATTTTCTACTATCAATCTACCTATTCTTCTATTCTATCTATATTTTTAACGGGAACTGGCCGAACATAGATAGATAGATAGATAGATAGATAGATAGATAAATAGATAGACAGATAGATAGACAGACAGACAGATAGACAGACAGACAGACAGATAGATAGATAGATAGATAGATAGATAGATAGATAGATAGATAGATATATAGATAGATAGATAGATAGATAGTCGGGAACGGGAGCTTATATGACTACTTATATGAATTAAATGAGATGCTCCCCACCAGGTGCTGGGCGAAGCCGGGCCGGGTCAGACAGACAGACAGACAGATAGATAGATAGAAGCCGGGCCGGGTCATCTATTATATATATATATATATATATATATATATATATATATATATATATATATATATATATATATATATATATATATATACATATATACACCCATCGCATAGTCACGGAATTCGTATCATGCTTTACATGTTTGATTGTTTATTTTGTTTTGTTTTATATTTCAGTCTCATGAGTCATGTTTTTGCATTAACTGAATATAATGTTACCTGGTTTCATGAAACAGGCAGATTCTAGACACGTGAGATATACCCCCTAACCTCTGCGTCCAATATGTTAACAACGGTGTTTTCAATACATTGTATGTGAAATAATTATTCAGTTAACACACTATGTCGAATTACACAGTTTAATCTCGTCTTTCTTAAAAGAACTCCATTTGGTTATTTACCATTTCTTCTATTACAGTTTCTTTTTAACCGTTTCTTTTCTGGAATCTAGTTATTTTCACCTTTTCTTTCCTCGTGAATTAGTATTTTAATTTTGTCTCCCCCAGACCGGCTCTGTGGCGAAGGTGTAACGGACGCAGTTCATAATCCAGCATACCACGTTCGAAACACAGCTGCAGGAGACTTAGCAGACCGCCTTGGGTTGTGTTATTTTATAAAATGGTATGAGTGCCTGTCGTTCAGAAAGTAATGGAAAACTACTGAACGTTAATTTGTCAAGAAATAAAACAGCCAAAAATACTGGAGTTGACTGCAATGTCTTGTAAAGGATATACAACTAACTTTTTTAAACTCTCCCCGAAAGCTTTTAATTTAACCGTTTCTTTCCCAGTGAGTTGTATTTTGAGTTTGCCTCTCCCGGAGAGTTATTATTTGAACCGTCTCGTTCCCAGAGAGATGTCAATTTAACAACTTTTACCTCAGATGTTCACAAACACAGAGAAGGCATTTATACCCAACGAGAGTTGAGTTGAGTTAAGAACCGACAGTATCACTACAATCAGGACATTCTCATACATTCTCCGTCTCCTCGTTCAACAGCCAGGGAAGAGTCATACTACAATTAGTTCCCATCGCTATCTTATTCAAAAACCCTCTTCTTCCTGCCCCCCTCCCCTACATCGTCTCCTTCGCTTTATTTTCTCCCCGCTGGCAGTTGTCAAAGGTATCGAGCACAAAGAATCCCTTGCTTCGGCGATAATTCTTTTTATTTTCCATATTTTCCCAACGAGAAACACTTGCAGAATCCACTGGCATTCTGTATTCATACTCCTCTGTTATACTGTGGAGTGAAGTTTAATACAATAATAATGTTACCGATCTTAGCATCTCATCTTGTTTCTCTTGTACCTTGAGGTGTCGAGGTGAAGATTAAACAGCGGGAGAGTGCCAGTTTATCGGCTTCATATTCCGTGATTCCCATGGACTCTATTTTTTCCCTTGTCCATCGTTGTTATTTCCCTTATCCATAGTTTACATGGTCGGCCTCTTCTTCTGGTTCCATTTGGTCTGTACATATGTTACCGATCGAATGTAAAGTTGTTGAATATCTACGAACATGTACACAGATAACTATTTAGACAAATGTAGCACCAGGAAATCTAACAGACTAAAGTAATGTCTTGTCCTAATCAGATATGTCCGAGAACTGTTGGGCAGTCTGGCTACAGCTGAGGTCATCCATGTGTCCACCAATGGAGCAGGGTCGCTGGTGTATCATCTGGAAGAGGATGAGAAGCGACCATTCAGAACTGAGTTGGCGGCCTTTGTTTCATTTTCATTCGGGGTGATGAAAGCATATGATAACATTAAGGCTTGTGTCAGCAACCGAGGTCAATACGGTAAGTTAGCACAAAGTGAAAGCGCATAACAGCAGACGAGGTCCACACGGTCATTTAGCACAATGACGAAAGCGTACGATAACACTAAGGCTTGTGTCAACAGTCGAGGTCCCCACATTAAGTTAGCACAATGAGCGACTTCTCTATGCAACTCCCTTTAATTTGATATGTAATATAACATGTTTGATACCACATTACCAACTTGTAAGTCATAACTTTGACACACCTCTATTTCAGAGTATCCACCATCCATTTGTATTTGTAACAAATCAACATTTTGTTTGGCACTGAATCTGTTAATTTGTACATCTAATTGCTCATCAGACAGAGACAGTTATCACCTTTTTGGCCACATTATGAAAAGACAAATCTGGAACGTGTGGTGACAACCGGAAAGATTTGCGGGCAGAAAGTAAGAGGAAGACAGCGAGAGAAAATTGTTAATGGTCTAGAGTCATGTCACGGAAGAGAGTCAACACACGAATTGATCCATGCTGTCGGAGATTGCAATTTGTGGAGAAGCATTATAGCCAACGCCAATCCTCAAGGCACCTGATGATGATGAAGTGCTTCCACTTTCCTGTGCACATTTATTTTATTATTATTGCCATTTTAAAGACAGAAGACACAAACATTATGTTGCATCATCTTATTGTCTGACATATTTCGATGCCTCTGGTCGGGTGCATTCTGCAGTGTCATATATCACATGAAATGAATACGTTCATTATACTTTGGTTGAACTACTTCAAACACTGTTATAGTTGAACTTTGGAGCATTTGTTATCCTCACTGTACATTATTCTGCACCTTGCGCTCCCGGGTCTAGTAGAGAATCGAACACATGTACCACGATGTGCAGGGATGCCATTCTGATCCCTCGAAAACCCGATTCTCGTGTGGTGAAGTTAATAGCACGTAGACTGCCAGCCTTGTCGGCGCTGGTTGCTGAGTGGTTAATGACAGTCAGGTTTGAGTTCCCCGTTGTACGGTGTCGATGGTTCGAAATCAGTCACTAGTGATTTGGAAGCAGACCGCTTGAAATTGATTACCACGATCTGATGCATCTGCTGTCGAAAATGCAATGATAAAATAAAGTTAGCTGTATATATCATGTATATTACGTCACTGTCAACCCCATGATGTTTGATTGTTTGTGATTTCTTTGCAAGTTTACGTTGGCAGTGCTGCAAACACATGGACATAATGACCTGTCTATAGAAAATGTCAATGCAAACACATGAACATAATGACCTGTCTATAGAAAATGGCAGTGCAAACACATGAACATAATGACCTGTCTCCAGAAGATGGCAGTGCAAACACATGGACACAATGACCTGTCTCCAGATGACGGCAGTGCTGCAAACACATGGACATAATAAGGTGTCTAAACAAGATGGCAGTGAAATCACATGGACACAATGACCTGTCTCCAAAAGATGACAGTGCTGCAAACACATGGACACAGTGACCTGTCTCCAAAAGATGGCAGTGCAACCACATGGACACAATGACCTATCTCCAGAAGATGACAGTGCAAACACATGGACACAATGACCTGTCTCCAAAAGATGGCAGTGCAAACATATGGACACAATGACCTACCTACAGAAGATGACAGTACAAACACATGGACACAATGACCTGCCTACAGAAGATGACAGTGCAAACACATGGATACAATGACCTATCTCCAGAAGATGGCAGTGCTGCAAACACATGGACACAATGACCTGTCTCCAGAAGATGGCAGTGCAAACACATGGACACAACGAGCTGTCTATAGAAGATGGCAGTGCTGCAAACACATGGACGCAGTGACCTGTCTCCAGAAGATGGCAGTGCAAACACATGGACACAATGACCTGTCTACAGAAGATGGCAGTGCTGCAAACACATGGACACAATGAGGTATCTACACAAGATTGCAGTGAAAACACATGGACACAATGACCTGTCTATAGAAGGCGGCGGTGCTGCAAACACATGGACACAATGACCTGTCTATAGAAGGCGGCGGTGCTGCAAACACATGGACACAATGAGGTGTCTACACAAGATTGCAGTGCAAACACATGGATACAATGACCTGTCTCGAGAAGATGGCAGTGCAAACACATGGACACAATGACCTGTCTCCAGAAGATGGCAGTGCAAACACATGGACACAATGACCTGTCTCCAGAAGATGGCAGTGCAAACACACGGACACAATGACCTGTCTACAGAAGATGGCAGTGCTGCAAACACATGGACACAATGACATGTCTACAGAAGATGACAGTGCTGCAAACACATGGACACAATGAGCTGTCTACAAAAGATGGCAGTGCTGCAAACACATGGACACAATGACCTGTCTACAGAAGATGACAGTGCTGCAAACACATGGACACAATGAGCTGTCTACAAAAGATGGCAGTGCTGCAAACACATGGACACAATGACCTGTCTACAGAAGATGGTGTCGCTTGTCGTCCTTGGGGGGAAAGTGGAATCAACAAGCCCACCTGTGAAATATCCTTTTCCCGGTTTTCCTCTGCTAGTTTACCTTTGTCTACATACCCCCCCCCCCCTTTATTTTAAAGTCTTTTAATCTCTTTCTCTCTCTCTCTCTCTCTCTCTCTCTCTCTCTCTCTCACTCTCTCTCTCTGTCTCTTTCTTTCTCTCCCTCTCTCTTCAACAGACAATACCCCTCTTCACGTTCCTTCAGCACATACCTCCACTAACTCCTGTTTCGAACAAAATGATAAAACATTTATTGCAGAAAAGTGTCAGTTGAGTGTGCAATGTATGGGTGTGACTATATGTGATGTGATCTATCTTGTGAGTGTGCAATGTATGGGTGTGACTATATGTGATGTGATCTATCTTGTGAGTGTGCAATGTATGGGTGTGACTATATGTGATGTGATCTATCTTGTGAGTGTGCAATGTATGGGTGTGACTATATGTGATGTGATCTATCTTGTGAGTGTGCAATGTATGGGTGTGACTATATGTGATGTGATCTATCTTGTGAATGTGCAATGTATGGGTGTGACTATATGTGATGTGATCTATCTTGTGAGTGTGCAATGTATGGGTGTGACTATATGTGATGTGATCTATCTTGTGAGTGTGCAATGTATGGGTGTGACTATATGTGATGTGATCTATCTTGTGAGTGTGCAATGTATGGGTGTGACTATATGTGATGTGATCTATCTTGTGAGTGTGCAATGTATGGGTGTGACTATATGTGATGTGATCTATCTTGTGAGTGTGCAATGTATGGGTGTGACTATATGTGATGTGATCTATCTTGTGAGTGTGCAATGTATGGGTGTGACTATATGTGATGTGATCTATCTTGTGAGTGTGCAATGTATGGGTGTGACTATATGTGATGTGATCTATCTTGAGTGTTTGACAGGATCTATTCTAGGATCAACCTCCCAATTGTCATCATTATACAGCCATTCGATTTCACACAGCACAGATAAGGACATATCTCACCGGGCTGCTTCTCTCTTTCACACAGCACAGATAAGGACATATCTCACCGGGCTGCTTCTCTCTTTCACACAGCACAGATAAGGACATATCTCACCGGGCTGCTTCTCTCTTTCACACAGCACAGATAAGGACATATCTCACCGGGCTGCTTCTCTCTTTCACACAGCACAGATAAGGACATATCTCACCGGGCTGCTTCTCTCTTTCACACAGCACAGATAAGGACATATCTCACCGGGCTGCTTCTCTCTTTCACACAGCACAGATAAGGACATATCTCACCGGGCTGCTTCTCTCTTTCACACAGCACAGATAAGGACATATCTCACCGGGCTGCTTCTCTCTTTCACACAGCACAGATAAGGACATATCTCACCGGGCTGCTTCTCTCTTTCACACAGCACAGATAAGGACATATCTCACCGGGCTGCTTCTCTCTTTCACACAGCACAGATAAGGACATATCTCACCGGGCTGCTTCTCTCTTTCACACAGCACAGATAAGGACATATCTCACGGGGCTGCTTCTCTCTGACTGATGATCATTTTTCTTCCCACTCTGTTCTGGAAACTCATGAATGATATAGTCTCCACTGAATTATGTTCATAAATTAGTCTTTCACATATATTTTTATCTCCAATCACTGAGATATTTATATTTCTGGTTAATGTCTGATTGTTTTCTTGATTGATTTAATTAGGGTCCTTTTGTTCTTCAAACACGATATACCGGTCGGTAATATATCCCTGGTATTGAAGAAGGTAAACACCGATCCAACAACAGATAGTCTATACACTGCGGTTTGTCAATCCTGGAAAATGTTAATTATATTTGTTTTCCCTTCTCTATTTGGTATATTATAGATTCACTTGTCTGACCTTGCCAAACATGGTTCACAGCTTGGAGTACTTTCTTACTCCATCCGAGTATGAACAATTACTTCTGCTCAGATTGGTAACCACTTTCAATGTCAAGTGTAGGGAATCTGTTGAGTAAAACAACAGCCTGTGAGAGAAACTCAATTCCGACCTATGATATGTGAAGTAAGGTATATCGGCTATATTCAGAAAGTAATCTCCCTAGATCATACTAGAGCTATACTCTTATATAAGACAGAATAGTTCAGCACTCTACCCTATACAAGGTAAAAGAAAAACACGCTAAAGCAAAGCACATGCATCCTGGTATAGACTTATCCTTCCGACTGTACAGACACCTTACTCTACACAACTTAAATCACTCTTCAGCCTAATGCTGTCGACTCTCTATACTACGTTTACACACGAAAGTTCCCTATGCTAGCATTTTATTCTACATCTATATATATATAATCACCTTATTGAATTATATTTTCGGCCTCGAAGTATATCATTTAATTCCCATGAAGGGACAGGGCTGGTCATCTTTACACAACCTAAACTCTGTGATATATTTTCTATTACGGCACTGAATCAAATCCACACCCGCCTATCGTAAAGGCCAACTTCAACTGGTTTTTTTAAAACAGTAAATTCAGTTCAAAGTTATGGGCTGGACTATGTCACTTGTTTTGTTCTTAACCCTCAGCCTGTGTTCTATTCCCTGGTTGTTTTGATCTCCGTATACCGTACTGATCATCGTCTTTACTAAAGACGATCCACTGTTCCATCGTGTTTCTCCGTTTGATCAAAGGACTCTGTTCACCGTATTACCACGCGATCACTGTTTGATCTAGCTCCGAACTTCCCGGAGATAAACGCTGTTTCTTGGCACCGGTGATTCTCTGTTCAGTCCGATACGGACTCTTGTCTTTGAACTTTCCCGGTAGACAATTCTTCCGTTCCCCACGGGACTTCGCTTCCGTGTCCAATACGTAGAGCCAGTGTTTGAAGTCACGATCGCTGTCTTTTTGAAAATTACAGGACCGTCACTTTGCACATAACTGTTTCTTCATTTAATCCACCAGGAGCGACACCCGCCAGATATCTCACGACAGATGGCAGTTCTGCAAACACATGGACACAATGACCTGTCTACAGAAGATGGCAGTGCAAACACATGGACACAATGACCTGTCTCCAGAAGATGGCAGTGCTGCAAACACATGGACACAATGATCTGTCTCCAGAAGATGGCAGTGCAAACACATGGACAAAATGACCTGTATCTATAGAAGATGGCAGTGCTGCAAACACATGGACACAATAAGCTGTCTACACAAGGTTGAAGTGCAAACACATGAACGAACGAACGAACGAACGAAAATCTTTATTTTCAAAGGGTTAAGAATTGGGCACGCAGGCCCGTTTGACATTCTACCCTTCTTCACAATTTCCTCTCATACATTCTTTCATTCAACATCACTTATGAAGCAAATTTTTGACAACAAAAGAACAATAGCATTATAACGCATGAAAAATAATCAATAACAAATGACTCACTGAGGCAAAGTTTAACATGGGAATTATAAATACCTAAGGAAGGATTAACGGGTCATTTATATGGGAATGTTTTGTGCCTAGTTGTCGTTTGAGATAATTTACCATTATTATGGTAATAATATGGTATAATTACCATTATTATACATGGACACAATGAACTGTCTACACAAGATGGAAGTGCAAACACATGGACACTATGACCTGTCTACACAAGATGGCAGTGCAAACACATGGACATAATAATGTCTTGAATAAAATACTAGTGACGAAAAGGCAATCCATCTTTCATTTAACTTCATAGGCATCGCAGGGCCACCACCATCATGTGTCTTTACCTTAGCAGAACGTCGATCCCATTACTACTGCTGAAAAGACTCTCGATCACCGACCAGCTCCATTTTCCCTGGAATGATTATACCATGGATGACTTCATGTTCTGTGTCAGTTTATAAATAAACATGCATGTATTGTACGGCGCACATAGTAGTAGAAAGCAGGGAGACTAGACGATAACTAGACAACAAAACGTTGAAAGCAATAATTACCGACTTGGATTCGAACCCGTCACCTTCAAATGACGGCAGTGCCTAGCGGCAGGAAAAGTGTACTTTGATGCATGACAGTACATTTGTTCCTGTCGTGATATGGAGGTGACAGGTTCAACCCCTGACGGTAACTACAGCTTTCAATATTTATTTTTATTGTCTAGTGCGTCCTCTAATCTCTACTTCCTTCATCTACTTCTATGGGCGTCAAACAATACTCTGTGTGTTTATTAATGAACTGTCTTGGGGGCGTCAACGGGTTCCCAAATGGATATTTCTGATGTCTTGTGTCGACCGTCATGTTTACTGGGCATTGTCTCGTCTCCAAAAATACTTTTGAGCAAAGCATTTTTAAGAGAGTCGAAGTTCTTCTCGTGGCCAGGAAGTAGTTTAGCAAATACCTCATAAGCTGCCCCTCTCAGACTTTGGGATATCTACTTTCGTATAATCTACCTCTCTCTTGGATGTCGGAAAGCTTCGGCCATCAAAAAAAAAATAAAAAAAAAGACAAGATTAATACAGTTGTCGATTTGTTCGGTTTTCTCGTAAAATGGCATTAAAGGAAAGCCCTTGGCTCCCACAGAGAGGTCGGGATTGGTGGAATGTCTATGCTGTGAAACACTGCGCTTGCACTACCGAGTCTTGAACTGTCTTGACTTTGCAACTCTAGCTTTCTCATTCAAGTTCATGTTGGCGCCTCTCCCTCTCGTCAGCTTGTTAATTTTTCCCATTCTGACCCTCTCTCTGGATTCCATTTCAGCCATTTGAATTTGGACTCTTTCATCCTTGGCTAGCTCCCTTTCTTTTCTTGCCTTGGCTATCTGTCTTTTTTCTGCTCTCCATTCTCTTTCAGAATCCTAAATATACTTCTTCAATTTCTATCCAGAGTAACCTATTTCAGATCCTTTCTCAATCCACTCCGCCAACGTGGGGTGCCTTTCAGACGACATCGTGATGGATTATCTGAAATAGTACCACACTACACCTTAACCTGTCACAGTTCACTTAATATTGCAATAAAATTCTTCTCAACTTACCAGGTTATGTCTGAAAATCAATCAGTTAAGTTAATCAGATTGTTAGGTAAATAATATAATAATTATAACACAACAACCACAACAATAATAGTTCCTTTGCCGTATCCACACTGACTTTAGACTTATAGTTCTCTTTACTTTAGCACACATCTTTTACTTTAGTTTAATCTTTTACCTTTAGTTGAGTCTTTAATCTTATTATGCATATTTTATTTTAAGTACTACTTTTAACTGTAATCCTTACAATTAATCAATTTATTCACTAGTAAACAATTTTTTTTTAAATTATTATTTGAAACAATTATTATGTGAGAATTACTAAGTACAACAATATATACTAACAATGATACTGACCAGACTTGCTGTGATATAATCCCTACAAGATCAAAGAGATTTCACAACTTATCAAGTGTCCTACAGAATTAATGACGATTTTTAAAATACCGCTGACGAGACACGAATATGTAGGGTGGCCTTCGAAAGGCGATAGATAACTCCACGTGAAATAAAGAAGACTCTTTGACTGGCCCTATCGGACAGTCTACCCACAAAAGGAATAAGCGATGAATTTGGCTCGCTATATACTAGGAAGGTATGCATACCGGTTCCTGAAGAAATCAACTATCCTAAAATGGTGCAGGACCGAGAGGTAAAACTGGACACTGTGTAGAAAAGTTCAAGACATCTGATCTAGCTATCCGTTCCACGTTACTTGCAGAAATTTAGAACCCACACTGCTCTGTCATACAACATGAAATCAGAGGTACAAATAAATAAATACCTTTCTCTTAGTTAACTATCTAACCAGTCTAATCTAATGATTGAAAAAAATCGAAGTTAAATACTTTGGTTAAAATCTATAATAAAATGATAAGCCTGTTTGCTTGAACTTCCTCCTCAATTGGAATTAACAGATACTGCAATATTGTGAATAAGCCAATAATAAGCGAGAACACGTTCCTGGTATAACTGTTTTTTAGTGTTAATCGTCGGCACTAACTTTGGTCAAAATTAATGTGGTGGTTTTGGCAAAGGAACCTGTACAAATGTCATAACGTGAGATTTCGTGCATCCAGTGACGACAGCCTGCCTCCTTTACCGCTGGCTTCCTTCGTTGCGATTGGTGATGCCTGGTTCAGGGTCTGCACTGCTATCAGTCTTCTGTTCTGAGAGACTGTTGACAAAGCTAGTCTCACTTTCAAGACACTATAAATCATTCGGCGTGTAACATTAACCTGCCTGGTGCTATGGGTTAGCCAGAATCAGGTTCTGAGTGGCGCTATACTGAAGCGTTGTACTTAAGCGTTAGACTACAGTGTTGTACTTAATCATGGTACTCAAGCGTGGTTCGTAAGTTGAGTTGAGTTGAGTTAAGAACCCACATCACTGCACTCAGGAAATTCCCATACGTGCTCCGTCCCCTCGTTCAACAGCCAGCGAAGAGTCATACTACTAATCGTTCCCACCGCTATCTGATTAAAAGTTCTCCTGGTCTTCCCTCTCAGTTTTGAGATTCTTCCAGAACCCCTGCCGATCCCCCGCAATCTCATTCTTTCCACATATGGGTTCTCAATCTGTTCCTCCGCTTCTCCACCTGGTCCCACAAGCGCACGACCACCTCCCCCTTGTCCATAGGCAAACTACCACCTAGAGGTGAATTCACTGCTAGCCTATCAGCCTGTTCATTCCCCCGTACACCCGCATGGCCAGGGCAAAATATATATACAATTCTCACAATCTGTGACCTCTGAAACGACGAGAGCCATTCCACACGAAACAATCCTTTCTCCACCTTACTAAGCATACTCTTTGAATCCGTAATGAATACAACGTGGGTCGCAGTGGTCTTCTCTAGCCACCGGAATGCCGCTGTTACTGCCTCCACCTCCATTCTCATGCTCGAGGTCGTAGTCTCATATGCCAGACTCTCCTTTTTCAAGACTCGTCCATTATCCTTTGCAATAAAGCCCAGCCACTACGTTTGTTTCTCACCACTGACCCATCGGTGTAGATAACTATGTCACCTTGATATTTGTTGCTCTGGATCAGCTGCTGCTCTTCAAACTCAGTGCGTCCCGCTGCCCATTCTCTGCACTCACGACCCAGTGTTATTATTACATTGAGCCAGTCCGTGATGTCTTCCGGACCTTCAACCCACTCTCTTCCACGATTGATGGTCTTTAGATCACACACCTGACTTATAGAAAGTTCCGCCGTTGCCATCCAAGACCTGCCTCGTCTTAATATATGACCCGTGACCATATCCATTGCTGCATGCAGCGGGTGATCCCTATCTGCGGCAACTCTCAGGTACCATTTGGCCTGAAGGACCCTATGCCTATTAGTCATTGTTGGTAGCGTCAGTATATGCCTCATGCATATAATTGGTGTGTCCTTTGTGCACCCCAGGATTAACAGCATGGCAGCATTCTGTATGCGCTCCAACCTTTCAAGCCGGCTCTTTGATACTGTCAGCAGCCCCAAACCATACTCGATGGCAGAAATTATTAACTGCTGAAAGAGCCTGCACAGCATCCTCTGATCTACCCCGGTTGCTGCCATGGCCCTCAATGCATTAAGTCCCCTACCAGCCTTCACCACCAAGGCCTCCACATGATCCTTAAAAGACAAACACCTGTCAAAGGTGATACCCAAGTACTTCAATTTACTCTCTCAACTAAGAGGATATCCATTCAGTATAATACTTGGGACATCTGCCTTCACGATCCGGTTATCCAGGGAGTACCACACAACCGTTGCCTTGTCTGAGTGTATAATGGCTCCTGCGTCCCTGCACCACTCCGACACCCCATTTACTGCCAACTGTAAGTCTTTCGCCAAACTGGCCCTGTCTCTGACCTGTTTGTACACCTGTACATCATCTGCAAATTTCAAGATTCTACTCACACCTGGTGTCTCAATAGCTGCGATTTTGCTGGTGTAGACATTAAAGAGCACTGGGGACAAGGCAAATCCCTGCGGCAACCCAGGTGTAATAGAACAGGGCTCAGAAGTCCAGGAACCCATGCGCAGTGCAACCTTACGCTCATAAAGGACTGCCGCAACCCATCTAACAAGGCAAGGGCAGACTTCCATTTTCAACAGTGTGTGGATTACCGAGCATACCTAACCCTGTTGTACGCATCCTCCAGGTCAAGAGCTACCGCCACTGTCTCCTGTATATCCCGGAAGCCCTCGTAGACATCAAATGCAAAAGTCGCAGCATTGGCCCAGATGTCCTTCCCAAGCCGGTAACTCCGGAGTCCTTGGGGAAGCAGATTCTGACTTTCCAAATGTCACTGGAGCCTGAGTGCTACTATCTTTTCGAGGGCTTTGCCATACGTGTTTTGCAGGGTTATGATTCGGTATCCATTAAGTCTGGAATGATCCCTACCTGGCTTTGGGAGTGGGACCAGGTAGCTATGCAGCCAATCGTGGGGTATTTCCGCCGTATTGATGCTTAGGTTGAAACAAAGAGCCATCTCCTCCAAGTCCCCATCATTTATGTTCCTCATATGGGAGTACTTCACCCCATCATTACCTCGCGCTGTGTCTTTAGCCCGCTTCAGTACCCGTCAAATGTCCCCTACTGTAATCTCACAGTCCTCCTTCCTAGTGACCCGTGACAAGGCTTCTCTGACGTTATCTCTAATAGCCCTGTCATGCTGATCGGTCTGTTTTAAAAATCGCGCAAGATGGTCTTCCCTTTGTCCTTGTCAGTTGTCATAGTTCGGTTGTTATCATCATAAACGGTACCATGTGTACCATGCATCAGTTGTCTCTTCATCTGCCGGTGCAACCTCCAGAATTTTCCCAATGTCACATCCCCACCGACTTCATTGATAAACTGTTCCCAGTTAATCCTATTTATCTCTGCTGCCTGGAGTTTAAAATCCTGCACCTTTACATTTTTATATCTATCAGCCTCTTCCAATTCTGTGTCAACTGAAGTGGTTGTTCTCCACACCCTTTGCCAATTCCTTATGGCCGCCCTCTTTTCCCTCCATGAATTCTCCACCTCTGGTGTCCACCATGGTGGTTGGGTAAAGATTCTTCTTATTGGTTTAGATCTTCTCTGTGATCTAAGACGCCCCAACAGCAAAGAGTGGCCGCGATCATAACTGAATGCCCTGCAAGCTCTTATAGCCCTAACTGTGCTGGACTTAGATATCAGCACAGAACAGGGGAGGTGGTCACGTCCATGATCTCCAAGGACGCTCACTTTTATACCTGATGCCGCCTCTTGGGATACAAGCGCCAGGTCGATGGCCGTATCAGGGTCCCCCGGTCTCATTGCTAGCCTAATGGGCGTCCCGTCATTTAAACAGACAGCATTCGTCTCAAGCAAGGCCTCAGCAAGAGCAGTACCCTGTTTGTTCTCTCCCGATCTTCCCATTCCTTGGCGCGGGCGATGAAGTCACCATATATCAGATACCTGGTACCTGGAATGTCCACTGAACCTTTCAACCAGTCCCAAGTCTCTCTGCTTATGCAAGTTTCCCCACTTACATATACATTTATCAGGTTCCAGCTGTATCGACCGATTTGTATCTGCATTCCCTGCACCTCTTTACTCACGTGATCCCACCCACTCATATCCAGTATTGAATGCTGTAAACCATCCTTGACCACCAGACCTTTCATATGTCCATGTCTTCCTTGCCCAGTTGGGTTGATGTAACATGTACAGCCAGGGCACTTAAGAGAGTTTGAATTCAGCTCTTGTAACATAAGGACTTCAAAATCGTAGACCAGTTTCTGCAGTATTGGACCTCGTTGCTTTGTACTACGGCAATTCCAATACCCAACCCGTACATTTTTGAGTCCCAAACAATCTGTTTTCCTTCTACCCCTTCTGGCTCCAGCCTCTTCTTCCTTTCCCCCCCCTCTCCCCTACATCTTCTCCTCCGCTTCATTCTCTCCCCGCTGGCTGTTGTCAAAGGTATCGAGCACAAAGCACGTACTCCGTTGTATTATTCATATTTGATTAGATACGACGGCGGGATATAATCGGTCACCCTAGTAGAGCCTGCCTGCTAGGAAAGGGGCAGGGGATGCCCCTCAGGAGTCCATACTCCTGGGGCCGCCCCGCCCACATACCAGACGTTCCACGTTCACAACCAGCTCACCCGTGGCCATTCAGTCCTCGGCACGTTGGTCCACCTTAAACTTGGGGGTTTATAATCGGAGTTTTCCATCTCCTAGATTGGCCGCTGTAATAGCTAACGGGCCCAGTCTACCCGGGGGAAAGAGGTTCAAGCGCCTCATTCCTGGCGCGATTCGTAAGTAAGAGGCGGCCTCTGGTTGCCTACAAAAGCCTACCGAAGTATTTCGACATAATAACCAACTTGGCTCTATGAGGCTACTAGACTAAATTAAGTCAGTTTTGGCCCAGATGCGCTTCCTTGAGGTCTGTAAACGGAATGACAGATTTTGTAACCTGTTTCCGACACAAGGGTTTTTCTCACATGACCTTCGTTGTCAACGTGGATTGGATGATCTTTCACCTGGGCAGATCTCTCGGCGGCTTTGCGATTGTTTTTACTTTGCTATTCCATCCTCAGCATTAAAAGTAAAATTTGTATTGCTATTTCAAACCCATATACTTATGTTAAGAATTCTTCCTTTGACATGAGCAAAAGTGAGGCTATCCAAGTAACTCACTACATACATTGTGTTTTTTTTTTTATTTGTCATACAGTATGTTTTGTTTTAAGGTGAGCATGTGTGGTTAGACATACTGTACAATTTTTTTAAATGTCAGCATGCAAGGTGTGTCAACTGTATGTTTTGTTTCGAACAACAGGCAACAGAATAAGCAAAGAACTTTTTGATTCTTTAGAGGAATTCGGCTTGTACCATACTGACACATTCGTGGACACATTGTTGAGATGTGTTGACGGGCTGAAGTCAAAACTGGGTAAGGCATTGACATATACAAAATATGAATTTATGTTGGCTTTCTTGTATTGTATAGAGGACCCGTTAACACAGTTCATAGACATCTGCGCTGATAATGGATGGACGGATGGATGCTAGTAATAGTATACTCATAATTTTCTAAACCACAGATTATATTGCAAGTGTATCCTACTCATGACTTTCTAAACCCCAGATTATATTGCAAGTATATCCTACTCATGACTTTCTAAACCATAGATTATATCGCAAGTATATTCTACTCATAACTTTCTAAACCCCAGATTATATTGCAAGTATATCCTACTCGAAACTTTCGAAGCCACAGATTATATTGCAAGTATATCCTGTTTCGCAACTTTCGAAACCACACGTTATATTGCATGTATATTCTACTCATAACTTTCTAAACCAGAGATTATATATCATCTAGTAAGTCCCCTCACATGATGTAGCTGTGAAGTGAAGTATTAAGACCATCAAAAATTTTAGCCTGACCGCACGAAGAAAAAGATGCCCAGACTTTCCCTCCCCTAGTGAATAACGAGCCCCAACAGAGAACACTCTCCAGATCAACCTTAATAACACATAAAACCACGCACGCAATCACACTCTCCTTCACACAGTCTCTCAAATTAATATACACAAACGCCCACACTTTCACACACATAGACGTCGGAATGAAATAGCTGACAGGTGAGTTAGATGTTTCATTGTCTAGTTTACCACAGGAATCAAGCTATGTATTGTTTTTAGCCGTTAAACCATCCTGAGAACTTTACAGCAGAACTGTTATGCTAGTTCAACTTTATGTAAAGCTCTGGCGTAAATATGATTTGTGTTTCACAATCCTCCCACAGAAAGTGGAATCGAAGTCATTGAGTTTGGTTGTGGCAGAGCTCAGCTGCTGGTCAAGATAGCCCAGATGTTTCCAAAGAGCGTCTTCATCGCATCGGATAATGTGGATGTCCTCCAAGAACAGATGAAATCCACCATAAGTCTGCTTCCCAACATCAGCCATAATTTCATTGATCTGTGTTCCAATAATCCATGTAGCCAGCAATATGATTGGGTCATCTGTATCCATGTAATCCATGATGTGCCCAATCCACCAGTTGCGCTAAAGAACATCAGAAACTTGCTGAAACCAGGTGGTATATTCACAATGTTTGAATTTGCAGTTTCTGGCAGTCCGCTTGCCGACAGAGGTAACCTTTTTGTGGCTGCTCTGTATGCACTCAGTTCATTCGGCTGTGTGGCTGAGAGCTACCAGCGGGAAGACAGTCATGCCAAGGGTGCGTGTTGGGGCAAACAGAACATTTTAGAGTCACTCACAAATGCTGGATTTGATGTCAAAACTGTAGATTTTGAATACCCCATAACACTGTATGTTTGTACATAATATATTGTCTCAGAGAATAAGCTGGGCTTTTCATTCTAAATTCGAATTCCTTTGCAAGTGGGTGATAACAACAGCATCATATATGCAGATGTTTACGTTTTATTAATTTATTTATTGTTTTCATTTACGGAATTTAATTTAATTTCTTTGACCGGCTGCGTCTCACGTTTATAAATTGTCTGCACCGTTTAAAGATATCTCAGCCTCACGTTATATATGAGACATGTAACATACAGCCCCTGGAATTGACACAATATTTGTGTACATGTAATTCACAAATTAAACATGTTACTTGTACAGTCAAGTTTGCATGTCCTTGCAGAACTTTGCCACCACCCCCACGTAGATCTTCTAGGCAGCTATACGTTCAGTAGTTTGCCAACGCTTTCTCAACAAGAATTCAACGTTTACGTCCAACTTCAAGGATTGTTTTTGTTGAACCCACTTCCTCGCGGTAAAACTGATGACGTGCCGCTTGCTACCGTCTTCGATGGTGCGAGGGACTGGAAACTGACCATTGACCTAAAGGACCATGGCAGTTACTCTGAGGTGATCCGAAAGTTTGGCTTGCGACCGGACATTGTACTTAGCTCCTCGTCAACCAAGCAGCTAACGCTGATTGAGCTGGCAGTCCCACACGAGTCCAATATTGAGGAGCAGCATCTGTACAAGTTAGAGAAGTACAATGACATGGTCACAGGTCTTAGGCGGGAGGGATAAACCGTCAGGCTGTTCGCCGTCGAGGTAGGCGCGAGCGGTCTTGTCTCCCACTCCGTGTTTGATGTGCTGAAGCGAATGAGCATTAAAGGACGATTAAGAGCCCGGGTCCAGAAACAACTGTCTGAGGGAGCCGAAAAGGCCTCGTGCTGGCTGTGGAACTGCCGCAACCTAGAGTGGGACAAGTCTCGGAACTAGTATGATTAAAAGCGGTGACTGCAATACCAACAATTTCTCAATGACGACCATATACTCTATAACGTCCCACCTCCATCAATCAATCAATCATGTGCCATGCCGGAAAGCGTGGGCGGTCATGACTCGCCATTTCACTCGATCACCAGCGATAATCGACCGTAGGTCGCACTCAGACCCAGCGCAATTTAACAAGCCTGCAATAATAACCAACACCTCACATTTTCAGGAGATATGCGTACTACGTCGTCTAGTCAGTTGCAGACAGACCAAGAGGTGGGTCCGAAAAGAAAGGGAGATCCTAACAGGGTGCGGCGCCGTGAACGGGGCACGGATAAGGAAGGCGGCATCGGTGACAAATGGAGGAGACTGAGGCCGGGGCGGGGGATGAAGCTGGCTCCCCACGACCACACGTGCTAAGGGGCAAGCACAGGCGGTACGGACTCTCCCCACCGAGGGAGGGAGGGAGGGCTTGAGAGCGGACAAGATAACACCAAAGGGACAAGCATAACACCAGGGATAAATAATGTGACCGAACAAACGTCTCCACGGCAAGGGTAAGACGCCTGGAGTCATGAACAGAGCGGGACCGCCCCCAGAAAGTATTAAGAATTTAAAGAGTCCGAAATGCTTGGGGAAGGGGTTAACTTCTGATGATCGGAAGCCCCCTGCCGAGGCTGCTCCGCGACGGAGTTCCTACGACTGACTAACCAGAAATTTAAGAGCGAGCACTATTAGCCTTTCGACTGTTAAAGTTAAAATATTGCATATCCTTCACAGAACGTGGCAGTCAACCCCAGCATTATTTGGCTGTTTGTAATTTCTTGGTAAGTTTACGTTCAGTATTGTTCCATTGTTTTCTGAACAACGGACACTGATATCATTGTGCGGATAGCAACGCAAGGCGGTATGCTTGTAAATCTCCCTCAGCTCTGATTCGAACGCAGTATACGGGATTTCGAAATGTTATTCGTAACCCCTTAGTCACAGAGCCGACTGTTAAAGTACATAATTTATATTAATCATGATTTATATATAATTTATATTAATCATGATTTATATATAATTTATATTAATCATGATTTATATACCATTTATATTAATCATGATTTATATACCATTTATATTATTCATGATTTATATACCATTTATATTAATCATGATTTATATACCATTTATATTAATCATGGTTTATATACCATTTATATTAATGATGATTTATATACCATTTATATTAATCATGATTTATATACCATTTATATTAATCATGATTTATATTTCATTTATATTAATCATGATTTATATACCATTTATATTAATTATGATTTATATACCATTTATATTAATCATGATTTATATACCATTTATATTAATCATGATTTATATACCATTTATATTAATCATGATTTATATACCATTTATATTAATCATGATTTATATACCATTTATATTAATGATGATTTATATACCATTTATATTAATCATGATTTATATACCATTTATATTAATAATATACCATTTTATTTTGAAGAAATTAAAGACACGTCTAAGTATGATTGTTTATTTAAGCTGTGTGAATGTTACAATAAATGTTTATAAGAAAACATGTTTGATGAACAATGTTTAAACTGACGATTTCTGGAGAAAACATATGATGAACTGCGCATGTAGTATAAACAAACAATGAGTGCTTTCAGATGAAACAGCACAAACTGTGAAATAGTATATGTGTGTGTGCATGTGAACCTGAAGAATAGGATAATGAAGAGGAATTTGTCCGAAACGTAACAAACGTAAAGTCATGTACAGTGGTTTTCAACCGGTGGGGAACTCCCTCCCAGGGGGAAACTTTAGGGTTTCCAGCGGAAAAAAGGGGGGGGGGGATTCAGATTATTTCAAGATCACGTTAATACAAGAACCTATTACTTGATATTGTTTTTCCCTCCATACTTTACGGTTCTGTACTTCACGCCCTTCTAAAATTTGTTTTATAACGTAAAAAAAATCACGTTTTATGTAGACGTCTAGACGTGTTCTAGTATGTGTTATTAAATTTATCACTATTTATCACGTTTTATGTAGACGTCTAGACTTGTTCTAGTATGTGCTATTAAATTTAGTTAGTCTTTCCTCTTGAGCCTAAGGCGGCGCATAGGGCAGAAGTCATGGCTCTCCATGTCCGGCGGTTCGCTGCTACCTGTTGTAGGTCCTGGATGTTCACTTGGCCGTTGAATGAGCCTTCTCTGATGATGGTTCTACGCAGGGTCTCTCTTGGTCTTCTCCGTTTTCTTTTCCCTACTGGTGACCATAAGAGAGCTTGGTTGGGGATTCTCGTCTTGTCCATTCTGAGTACATGATCGATGTAGTTAAAACGGCGTTTTCTTATAAAATTGGATACAATATCTTGCTTAGTCTCACTTAGCTTCCATTTTTACGTATACTGTGTAAGGGGCGGGGGGGGGGGAGATTCATAGGGAGGAAATACAAGAGAGGGGGGGGAATGATGTTCTGAACATATGGTGAAAGGGTGTATGGGCCAAAAAAAGTTGAGACCCACTGGTCTAGTAGATTGTAATTAAGAAGACCATAGTTTTTCTTACACATATTTAATTATCAAGAGGACAGGCAAGGTGTGGAGGACGATGTCTGTCCGGCTCTGGTCAACAAGCTGGTCACTCAACTAGCCAGGGGAGGGACACACAATGTGTCACTGACATATTTCCACTGTGTAGAGACCAACGGGCTATTGTTTATGTTATCTAAATTTGGTTTAACTAATCAGATCTGGACATTATATATAAATGCTTATCTTGACGCTCTCTTTGGCCATATACATACGTATGCACGCGCGCGCGCACACACACACACACACAAACACACACACACACCCACGCGCATACACACACACACGCATACACAAACACACACACTTTCACGTTGGAAGAACTGAACGTATAACGAACTAACCCATGTCGAAAACTGTTGCCAACGAGGTACCATGCGCCTGATCTTTTCCTTGATGATTTGTATGTTTCTATTATTTATATAAAATAGCACACATACTTATATTATATGCTGCTATTTACAATTATATTTTCCCAGTTAACCTTGTTTGTGATGTTAACGAATAATATCGACAAGTCCCAAAAGTCTGATTCGTGTTTTGTAATTTCGCTTTTTTATTGCCTGTTTTCTGAAATGATTCGCTTGTTTTTTCATATACTGTAACGGATTGTTTGCAAAAACAAATTTGACACGAGAAATATTTGACAAACCGCCAGACGATGTGATGGAATATCTTTGGGACATTACACAGCACAGTAACCAACCTGTCCCCAATAACTTCAGTTCTCCCCAGCACATAGGTGTTGTTGATGTATGTATTACTGCCATATGATCGTGCTATTTGGAGAGGTCATCAGAATGGAGAGAAACGGAATTCACACATTGAGTTTTGCCCATTCAGTTGGAATCAACACTGCTATAGATGCCATTGCCTAACCCCGTGTGTTGTCTTCCGTATCATGCCTACCATATCTATAAGTATATAAACGTTTACTTTGCTCAGTTCCAGTGAGCTCACAATTTTGGCTTAACATGTCATGATGTGGCATCAGAAATACGAACCCCTGCATACTTTGCCAATACTTGGAAGATGGGGGATGGTTCTTGAGCATTCCTTAAGTATATGCTTATGTTTATAATTTATAAGTTATCTATTTTCTTAGCAGCCCTGTTTGCACTGTTTCCGAAAAAAAAAGATAATTAAATCGTAAAAGGTATATTTATGTTTTGATTTAGCTAATGTAGAGAGCAATCCTGTAACTTTATTGTGATAGATGTATTTACTTTTCGAATATGATTTATGTCCGCCTGGTCTGAATTAGGTGTCAGACATGTACATGTGTAAGGTTCTTGTTGTCTTCCTTTCCCGTATGCATATTTGCTCATACATATTTGATTCGTTCTACATTGCATTATCCTACAATAGTCACGATTTCTCTTGTTTAATATGTGTACTGTGATATGTTATTACAATTGCAAATGTAACGTAGTAAAGCAATTTGCTCATTGATTGCGCTGTAAACAATCAGATAACATGCTTCCCTCTCTGTCTCTCTCTCTGTCCGCCTCTCTCTCTGTCCGTCTCTCTCTCTGTCCGTCTCTCTCTCCCACCCCCTCCTCTCTCTCTCTCTCTCTCTATATATATATATATATATATATATATATACCTATATATATATATATATATATATATATATATATATATATATATATATATATATATATATGACCGGCACGGCTCTGGAAGATGGTGATAGTACACTGCCATAACTCTTGGGGAATCATGGATGCTGTTTTGGGGAACTATAAATAGTAAACAAGAATAAGGGGACCTGCAGTAAGGTGTCACAATCCACTGACAGTCGTTTAACGCGCGACAGTCGCTCCAAGCTAGGATACATATTCAGATATTGTCATGCAGTGTGTTTCATGAAGTTTTGTGTCGGTTTGTGTTTGTTTGTTCTGTGCTGATGAATGCTTTGGCCACAACGTCCAATTTGCTTCTTGTAATCGTGTTCTAGTAAAGCTCACAATATACTTCTCGTTTTTTGGTGATTCATTCATTGCCTATAATTAATAAAGCGCACGAACAAATATTTTCCTCTGTGACCAACGACAGCCAATGCCCAAAATCATAACGGAGATGTCTCGAACCGGTCTATCTCAGCCATTATCCAAGCAGGAAGGCACAAATGCCCAGAAATATATTGGAGAGGTCAGGACCGGCATTTGAGATCCACTATTCTAGTCAGGAAGGCGAACATGCCGGTGGATAGGGTCTGATATACCCGGATAAATACTGATTGGCAGCCGTGGATGCCTGCATTAGAGATAGTTTCTGACCGTGGTTGTCAGGGCATTCCTGAGTCTTTGTTGAGCTCACACTAAAGAGCGTACCATGTTTATGTGTGTATTTCTATTATTGTTTATTTTAAAGTCGTTTTGTTGTGTCTGTTCCAGTCAGACTAGGAATGAGATGTCTGGTTGTGCTTTGCATATCCTGGATGTTTTATATTTGAGGTGTGGGGCTTAACTATCAAGAGAACTATTTTTTTTGTCATTGTTTAAGTTCTTTTGTTGTCATGTTCTTATTGGCTTAGGTGTCACAAAATAAAACCTTGCGTTTAACCAGTGATTATTATAGAGGCTTTCTGATTAAACGGACTATCTGCCAGCGACAACTATTTTAACTAACAGTAAAAACAAATCGGATGTCAAAATCCCAGGACAATATTTGTAGCTGCACGTGTACATCTGGTCGACGGATTGGGAACACTCGGTGGTGAGGGAGACGGGTCCCGGCATCGCTTTGACAGTTTATAAACAGGTCGGATTGGAAGCGGAAGTACTCAGCTCGGAAGTAAACAGTCCATTTGTCATATAGAGTTTCCGGACATCACGCAGATTGGCAGATTGCTATTGACTACTGTTGTGGGGATCATACAGTAACTCGCTAGCTTGTTGGGGATGTCAAAACAAGTGATAACAACTCTGACAGTGACTAAGCCAGGGAAAATAGATTCTTGACAATGGATGATATGCCCAAATAACACCTGCAGGACATCAACCATGTCACGTGACCAATTTTAGGTTTTGCCATAAACCATGATTGGGAGAAACAGTGTTGACCAAAACCGTGGATTATGATGGACGTGTTTGTGGGAGAGCTCTACAGTGTTAGATTAATTTAATGTTAACTAGCATGTGTCGTTATGGCAAAGTGTAGTAGCCATCCCGGAATGAGGATAGTTTGCATAAGGTAGTCATATTGTATAATTAGTTTTAATTAATATAGACAGTAGTCTTGTTAAAACTAGAGTAGTGAAGTGATATTGGCTCTGCTAGGGTGAATAGAATACTGAGGTTGCCCTCTGTTTATTGGTCTTTCCTTATCATAGCCTGATTCGGACGTAGGTGAGAAGCTATAAGGCTCTCTGACAGAGTAGTTAGCTGTAAAATAACAGAGCAGGGTAATAAGCTTACACCCAGCCGGTAGGATCAGTGACTAGTGCTCTCACATGATGTGTTGGTTTTCCCACAGGTTCCCCACCAGTTACTAGGAAACTCAACACGGGTTTTGAAGAAGTGCACTCCAATTGGACGACCACCAGTTGGACTCTAAAATGATTCTTACGGAAAAGGAATAACGTCCGAGAAGAAAGATGGTATATGTTTACGCTGGACTCATACTCAGAAGGGTTCACCATGGCATGGCCCAGAAGAGCCAGCCAATATAACGACTCCTGCGTGGTATGGTTCACATAGGATGGGTGATGATTGTTGATATATCACACATCAGACAAACATTGTTTAAGGAACGAGAACATTAACGGATAAGTCACATCGTGTGCTAGATTCCAGTGTAATATTACATATGACATATACTTGAACCTATGGACTACCAGGTGGCTACCGATGACAGTCAGTATCCGGCATCAGTGGTAAATAGCAAATTATCCCTAAATCAGGAAATCAACATCCGGATTGGTAAGGCAGCAACACCAATGGACAGATTAACAAAAAGAGTCTGGGAGAACAGGAAGCTTACTGCCAAAACAAAAGTCCTTGTCTATCAAGCCTGTGTCCTTAGTACTCTTCTTTATGGCAGTAAAACCTGGACAACTTACTCACACCAAGAGAAACGTTTAGACAGCTTTCATATGAGGTGTCTGCCAAGAATACTTGGTATTAGGTTACAAGACAAAATCACAAATACTGAAGTATTGGAAAGATCAGGTTGTGTGACGGTGTATTCCATGCTGTCTTCGTAAACTTAGATGGATAGGACATGTTAGGAGGATGGATGATGGTAGAATACTAAAGGATATCTTTTTTTAGTGAATTACAGATGGGTAGCAGATCTCAGGCTCGGCCTCTACTACGATACAAAGATGTGTGTAAGCGGGACATGATTGATACAGGCATTGATAATGCACATTGGGAGCAAGTCACCGCTGAACGTGTTGCATGGAGGATAAATATCAGAAATGGAATAAAGACCAAGGAGAAAATGATTGCAGATAAGTCACACACCGAGCGTGCGAGACGTAAAATGGTGAATGGTGGTAGAAATGACCATGTGTTCACATGCGCTCAATGTGAACGAATATTTACAGCGCGAATTAGCTTTATCAGTCACATCCGCTACCGTCATGGGTTGTAGTTAGTATGCTTCTGTAAAGCGCACTGTAACAAATTATCGTCTGTCAAGACGGCAAGGTGCCAATAAATAAAAAATAAATAATAAATATATATCCTATTTATACTTTTTATGCTAACTAATCCTTCATTAAGTCTATGCCATATCTGAAAGATAGATCAATAATTGATTGCATGTATCAAGGAATTTATACACCAGGGAATTGTCATTGCTCTCAACATGTTACGGCTATGTGCATTATTAAAGGATTTATCTGCTGGCGGGCTTATGTCATTTCTTTATGTGATAATTAGAAAAAAAAAAAAAGAGAGAGAAAAGGAGAGAAGAAAAAACGTTAAACCAAAACATAAATTGCTTCTTTAGGCATTAATTGTTGATTTCATGAACAGCACAAATGGTTACAAAACACATTAAGCAATTAATAAATAAGAAACATAAGTATATACTTAAGAAATGTTAACGAACAAGTCCCCAGCGTCCAAGTATTGGAAAGGTGTGTAGGGATTCATGTGTTCTGATGCCACATCATGACATGTGAAGCCGACATTGTGAGCACAATCGAACAGAGAAAGGTAAGCGCATATGTAGATAGACATGATACGGAAGACAACAAACGGAGTTAAATCTATAACAGTGTTGATTCCAGTTGATTGGGAAAAACTCAACGGGTTGATATAGTTTCTCTCCATTTTGTAGGGCTGTCCAAAACTTGTTCCTATGTTGTGTAATGTCCCAAAGATGTTCCTATGTTGTGTAATGTCCCAAAGATGTCTCTCATCATCATCATCAAGTGCCCTGCCAACTTGCGTAGGCGTTCATGGCTCTCCACAGATCTCGGTCTTTGGTTTTCTGGATCACCTCTGCTGATGATATTCCTCCATGCCACCATCTCAACCCATCCGGCATCATTTCTCTTGGTCTGCCTCTGCCTCTCTTCCCCTTGATCTGTCCAGTTGTCACGATGTTCCCCAGTGTCTCTCTTCTCACCACATGACCAAAGGAAACTGTTTGTCTCTTTGCTATTGTTGTATATAATGTTCTAGTTTCATTAGTCTGTTCCTGGCAATCGTTGTTAGTTACTCTGGCAGTCCAAGGAATTCGCAACATTTGTCTCAGGAACCACATCTCTGTTGCTTCTAATTTATTCTTAATTTGTTCATTTATATTTCAAGATTCACTGTCATACATCAAAACTGGTTCTGTATAGCATTTCAGCATTCTCTTTCTTACATTAAGTGATAGTAACTTATTGAATAAGATACTCGTCATTTTCTGAAATGCAAATTTTGCTTACCCTGTCCTGCTCTTAATCTCTGTTGTAAATCTTCTATCTAATGTTATAAATGCCCCTAGGTATCTAAAATTATCCAATTGGTTAAAAATTCTTCCTTCTATTTCTATGTCACTTTTGGTGTCACCATTTTCTTTGATATCACCACTGGTACTGTTTAGTTGATATTCAAGGAGAGTCCTTTCTTTCCACTCTCTGTTACTACAATGTCCAACAATTGTTGTAGATCTGTTAAATTATCCGCAACCAATACTGTGTCATCTGCATAGATGTTCCTATGTTGTGTAATGTCCCTAAGATGTTCATATGTTGTGTAATGTTCAAAAGATGTTCATATGTTGTGTAATTTCCCAAAGATGTTCCATGAAATCCTCAGGCGGTCTCTCAAATCTTTCTCGTTACAGTATTTGCAAGAAAACGAATCATTTCAGAGAAACAAAAGGTAATGAAAAAGCGAAACCACAAGACACACTCAGACGTTTATTACTTAACGATATTTTCTCATGAACATCACAAACGAAGCTAAAGGGGAAATATAACTGTAAATAAAACCCTATAATATAAGTATGTGTGTTATTTTATATAAATACTATTTAAAAAAAAATAAAAAAAAAATAAACACAAAATAGAATAAACGCCTGGTAGCTCGAATCTATGTTCAACATATGTTAGTTCTTTACTCGTTCAGTTCTTCCAACATGGAAGTATGTGTTTGTGTTTGTGCGGTGTGTGTGGTGTGTCTGTATGTGTGTGTATGTGTGTGTGTTTGTTTGTGTGTGCATACGCATGTATATGACCAAAGAGAGTGTCAAGATAAGCAGTTATATATAATTTCCAGATCTGATTATTTAAATCAAGTAAAGATAAAATAAGCATGGGCACATTGGTCTCATCACATTAGACATATGTCAGTGACACACTGTGTGTCCATCCCCAGGCTAGTTGAGTGACCAGCTTGTTGACCAGAGCAGGACAGACATCGTCCTCCACACCTTGCCTGTCCTCTTGATAATTAAATATGTGTAAGAAAAACTAGGGACTACATAATTACAATCAACTTTACTTGAAGTTTGTTACGTTTGGGACAAAACTGTATCCTCTTCTGCACACACACACACACACACACACACACACACACACACACACACACACACACACAAATCTACTACTCCAAAGTTTTCTCTATTTCAACCGAAAGCACTCGTTACTTGTTTCTGCATACACAGTTTATGAAACCATACTTCTTGTATGCCCAGTTCTGTCATCAAATCATGTCCCCAAACATGTTTTCTTATAGACATTTATCGTAACAATCACACATCTTACATAATCAATCATATCAAGATGTGCTTATAATTTCTTCTAAATGAAGTGGTATATACATTAAGATTAACATAAATAATGTAATTGAACAGTCGAAATGATAATAGCTCTCGCGGTTAGCTAATGGCGGGGTAGGGGGTTCAACCCCTACAACCCTTTAAGTTCTCCTTCCGGTTTCAAAATAGCGACGGACGGTCGTGTTGTTTTGTAATCGTTAACTTTTTCGCGTAGGAGATGGATTTATTCATCTCTTACGTGTAATTTGTGTGCCAGGATGTAAAGCCAGGTGTTTCTACTCAAGATCTGCGCCGATGCTACGAAGTTTCGTGCATTGAGCGAAGCAATCCTTGAGTAAATATTTCGCAGCGTGTGTGGTTCTGTGTTTTTTCGGTTTTTCAACATGGCGGAACAACGTGTGTTCTCCGAGCGGTCGGCAGTCAACCTAACAATGAGGCGACGTGAGTGCCTGGCAGGCCGCAAACGACAAGGCATAACATCTGCAAAAACCCTACGAAATGCAGACTGTAATACAGATCATTAGTTATTAGAAGTAGATCTAAAATTAACACTTATATAGCTTACCCGAGGATCAAGGCCATTTTGTTTTAATCTCACAAAAAATACCAAATGCATACAACGTAGAAGTGAGGAATCGTTTTGGGGGATTGATGTCTGTACAAGAGGAAATGACACCTGATGAACTGGCCGTACAAGCTAGAGATCTTGATAAAAAAAGTCGACTTCATTGCACCGGGTTTTATCCCATATGGCTCGGTCTCTTCCGCAACGAACTCCGTAGCTCTAGCGACGACCCACAGGAGTCTCCAAAAAATTAAACTCGTGAACCGATGGACGCGGACCGGAATCGAACCCACAATCTTTGGAGCCCGAGTTAAACGGCTTGACCACTTCGCCACGAAGATTCCCAGAGATCTTGATAACTGCAACCAAAGATTTAATTCCGACTAAGAAAAGGCAACTTAAGTCATGGATTACATCAGACACTTTAGAGTTAATAAAACAACGAAGGAAACTGAAACAGAAAGGAGGTGAATCCGAAAACAGCAGGATGAAGTATAAATCTTTAACTCGAGAAATAGGAAAGAACACAAGGAAGGACAAAAATCAATATATACAAGATTGCTGTATCAGAATAGGGTAATATCATAAGACTGGAGGAGATTACAAAATTTTCAAAGAAATGAAGTTATTGACAAGAAATGTTCAACCTCAACTGAATGTTATCTGTGACAAAATGGGAAATATCTTAACAGAATCTAGACAAATTCTAGAAAGATGGCAGGAGTACTGCAGTGGAATGTATGATATGAGTGACCGTGAGGATTTGAATTAGATACATGAGCCAATGACACGAACCCTCATTAGATGAAATTGCATGGGCAATAAAGAACTTGAAGAATGGTAAATCACCTGGATGTGATGAGATACCAGCTGAGCTAATTAAAGTGATAGGAAAAGAAAGCATACAAATCTATCACGCATTATGTAAAAAGATATGGAAATATGGTATATAGCCAACAGATTGGAAGAGAACTATCTTCATGCCAATACCAAAAAAAGGGCAATAAGAAATTATGCACCAACTATAGAACTGTTGCCCTGATCAGTCATGCAAGTAAGATTCTACTAAAATCATAATGGGAAGACTTCGTAAGAAAATTGAAGAAGAAATTAACGTGGTTCAAGCTGGATTTAGACAAGGAAGAGGAACAAGAGATCACATTCTCAACATGCGTTTGATAATAGAAAAATGCAGAGAATTTAATGTAAACCTATTCTCATGTTTTGTGAATTATTCAAAGGCATTTGACTGTGTACAACATTAGAAAATTGGGAAATCATGAGGAATATGGGCTTTCCATCACATGTAATACAACTCATAAGAATGTTTTATCTAGACGGAACAAGCAGCGGTTAGAATAGATGGCGAGACATCAGATTGGTTTGACTTCAAGCAAGGAGTCCGTCAGGGCTGTGTGCTGCCACCCTATTTGTTTAACCTGTACGCCGAAAATATAATGAGAAATGTCAGAGATGATATAACCATGGAGCAATATGATACCCTAAATATATGTGATCATGAAATACAAGAGATTCGATATGCTGATGATACAGTATTTTTATCCACATCACAGAATAGTATCAATCAATCAATCATGTGCCATGCCGGAAAGCGTGGGCGGTCATGACTCGCCATTTCACTCGATCACCAGTGTCGTGGATCAGCTCAGTGTTCCTGTCTCGTCCATGCCATGTGGCCAAGCCATCCAGGTATTTTCCTCTCGGTCTTCCTCATGGTCTGTTCCCTTCGATCTTGCCAGTGGTCACCAAAGTCTCCAATCCATTTCTTCTCATAACATGTCCAAAAAATTTTGACTGTCTACGTCTAATTTCTGTAATCAGTTTACGATGTTCATTTGTCTCTTGTAGTACTTGGTCATTGGTTTTTCTGTTTGTCCATGGTATTCTTTGCATTTTCCTCAGCCATTTCTGCAACCATCAGATGTTCTTCAGCTTGACTGCTCATTGTCCAAGTTTCACATCCATACAGAAGAACAGGCTCTATGTATCCCCTCAACACTCTTTTTCTCGTTTCAATTGACATCTTTTTATTGGTCAGAATATTTTTCATCTTGCTAAAGGCTACTTTCGCCATGGCGATTCTTGTTCTAATCTCTTCAAGGCATCTCCCATCAGATGTTATGACTGTTCAAAGATAATTGTACCGATTCACTTGTTGAAGAATATTTCCATTTACTTGTATATTACATTGCGGCACTTCTTCCTTCCTAGTGACGACCATAACCTGAGTCTTTTTACAATTTAATTCTAACCCCAGTTGCTCACTGTGTACAACAACCGCATCTACTAATTGTTGCAGGTCCTGCGCATTGTCTGCAATAAATACTGTATCATCTGCATATCTAATGTTATTGATGTTTCGTCCTCCAATGCTGATTCCATTTATATCCTCTACATTTCTGAAAATATTTTCACTGTATAGGGAAAAAAAATCTGGAGACATCACACATCCCTGCCTAACACCTCTCTTAATTGGCTGATACTGTCCCACTTCATTATCAATCCTTATTGCAGCTTGTTGTTTCCAATATATGTTTTTTATAAGTTTAAAAATTCATTACGATGCAGAATACTGTTGGCAAGCTACTGGAGAAAATTGTAGCACACAGACTTGCTTGGGACTTGGAACAGCTCGGCTGCTTCCCGCCCACATTTGGAGGATACAGACGCAACAAAGAGTCATGGCTGAATGCGGCGGTCTTTGCTCAAGATGTTTACGAAGGACTTCAGGTCAGAGAAGAGACATGTGCGGCCGCCATAGACTTAGAGGACGCATATAAGAGAGTATCTTTCGAGCACTTGATGCAAACCCTCCTCAGACTGAAAGTGCACCCATACCTTGTACGATGGATAGCTGCAGTTCTGCTCCAAAGGAAGGTGGTGCTAAGATGCGGGAGTTGGTCTTCTGAGCCGATAATGATATGTCCAGGATTGCCGCAGGGTTCACCACTGTCACCAATACTATTCAACGTGTATACGGTGCCGATCACTGAACAACAGTTGGACGGGAGGGGTAGGACTCTGTCATTCGTTGACGACATCCGCGTGTATAGACAGGGTCGAGATAGACAGGCGGTTGCCAATGATATGCAGGGCGAACTAGATCGAATTTCCTCGTGGTGTGCTGATGCAGATGCCCTTGTCAACCCTGCAAAGTCAACGGTTACATGGTTCTCACTAAACAACCATATTGTGAAAACAGACCTGCCGACAGTAAGAATGGGTGGGAGCATTCTGAGTAGAACCCAGTCAATGACATATCTTGGTGTGAGGCTTGATCGTAGCCTGTCCTTCAGAGATCATGTCGATTATGTCATAACGAAGGCTCGAAAAGGTTTGTCAGCAATGAGAGTCATGGCGACTGCCAATATCGAGCAAAGACTGCTAATACTTCTGTTACAAGGACTTGTGCTTTCACGCATCGAGTATGCCCTGGCCATCCTCACTGTCAGCCCTACACAGATTGGAAGACTTGAAAAGGTACAAAACGAAGCCATTCGCATCATTTTAGGCTGCACGAGAGACACCAGCTGTGTAGCAATGAGATACCTCCTTGACTTCCCGACAATGGAACACATGATCAAGATCTGGAGAGCTCGTGCATACTTAAAAATAAGTGCAGATGAGCAGCACCCTCTGCATGACGCTATATTCAGAGAAAAGGGTGACAGGCTAAAGAGGGGCAAATCATGGATGGGTCGAGTGGAAGATGTCGTCAGACAGGTCTGCAGTCTTACCAGTATCAACCCCGGCAAGGAATGGGTGCCGGTGCCTCCAGCTTTTAAGTGCACTTTCTCCTGCATTATCACACTCGACAGACGGTGCAGAGAGCAGAACCCTGCCGCTGTCAATGCAGAGGTTAACGCGCTCATCTATGAACACTCAGATAGCCCCGAAGTGCTCATCTATACAGATGGATCTGTTGTAAAGCAGCAGAGAAGTGCGTGGGCATTTACAGCCCTTTCAGCGGGCCGAACCGTTCAAGAATCCAGTGGTGCCCACTCTATGACCACAAGCAGCATGACGATGGAGGTGATGGCAGTTACACAGGCTTTCATATGGCTGGAATCACAGCATTATACCAACGTGTGTGTACTAAGTGATTCAATGAGCATGATTCAGAAGGTCGAAGCTGGATCTGTACGTAGACAGTGGACTGAATCGCTGCGGAAGTCTGTTGTCCGTAAAGTCACCTTCATCTTCGTCCCGGGACATGCGGGAGTCGAGGGAAATGAACGAGCTGACAAACTGGCTGGCTCTGCACCCCCTGCAGGTGGCCAGCCCATGGATCGTGCCGATGTTATTAACGTCCTTAAAGATATGGCGAGAACAGAGGACTTTGACGTCAGTGATTCCACATCGCTGTCCAGGATGAAAGACCTGTGAGTAAGAATCGGCACAGCCAGACGCGAGAGGTACATCGGGAAAACAAAGCGCCTCGTCAACCAACACAGAACTGGCACTATTAGCCACCGGACGCTGATGCATATGCTGGGGGGAAGATCTGAGCACCTATGGACATGTCCGGAGTGCAATGAAGATACCCCAACTGAAAACTGATAACGGAACTGATAACTGTTTTTTTTATAAGTCTAATGTCTTTCCCATCAATTCGTAGATTTGCAAGCATATCCACCATGCTGACATGTCTAATGCTATCAAAAGCGTTTGTGTAGTCAATAAAGCAAAGATGTATATCCTTGTTTACTTCTATAGCACGTTCAATAACTGTTCGCAGCATATACACAGCATTTACTGTACCCTTTCCTTCTACAAACCCACATTGCTCTTCCCCTATTTCAGGTTGCATCTTCTTCCTCACTCTTTGCATGATAATTCTTAGCAAAATCTTTTTGATGTGACTCATTATACTAATTGTTCTATGTTGATCACATTCCAAGGTTCCTGATTTCTTTGGGATTGCAATAAATATAGAGTTACATAATTCAGGAGGTATATCTCCAGTATCATATAGTGTGTTCAGCAGTCTGGTGACTTGCTCTAGTCCAAATTCTTCTAACGCTTTAATCATTTCTGTTGTGATGTTATCTGCACCGGGGGTCTTGCCAGCTTTCATATGCTTAAGAACATTTCGAACCTCCATCTCCAAAATTGGCGGTCCTTCCTTATTAAATCTAATATCATACTGTTCGTCTCTGTTATCATCATAAAGGTGTTTCACATAATCTGTCCATACATGTAGAATCTGGTCTTTTTCTATTACGATTTTGCCATCTTTAGTTTTTAGACACCCTGTTGATGTACTTGTTCTTTTATTAGTAAGTTCCTGAATTCTTTTGTTCACTAATTTGGTATTTTGACTGTTGTGTTGGTTTTCAATTTCTAAGCACTTTTCCTCAAGCCATGATTCTTTTGCCTCTTTACATAATATTCTGACTTGTCTGTGAATTTCTTCATATTTGACAGAATTATTTTTGTTGAGTCTTCTTGTTTCCATGAGGTGTAAAATTTCTTCAGTCATCCATTTCTTACGACCCACCTTCTTTAATTTTGGAATAGTTGTTTCTGCAGCCACATTGATTGAATTCTTCAACGTTTCCCATTGATCATCCACATCCTGAAATAATATCTCTAGATCAGACAATATTTCAAATCTGTTCTGTACTTCTATGTTGAATTTGTTTTGTATTTCCTTGTCATTACTCAATGTACACAAATCATATTTAGTATTTCCTGTTATATACTTGATTTTCTTCAACTTTATCCTCAATGTTCACGTGAGTAATCTGTGGTCACTATAACAATCAGCACTGGGAACTGTTTTTGCTACTGTTAGCGCGTTTCTAAATCTTCTGCTAATGAGAATGTAGTCAATCTGGTTTCTAATCCTGCTATCAGGACTCCTCCATGTCCATAATCTTCTAGGGTGTTGCTTAAACCAGGTGTTTCCAACAATCATTTCTTGTTCTTTTGCCCACTCCACGAGTCTGTATCCTCTTTCATTTCTCTCTCCTAAACCATAGCACGGTCTCTCTGGCTGAGGGTTTACACCACTTTCTCCGTAATCCCGTTTATCACGCATAGTCTCGTAGCGGGCGAGAACTGGAGGCGGTTCTACCCCCGCTGGTGACTTGCGGGATAACTGAGCCGGCCGCTCAGAAATCAATGGCAAACTACTGAGCGTAATCTTGCCAAGAAATCAACAGACAGTTGAAAGATGCTGCTGTTGACAGCGATGTCCTGTAAAGGATATGCGAATTAAAAAAAAAAAAAAAAAAAACCATAGTTTCCTACTGTGTTATACCCTTGATTTCCTACTTTTTCATTGAAGTCCCCTATTATGATGTTTATTTCTGAATGTTTACATTTCTTTAAGGCAGACTCTATGTCATTATAAAATTCTTCTACACTATCTTCACTGGATTCTCCTGTTAGGGCATATACTTGAATAATATTTATACTAAAAGGTCTGCCACTTAATTTAACTAGTAGAACTCTGTCCGACACGGCCCAATATCCTTGAACAGATTTTGATGTTTTCCGGTCCAAAATAATTGCCACTCCCCTATGACGATCTTCACCTCCAGAATAAATAATCTTGAAATCTTCATCTATCTGGTATAGAATGGTATGTTTTGCGTATCCTTTTACAGGACTTAGCTGTCAACAGCAGCATCTTTCAGCTGTCTGTTGATCTCTTGGCAAGATTACGCTCAGTAGTTTGCCATTGCTTTCTGAGCGGCCGGCTCAGTATCCGCAAGTCACGAGAGGGGGTCGAACCACCTCAGTTCTCGCTCCGCTGCGAGACTCTGCGTGATAAACGGGATTACAGAGAGAAAGTGTTGTAACCCCACAGCCAGAGAGACCGGCATAGAATGGTATAGAAAACTTAATAACCTCAGCCCAAAGAAATAGTGAAAACCACAACTTATATCTTAACATAACAAAAACAAAGATAATGCATACAGATAAAACTACTATGGAGAAAGAAATATATGTTAATGAGGAAAGATTGGAGGTTGTGGATAATTTTTAATATCTTGCGTCATTGATTACCAACAATGGTGACACAGTGAAAGAAATAAAACGACGACTATCAATTGCTCTTCAAAGACTAAAACAACTGAATAAATTATGGAATGGGATAGACAGAACTACAAAAATTAAATCTTTAAGAGCATGCATCTTTCCCATTAAAACATACGCCTGTTAGACCTGGACACTTACTAAACAACCTGAACAGCGCATAAATGCCTTTGTATATAAATGTTATAGACAGGTTCTAAGAATATCTTGGGTAAAGAAAAGAAAAAATGCATCCATACTTCAAGAGCTGAATATTGAAAAGGGTTGGCTATTAAAAATGATAAACCAAAGACAATTGAAATATATTGGCCACTTGAAACGTCATGAAAGTTTGGAGAGAACAAAAATGGAGGGGTATAAGCCTGGGAAGAGAGGAAGATGAAGGCCAAAGAGAAGATGGGTGCAGGATGTGGTGGATGATCTCCAGATGGGTGTATCAGACGCGGGACATCTTGTTTGTGGTGAAGAAGGTTTCCGGAAGGTTGTTATTGGAGCGAGGTTCTGCGAGGTTGGAGCAAGGACATGCTACTGTATGAATGAATGAATACAAGTAGATAACCCATTCTATAATAATAATATGCGTGTATACAAGTAGATAACGCATTCTATAATGATATGCATGCATACAAGTAGATAACCCATTCTATAATAATAATAATAATAATAGTAAGTAGAAGACGAATGTACTATTTATAAATATATTCTATAATAATAATACAATGTCTTTATTTTTTTAAATGTTGCATATCCCTTACAGGATGTTGCAGTCAACACCAGCATCTTTCAGCTGCTGGTGATGTACTAGGCAAGATTAAGCTCAGTAGTTTCCCATTGCTTTCTGAGTGACCGGCTCACATACCCTCTTAAGTAACTAACACGGTGCGATCCGCTACCGAATCTTGCGCAGCTGCGTTACTCAAAGAATATACGGGATTACGGAGAAACACGTTAACCCCTACGCCAGGGAGGGCGGAAGTTTATATTCCAATTTTTTTTTTTTTTAGTAAGGATGCCAAATTCCTGAATATGAACACACCCTAGATAGAACCTCACTAACAGAGGTCATTGTGTCTGTCACAGTAATTTTTCTGTTCTATTTTTTTAATGCGTGAATTTTTGTTTGGGGAAACGCCAAATTTTTGTTAAGAAATCTCCTGGAAGGTGCTTTTATATGCTTTAGTAGACATAGACTGTTAATATGTTCAATGAATTCTTAAATACGCATTACCAAAATACAAGATAACTGGTTGCCATCTTTGCAACATTAAAATGTTTACAGTAAACATTTGGGGAGTGAAAGGACCAAAGCAACCCTACAGAACCCCACCTTTTCTTCAGTAACCAGTCTCCATTGATGTAAGTAAGCATGCATATTCTGCAACTGTAATGATTTTTGTGAACAAGTCATAAATAATCGTCCAGAGAAAACTATAATCACATGATACATCACTCGCACAGGGCTGATTTTTGTTTTGCGCGTAGTTAAAAGCTGCATATTCTTTACAGGACGTCGAAGTCAACCCCAACATTGTTTTTGGCTATTTGTGATTTCTTGGCATGTATACGTTAAGTGGTTTGCCAATGCTTTCTGAACGATCGGCACTCATACCATTTTATAAAAACTAATCCAAGGCGGTCTGCTGCTAAATCGCCCACAGCTGTGTTTCGAACACGGCATGCAGAATTACGTCCATGACACCTTCGCCACAGAGCCGCGACTTCCTAAATGATATCTTTACTGCTGTGCCTTTACAATTCATTCATTCATTCATTCATTCATTCATTCATTCATTCATTCATTCATTCATTCATTCATTCATTCATTCATTTAGTAGCATGTCCTTTGTAAAACCTCACAACCTTCCGGAAAACGTCTCGATCACAAGCAAGATGTCCCGCGTCCGATACACCCATCTGGAGATCATCCGTCACATCCTGCACGCATCTTCTCTTTGGCCTTCCTCTTCCTCTCTTCCCAGGCATATACCCCTCAATTGTTGTTCTCTCCAAACTTTCATGACGTTTCAAATGACCAAAATATTTCAGTTGTCTTTGTTTTATCATCTTTAATAGCCATCCCTCTTCAATATTCAGCTCTTGAAGTATGGATGCATTTGTTCTTCTCGTTCTCCAAGATATTCTTAGAACTCGTCTATAACATTTATATTCAAAGGCGTTTATGCGCTGTTCAGCTTGTTTAGTAAGTGTCCATGTCTCACAGGCGTATGTTGCAATGGGAAGGATGCATGCTCTTAAAAATCAAATTTTTGTAGTTCTGTCTGTCCACTCCATAATTTATTCATCTGTTTTAATCTTTGAAGAGCAATTGATAGTCGCCGTTTAATTTTTCAAATTTAAAATCTGTAAGCTTTTTTGAGTTTTAATGTCATATCGGCTTCTAATAACTGATGATCTGTATCACAGTCTGCACTTCGTAATGGATTTTGCAGATGTTATGCTTGATCTCCATCTTCTTTGTATTAAAATGTAATCTGTCTGATTTTTGGTAATGCTGTCCGGGAATTTCCATGTGAATGGTCTTCTTGGGTGTACTTTAAAAAGTGTGTTGGCTATCGTTAACTCATTTTCTGTGAAAAATTCAATTAATTTGTCACCTGCATCATTTCTATTTCCCAGTCTAAATTTGTCTAAAATGTGTCTCTCATTTTAGCTCTTCCTGTACCTACTTTTACATTAAAATCTCCCATTATTATTGCTATATCATTATGACCAATCTTATTTAATGTGTCTTGCAGTGTGTTGTAAAAATCTTCAATTTTATCCTCCTCTGCTGGTGAAGTAGGTGCATATATATGTATGAGAGTTTGTTTGTTTGTTTGTTTGTTTGTTTTTGTGGACGGCCTTTTAGTCTAACAGTGAGGATTATATCACTAACTGGGTTATATCCCATTAAAGCTTTTGCAGTTGCTTTATCTGAAGTAGGTCACTATCAGCCCATTAAGAGAGGAGTGCAACAGGGATGTGTAATGTCTCCAGATCTTTCTTCCTATACAGTGAAAACACTTTTTAGAAATGTAGATAATATGAGAGGAATCACCACTGGTGACGTAACATTGATAACATTAGATATGCGGATCATACAGTAATGATTGCAGACCATGAGCAGGATCTGCAACAATTATTGGAATGCGGTTGTTTATCACGGTGAACAACTAGGGTTATAATTAAATTGTAAGAAGTCACGAATTATGCTCGTTACTAGGAAAAATAACATACCATAATGCAATATACAGGTTAATGGGGATATTCTTAAACAAGTGAATCGGTACAATTATCTCGGAACAGTCATAACATCTGATGGGAGATGCTTTGACGAGATTAACACAAGAAACATTAAGAACACACTAGCCCAAGAAAATAGTTCAGTTGCAACAAGAGCGTTGAAGTGCTACATAGAACCTGTACGTTTGTATGGATGTGAATCGTGGGCAATGAGCAGACAAGCTGGAAAATATCTAATGACTGTGGAAATGTCTTTTCCGAAGAAAATGCAAAGAATATCATGGACAGGCAGAAAAACCAATGACCAAGTCTGACAAGAAACAAATGAAAACAATAAACTGATTAGAGAAATTAAACGTAGGTAGTCAATATTGTTTTGGACAAATGTGAAGAAACACATTGGATAACATGGTGACAACTGGCAAGATTGAGGATAAAAGAACAAGGAAAGGGCAGAGAAGTGAATACCTGGGTGGTATGGCCACGTGGTTTGCTCAAGACGAGAACACAAAGCTGATCCACGACTCTAGTGATCGTGTGAGATGGCGACACATGACCGTCCACGCTTATCAGCATGAAACACGATGATAATAATGAACTTAGTCATACAAACTCCGAGATACATCATACACCAAGCGCTCGCCACGTTGAACGTCATTATCATTCCATATATAAGTGATTATTTCACAACAAATGATAATATCCACATGAAATGACGTTGAAGTCCAACAGCTGCTGAATATATGTGAATTAAATGAACTCGAAAACACACATAAATGCGTTGTTGCGAAACATCAGCCTCACACCACAGTTAACAAGATGGCATGTTACGCGGAGAAACTTGGCGGTATTGTCAACTCTACACTTGTTGGCCTCGCTTTGACTTTATCCAAAGATGTGGGAATCCTGCAAGTTCTGCTTGATGCTCAGAAACCGCTGACATCTCACGAGATCGCTGGCGAGAGGCACTTGAAGGAAAGGTACGAGTGATAGTATATATTTCCGTCTTATATTTTGTCAAACTTATCGCAACGTGTGTATGTTTCATAATGTGGTATTATTAGTATTGTATGTCCATCAAGAATGATGATGACCAGCATTTCATCCAGTGGGGTTGAAAGTATGGAGCCGTGAGTTCTAAGATAGCTGATAAGGCCTATTTTGGCACGAAATGTTCTTTGACAATGTGGGCAAAAAATGCTTGATGTGCCAGGAGGAGGATCTCATGTAGAGGTATTTCTGTCCAGCATTATTGCAGTCCTATTTGCTTCACACGTGACTGTACCCTTGCGTAATAATGCCACGAATTTCGGTCTTTGGCAGAAGTCTCCAAGTGTCATGGTGAATTCCAAAAGCTTTTAATGAGATCTTCAGAGTGTCTTTAAATCGTTTCCTCTGGTCGCCTTGGGAGCGTTTATTACAACGCAGCTCGCCGTAAAAAAAATTCGGTTAGGGAGCCTATGATATGGCATGCGAGTCATGTGACCAGCTCAGCCAATCTAATTCTTCATTAGTAGAGTGTGGATACTAGACATGGATGCTCTTTCTATGACTTCAGTGTCTTGGATCTTGTCTTGCCATTCTTGTCATAATCTTCAATAGCTTCCTAAGGCTGTGTGGAAGTGGTTTAATTTCCTAGCGTGCCGCTGATAAACAGTCCAGGCTTCACAAGCCTATAGCAGTGTGGATAATACAACTGCTTTGTAGACTTTTAGCTTTGTTTGCAGGCTTATTCCATTTCTGTCACACACAATCTTGTACAGTCTGCCAAAGGGCACGCTGGACTTGGAGATTCTTGCATTCACTTCGTCATCAATTGTGGCAGCTTGTGACACAGTGCTGCCAAGTTAGGTGAATTTGTCCACAACACTTAGTCTATGAACATTCATCTTGATATTCGGCACGGTGTAATTATTCGCTGGAGCTGGCTGGTACATAACTACAGTCTTCTCCGAGTTGATACTGAACCCAAAGTTGGCACAGGAATATGAGAAAGCTGACAAATTGTGTTGCATGTCTGCCACTGCATTAGCATATATAGCGCAAGCACAAGAAAACATGAGCTCTCTGACGGTGTCGCTAAGATTGAATAACTTTCCATCCATGCGGCAGTTGATGTCTGTTATAACATCATTGTTCTCAAAGGCATTCGTCAGCATAGCTGAAAACATGAGGCTGATCAGTTTTGGTGCCAGGACATAGCCTTGCTTCATTGGTGACAGGAAAGGGCTCAGACAGTTCACCATTTTCCTGTACTCTTGCCTGCATATCATCATAAAATAGCCGCAATATTTGGACAATCTTTTGTGGACAGCCATATTTCACCATAATCTTCCACAGTCATTCTCTGCTGACTGTATCAAAAGCCTTGGTAAGATCAATGAAAGTGGAGAACATTTCGCAGTTCTGTTCCTGACATTTCTCTTGCAACTTTGCAGCAAAAAATTATATCAACAGTTCCTCGTTCTTTCCTGAAGCCACATTGACTCTCAGGAAGAAGACCTTGGTCGAGAAGGGCTATGAGGCGATTGTGAAGAATTATGGCGAGTATCTTCCCTGCAATTGAGAGGAAGGAGATGCCTCGGTAGTTGTCACGGGATTGGCGGTTCCATTTACAAACGTAAAGGTTTGATTACTATTAAAAAAGTCGCTTAAAAGTCGACAGGGTCGACTTCATTGCACCGGGTTTTATCCCATATGGCTCGGTCTATTTCCGTAGCACGGAAAGCGTCGCACAAAGCACGAACTCCGTAGCTTTTAGCGACGGCCCACAGGAGTCTCCGAAACATTTAACTCGTAAACCCAAGGGCGCGGCCCGGAATCAAACCAACAACCTTCGGAATACAAGTCAAACGGCTTGACCACTTCGCCACAGAGACTCCCTTTGATTACTAATGTACCAGTAAAGACATTGCAGACCATGTTTATGTGGCTTTGCGGACATTTATAGACCGTACTTCGGAACAAGAAGATAACGAAAGTAAGGTATTGCCAGGTACAAGTGTAACTAATTAGCCTATTTAATATATACACACACTCATCTGTGTAACACACACACACACACACACACACACACACATATATATATATATATATATATATATATATGTGTGTGTGTGTGTGTGTGTGTGTGTGTGTGTGTGTGTGTGTGTGCAGATAGTTTAATGTGATCCTATTCTCATTCTCATCTTTTGTGGATCATTGAAAGGCATTTTGACTGTGTACAGCATCAGAAACTTTGGGAAATTTTGAGGAAAATGGGTTTTCCATCACATGTAGTACAACTGATAAAAATGCTCTATCTAGACCAACAAGCAGCAGTTAGAATAGATGGCGAGACATCAGATTGGTTTGACATCAAGCAAGCAGTCCGTTACTGATGTGTGCTGTCCCCCTCTTTGTTAACTTGTATGCCAAAATATAATGAGAAATGTCAGAGATGACATAACCAGGGAGCGATATAATGCCCTAAACATCGGTAGTCATGAAATACCAAAGTAAAAACAAACAAAAATAATGCATACAGATAAAAGAATTATGGAGAAAGAAATATACGTTAATGAGGAAAAATTGGAGGTGGTGGAAAATTTCAAATATCGTGGCTCATTGATAACCAACACCATTGACACATTGAAAGAAATTAAAAGACGAATATCTATTGCTCTTCAGAGATTAAAACAACTGTATAAATTATGGAGTGGGACAGATAAAAAAAAAATGAAGTTGCATGTCCTTCACAGGACATAGCAGTAAACCCCAGCATTTTCGCTGTTCGTGATTCCTGGGCAAATTTTACGTTCAGTAGTTTGCCATTGCTTTCTGAACGACCGGCTCATATACCTTTTTTCGAAAAAACCAGCACCGCTGTGTTTCGAACCCGGGTATACGGAAATTTTAAAAGAGCATGCATCTTCCCCATTGCAATATAAGCATTTGAGACCTGGACACTTACTAAACAAGCTGAACAGTGCATGGATGCCTTTGAATATAAATCGTACAGACGTGTTCTAAAAATAGCTTGAATAAAGAAAAGAACAGATGCATCCATACTTCAAGAGTTGAATATTGGAGAGGGTTGGCTATTACAGACGATAACACAAAGAAACGTGAAATATTTTGGTCACTTGAAACGTCATGAAAGTTTGGAGAGAACAATAATGGAAGGATATATGCAAGTTTGTCCATGGGACATTTTTTCTGTCGCATCCCATCCCATCCCATGGTAATTTATGCCTGTCCCACCCCATCCCATCCCATGTGATTCCCATTATAATATTCATATGTAATACAGGTCACATAAAATTATGAAAGTTAGGTTTGATGTAAAACGACATAATTTATTATTATTAAAATTCAAGAGCATCGTATAATAAAAAAAAAAGTTTAATCTAAATATGACAATACAGTGTCATTGTGACACTCATAATATTCTGTTTCTGAGTCACTCTGCTCATTCAGCACATTATCAATTTTCTGCTGATCGACTGTTTCTAATAATTCAGTTAATCCAGGTAATCCCTGAACCATTTCCACAATTTTCATCTTACATGCAAATCTGATATACACAGAGTTTATAACCGAGAGCTGGTAACATCCGTTTTCGTAACTTACTCAGCAACAATTCAGCTGCACTAAATAAGCGCTCTACTGCTGCTGATGACACTGGTATGGTCAAAACAATTTTCGCACTTGCTTTTAGCAGTGGAAACATATGTTCATTTTCCGAATAATGGTTGTGAAGCTGGTTACCGTAATTTTCAAAACAAGGTGACTTCATCCTCAAGTCATTTGTTTCTGAGGTCATGAAACTTAAGTGCTTTGGTTCGTGGAGGAACAAAAATTAAGTCAAAATCGCTTTTCAGCTTTTGTTCTACAATTCCTGCTACTTCACATACAGCAGATGATCCTGAAGAAAGATTTAAATCCTGGATGAATGAAATAACAGTTGGAACAACAGACTTAGAAAAAGCGTTCAAATCATTGGCCCATTGGGACGCAGAGGTGTTTCCAAGGCATCAGGGCCGGGTTATATACTGGCCAAGACCTATTGACGCGTCCTCGTCGAGCGTCCTGGGCAACAGGTCCCTTCGGGGTCCTGGCTAAAGTCAGTAGGATCGCCGATTCCTCCGAAGTCGGAGAGTGTCTGCCTGTACGGCGAGGAACCACCAGTCTGCACACCAATAAGCCAGACATGGGACAACGAATACTCACGCAAAACTCAGGTCCTGTATGACATCACACTGATGTTGGACAACAGGATGCCTTCATCCGACATACAGGACTTCGCGTTGGAGCTCAAGCCAACGAACACAAGCAAGCAAGCAAGCATTGGCCCACTTATTGGTGTTCACTTTCCCTTTCTTCTTAGTAACAACTGACTTGACCATGTCTTCTATTTTGGCTTTAATGTCAACTCCAGTAAGGAATGCTGCAGTAACTGCCAGAGAACTGCCACAATTTGGTCACAGGTTTTCTCCAATAATTTTCTGAAAGATCTGACAATATTTATTCACCGTGCTACTGGACGTTTCTTCGCCAAAATCAACAATAACTTTGTACAACTGATAGTCTAGAAGGAAGTATAACAGCAAAATTAAATGAGATGTAGCACCATCAATTTCTAGTTTGTCAAAAAAACAAAAGTTTTGAACTTCTCATGTAAGTACAGCATTCTTTTAATCTGAGCAATATTTGGAATGTGATTTAAGAATTCTTCATCATCTTCATTAAAGTAATGCCAGTATTTTTTTTTAATGGGCATTGAATGACCAAGTACTACAGGAGACAAATGAACATCGTAAACTGATTAGAGAAATTAGACGTAGACAGTCAACATTTTTTGGACATGTTATGAGAAGAAATGGATTGGAGAACTTAGTGACAACTGGCAAGATCGAAGGGAACAAACCAAGTGGAAGACCGAGAGGAAAATACCTGGATGGCTTGGCCACATGGCATGGACGAGACAGGAACACTGAGTTGACCCACGACACTGGTGATCGAGTGAAATGGCGAGTCATGACCGCCCACGCTTTCCGGCATGGCACGTGATTGATTGATTGATTGATTGATTGAAACGTTGGAAAATGATCGCCATTCACGTATTACAGATTTTGTTGGTATATAAGATGGCAGCTTGGATGCCTTTGCCTGACGTGTACTATAATCCATCCATCATGTGCCATGCCGATAAGCGTGGGCGGTCATGCTTTGACATTTCACTCGATCACCAGACTGTGTTCCTGTCCAAGCCATCCAGGTATTTACTTCTCGGTCTTCGCTTTGGTCTCTTTCCTTCGATCTGGCTAGATGTCACCAAGTTCTCCAAGTCATTTCTTTTCATAACATGCCCAAAGAATTTTGAATGTCTACGTCTAATGACTCTAATCAGTTTACAATCTTCATTTGTTTCTTGAAGGACTTGTTCATTGGTTTTCCTGTCTGTCCATGGTATTCTTTGCAATTTCCTCAGAAATCACATTTCCACAGCCATCAGCAGTTTTTCAGCTTGACTGATCATTATCTACGCTTCAAATCCATACAAAAGTACAGGTTCTATGGAGCACTTCAACACTCTTTTTCTCGTTTCAATTGATATCTTTTTATTGGTCAGTATGTTTTTCATCTTGCAAAAGGCTACCTTCGCTATGGCAATTCTAGTTCTAATCTCATCAAGGCATCTCCCGTCAGATGTTATGACTGTGCCGAGATAACTGTATCGATTCACTTGCTTAAGAATATGCCCATTTACTTGTATATCACATTGTGGTATTTCCTTCTTCCCAGTGACGACCATAATCTGCGTCTTCTTAATTATCAGTTCTAACCCTAGTTGTTCTCTGTGTCAAGGACAGGACAACACAAATAGATAAAAATAAAAAATGAAAAAAAATAAATAAAAATCACACACAATAAAATAGGCACAACTAGTTGGTTCCCATGTGGGAGCAGAAATGATGGTTAAAGGCGATCTGGCTACACAGTTTACATATAGTTAGGCTGCCAGAGGGCCAGATAGGATGTGTGTTATCAAAAATATGCGAACAGTCCGATATGATTATATAGAGGTGTGTAAACGGTTAGGTATAAATATATAGAGGGAGGATAGCATAGTTATAATCAGTTTAAACAGTTCGATATAAATAGATAGAGGCGTGTGAACACATGGCAACCAAGTAGTTGTGCATATTTTATTGTGTGATGTTTTTTTTAGTTTAAAAAAAAAAAATCTATTTGTGTTGTCCTGTCGTTAACAAAGATTCTTAGAATCGAACCGTCGGCCGTACTTTGTGTCCTATAGTCCTTATTTTTTATTTTTTTATTTTATTATTACATTTTATATATTTATTGATTGTTTCTGATTTTGGATAAGTAACACTTTGTTTTCATATGTGTATGATGGAGTTCTTTGTAAGGTATGTACATCGTGTCTGTGTTTAGTATGTCTCTTCTTTTCGCAGCAGCTAAATATAACTAATTGTTTGCAATTCATATTGTTATATCCTGCTGCAGCCGCTGCTTTTTCTTTTGTTCCACACGATTTGATAAGCTTGTAAATAATAAACAGGCCCACTCCTCGCATTAAATAGTTACTGTTAGCAGCTGATCATTAAATCATTTTTATTACAACATACTATAATTTAGTCAGCTTGTTTAAAATCTGATTTGGTATCGTTTTCCAAGATATTTATAATTTTTATTTTATATTGTCGTTCATTAATTTACAAGAAGATCTTAATGTAGTTTTGACATTTGAAAAAATTGTTTGATTTGTAAATCTCTACAATAAAATTTTTACTCATGAAAATGGGAATACCATTAAATAAATCATCGTCATCCAATAATATTATGGAGGAGTATTTAGCGCATCGGGACAACACGCACAATTACGTTAAATCTTATATTTATAGTAAAATGTAAATTGAGGTCATATAACATTCCAGATTATAAGGAGCAACATTTTTTTAAACGGCACTGGTCCCTGGTGCAAAAGGAACATTTTATGTCGTGCGTCCTGGGCAACAGGTGCCTTCGGGGTCCTGGCTAACGTAGTAGGATCGCTGATTCTCCTGCAGTCGGAGAGTATCTGCCTGCACGGCGAGGAACCACCAGTCCGCACACCAATAAGCCAGACATGGGACAACGGATACTCACGCAAAACTCAGGTCCGGTATGACATCACACTGATGTTGGATAACAGGATGTCTTCATTCTGTTATACAGGACTTCACTCTGGAGTTCACAGCCAGCGAACGCAAGCAAGCAAGCATCTCATCTTGTTTTTCTTGTACCTTGAGGTGTCGAGGCGAAGATTAAACAGCGGGAGAGTGCCAGTTTATGGGCTTCATATTCCGTGATTCCCATGAACTCTGTTATTTCCCTTGTCCATCGTTTACATGGTCGGCCTCTTCTTCTGGTTCCATTTGGTCTGAACATATTACCCATCGAATGTAAAGTTGTTGAATATCTACGAACATGTACACGGAGACATATTTAGACAAATTATGACCAGGAGATCTAACAATTTAAAGAAACGTCTTGTTCCAATCAGGTATGTCCGGGAACTGTTGGGCAGCCTGACTACAGCTGAGGTAATCCACGTGTCTACCAATGAATCAGGTTCGCTGGTGTATCATCTGGAGGAGGATGAGAAGCAAGCATTCAGAACTGAGTTGACGGCCTTTGTTTCACTTCCATTGTCAATGATAAAAGCGTATGATAACATAAAGGCTTGTGTCAGCAGTCGAGGTCCCAACGGTAAGTTATCACAATGAAATGATTGATTGATTGATTGATTGGTTAACTGATTGATTGATTGATTTTATTTTCAAAGCGGCAAAAATTGGGCACGCAGGCCCGTCTTACACTCGGCCCTTCCAATCACTCATCTTTCGTTCAAAAATAGTGCATGATACATTTACATAGGAAAGAAAACATTGTCAAATTAATGGTGTAAACATAAACACTGCATAGTACCATGTTATGAGACAGCTAGACACACGTGCACACGCACATTCGTAGAAACCCACAGACCTGCATACATACTTACATCATTTGCACAAACTCACAGTTATGTACTTACTCAATAACACAGCGATGCACGCGCCCTCGCATATACATATTCTCAATCACAGTCACAAACTCAATCACAAATGTTTACCTATGCACACACACATACATACATAAATACACATTCACACACATTTCCCCAAAATCCCCCAACACACATCTCCCCACATATCTCCCAACACACATCCCCCAACACAAATCTCCCCACAATCCTCCAACACACATCTCCCCACACATCCCCCAACACACATCCCCCAACACAAATCTCCCCACAATCCCCCAACACAAATATCCCCACACATACCCCAACACACATTCCCCAACACAGATCTCCCCACAATCCCCCAACACAAATCTCTCCACACATCCCCCAACACACATCTCCCCACAATCCTCCAACACACATCTCCCCACACATCCCCCAACACAAATCTCCCCACAATCCCCTAACACAAATATCCCCACACATCCCCCAACACACATCCCCCAACACAGATCTCCCCACAATCCCCCAACACAAATCTCCCCACACATCCCCCAACACACATCTTCCCACAATCCCCCAACACACATCTCCCTAAACATCCCCCAACACACATCTCCCTAAACATCCCCCAACACACATCTCCCTAAACATCCCCCAACACACATCTCCCAACACACATCTTCCCACAATCCCTATACACAACTTGCATCCGAGACGTGTGCATGTACGATAGTTCACTGATTAATTGTCACGGGATGATTAATCGTCTCAAGCGACTTCTCGTATCTATATATAATAGTTTTGCCTATGCAGCCCCCTTTAATTTGATATGTAATACAACATGTTTGATACCATATTATCACCCTGTAAGTCATAACTCATGACAGTGACACACCTCTACGTCAGAGTTTCCACCATCAATTTGTGTTTGGATCAATCAACATTTTATTTGGCACTGAATCTGTTAATTGTACATCTAATTGCTCATCACAAAGAGGCAGTTATCATCATTTGTCCACATTATGAGAAGCCACAAACTGGAGTTTTTTAAATTTTCCATGAATAAACTACGAGGGTAAGTTAATAAGTAAGTCACAAATGGCTGTAGAAAAATAACTAACTATGATAACCACTTGAAACCAGCTTATTTTTATACATACATTGTCCCTTTATTTTTCAACATAATTTCCACCAACATTGATGCACTTATCCCATCGTTTTATCAGTCCTCCCAAACCGGCTGCATATAACTGTGTGCCCTGTTTTCTAAACCACGTTTTCACTTCACATTAAACTTTGGCGTCATTCGCGAAATGTTTCCCGCCAAGGTGGGTTTTCAGTGGACTTAGCCCCTAGCGATTTCTCGTAAAGCGGAGCATAGTGGGGTAGAAAAGGTTACGAGGGCGAGTCAATAAGTAAGTCACCCAGTTCTGTGGGATGGCAGATAAATGAAAGCACAGCCTTGATTTATTTCACTGTCACTGTGTCTTCATCCGAAGTGTTCTGGGCTTTGCACCTGTCTGAGGTGACCTCCTTGGCAAGATTCCGGCCTCCCATGCCTGTCTGGTTGCTCTGCTCAAGGTAGCGTTCAAAGAGGGCTTTGCCCTTGTTCTCGTCAGTCCTCTGCCAGATGAGGTCAGCACCATGGAAGTCAGAAATGCTCTTATTCTTGACTACCCCACTTATGCTTTTATGTAGTCGCCAGAACAATTTCAGTGACTTGTCTGTGCTTACTCTTTGACACACCTCTGCCCATTTTTCACTTTTAACCACATTGGCCAGTTTTTGTTTAAACATCTTACTTTTGTTTGCATCTGTCTTTCTAAGTGCATGCAGGAACTAGGATGGCCATTTATGATCTTCTTGGCATTTTGCCATCTCCTTACAGCACTACGCTTATCCACCCAAACCTTCTCCACCTCGAAATTCCACCAAGGTGGCTGCTTCAAGCTTATTTTCCTCTCTGCGCTTGTCACGTCTTATTTTACTCACCACATCTTGCGCTGTACTGTCATACTGGAAAGTCTTTACCGTTAACTTGTGCTGTCTAGTTCTGCCTTTCTCCGCCAATATGTTGCAAGGGTGGTGGTCGCTGCCGTAATGTCCTAGGATACCCCATCTACACACTGTAGTGAGTGAAGGAGAAACCAGCGCCAGATCAATAGCACTGTCCTCATGACCTAGGCTGCTTGCTGTCCTGGTGACACAACCACTGTTGATACAAATCAGGTCAATGATTTCAAGTGCAGTCTCGAACTCCTCCCCCTGTGTATTGGAGGAAATGTTTCCCCATGATCTGCCTTTAGCGTTGAAATCGCTACAGAAAATAACATTTCTCTAGTGTCCTAATATGTCACTTAAGCACTGCCGCTTCTAGAAATCCATACTCGCGTTGCGGGCATAAACATTAAGCAACACTAATGGTAGACTGGACTCTTACCGCCTGTATTTGTATCTCGTCACTGTCCCAACTGGACATGTCTAGCTCTGACGCGACCATGCTGTCGTGAATTTACAGGACGTCGCTGTCAACCCCAGCAATGTTGGTTGTTTGTGATTTCTTTGCAAGTTTACGTTAAGTAGTTTGCCATTGAACCGGCGCTAATACTATTGTATGAAAACCAACTAACGGCGGTCTACTGGCAAATCACTCGCAGCTGTGTTTCGAACGCGACATGCGGGATTACGAATTGTGTCCAAACCCCTTTGTCACAGAGCCGGCAATTCTAAGCTAATGAAAGTGAATCATAGAGAGTCAATAAATGCGGAGGTTGATTGCAACATTCTGTAAATGACATGCATTAACTTTAGCTGTGCTCTTGGGCTGCATCATTAGGGATGACAGAGAAAGTGCCAAACAGTTACAACTCTTAACAAAACAATTTATGACGAGACCCAGTATAATGGCACGCGAAGAACACAGTGACCTGTCTACAGAAGATGTCAGTACAAACACATGGACACAATGATCTGTCTACAGAAGATGAAAGTGCAAACATACATGGACACCACGACCTGTCTACAGAAGATGTCATTGCTGCAAACACATGGACACCACGACCTGTCTACAGAAGATGTCATTGCTGCAAACACATGGACACCACGACCTGTCTACAGAAGACGGAAATGCAAACCCGTGGACATAATAATGCCTTGAATAAAAGAGTAGTGAAGAAACCGCAAACCATCTTGTATTAAACTTCAGATCCATATCATGACCATCATATCATGCAGCTTTACAATAGCCTAACGTCGATCCCATTACTACTGCTGAAAAGACTCTCGATCACCGACCATCTGCATTTCCTCAAGAATGATTATACCCTAGACGACGTCCTGTCCTGTGTAAGTTCATAAATAAACACAAATGTGATGTTTGGCGCTTATAGAAGTAGGAGAGAGAGAGAGAGAGAGAGAGAGAGAGAGAGAGAGAGAGAGAGAGAGAGAGAGAGAGAGAGAGAGAGAGAGAGAGAGAGAGAGAGAGAGACTAGATGACACACTAGTTAATAAAGAGTTGAAAGCTATAGTTACCTACTTGGATGCAAACCTGTCACCTGACGACAGTGCTTCGCTGCAGAAGCCGTGTACTTTGACGGATTACCAGTACACGTGACAGGTTAAATCTGTTAAGGTTAAATCTGTCATTTACTGCCAATATAGTACCTTGCGGTGTATGGCAGAGGGGTCTTTGAGCCTAAGGAATTAAGGCCGCCTGGCTAGTTCAGTCATTGCGAACTGTGCAAGTTAGGATTTTCTTTTTGCCCCCGACAGAAAAAAAATCCCACACCTTACCGAGGATTCGAACCCGGTTCTCCCGAAGGATAATCCTGCGTTCTAGTCACTCGGCCAGCCGTTACGGTAACTATAGCTTTAAATGTTATATTGTCTAGTGCATCCTCTAGTGTATACTTTCTTCTTCTACTTCTCTGAGCGTCAACCAATACATGTGTTTGAATAACGGAGACACAAATAATAGATTCCACGATTTATTGCCTGGCATATTTCGCTGCATCTCGTTAGGTACATACTGCAGAATTCACACAACATAAGGTAAATTAACTAGATAAATTCTTCATGCTGAAATATATACATTAATGTCAAATGTCTACCACGGTAATTTTAAGCTGACTAACATGTCTATCTGTTTGCACAAATCTGGCTTGCGTAGATTAATCATTATTGCTTCTGCAAACTTTAGTAAGCGAGTAGTGTGTGTTAAACAACACGCGAAAGGCAATGTCTCTACCACTCACATGGCCGCTTTCGAGCATTTGCCTAGCAACTGATGACGCGGGAAGCTTCCGGTGTGTCGGCCCCACTAGACTCCCATCGCCTGTGTGTAGTATCTTGTCGATCCTTTGAGGAATGTGTTCTGACACTCTTTTGTTCAGCTGCCGCTCTGTCCTGTCGATGTAGGTAGACTGGCACCTACATGTGAATTGGTATATACAATTGTTTTTGGCGTACAGAGGAACAGGCTCTTCTACTACTGGTGTGGGAATCGGTGTGGTTCTGTACCTGATGACTGGAGTTGCAGCACAGAATGTTCGGCTTACTGCTGTAGTGATCCGGTCTTGTAGACGTTGCATTACGTCATCCCCTCGAAAAATTAGCTGGGTGAATACCTTGAGTTTAGGGACTTAGTTTCGTCTGATTTCGGTTTGGGCTGTTGGCAGTGACGCTTTATAAATCCAGTGGAGTACCCAGTCAGGTTTAAGACATTCTTCAGAGTTTCAAATTCCTCTGTCAGTGTATTCTGGGTGCATATCTTTCTAGCACTGTCAAACAGGGCCCTTACTAAGCCCCGTTTGTACTGGACAGGTGTGAAGCTCTGAAAATGTAGGTATTGGCCTGTCCATGTTTCTTTGCGGTATACCGATCTTTGAATTGAGCCGTCTGCTCTACGTCTCATTGGAATATCTAGGAACGGCAGCGCTTCGTTGTGTTCGTATTCCATAGATAGAGAGATGTTTTTATGCGTCATGTTCATTATGGCCTGGAACGATGTTGCATGTAGCTCGTCTGTGGTGATTATTAGTGTATCGTCCACACAACGACTGTAGAAGACCAAGTTGTTAATGTATGAAGATCTCTTCTCTTCTAAATGTGCTACGAAGATGTCCGCTAGAATAGGACCAAGAGGACTCTCCATTAGCCACTCCGTCAATCTGGCGGTATGACTTTGTTGGAAAATTGAATTGTATGTTGGCGGTACATAGTAGTAGTAGCCTCTCCAGAATAGATGTTGGTATGCCTAGTTTTAGTTGTTTGTCTTTTATGCGTTCTCTTATTATTTTCACTGTCTCATCAAATGGAACGTTGGTGAATAGGAAGGCTATATCCATGGATGCCATATGTTTATTATTTATGTCCATACTATCTAATAATTCCACCAGTTCGAAGGTATCTCTGAGTATTTTTGGATCGAAGGATTGTCGTACTGGCTTTAAAATTTCAGCTAGCCATCTCGCCATTCGGTGTTGTGCAGAGTTAACCATGGACATGATCGGTCTTAGCGGGATGCCGGGCTTGTGAAGTTTGGGTAGACCGTACATCTGAGGAGTTTGAGAGCCACACGGTGTGAGCTTTTTTGCAGTGGCCTCACTAATGAGTCCCGCATTCACAAGTGACTGGATCTCTTTCCTCATTATTACATGTGTGTTTATTAATGAAATGTACTGGGGGAATTAAAGGGTTCCCCAATTGAAATTGCTGAAATGTTGCGTCGACGGCCATGTTTGTAGGGCATTGTCTTGTCTCCCAGAAAATGCCGCCTAGAGCCGTCATCTCTACTTTCCTGTTTAATGCGGTCAGATATTTTAGATTCTATGACATTATGCTCCAGTTCTCTTCAAAGATCAAATCTCATAGAATTTGACAATATATTTCTTCTTGATCCACAATATGGTCATAAATTGTGTTTTTCGTTTACTCGAATAGCATGATTTATTGTGTTTTAAAGCGGGCATACGTGGTTTGTCATACAATATGTTTTATTGTAAAGCAAGCATGCGTGGTTGTTTATTCTGTATGTTTTGTGTTAAAGTGGACATGCGTGGTATGTCATACAGTATGTTTTCTGTTAAAGTGGATATGCTCGGTTTGTCATACAGTATATTTTGTGCTAAAGTGGGCATTCGTGGTTTGCCATAAAGTATATTTTGTGTTAAAGTGGGCATGCGTGGTTTGTCATACAATATGTTTTATTTTAAAGTGGGCATGCGTGGTTTGTCGTACAGTATGTTTTGTTTCGAACAACAGGCAGCAGATTTAACAAAGAATTCCACGATTCTTTAGAGGAATTCGGCATGTACAGTATTGACACATACGTGGTGACCATGGTGAGATGTGTCGACGGTCTGAAGCCAAAACTGGGTAAGGCATCCACATATATACACATGTATGTCTTTTGGTGTTCTTGTATGTGTAGCGGACCTGTTAGCGAATTTGATAGAGAACTACGCCCATAATGTGGTGAGTATGTTTGGACGCAAGGTCCAGGACTGAGCCGGTCGCCATCAGAAGTCGGGGACAATTGTGCCATCTATGCCTCCGTGCACTAAAGCCTACAACATGTGATTAGGCTATTACATCACAGGCCAGCAGATTGAAACTACTTTGAGACAGTGTTATTATTATATTGTGTAACGCATGATAACACTAGTTTTGCATTAAGGTGAAAAGACTAAAGCACAAGTAGATTAATTTTTAACAGTTAATATATAGAGAATGCCGGCTGCCTGGCCGAGGGGTTAGCAGCTTTCTCCGTTAACCCCGAATACTCTCGTGGTCGACGTTCATTGGCACCTTGCCGTCTTGACAGACGATAGTTTGTGCTCTAAAAAGGCATAATAACTTTTAACTATGGCGGTAGCGAGTGTGACTGATAAGGCCAATTTGCGCTGTAAATGTCCGTTCACAGTGGGTGCATGTGAACACGTGGTCATTTCCACCATCATGCACCATCTTACGTCTCAAACGCTTGGTGTGTGACTTTTCTGCAATAATTTTCTCCTTTGACTTTATTCCATTTCTGATATTTGCCCTCCATGCAACACGTTCAGCGGCGACTTGCTCCCAATGTGCATTATCAATGACTGTATCAATCATGTCCCGCTTACACACGTCTTTGTATCGTAGTAGAGGCCGACCCTGAGATCTCTTACCCATCTGTAATTCACCAAAAAAGATATCCTTTGGTATTCTACCATCATCCATCCTCCTAAGATGTCCTATCCATCTAAGTCTACGAAGACTGAGCATGGAATAAACTGTCACACAACCTGATCTTTCCAATACTTCAGTATTTGTGATTTTGTCTTGCCACTTAATACCAAGAATTCTTCGCAGACACCGCATATGAAAGCTGTTTAAATTGTTCTCTTGGTGTGAGTAAGTTGTCCAGGTTTCACTGCCATAGAGAAGAGTACTAAGGACACAGGCTTGATAGACAAGGACTTTTGTTTTGGCAGTAAGCTTCCTGTTCTCCCAGACTCTTTTTCTTAACCTGTTCATTGTTGTTGCTGCCTTACCAATCCGGATGTTGATTTCCTGATCTAGGGATAATTTGCTATTTACCACTGATCCTAGATATGTAAAATGGTCTACTATCTCTAGTTCGGCGTCGTCAATAAAGATTGATGGTACCCCATGTGCACCTTGTGACATAATCTGTGTCTTCTTTTTGCTAATTGTTAAACCAAATTCAGAACAAGCATTGGAGAATGCAGATAGTAGACATTGCAATTCTTCCTCAGAGTGGGTCGTAACTGCAGCATCATCTGCAAAAAGCAACTCTCTGATCAGTACCCTCCTAATTTTGGTCTTGGCCTTCAATCTCTGAGCATTGTAGAGGCCGCCATCTGAGCGTGAGTGAATGTATATACCACCATCCTGATCACGAAATGCATATTTCAGTAGAAGTGAAAAGTATATTCCAAAGAGGGTGGGAGCTAGTACACAACCTTGCTTAACTCCACTCTTGATTTCAAATTCTTCAGAAGTTGCACCATCAAACTTGATTATACCCTTCATGCCTGTGTGGAACGATTCCACAATGGACAGAAGAGTTGGTGGGCAGCCAATCTTCACGACTGACCAAATCAAATGCCTTTGTGAGGTCGATGAAGGCAATAAACAGTGGTTGATTCTGTTCACGGCATTTTTCTTGCATTTGTCACAATGAGAATATCATATCAGTGGTAGACAGGTTCTGTCGAAAGCCACACTGTGATTCGGGGTAGACTTGATCTCCTAGGACTTGAAGTCTGCGCAGAACAATTCTGGCAAATACTTTTCCAACAATACACAGAAGTGAGATACCCCTATAGTTGTTACAGTCGCTCCGATCGCCCTTGTTCTTGTACAGCGTTATGATGTTTGAATCTTTGAAATCCTGTGGGACTTGTCCTTCACGCCAGCATAGCTCTATTAGCTGGTGGATCTGTAGAGTGAGTGTGTCTTGTCCACTCCTGATAACCTCTATTGGAATCCCATCCTTACCTGGAGCCTTGCCAGATGCAAGTTCATTTATAGCACACTTAACTTCTGTTATGGTGGGAAGTGTGTCCAGGTGGTCAAGAGTTGGTAGAGCCTCTATGGCGTTAAGGGCATCATCCGCTAGTTTGGTCTCACTTGAGTAAAGCTCCAAATAGTGCTCTACCCATCTGTCCATCTGCTGTTTCTTATCAGTGATGACTTCTCCAGTCAAGGTTTTCAGCGGTGCACTTCTTTTGATCACTGGACCACAGGCTTTCTTTATTCCTTCATACATGCTTCTTATGTCTCCCTTATCACTTGCGATTTGAATGGACTCACATAACTTGATCCAATAATCATTTGCACACTGCCTGGCAGCCTTTTGCACATCCTTCCTAGCTTGCCTTAGCTCACTCAGAGTGTTACGCGTTGGTCTTTCCTTGTTTCTTAAGAGAGCTTTCTTCTTCTTATCAATCAAGGGCTGCAGAGTCTCGCTGTTGGCCGCAAACCAGTCCTGCCTCTTATGATCCACAGTGCCGTAAACCCCTACGGCAGTTTTATAAAGAGTTTCCTTAATTTGACCCCACTTTTCATTTACTGTACAATTTTCTGGTGTATCAGTGAAAGCGTCTTCAAGTTGCTGTTGAAACTGAAAGCACTTTTCAGGATCATGAGTGTTAATAATATTAATCCTGGGGCTAGATTTGTGTTTAGCTGTGTAGATTCTCTTTGGTCTCAGTCTAACTCTTGCAACAACCAAAGAATGATCTGTATCACAGTCAGCACTGTGGTAACTACGAGTCAATGATATATGGTTCAGATGTTGTCTCCGTGTGATGATGAAGTCCAGCTGGTGCCAATGGCCGGATCTTGGATGTTTCCATGTGACCTTATGCATCTCTTTTGTTTTAAAAAAAGAGTTTGTAATACATAGGTCATTACTGGTGCAATGCTCCAGCAGCCTTTGCCCATTTTCATTCATGCGACCGATGTTGTATTTTCCAAGGGACACTGGCCATGAACTCGAGTCCTTGCCCACACGAGCATTGAAATCACCGAGCATATAAATGTAGTCAGATTTTGGAACTGCCTTGATCACGGAGTCTAACTCCTCATAGAACAAATCCTTCACATCATCAGAGGAATCGAGTGTCGGTGCATATGCAGTAATAATGGTGGCAAACCCACAAGAGGTTGCCAAGCGCAGGGATAATAGTCTTTCATTTCCTCCTGCTGGAATTTCAATCATTCCCAGTAGCGAATTCTTCACTGCAAAGCCCACACCGTGTTGCCTTTTTTCTGCCTGCCCTCTACCCTTCCAGAAAAAGGTGTAGTTGTTTTCCCTGAGTGACCCTTCCTCAGCGAGGCGAGTCTCCTGCAGGCCAGCAATATCAATGTTAAGACGATTGAGTTCGGCATCAATCACAGCCGTTTTTCTCACATCGTCAATATTGGTCAAGTCAGTGGAAAATCCTGGACACATGGTTCTCACGTTCCAGGTTGCAAGCCGTAGCTTGAGGTTTCTATTTTTATTTTTGTTTGTACCTAGTGCATTGGTTTTACAGCCTGCGATTCAGATTTTGTCCTAGCCCCAAGCACCCATTGAAGCAGGCAGGCTGTGGCGGATCAGCACCCAATTGGCTGGGGGCTGCCCAGCTTGAGGCGGGCGGTAGCTGATCAGTGACACCTATAGGTGTCTCCCACCGTCAGAGGCAACGCGTTGCGCCCCATGTCTACGCCAACTGACAAGGACTTATAACCCGTAACAGTTGCCTCTCGCTTTGATTCCGAGACCAGTTAAGACCAGGGATGGAGTTATTGCCTCTCCATAGCACAAAGCCTGGGCTAAAATATAGAGATCATGTGTTGCCCATGCAGCATGATCCCTCTCTCGGCCTGCCTAGTTCACTCCAGAGGAAAGGTAACACCCCTACATCTGGAACAAGACAAGCTGCAGAAGCTGCCGGATCAGCAAAGCAATGCTCTAACTGTCCGCCTGTCGGAGCTTCGATCCTAGACCAGTCGCCAACCAAGGCTTAGGGCCTGGTCTGCCCTGCCATGACAATTTTGTCTTTAGCTTGCATTTCCTCGCACCAGGGTAAGGCTTGTACCCTCCCAATTGCGCTCTTCCGCCCGAAGCCGTTGGCACAATGTGGGGTGTCGGGTTTGGTAAGCGCCGCCCAACGTTCGGCGCTAACAGAAACCAGGTAGTACCGTCTACTGTTATACGGTAGCTCAGTCATATCTGACTAAGACCTGACTGACGAAGACCTGGTCGACATGAGCACACGAGAATTGGAAGTGGTTCGAGTCGCTGACGTATGAGAGTATGGAGCCTGTCGCTCAGAAAGTCGTGGCGTGCTGAGGAGCGTAATCTAACCTAGGAATCAACATACAGCTGAAAGATGCTGGTGTTGACCGCAATATCCTGAAACAGGATAGAAACGCGAAAAAAATATATAGAGAATCGTCCCGCGCTCTGGACAAATCCGCCACTGTACCGTGATGCTCAGCACATGTCAGATGGAGTGAACTAGAACACGACAGAACGCATTTCAGCGATTGGGGAGCAGCGGTAGTGTAGTGGCTAGGGGCTGGCCTGCCGGATGGGTGGTCACGGGTCAGTCCTCGCTGGGATCAATTCGAATTTTGAATATTGACATGGCCTCTCAAGGGGACCCAGGTTAACTTGAGGGAATGTCCCGAGTGCTGTCATGTCGGATCTTGACTCAACTCATCTCAACTTAGCTCCATTTAGCTTAGCTCAACTCAACTCAGCTCAACTCAACTCGACTTAGCTTAGCTCAACTGAACTCAACTAGACTTAGCTCAGCTCAGCTCAACTCAACTCAACTTAACTCAACTCAACTCAACAGCTCAACTCAACTCAACAGCTCAATTCAACTTAACTTAGCTCAACTCAACTCGACCTAGCTTAGTTCAACTCAACTCACCTCAACTCAACTCGAGTTAGCTTAGCTCAACTCAGCTCAACTCAACTCAACTCAGCTCGACATAGCTTAGCTGAACTAAACTCAACTCAGCTCAGCTCAGTTTAACTCAACTTAACTCAACGAAACTACTTCAACTTAACTTAGCTCAGCTCAACTCAACTGCTCTCGACTTATCTTAGCTAAACTCTACTCAACTTAACTCATCTTAGCTCAACTCAGCTCAACTCGACTTAGCTCAACTCAGCACAACTCCACTTAGCTTAGCTCAGCTCAACTCGACTTAGCTCAACTCAACTAAGCTTAGCTCAACTCAGCTCAACTCAACTTAGCTCAGCTCAACTCAACTCAGTTCGACTTAGCTCAGCTTAACTCAACTCAACATATTACTCGATGCTTTAGCTAAGATTAACATCAATGTTAACATCTACATTTTGTTTCCGCTGTGCATATACCAGTTTAACGTCCTGCTTCAACCAGCACGCCTTGATGTCATACATATGTGCTATTGGTATCATGCTGGAGGACACGGAAGCAAAAACCTTAGTGTCACGAGATAGACAGTAGGCTGGCCTCACGTCTTACTTAGGACAGGGAATCACTGATCTATTTTTAGCCTGAGAGACCCCAAAGGGAGATCCCCTTTCTGTATCTTTCTAAAATCTTTTAGATGGTCTGTTCTATGGATTTCTTTTCTAGTTTGCCTAATCATACTTAGAGGAATTCAACTTTCTCGTGAGGAGATCACAAAATCTCCGAGTAAGTTGAGGTCCACGTAAAAGTGGCAATTCTCTTGGACCCCGAGACGGGTTATAGGGTCCAAGGTTGTGTGGTCAACATTCAGTAGTTGTGTGGTTTCTCCGCTACCGAGACAACGTTTGGCCAGCTGCTAGCTGTTTCTTTATAGAAAATGATTTTTCTCGACATGCTCTAGAGCCAGGTCAGACAGGATGTGTTTTTTTTTTAATGAAGGTACATTGATTCCCTATTGCATTATAACGGTTTCGAAACAGGGCTCGATCACTGCGGCCAGCGAAGCTCGTTAGCTGTGCGTCGAGCAAGGTTAGGTCATGCATATTAAGTAGGCATTATTGATTGGGGATGGATACAGATGGATCTGTGGTAAAGCAGCAGAGAAGTGCGTGGGCACTTACAGCCCGTTCAGCGGGCTGAACCGTTCAAGAATCCAGTTTTGCCCACTCTATGACCACGAGCAGCATGACGATGGAGGTGATGACAGTTACACAGGTTTTCATATGGCTGGAATCACAGCATTATACCAACGTGTGTGAACTAAGTGACTCAATGAGCATGATTCAGAAGGTCGAAGCTGGATCTGTACGTAGACAGTGGACTGAGTCGCTGCAGAAGTCTGTTGTCCGTAAAGTCAACTTCAACTTCGTCCCGGGACATGCGGGAGTCGAGGGAAATGAACGAGTGGATAAACTGGCTGGCACTGCACCCCCTGTAGATGGCCAGCCCATGGATCGTGCTGATGTTATTAACGTCCTTAAAGATATGGCGAGAACAGAGGACTTTGGCGTCAGTGAATCCGCATCGCTGTCCAGGATGAAAGACTTGGGAGTAAGAATCGGCACGGCCAGACGCGAGAGGTACATCGGAAAAACGAGGTGCCACGTCAACCAACACAGAACTGGCACTATTAGACACCGGACGCTGATGCATATGCTGGGTGGAGGATCTGAGCACCTATGGACCTGTCCGGAGTGCAATGAAGATACCCCAACTGATAACTGATAACTGATATCGATTGGGGACAGCTGAATTGGGGCGTGTAATAGATGGTTTTAAAATTCATTATTAACGCACATCCTACGCGCGGGCCGCTATCATATATCTACTTAAAAGGGGATTTGACAGGCCAGTGGCCTTATGCACTTTTAAAAAGAGTCCATACATGACCTATCTTCGCGAAATTACTAGTTCGAGGAGCATTTCGTGGGTCATCGGCGCAAGCGAGCTATGTGTCGTGTTTACATCCTTCGAGTGAAGTCGAGCCGTAGTAAACCGGCCTAGCAAAGCGGAACGTCCGGAAAGGAGTACAACCGTCTTAATTTAATCGGCAGCGACTGGCGATATAGTGAGTTGTCGAAATGAAGCATTGGCCGTGTCGAATAGTGTAGTAAATGATCGACCTATAGTGTGGGTGCTACCCCAGTGTCGGACTGACTAATGATCTTTCTGCTTCTACTTTCCTCTAATTGTTCCTGTAAGTAATGTTGTTTGTCCATCAAGAATGATGATGACCATTCATTTCATCCAGTGGGGTTGAAGGTGTGGAGCCGTGGGTTCTAAGATGGCTGATAAGGCCTATTTTGGCTCGAAATGTTCTTTGACAATGTGGGCAAAGAATGCTTGACGTCTCTGGAGGAGGATTTCCTGCAGTGGTTTTTCTGTCCTGCCTTTTCTTCACAGCTTTTGCAGTCCTGGTTGCCTCACATATGACTGCACCTTTGCGCGATGATGCACGCCACGAATTTCGGTCTCTGGCTGCAGCCTCCCAGGTGTCATGATGAATTCCAAAAGCATTCAGTGAAATTTTCAGAGTGTCTTTAAAACGTTTCCTCTGGCCACCTTGGGAGCGTTTACCACAACGCAGTTCGCTGTAGAAAATTCGTTTAGGGAGCCTGTGATCTGGCATGCGGGTCAAGTGACCAGCCCAGCGAATCTGATTCTTCATCAGTAGAGTGTGGATACTGGGCATGGATGCTCTTTCTAGGACTTCAGTGTCTGGAATCTTGTCTTGCCATTTAATCTTCAGTAGCTTCCTTAGGCAGACTGTGTGGAAGTGGTTTAATTTCCTAGCGTGTCGCTGATAAACAGTCCAGGTTTCACAAGCATATAGCAGTGTGGATAATACAACTGCTTTGTAGACTTTTAGCTTTGTTTGCAGGCTTATTCCAGTTCTGTCCCATACATTCTTGTACAGTCTGCCAAAGGCTGCACTGGCCTTGGAGATTCTTGCATTCACTTCGTCATCGATTGTGGCAGCTTGTGACACAGTGCTGCCAAGATAGGTGAATTTGTCCACAACACTTAGTCTATGATCATTCACTTTGATATTCGGCACAGTGTGATTATTCCCTGGAGCTGGCTGGTACATAACTACAGTTTTCTCCAAGTTGATATTGAGCCCAAAATTGGCACAGGCATGTGAGAAAGCTGAAACATTATGTTGCATGTCCGCCTCTGAGTTGGCGTATAGAGCGCAATCATCAGCAAACAGGAGCTCTCTGACGGTGCCGCTGTCAATTTTGGTTTTAGCTTTCAGCCTTCTGAGATTGAATAACTTTCCATCCATACGGTAGTTGATGTCTATTCCAATGTTGTCGTTCTCAAAGGCATTCATCAACATGGCTGAAAACATGAGACTGAACAGTGTTGGTGCCAGGACACATCCTTGCTTCACTCCATTGGTTACAGGAAAGGGTTCAGACAGTTCACCATTTTCCTGTACTCTTGCCTGCATGCCGTCATGAAATAGCCGCACTATTTGGACAAACTTTCGTGGACAGCCATATTTTGCCATAATCTTCCACAGTCCTTCTCTGCTGACTGTATCAAAAGCCTTGGTAAGGTCAATGAAAGTGGAGAACATTTCGCAGTTCTGTTCCTGACATTTCTCTTGCAGCTGCCTTGCAGCGAAAATCATGTCAACAGTTCCACGTTCTTTTCTGAAGCCACATTGACTCTCAGGAAGAAGACCTTGATCGAGATGGGCTGTGAGGCGATTGAGAAGAATTCTGGCGAGTATCTTCCCTGCAATTGAAAGCAAGGAGATGCCTCGGTGGTTGTCACAGGATTGGCGGTTTCCTTTACGTTTGTAAAGGTGGACTATTGACGCGTCCTTAAAATCTTGTGGCATGGTCTCGTTCATCCATATGTTTGTGAAGACTTGGTGAAGCTGCTCTGTTAGGACCGGCCCACCTGCCTTGTATATCTCTGCTGGGATGGAGGCAGGACCAGGTGCCTTGCCGCTGGAGAGTTGCTGGATGGCTTTGTTTATTTCCACTATGGTTGGCAGGTCACCAAGTGTCTCATTGGTGGGAACTTGAGGAAGGCAGTTGATGGTTTCATCATCGAAGAAGGAAGTTGCATTTAAGATTTTGCTGAAATGCTCTGCCCAGCGTTGGAGGATTTCTTTCTTATCGGTGACCAATGTTCCCCCGTCTGCACTGAGGAGGGGAACTATGCCTGGTGATGAAGGACCATAGACCGCTTTCAGTGAGTCGTAGAAGTTTTTCATATCATGTCTGTCAGCAAAGCCCTGAATTTCATCAGCTTTGCTGCTCAGCCAGGAGTCCCGCATGTGCCGAAGTTTCTGCTGCACTACTCTCTGAATGTTCTTGAAAGCATCTTTTTTGATGTTGACTTTGGGTCATTCAAATGTGCCTTGAGGAGAAGATGTTTCTCGGCCAGCAATTGGTTGATGTCTTCGGAATTTTCATCAAACCAGTCTTTATGCTTTCGGGGGGCTGGACCCAGGATTTCCATAGCAGTGTTGTAAATTGTGTCCTTTAGGGCTCTCCATTCTGTTTCTGTATCCTGTTTAGCTTCAGCATTGGGCTTGAGGCGGTCTTCCAGCATATTTTCAAACGACTGCTGCATTTTCTTGCTGTTTAGGCGGGTGACATTTAGCTTTGTTTGCATTTTCGCCCCTTGAGGACGCCGTGGTGGCCTGATGTGGATGTTCATTTTCGAGACAATGAGACGATGGTCTGTCCAACATTCGGCACCACACATGGATTTTGTCACTCGAACGTCTTGTCTGTCACTCCTCCTGACGATGACATAGTCAATGAGGTGCCAGTGTTTCGAGCGAGGGTGCATCCACGATGTCCTATTTCTCATGGGGAGACGGAAAATTGTGTTCGTAATCACAAGATCATGTTCGGCACATGTCTGAAGGAGGCGGAGTCCATTGCTGTTACAATTTCCGACTCCATGCTTTCCAATAATGCCACTCCAAGAGGTGGTGTCCGTGCCTACTCTGGCATTGAAATCCCCAAGGAGTATAAGTTTGTCTCCTTTGGGAACAGATGTTAATACACTGTGCAGGTCCTCATAGAACTTGTTCTTGACATCATCTTCATTGGTCATAGTTGGTGCGTAGACACTCACAATGGTTGCATGCTTCCTTCCATTCAGCAGAGGCAACTTCATGGTCATGAGCCTGTCGTTTATAGCCTTTGGAAATCCAGCTAATTTGCCGACCAGGGCCGACTTAATGGCAAATCCCACACCGGATTGGCGTCTTTCCTCGCTTTTCCTTCCACTCCAGAAAAATGTGTAGCCGGCACCAATTTCACAGATTTGGCCTTCTTCTGCAAGTCGTGTCTCGCTCAAGGCTGCAATGTCGATGTTGTACCTGCCCAGCTCTCTCCCAATCAGTGCTGTTCGTCTCTCTGGACCCGACGCGCCGTCTCTGACCGGAGCAGCAGTGGGATTCGGCAGCCCCCTGAGCGACTGAGCAGCCCTCTATAGGAACACACTGCTCACCTCCATAGCATGAGGAAGGGGCTAGAAAAGGTGCCCTAAACATTGTCTGCTTCATCACTACCTAACCAGCTAGCCGCGGTTGGTGGGTACCCTTAACTGCGGTCGACATACAAAGAAAGATAAAACAAGCAAAGCTAAAAGAGTAAACCGTATTCCCCTGTAAGTAATAATTCATTACGGATGAGCAATATTAGGGGATTTTCTTGCCCCGCGATTGGGGAGGGAGGGAGAGGTAGAATAGATGGGGCATTCAGCCTTCTTTAAATGATCATGCTGATCCCAGTGGACAGCTACGCCGTTCTATATGATCACATCATTAGGAAGGTGTGATGGAACGGCGTGAAATATTCACCTGCGACAGGATGGAGGGAACACGAAGAGGGATCGGCGGATAAGTCGAATACCCGTCCCAGAGCGACATTAGGCCTCACGCAAACCTAACCTCCAATGTGATGAATGAAAGGAGTGAGAAAAACTGAGAGTTTTACATGTGAGTTCCAGTGAACACCTGTGAATGAATAAACGGACCTATCCGAGCTGCAACCTAGGTCTTCACTGACGAAGCTGTTCCAGGAGCTTGCTGACAAATGAGAATCCCATGTTCACTACAGTCAACACTCTTGCAGATGAGGAAGGTCAGGTAGACATGTTAGTTAGTTAGTTATTTAGTCGCAGTTCCAACTTCACAGCAACGGGTCGTCCCCCTTATGCTCCGTTCCTGTGCCAGTGAATATCACACAAAATGCTTCCCACTGCCAAATGTAAAAAGTGGAAAAGACAGGAGTCTCGACAAACAACAGCCCGCTCAGATACACTGTGCATAATGCCGCCGCCAGAATGTCAACACACCAGTCCCCCACGAAACACCCAATTAATCTCTGATGGAATGGGCAGTCATTTTCCTATCTGGAAGTTTCCTAGATGTTCACCTACACAGTCCACGAAAATACAGTTCATCACCGACGGCAGTGGCAGTCAACCAGAAGCCCAGCAGCCACACATTTTTGCATAAGGCAAAAACCGGTCAACTCTGGGACATAGCCACCTGCCATCGCTCCGAACATGCTGTCACGTTCCAAAAAAAAAACAAACTTGGGCAGATTTAAAAGCACTTCACATGAAACTCACAGCTCACAGTGTCGCGCCACGCACTCACTCAGTAGACATATTTAGTATGCAAACCCTCGCTGAGGGCTTACGACCCTGTTCTTGTTTAGGCGCCATAAGTTGTTGCAGGATACTTTCACTAGGTTCTCTAATTGCTGAAACTACCTTTGAGTGTGCTGAAGAAGATATCCTAGGCCCGGCAACTAACTGAGGAACATGGCGCGATCTCAGTACCTGTAACTGCGCGAACCCCCAAGGGTTGGAGCAGCTATCTGTCTTTTCGCCTGAGAAGTTCCCGTTGACCATATTATGCGCTGTCCATAAGGTTCTTCCAGTAGCTGACACTTACCAGTCATCGGTTACATATTACCGGCATCGCATTACAAGATAAAGATGTCATATTCTGTGAAATATCAGGCCACTGAGGCCCAGAGACATTGCTGAGAAACTGAGCTGTAGAGCTCCTACGATAGTATCCCGTATTATGAACTTGTGTGAACAGACTTGACCCGGTCATAAGCTGTCAGACCATTGACTTTTCAATGACATTGTTTTGTGGTGAGCTGTTTAGAACGGGCAACATGCACATTCGGTCCAGCCCATTTATGAACATTGCAGTCACAGCCTTCGACTCCCTAGAGAGGTCACTGATGTGGATTGCCAGGAACTGACTTTGTTTCCAGAAGGCGGCTATCCGAGTCTAGCAGTTTCGCAAGTCCAGTGGATGGAGGATCTGCCGAAGCCCGGTGAGGCGAATGAAACAGCTGACGGGGTGGACATTACTGGCGCTGCCCGAGGATGATTACCTTGATCCTACACTGCTGATCCTGTGTCTGTCTAGCTGCCAAACTCTCTACTTTGATCTATACCTGTCTCCTTCTCGACTATTGTACATAATACATTGATGAATTATTCTCATGACGGAACCAGAGTTGAGTCATGTCGTCTGGATGAGAGCCCTAGTGGTTAACGCCCCTAGGTTGACAGACTGAGAGAAAGCAGGGTCCAACGACCGGAGGGGTTGGTAGACTGAATGCACCTATACCCAAGCCCAGAACTATCCCAAGTCATAAAGTAGTACTAGTTCAGCTCACCCCACTGACATTACACTTAGTCACACCTGACTTAATCCTGCCCAAGACATCTACAGGCAAAAGTGGAAGAAAAACAAACAATGAGTGTTTTCGAGAAACTTTCTAAACCACAGATTATATTGAAAGTATATCCTACTCGTAACTTTCTAAACCACGGATTATATTGAAAGTATATCCTACTCGTAACTTTCTAAACCACGGATTATATTGAAAGTATATCCTATTCGAAACTTTCTAAACCACGGATTATATTGAAAGTGTATCCTACTCGTAAATCTCTTTAACACAGATTACATTGAAAGTATATTATGATTGTAACTTTCTTAAGCCGTCCTCCGTGGTGAAGGCGTTACGGACGCCGTTCATAATTCTGTATAACCGCCTTTGAAACACATCTGCGTGATATTTGGCAGCAGGCCGCGATGCGTTGGTTCTGCGTTGGTATGGGTGCCGGTCGTTCAGAAAGCAAAGTACTGAACGTAAATTTTCCAAGCGATCACAATGACAAAAATGCTGATGTTGATTGCGATGTCCTGTAACGGATATGAAAAAAAAAAATTTCGTAACCACAGATCATATTAAAAGTATTCGTACTGGTAAGTTACACTCAGTTATATGCATATTGCCTGGTTGATTTCTAAAATATATTGTGAAGAAAAGTCCCGTAGCAAGATTATGCTGTGGGTACTTGTAGACCAATGAAAAGACATCAATTGAAACGAGAAAAAGAGTGTTGAGGGGGTACATAGAGCCTGTTCTTTTGTATGGATGTGAAACTTGGACAATGTGCAGCCAAGCTGAAAAACATCTGATGGCTGCAGAAATTTGGTTTCTGAGGAAATTGCAAAGAATACCATGGACAGACAGAAAAACCAATGACCAAGTACTAGAGGAGACAAATGAAAATCATAGACTGATTAGAGAAATTAGACGAAGATAGTCAACATTTTTTGGACATGTTATGAGAAGACATGGATTGGAGAATTTATTGACAACTGGCAAGATCGAGGGGAACAGACCACGAGGAAGACCGAGAGAAAAATACCTGGATGGCTTGGCCACATGGCATGGACGAGACAGGAACACTGAGCTGATACACGACTCCGGTGATCGAGTGAAATGGCGAGTCATGACCGCCCACGCTTTCCGGCATGGCACATGATTGATTGATTGACATGTAATATTAAGACAATCACATTTTTCAGGCCTGAGTTCACGAATGAAAAGATGGCCATACTTTCCCTCCCTTTGCGAACAACGAGCCCAGGCAAAGAACCCTCCTCCTGTTAACCTCAATCATACATGAAACCACTCACGCATACACACACTCCTTCACACTGTCGCTCAAATTAACATACACACACTCCCACACTTACACTCACATAGACGTCACAATGAAATAGGTGACAGTTTTGTCATGTGGTTAATTGTCTAGTTTACCAAAGTAGTCATTTATTGTTGCTAGCTGTTAACTCATCCTGAGAACTGTACAACAGAATCGTCATGCTAGTTCAACTTTATATAAGGCTCTGTGGTAAATATGATTTATGTTTCACAATCCTCCCACAGAAACTGGAATCAAAGTCATTGAGTTTGGTTGTGGCAGAGGTCAACTGCTGGTCAAGCTAGCCCAGATGTTTCCAAAGAGCACCTTCATCGCATCGGACAATGTGGATGTCCTCCAGGAACAGATGAAATCCACCATGAGTCTGCTTCCCAACATCGGCTATGATTTCATTGATCTATGTTCCAATAGTCCAGGCAGCCAGCAGTATGACTGGGTCATCTGTGTCCATGTCATCAATAGTGTGCCCAATCCACCAGCAGCGCTAAAGAACATCAGAAACCTGCTGAAACCAGGTGGTACATTCACAATGATTGAAATGACGCCTTCTGGCAGTCCGCTTGCTGACAGGGGTAACCTTCATGTGGCTGCTCTGTATGCCATCAGTTCATTCTGCTGTGTGCCTGAGAGCTACCAGCGGGAAGACAGCCATGCCAAGGGTACGTGTTGGGGCAAACAGAACGCTATAAAGCTGCTCACGGATGCTGGGTTTGATGTCAAAACTATAGATTTTAAATACCCCAAAACACTGTTTGTTTGTACATAATAGATTGACTCAGAGAATAAGCTGGACTTTTCATTCTAAATTCGAATTCCTTTGCAAGTTGGTAGTAACAACAGCACTACAAGCTTGTATATATGCAGATGTTTACTTTTTATTTATTTTTTGGTTTTATTTTCATTAACAGAATTTAATTTAATTTCTTTGACTGGCTGTGTCTCACCTTTGTAAATTGTCTGTACCGTTTAAAGATATCGCAGTCTCAGGTGATAAATGGGGCTTGTAACATACAACCAGTGGAATTGACACGTGATTTGTGTACCTGTATTTCACAGACTAAACATGTTATTTGTGTACATGTATTTCACAGATTAAACATGTTATTTGTACAGTCAATGTTAAATTTTCTTGCAGGACTTTGCCATCAATTCCAAATTGATCTTCTAGACAACTGTACGTCCAGTAGTTTGCCATTGCTTTTCTCAACAAGTATTCAACATTAAAGTCCAACTTTAAGGGTTGTTGGGGTTGGACCCCTTACCTCGCTATCAGCTAACCGAACATTTAAGAGCGAGCGCTATTATCCTTTAGACTGTTAATGTTAAAATGTTGGATATCCTTCACAGGACGTGGCAGTCAACCACAGCATCTGTTGGCTTTTTGTGATTTCTTGGTAAGTTTACGTTCAGTATTGTTCCATTGCTTTCTGAACAACGGACACTTATATCATTGCGCGGATAGCAACGAAAGACGGTATGCTTCTAAATCGCCCGCAGCGGTGTTTCGAACGAAATATGCGGGATTATGAAACATTATTCTTAACCTCTTCCTCACAGAGTCGACGGTTAAAGTACATGATTTAATATTAATCATAAATTTTATACCATTTTATTTTGAAGAAATTAAAGGCACGTTTAAATATGATTGATTATTTAAGCTGTGTGATTGTTACAATAAATGTCTATAAGAAAACATGTTTGATGAACAATGTTTAAACAGACAGTTTCTGGAGACAAGATATGATGAAAGAACAAGGTAATGAAATGCTACACAAGAAATCTGGTTTTATAAACTGTGCATGTAGCGAGTGCTTTCAGCTGAAACAGAGCAAACTGTGAAATAGTATATGTGTGTGTGTGTGTGTGTGTGTGTGTGTGTGTGTGTGTGTGTGTGTGTGTGTGCATGTGGACCTGAAGACGAGGATAAGAATTTGTCCAAAACGTAATGAACGTAAAGTCTAGTTGATTGTAATTAAGTAGACCACAGTTTTTCTTAGACATATTTAATTATCAAAATGACAGGCAAGGTGTAGAGGACGATGTCTGTCCGGCTCTGGTCAACAAGCTGGTCACTCAAATAGCCAGTGGAGGGACACACAATGTCATATGTCTACTGTGACGAAACCAATGTGCGCATGTTTATGTTATCTTAATTTGGTTTAACTAATCAGATCTTGGAATTATATATAAATGCTCATCTTGACATTCTCTTTGGCCATATACGCGTACACACACACACACACACACACACACACACACACGCACGCCCGCACGCCCGCACTTACGCACGCACACACACACACACACACTTTCACGTTGGAAGAACTGAAAGTGTAACGAACTAACCCATGTCGAAAACTGATTACGTTGCCAAAGAGGTACCATGGTCTGATCTTTATTTGTGTAACACACATATTTATATTATACTAGCTGACCCTGCCCGGCTTCGCCCAGACCCTGGTGGGGAGCATCTCATTTAATTCATATAAGTAGTCATATAAGTTCTCGTTCCCGTTACCGACTGACTGACTGTCTGTCTGTCTGTCTGTCTGTCTGTCTGTCTGTCTGTCTGTCTGTCTGTCTGTCTGTCTGTCTGTCTGTCTGTCTGTCTGTCCCTCCCTCTCTGTCTGTCTGTCTGTCTGTCTGTCTGTCTAATCATTTATTGGTTGCGATTAGAACAACCTTAGATAAACGAAGACCAACTTACAAAAAGCATTAGAAAGAGCACTTGAAAGATCTTTACATATTCCCCCAACAATTAACTTGGGTAAATGGAGCGGCGGCAGCAGCAGCAGAAGAAGAAGAAAAAGAAGGAGTAGGAGAGAGGAGGAGGAAGAGGGAAGAGGAGGGAGGAGGAGGATGGAAGAAGGAGGAGGAAGAGGGAGGAGGAGGATGGAGGAGGGAGAGGGAGGAAGAGGGAGGAGGAGGAAGGAGGAGGAAGAGGGAGGAGGTAGGAGGAGGAGGAAGAGGGAGGAAGAGGAAGAGGAAGAGGGAGGAGGAGGGATTAGGAGGAGGAGGGGGGAAAGAGGAAGAGGGAGGAGGAGGAGAAGAATGGAGAAGGAGGGAGGAGGAGAAGGAGGAGAAAGAGGGAGGAGGAGGGAGGAAGAGGAAGAGGGAGGAGGAGGAAGGAGGAGGGGGAGGGAAGAGGAGGAGGGAGAGGGAGGAGGAGGGAGGAGGAAGAAGGAGGAGGAGGGAGGATGAGAACGCAGGAGGAGGAGGAGGAGGGAGGAAGAGGGAGGAGGAGGAAGGAGGAGGGGAGGGAAGAGGAGGAGAGAGGAGGAGGGAGGGGGAGGAGGAGGGAGGAGGAAGAAGGAGGAGGAGGAGGGAGGATGAGAACGCAGGAGGAGGGAGAGGGAGGAGGATGAGGAGAGAGAGAGGAGGTGGAGAGAGAAGAGGTAGAAGGAGGAGGGAGAAGGAGGAGGGAGGAGAAGGAGGGGGAGGAGGGAGGAGGAAGGAAGAGGGAAGAGGAGGATGTGGAGGCCCGGAGGAGGAGGGAGGAAGGAGAGGGAGGAGGAGGAGGGAGGAGGAAGAAGGAGGAGGAGGGAGGATGAGAACGCAGAGGAGGAGGAGGAGGGAGGGAAGAGGAAGAGGAAAGAGGAAGAGGGAGGAGGAGGAAAAAGGGAGGAGGAGGATGGAAGAAGGAGGAGGTAGAGGGAGGAGGGGGAGGGGAAGAGGAAGAGGGGTAGGAGGAGGAGGAGGGGAGAGGAGAAGGAGGGATGTGGGCGACAGGAGGAGGAGGAGGGAGGAGGAGGGAGGATGAGGAGGAGGAAAAAGGGGAGGAGGGAGGGAGAAGGAAGGAGGAGGAGGAGAGGGAGGAGGGGAGAGAGGAAGAGGGGGGAGAGAGGGGAGAAGGGAGGAGGAGGGAGGAGGTAGTAGGATGAATTGATTGCCATCCCACCAGGTTAATATGTTATCGCGGACCTCAGAGAGAAGTGTCTATGTAGAAGACCATTTCCTGGACGTATGTATTTTGGGAGGGGGAGGAGGGAGGAGGAGAAAGAAGAAAAAAAAAAACTATGACAGTGGGCTGCACTGGACTGAAAGGAAGGCGTGTAGAAAATTTCATCTCAATCGGATGGGCCGTTCGCGAGCGCATAAAGGACAGACGGACATACAGACATACGGACAGACAGACAGACAGACAGACAGACGGAGATCCTAATTTATATATAAGATGTTATTATTTACAATTACATTATCCCTGTACGATATTCACAAAAAATATCTTCAAGCCCCAAAGGTCTGATTTGTGTTTTGTAGTTTCGCTTTTTTATTACCTGTTTTCTGAAATGATTCGTTTTCTTTCACATAATACTGTAACGAATAGTTTGCAAAAACTGTGATTCGAAAAAGATATGAGAGACCGTCTGATGTTAGTTAGTTAGTTAGTTAGTCGACAGATCATTCTCATTGCACATCGTACCATTCAGTCCATAAGTGCTCTGACCCCCTCCTGAGCAAATCCCGCAGCGTGTAGCGGCTAACGACACCAGTTCTGTGTTGGTTTATCAATCTTCTTTGGCTTCCTGCGTAGTGTTCTTGTTTGGCCACCCCTCTTTTGATTAGCTATTCTCGCAGTCTGACCATGGTTTTAGATTCGCAGTCATCACTTGGTTCTCGCACAAGTCTTACTTCTCGTAGAGCATTCAGAATGTCAGCCTTGTCCATGGCGCGTCCGCCCTACACCTTAGCCTTACCTGCGAGCTTGTCAGCCCGCTCATTTCCATGTACTCTCGCTGACGAAGATGTCAGCCGAGACCGCTCCAGAGACAGCAACTACTCTCTTCGGATCTCTATCCTCTTGAGCATGCTCATTGAGTCGCTAAGGAAACATACCCTATTGAATGTCTGTGTCTCGAGCCATGTTATTGCTTTACTTACTGCCATGACTTCCATCGTGTGGCTACTTGTGGTCTCAGCAAAAGCACCAGAGTCCTCCTTCACAATTCTTCCTCCGTCTTGCGCCGTAAAAGCCCATGAGCTTCTCACATTTCGGACGACCGACCCATCTGTGTATATGACAGCATCACCGTCTAACGAATTCTCGAAACTCAAAGCTTGTACTTCCATCTCCACAGCAGCCGGATTATCTTGTCTGCATTTTCTGTCTAGTTGGATGCAAACTGAAAAGGACGTACATAAATCTGTTGGCACTTGTACCCACTCCCCGCCAGGTTCAAAGTCCTCCAGTGAACACACCTTTTAAGGAATGTCTTCGACTTGACCCATCCACGACCTTCCTCTTTTTAACCAGCTGACCTTCACCTTCCTAATTTCACTATGCAGTGGATGTTGTGTATTTGCGTTAACTCTTAGGTAGGTACGTGCTCTGCAAATTTGTAGTCTGTCTTCAATGGCTGGAAAATCAAGAAGGTAGCACATCGCCCTGCATGCTGTATCTCTTGTACATCCAAGAATAATGCGCATAGCTTCGTTTTGTATCTTTTCCATCCTTTCTATCTGCTTACGGCTGAGAGTCAGGATTGCCAACGCATACTCAAAAACAGACATGACTTGCCCCTAATTTAAGAGGCATAGATGGCGCTGCTCACAGTTTGCTGCCGCCATATTTCGCATCGCAGCCAAATCCCGCTTGGCCTTTGTTATCACTTGGTCTATGTGCTCGTTATAAGCAAGGCTTCGATAAAAACGTATCCCCAGATAATTCATTGCCTGCGTTCTCTGAACACAGACTGACAGTTGGTGTTGGAGTGTTGACAATATGACTATTAAAAGAGAACCAAGTCACTGTTGCCTTTGTTGGGTTGACCATTGCCCCAGTTTCAGCACACCAAATACTTATGCGATTGAGCTCGATTTGCAGTTCCACAGCAACCTGATCTCTATCCTTACCCTGACGATACACTAAAACATCGTCGGCATATGACAGTGTCCTGCCAGGTCCAGTGATCTGCTCGCTCGTGATGCTCACTGTGTAGGCGTTGAACAGTACCGGAGATAATGGTGATCCCTGTGGTAGGCCAGGATATATTGTTGTTGGTTCCGCAGTCCAACTGCCATATCTAAAAACTACTTTCCGTTGGAAGAGGGCTGCAGTGTTCCAACTAAGGAGGAACTGACTTATTTTCAGTTCAAGAAGCTGAAGCATTAGAAAATCCAATGGTACTCTGTTGTAGGCGTCCTCAAGATCAATTTCTGCAGTAAAGTTTCAATGCTTGAGTGGATACCTTTATAAACATCATTGGCAAAAACTGCTGCATTGGTCCAGGTTTCTCTTTTGGGACGGGGGTAGGTGGGAAAACACCTCGCTTCTCTAGCTGGCTTCATATTTTTCTGGCAATTAATTATTTCTCCAGCAGCTTGCCTATTGTATTGTGCATGGTTATTACCCGACATCCTTGAAATTGTGTGTGGTCTTTGCCAGGCTTCGGCAAGGGAATCAGATAGCTGTGTAACCATTCCTCCTAGCACTCCCTATACTGTTGTTGTACACGTCTGCTAGTTTCTCTAGCTCGTTGTCGGTACACCTATTGATGTCGTCGTATCTTATGCCATCTGGCCCTGGAGCGCTGTTTTTTTTATCGTCGAAGCACAGCCTTGATTTCTTTCACTGTCACTGTGTCTTCATCCGAAATGTTCTGGGCCTTGCACCTTGAAGTGACCTACTTGGCAAGATTTCGGCCTCTCGTGTCTGTCTGGTTGCTCTGCTCTTGATAGCGTTCAAAGAGGGCTTTGCCCTTGTCCTCGTCAGTCCTCTACCAGATGAGGTCAGCATCTTGGAAGTAAGAATTTCTCTTACTCTTGACTATCCCGCTCATGCTTTTATGTAGTCGCCAGAACAATTTCAGTGACTTGTCTGTGCTTGCTCTTTGACATACCTCTGCCCATTTTTCACCTTTAACCACCTTAACAAGATTTTTGAAATAGCTTACTTTTGTGTGCATCTCTCTTTCTAAGTGCAAGCAGGGACTAGGATGACCAGCTCTGTTCTTCTTGGCATTTTGCCATCTCCTTACAGCACTAAGCTTATCCATCCAGGCCTTCTCCACCTCAAAATTCCACCAAGGTGGCTGCTTACAGCTGTTTTTCCTGCCCTGAAACTTTCTGCGCTTGTCGCGCCTTATTTTACTCACCACATCTTGCCGTTTACTGCCATACTGGAAAGTCTTGACCGTTGACTTTTGCTGTCTGGTTCTGCCTTTCTCCAGCAATAAGATGCAAGAGTCGTGGTCGTTGCCGTGGTACGCTAGGATGCCTAATCTACACACTGTAGTGAGTGAAGGAGAAACCAGCGCCAGATCAATAGCACTCTCCTCATCACCTGGGCGGTTAGCTGTCCTGGTGACACAACCACTGTTGATACAAATCAGGTCAATGGTTTCAAGTGCAGTCTCGAGCTCCTTTCCCTGTGTGTTGGAGGATATGTTTCCCCATGATTTGCCTTTAGCGTTGAAATCGCTACAGAAAATAACATTTCTCTCGTGGCCTAATATGCCACTTAAGCACTGCCGCTTCTGGGAATCCACAATCGCGTTACGGGCATAAACATGAACCAACACGAATGGTAGACCGGATTGAACTCTGATTGCCTGTATGTGTATATCGTCATTGTCCCAGCTGGACATGTCTAGCTCTGAAGCAACCATACTATCGCAGAGACCGCAAGAATACCGCATGACGAGAACACAGAAGAAGAACCATCTCCATACCTAACCATTAGAGAACTCCTGTTTGCGGACGAACAAGCACTAATAGCAAAATCAGAAGCTGAATTACAAGACCACATGAATAGTCTAAACGAAATGTGTAGGGAACATAATATGAAAATTAGCACAAGTAAAACAGAGGTAATGACTATAATTAAAGAAGAAAAAAACAACAATTCACTTAAACGAATATCCCTTGAAACAAGTAAAGAGTTTCAAGTAAATAGGAAGTATAATATCATCAAATGGCAGATCAGAAGACGAGGTCGAAAATATATGCAATAAGGCAAACCAACTCATTGGACAAATGGCACCAATACTAAAGAACAAACATGTATCAATAACTACTAAGAAATCACTTTACAATACAATCTTCCTATCAACTCTATGTTACCAATGCCAAAACTGGACAATGACAGAAAAAGAGAAAAGCAAAATCACAACAACAGAAATGAGATTCCTGAGAAGAATACGCAACGTATCAAGAAGAGATAAGATCAGAAATAAAGAAATCAGGACTAAAATGGGGGTTAAAGCAGCGCTATATTTTATTAGAAAGCAGCAAGTTAAATGGTTTGGCCATGCAAGTAGGTTACCTGTCAACAGCATACCACAACAAGCAATGATGTACAGACCAGATGGAGACAGAGAAAGAGGCCGACCACGTAAACGTTGGACGGAGGGAATAGCAGAGTCCACAGGAACATCGATATATGAAGCCCATAATCGGACACTCTCACGATGTTTATACTTCACCTCGACACCGCAAGGTACAAGAGGAACATGATGAGATAAGATGAGACTGATGGAGAACTGGGTCAATACCTGGTTGGTGAACTGGATAGCAGCCGTCCTGCACTCTCGTCGGGTTGCTCTCCGTCTGGGTGCATGGACCTCAGAGCCACATATTTTAACCTCTGGACTGCCACAGGGATCTGCAATCTCACCGGTGCTATTTAACGTGTCTACCAGCAAGATTGCAAACCTAGAAGCACCAGGGGTTGGAAGGATACTAACATTTGCAGATGATATTCTTGCATATAGGCAGGGGAGAGATAGGGTACAAACAGCCCATGAGCTACAGACAAAGTGATTGACTGGTGCACTGAAATGTGTGCTGTCATCCACCCGGAAAAAGCGGCTGTTTTGTGGTGTTCTCTGGATAACAGGATTGTGAGAGCTGATGTCCCAAGCCTCACGATATATGGTGGAAGCGTCAACAGAGAGAACAAACTGAAGTATCTGGAAATCACATTTGACCGGCGCCTGTCCTTCAAGGACCATGAGACGGTTGTGACAAGGTCGCAAAAGGGACTTAATGCACTTAAAACTATGGCTGCAATGGACACAGAGCAGAGAATGCTTTTCACACTATACCAGCACTTGATCCTCTCAGTGATTGATTATAGACTAGGACTGCTCACTGTCTCAAAGAGTCAGCTAGTGAAATTACAGCGCATACAGAACGAAGCTATGCGGGTCATTATGGGATGCACCAGAGACACCCCAGTAATATATATGCGTTACATCCTTGGTCTGCAGACTGTTTCAGGCAGGCTCAAGGTGATGCAGGCGAAGGCATACCTCAGAGTAGCTGCAGACACAGATCACCCGTTGCACGAGGCGCTGGACGCAGTTAAGGGTCAGAGACTGATAAGAGAGAAATCATGGATGGCTCAGGCGGAGGATACGATCAGTCAGGTGTGTATCTTGGAGAATATTAGGCGAGGAGAGGAGGTCAGAGTGCCAGCGGAGCAGTCAGACTTGTGCAGAGTTATAATCACATTGAGCCGGGAGTGCAGGGAGTGGCCAGCAGGGGCCACGGAAGTGGAAATCCAGCAACTAATTCTTCTTCTTCGTCTTCTTCTTCTTCGTTCATCCGGATTTTTTTTCCGGACGTGACTGCGTTGTGCCTGTTTACCGCAGAGCTGCGTTCTTGCGCCGTTAGGCCGACACATCCGACTTCTGCGGGCATTTGTTGACCGGGTTAACCTTCCCGGGGTTTCTTAGGACGTTTGAATCTCACTGTTGTGGTGTTATCCCCCATCCTAGCTGGCCCATATAGAACAGCCAAAGACATCCTGGTCAACCCTCAAGGGAAGGCAAGGGCAGACATGGGCATTCCCCGCCATCCAAGGAGGCTTCCATACTTGCAGAGCCAACACACAGCGCTCTGATACTGGGCTCACTCAAGGAATCGTCACGTCCTGCACATGGCTGCTTTGCCTCACTTCCATATATTGGGCCTTCCGTTCACCATAGGCTGTTCCTCCGGAAACCAGAAGAATGCAGTCTGCAGATGACATCCACACAGTGAGCTTTCGATTCAGACTTTCCACGTAATGGATTTGCTATCCAAGCAATATTCATTTTCGTGCCACTAGGACACTTTTTCCACCTTTTATGAAGCCCACACAATGAGCTTTTCATTCGGACTTTCCACGTAATAGATTTGCTATCAAAGCAATATTCCATTTCATGCCTCTGGGACACTTTTGTAACCGACATACCTGTGGTATGAAGTGTGGCAGTATAAATACTTCTTCATGCACCTTTAAATGTCAACCTGAATGTAGTTAAAGTAAGCTGCAGTGAACTTGAGCTTGTTGATATCTCCATAGAGCTTCAGGATAATGCTCGCTCGGGTGATGTGATTATCTACACATATGGGTCGGTTGAGTGGTAGGAGAAGTGCCTGGGGGGTTCTTAGCAAAAGCTAATGGTCGACGTTTGGTGCAGGAGAGCCTGGCATATGATACAACAACATCGAGCTTAAGAATGGAGGTGGAGGCGGTCAGTGCAGCTTCCGCTGGATAGAGAAAACGATACACACACACACATCGTGATTGTAACTGACTTAGAAAGCATGCTGAGGAATGTGAGGACAGGCAAGCCTCGGGCAGAGTGGCTTGCTTCGCTTCGGAGATCACGGGTGGCAAGCATCGCCTAGATCATTTCTCATGCGGGTGAGCTGGGGACTGAACAGGCGGACAGATTGGCTGGCTCTGCAAAACGTGGTGGAGTATTGATGCATGATAAGGCAGACGTGGTTGCGGCCTTGTGGAAGCACGTGTACACCTCGGAGGAGCAAATGGATCACCATGGTCTGGCAAGAATGAGACAGCGAGGAGTGACGAGGGGACCTGACCGACGCTCGACGCTCGGAGGAAAGGCGAGACAGACATATAATCAGATTGCTACTGGTACTATTGGTGTTGGAACTCTTTGCTGGCTGCTGAGGATGGGGACGGAGCGCTTATGGGAATGCCCCGAATGCAGTGATGTCGGTTCCTAAATCAATCAATCAATCAATCAATCAATCAATCAATAAATCCTGCACAAAGCTTGGATATTTTCTGTCTCGTGTGCTGTTTCGAAACGAAAATCCTCCCTGTGTGAAACGTCATTTATAGGGCATTAAAATCATGAAAGATACTCGAAATGAAACAAAACAAAAAATTGACTGCCAAGATCTTGTCACTAAAGTGGCGAAGGGGCCCCAGAGTTAAGACTATTTGTCAACCAAGTGGCGGTTGGCACTGAATCAGTTAAAGGAATAAAGATTTGATTACGCTCATCAGAGCCTATTCAGCTATAACGTAAGATTGCACACGGAGACGGCCAGTAGTGAAAGCTAATATGGTATGATTTCTATGCTTGAGTAAAGTCAAAAGTGATGCCGTAGAAGGCACATGTTTGCCATCAGAGCACAGGGGGACATTTTCACTAGATAAGACTCGCGAGTTAACCAGATTGTCATTGTAGGACTGACAGGCCCCGCAACGCTGATAACATGCCAGTCCAGCAGCGAATGTGTGAAGGGTTGAACTGATAAGGAAACTACCCAACCATGGTCCCAGGCAACGTGAGAGATGGGCAGACGTGAGACGGACAGGCTGCGAGATAATTCAGTCTCCACAGTGAAAGGTGTGACGTTTTGGGCTGATAAGGAACCTTGCTACGGTAAACGGTGTAAAAGGACGGACATCACTCATGGCTGACACCCGCCGGCAGATCAGCAAAATCTAAAGTTACCTAATTGATAATTGTAGTTCAGACCTAGTATAAGTAGACGGGGTTGTGTCAGTCTCAGTAGATGTGCCTAGGTTTCGATCAGGTAATAGAAATTGACTTTTATATGTATACATTTCATATGTCTGATCTAAAGTTGTCTGGGATCTTCTATGAATGGTATTTCGTAGTAACAATTTACCAGTCTTTAGATTTACCGACACTTGTTATTTCTTTGAGAACTTGGTTTCCTTTTGCTTCGTGCATTTTTGTTGTACATAATATAGTCAAATGACTATATTCCGTTTAATTCTTACCACGGCAGTGGCAAAGTAGGGACAGATTAGGGTCGACCGTTATGTCAGGTGTCCAGTGTTTGTTGCTCCTATGAGAACTGTTAATGCCTCATTTCGCTCTGTATAATAGTATTCATAATTCGTTCGTTATGCTATTATTATGAGTATAATTATATGCATATTATGAATGGTTATTATACATACTTTGATGTTGACATGCATAGTGTTTATTTTATGTTTGAGGTGCAAAATGTCATTTGTTAACTCCTGGAGGAATATTATATGTTGCAAGCATTGTTGTGTTTGGAAAGATTTTAGAACCAATACAACTAAGGGAGACCAGGAAGAAATAATATTAGAACTAAGGGAGACCAGGAAGTAATAATATTAGAACTAAGCGAGACCAGAAAGAAATAATATTAGAACTAAGGGAGACCAGGAAGAAATAATATTAGAATTAAGGGAGACAAGGAAGAAATAATATTAGAATTAATGGAGACCAGGAAGAAATAATATTAGAACTAAGGGCGACCACGAAGAAGAAATAGAAGAGTGTCCGGAGTTGGCCAATTATTGGGGATTGATGACTCATGAGTCAGAAAATACTTATATCTCCATCTATTCTTAAGTTCACAAAAGCGATTATATTGAATACATTGTTATTTTATTCCTGTTCGCAGCCAGCTTTACAGTCCTTTCTTCGATTCGTACTATATTTGACTCCCGCATCGCAGTCCAGTTATTACTAACCATGCAATGCATCACTACAACTATCACATCCATAAATAAGTACTGCACAACATAACAGAAAGGCGAGACATTGATAAAATATACTTTATATATTTTTCTTTACAAATTATACACTTATATTCATATATTAAGGTCACCCTATGATACCCTACTTTATCACACCTTCAAACATTTCTTAAACTCGAACTTCTATGGATAAGATGCTTCACCTCGGACATTCGGGCTCTGGACGTAAGAGTCGTTACCATCAGTGCCCTGAGCAACAATGTCCGTTTGTCTGGGCAAGGATGTCCGTGTGTCTTCCAATTTTATAAGAGAACGCCATTGGAACTACATCGGCCATGTACTCAGAATAGACAAGACAAGACTCCCCTACCAAGCTCTCACATGGACACCGGTAGGGAAAAGAAAACGGGGCAGACCAAAAGAGACCCTCCGTAGAACCATCATCAAAGAGGGCTCATTCAACGGCCAAATAAACATCCAAGATCTACAACAGGTAGCAGCGAGCCGCCAGGAATGGAGAGCCTCACTTCTGCCCTATGCGCCGCCTTGGGCTCAAGAGGAAAGACTAACTAACTAGTTTGTTTACACTCCTCTTGATTGTGTTCACTTTTCCTTCAATGTCCGTGAGTTATAGCATCTCCTTTGTTGTTGACAGGAGCCATGCTGGACTCACTTGATATTTGCGATAAAACCTTGACATATGGGACAGTTTTGTTACTGAAGCCGAACAGGCCCAATATTATTTCTTCCTGGTATCCCTTAGTTCTAATATTATTTCTTCTTGGTCTCCCTTAGTTCTAATATTATTACTTGCTGGTCACCCATAGTTCTAATATTATTTCTTCATGGTTTCCCTTAGTTCTAATATTATTTCTTCCTGATCTCCCTTAGTTCTAATATTATTTCTTCCTGGTCTCCCTTAGTTCTAATATTATTGCTTCCTGGACTCCCTTAGTTCTTATATTATTTTTACTGGTCTCCCTTAGTTCTAATATTATTTCTTCCTGGCCTCCTTTAGTTTTAATAATATGTCTTCCTGGTCTCCCTTAGTTCTATTATTAATTCTTCCTGGTCTCCCTTAGTTCTAATATTATTTCTTCCTGGTCTCGCTTAGTTCTAATATTATTTCATCCTTGTCTCCCTTAGTTCTTATATTATTTCTTCCTCGACTCTCTTAGTTCTTGTATTATTTTGACTGGCCTCCCTTAGTTCTAATATTATTTCTTCTTGGTCTCCCTTAGTTCTAATATTATTTTTTGCTCGTCTCCCCTAGTTCTAATATTATTTACCTTTTATTTCTGTTGTAGTGATGCTAACATCGCTGAATGGAGAAGAGCAATCGTTCTTAAACTTCCGATGTGCTGATGCTAAGATAGCGAGTTCAACCCCAACACTGGTCAGTTGGACTAACTTATTGACTCCTCGTCCTTGACTTGGGGACGTAAATTACAAGTACCCCAGAAGTCAGAGTGGTTTCGCCTGTTGGCGAGGGACACTGGTAATAGGAAAAGATAATTCACACTAAAAAATCAGCCCAGTACACTTCCCAGTAATGGCAAGTAGAAGCACGTTTATGGACTTCGCTTAAGCTCAAAGTGATGTAACACATTAAAATAATGCATTGACTCCATTAGAATTTGTCAATGTTCATCTTTTCTGCTTATGTTTTAAAACTTCTGTATCATTGTATACCTAATGTGTAAAGGAATAGCAAATGTCTTACTCAATTCCTGATGTGGTGCAAGTACTTCCAAATCTGGGCGCCTTTGGGCACTGAAAGCTTAGGAACCAAAGGCATCTAGTATATGTCTGAAGCATGGTGCTACCTATTATCATACTACCGGCTCTGTAGCAAAGAGGTTACAAATGCTATTTGTAATCCTGCATACCGCGTTCAAAACACAGATACCAGCGATTTGGAAGCAGACCGTCATGCGTTGGTTTCCATACAAAGGTATAAGTGCCGGTCGTTTAGAAAGTAATGGCAAACTATTGAACGTAAACTTGCCAAGAAATCATAAACAGCCAGAAAACGCGGCGTTTGACTGCCACGTCCTGTAAAAGATATGCTTTATTATAGTATTGTGTGCCCTTGCCCATTCATCAAATTTGTTTTTTCTCTTGTTTCTGCCCAAGATATCCACTATCGTGTTTTTTGTTGTTGTTGCCTCAATATAAAATGCAATATCTCAGTAACCAACTGAGGGAAAATGATGAGATGTAGTATATAACCTTATCATTATGTCCACCGATCAAAAAATTTTTTGTTCTGGAGATTTTACAGCAGATTTCAAAGTGTGTTTATATGCGGTATATAAATTACGACTTAGAGATTACGTCCATCATTTTAACAGTATTACAGCTTCACCAAGACACGTCCCCGCATTTTTTAAAAATTTCACGTAATTTCCGTTTTGAAATAAACAGCGCGAATTGTTCAGAGGTGTCTCCAAATCGGGGTTCTTTCGTGAAACGTGATTATATAAATAAACTAGCTTACAAGGCCCGGCTTCTGGCGGGGATTTATCTATCTATCTATCTATCTATCTATCTATCTATCTATCTATCTATCTATCTATCTATCTATCTATCTATCTATCTATCTATCTATCTATCTATCTATCTATCTATCTATCTATCTATCTATCTATCTATCTATCTATCTATCTATCTATCTATCTGTCTGTCTGTCTGTCTGTCTGTCTGTCTATCTATCTATCTATCTAACTACTACCTGTCTGTCTGTCTGTCTGTCTGTGATTCTGCCTGCCTGCCTGCTTGCCTGCCTGCCTGCCTTCCGGTCGGTTGGTCGGTTGGTTGGTCGATCTGTCTGTCTGTCTGTCTTACAGACATTAACCCTAGGAGGAGTCATGTTGTACCACCTTCACCCTTCACTTCCTATACCACTGCTCACTACCAATTAAGTAGATACATCATTGTAGAAACATGTTTACTATACTAATATAAGCAACGAAACCGACAACCAACGACTCACGTCTCGGATACAGGGAGGTCAGTATAATGGCGATGCTATTTTAGTAATCATAGCACTTCAACACCACTGGCTCTATTGGAGCACATCCGTATTCCTAATCCCTACCTCTAAACATACATTTGATGATGCTGTTTCAATAACACTTATGACACTAAACCAAACTCCGCCCTTCTTAAGTCATTGATGCCAAGCCCTTTTTATATATTTATATACATATGTTGTACTACATTCCATCTTACACCCCGAGCGGTCACTTTTCTAAATCAACATAATGTTACTACCCCACCTCTCCTCATTTACATATGTAATGTTCATTGTATCAATGTATTTTATATATGTTTTTCCTTTATTAAAATTGTGTATACCTTCTATGAATCATTTGTTTGTTATTTCAATGTTTTATGTTGTTCACCAAGTCACTAGACTACCAAGTCACCAGATTACCCAGTCACTTGACCTCTTTACCTAAACCCAGAGTGGTAACTTGACCAGGCGCACTTTAAAAAAAAATCGATAATGGCATCCAAGAGATATCTTCCTTTGTAGTGAGTTACATATTAGTACTAATAATCGTGAGCAGATCACTGGACCTGGCAGGACATTGTCATATGCCGATGATGTTTTAGTGTATCGTCAGGGTAAGGATAGAGAGGAGGTTGCTGTGGAGCTACAAACCGAACTCAATCGCATAAGTACTTGGTGTGATGAAGCTGGGGCAATGGTCAACCCAACAAAGGCAACAGTGACTTGGTTCTCGTTGAATAATCATATTGTCAACAATCCAACACCAACTGTAATGCTGTGTTCAGAGACGGTGGAAAGAACGCAGGCAATGAATTACCTGGGGATACGGTTTGATCGAAGCCTTGCTTATAATGTGCACATAGACCAGGTGATAACAAAGGCCAAGCGGGGTTTGGCAGCGATGCGGGTGATGGCGGCAGCAAACTGTGAGCAGCGCCATCTATGTCTTCTGTACGAGGGGCTGGTCATGTCTGTTTTGGAGTATGCAATGGCAATCCTGACTGTCAGCCATAAGCAGATAGAAAGGATGGAAAGGATACAGAATGAAGCTATGCGCATTATTCTTGGATGTACAAGAGATACAGCATGCAGGGCGATGCGCTACCTTCTTGATTTTCCAACCATTGAAGAGAGAATGCAAGTTTGCAGGGCACGCGCCTACCTCAGAATTAACGCAAACACACAGCATCCACTGCATAGTGAAATTAGGAAGGTGAAGGGCAGCAGGTTAAAAAGAGGACGGTCGTGGATGGGTCAAGCCGAGGACATTCTTCAACAGGTGTGTTCACTTGAGGACTTAGAACCTGGCGAGGAGTGGGTGCAAGTGCCAACAGACTTCTGCACATCCTTTTCAGTTTACATCCAACTAGATAGAAAATGCAGACAAGAAAATCCGGCTGCTGTTGAGGCTGAAGTACAAGCGTTGATTTTCGAGAATTCGCTAGACAGTGACGCGGTCATCTACACAGATGGGTCGGTCATCCGACATGTGAGAAGCTCATGGGCCTTTACAGCTCGGGCCGGAGGGAGAATTGTGAAGGAGGACTCTGGTGCTTTCACTGAAACCACAAGTAGCCTGACCATGGAAGTCATGGCAGTAAGTAAAGCAATAACATGGCTCGAGACACAGACATTCACTAGGGCTTGTTTCCTTAGCGACTCAATGAACATGATCAAGAGGATAGAGGAGGGGTCGATCCGAAGAGAATGGTTGCTGCCTCTGAAGCGGTCTCGGCTGGCAAAGATTAGTTTCATCTTCGTGCCAGGGCATGCGGGAGTACAAGGAAATGAGCGGGCTGACAAGCTCGCAGGTGAGGCTACTGTTGAGGGCGGACGCGCCATGGACCAGGCTGACATTCTGAATGCTCTACGAGAAGTGAGACTTTTGCAAGAACCAAGTGATGACTGTGAATCTACAACAATGGCCAGACTGCGAGAGCAGCAAATTAAAAGAGGGGTGGCCAAACAAGAACACTACGCAGGAAGCCAAAGAAGATTGATAAACCAACACATAACTGGCGTCGTTAGCCGCTACACGCTGCGGGATTTGCTGAGGAGGGGATCCGAGCACTTATGGACTGAATGGTCCGATGTGCAACGAGGATGATCTGTCGACTAACTAACTAACTAACTAATAATCGATTTTCCACCACCACCACCACCACCACCACCACCACCACCACCACCACCACCACCACCACCACCACCACCACCACCACCACCACCACCACCACCACCACCACCACCACCACCACCACCACCACCACCACCACCACCACCACCACCACCACCACCACCACCACCACCACCACCACCACCACCACCACCACCACCACCACCACCACCACCACCACCACCACCACCACCACCACCACCACCACCACCACCACCACCACCACCACCACCACCACCACCACTACCACCACCACCACCACCGGTACCACCATAACGACCACAAAACGAGCGGCTTTGGCCCCCTTTACACTACTGGGGAGGGGGTGGTGTCACTGTGTAGTAAAACGTATCATTGTTTCGAGTCCTACGCAAGGACAAGCACCAAAGGTCTGACTAAAAAACATACCACTTTGGATAATGAAAAATTCTTGAATGTCCTCACAACCCACCAGGCGGATGAGAGAATCAATATGGGCGTTGAGACCCATGGGACAAGCACATAACCTATCAACAATATCGTGCATCATTATCTTACCTCGACATAAAACGACAGGTATAACCTGATAAAGTCACCACCACACCGCTCCTCATTTAATGTTCAATGTATTATAAATATGTTTTCCCTTTGAAAGCCATCCACCAACTTTCCAGCAGCAAAGCGCCTGGTCCTGACTCCATCCCAGCAAAGATATACAGGGCAGACGTTCCAGTTCTAATTGAGGAGCTTCACCAAGTCTTTACCAACATATTGGTGAACGAGACCATGCCACAAGATTTCAAGGACGCGTCAATAGTCCACCTTTAAAAACGTAAAAGAAACCGCCAAGCCTATGACAACAACCGAAGCATCTCCTTGCTTTCAATTGCAGGGAAGATACTCGCCAGAATTCTTCTCAATGGCCTCACAGCCCATGTCGATCAAAGTCTTCTTCATGAGAGTCTATGTGGCTTCAGAAAAGAACGTGGAACTGTTGACGTGATTTTCGCTGCAAGGCAGCTGCAAGAGAAATGTCAGGAACAGAACTCCGAAATGTTCTCCACTTTCATTGACCTTACCAAGGCTTTTGACACAGTCAGCAGAGAAGGACTGTGGAAGATTATGGCAAAATATGGCTGTCCACGAAAGTTTGTCCAAATAGTGCGGCTATTTCATGACGGTGTGCAGGCAAGAGTACAGGAAAATGGTGAACTGTCTGAACCCTTTCCTGTCACCAATGGAGTGTGAAGCAGGCATGTGTCCTGGCACCAACACTGTTCAGACTCATCTGATAAGATAATGGTGCGAGGTTACCATCTGATGGATTACGGCTGAACGCCTCCTGTGGCAAAGTGGTCAAGCCGTTTGACTCGTGCGCCGAAGGTTGTGGGTTCGATTCCGGCCGCGTCCTTCGGTTTACGAGCTAAATGTTTCGGAGACTCCTGTGGGTCTTCGCTAACAGCTACGGAGTTCGTGCTTTGTGCGACGCTTTCCGTGCTGCGGAAAGAGACCGAGCCATATGGGATAAAACCCGGTGCAATGAAGTCGACCCTGTCGACTTTTAAGCGACTTTTTAAAAATGTTTTCAGCTATGCTGACGAATGCCTTAGAGAAAAATGACATTGCAATAGACATCAACTACCGTATGGATGGAAAGTTGTTCAATCTCTGAAGGCTGAAAGCTAACACCAAAACTAGAAGCGACACCGCCAGAGAGCTGCTGTTTGCTGATAATTGCGCTCTATATGCCAACTCAGAGACAGACATGCAATCCAATGTTTCAGCTTTCTCATGTGCCTGTGCCATCTTTGGGCTCAATATCAACTTGGAGAAGACTGTAGTTATGTACCAGCCAGCTCCAGGGAATAATCACACCGTGCCGAATATCAAGGTGAATGGTCATAGACTAAGTGTTATGGACAAATTCACCTATCTTGGCAGCACTGTGTCACAAGCTACCACAATTGATGATGAAGTAAATGCAAGAATCTCCAAGGCCAGCGTGGTCTTTCGCAGGCTGTACAAGAATGTATGGGACAGAACTGGAATAGGCCTGCAAACAAAGCTAAAAGTCTACAAAGCAGTTGTATTATCCACACTGCTATATGCTTGTGAAACCTGGGCTGTTTATCAGCGACATACTAAGAAATTAAACCACTTTCACACGGTATGCCTAGGAAGCTATTGCACATTAAATTGCAAGACAAGATCCCAGGCACTGAAGTTCTAGAAAGAGCGTCTATGCCCAGTATCCATACTCTACTAATGAAGAATAAGATTCGCTGGGCTGGTCGCTTAACTCACATGCCAGATCACAGGCTCCCAAAACGAATTTTTTTTTTTTACGGCGAGCTGCGTTGTGGTAAACGTTCCCACGGCGGCCAGAGGAAACGCTTTAAAGACTGAAAATCTCACTGAAAGCTTTTGGAATTCAACTTAGCACCCGGGATGTACATCATTACGCAAGGGTACAGTCACTTGTGAAGCAACAAGGACTGCAAGGGCAGTGAATAAAAGGCTATACAGAAATCCCACTGCAGAAGATCCTTCTCCTGGAACATCAAGCATCCCTTGCCCACATTGTCAAAAAAAAAAAATAAAAATAAACAGTTCAAGCCAAAATAGGCCTTATCAGCCATCTTCGAACTCTCGGCTCCATACTTTCAACCACCACTGGTTGAAATGAATGGTCATCATCATTTTTGATGGACAAACAACACAATATGTTTTCCCTTTATTAAAATTATATACCTTCTTCGGATGTTTCGATATACTTCAGTGTTTTATGTTGTAAACACACCAGTTCACTAGAACACGTGACCTATTCACCCGAGTGATCATTTGACCAAGCCGGCCTTTTTCAGTTACCACCTCTTACATTATCACCCACTTTACCCACCAGCACATCATTTGTCGTATCCTCCCCTACACCCCTCACCACCACAAAGACACCCCACTCGGCCACCACTCCGCAACGTCCACTTGAACTCGCCCACTTTAAAAAAAATCGACATCAGATGCGAGGTGTTATCTTTCCTTTGAGGAGAAGGATCGATAAATAGTGATAATATATAAGATCCTAAAAAATGAGTACCGTTATGTCATTCTGCACGACTAATGAGCCACATTACGAAGAATCATCACGCAAAGAGTTAGGAAAACAATACAACCCGAAATAGGAAAAGAATAATGAGGGTTCGTAGAAGGCCAGGCTACAGTAAATGTTGTGTATTTGCTGAGAACATTAATTGATAGTTCAATAGAAGTAAATAAAGACCTGCATCTTTGATTTATTGACTACACAATGGCTTTCGATAAAATAAGACATGTCGACATGATGAAGATACGAGGGGAACTCAATAAGTAAGTCACAAATGGCTGTAGAAAAATAATTAAATATGATAACAACTTGAAACCAGTTTATTTCTATACATACATTGTCCCTTTATTTCTCAACATAATTTCCACCAACATTGATGCACGTATATCATCGTTTTATCAGTCCTCCCAACCTGGCCTCATAGAAGTGCGTAATCTGTTTTCTAAACTACGTTTTCACTTCACATTCAACTTCGGCGTCATTCGTGAAATGTCTTCCGCCAAGGAGAGTTTTCAGTGGACCAAAAAGGTGGAAACCGCCAGGGGCTAAGTCGGGGCTGTAAGGTGGATGTTCCAGAACTTCCCACCTTAGTTGGTTAATTGTTTCCTGAGTTAATTGAGCCGTGTGTGGTCTGGCATTGTCATGAAGAGGAAACACTCCTCTAGTCAGCAGTCCTGGGTGTTTTCGTTGAAGTGCATCATGAAGCATCGATAGAACTTCACAGTACGATTCATAATTCACATTGTCACCTTTCTTCTTGAAATTGGTTAAAATAACTCCTTGACAATCCCAGAACGATGTCAACAGAACCTTCCCTGATGATGGCGTAACCTTGAATTTTTGGACACAAGGCGAAGAAGGATGTTTCCATTGCATTGAAGGACGCTTTTATTCGGGCTAGTAGTGATGCACCCATGATTCGTCCCCATTAACAATCCTGTTCAGCATATCTTTTCCATCTTCTCGACAGAGATGGTGCAAGGACAGGCCAAATCGGTTCATTTTGTGTTCCTCCTTTAATTGTCTGGGTACCTACCTTGAGCACACTTTGTTAAATTTCAATCGATCATGCATTATACTGTATGCTGAACCATGTGAGCACTCTATTGCAGATGGTACAGAGTCTACCTGTCATCTCTAATCATCTCCTCCACCCGCTGCACAGATGCTTCTGTTGCAATCTCAACAGGACAACCAGATCGTGCAATGCAGTGATGTGTAAAGTCTCCATATCTTATTTCCTATATAGTTAACATATTTTTAGAAATGTAGAAGACATAAAAGGAATCAATATTGAGGGACGTAACATTAATAACATTAGATGCGAGGATCATACAGTATTGATTTCAGACAATAAGCAGGATGTGAAACATTGATCTTCGCTGAAGTCGATGCTTTTGTTAAATACACTGTACAACTAGGGTTATAATTAAATCGTAAGAAGACACAGATTATGGTCGTCACTAAGAAGAACGAAATACCACAATGCAATATACAAGTAAATGGGAATATTCTTTAACAAATGAATCGGTATTCTATCGGATCTCGGAAAATGCATACCATCTGACGGGAGGTGACTTAAAGAGATTAAAACAAGAATCGCCATGGCGAAGGTAACCTTTTGCAAGATGGAAAACATCCATCCACCCATCATGTCCTATGCCGGTAAGCGTGAGCGGTCATGATTCGCAATTTCACTCGATCACCAGAATCGTGGATCAGCTCAGTGTTCCTGTCCCAATCATGTCACGTGGTCAAGCCATCCAGATGTTTACTTCTTTGTGTTCCTCGTATTCTCTCCCCATCGATCTTACCAGTTGTCACTAAATTCTCCAATTTATTTCTTCTTATAACATGTCCAACAAATTTTGACTGTCTACGTCCAATCTCTCTAATATATTTAAGATTTTTATTTGTTATTTATGGAAAACATACGGCCAATAACAAGATTTCAATTGCAACTGAAAAAAGAGCGTTGAACTGATACATAGAACCTATACTATTGTATGGATGTGAAGCGTGGTCAATGAGCAGACAAGCTGAAAAACATCTGATGATTGTGGAGATGTGGTTTCTGAGGGAAATGCAAAAGAATATCATGGACAGACAGAAAGACCAATGGCCAAGTCCTACAAGAAATACATGAACACAGTAAACTGATTAGAGAAAGTAACGTAGACAATCAATATTGTTGGACACATTATGAGAAGAAATAAATTGGAGATCTTGATGAAAACTGGCAAGATTGAGGGTAAAATAAAACAAGGGGAAGGCAGAGAAGTAAATACCTGGATGGCATGGCCACGTGGTATGGTCGAGACGAGAACACAGAGCTGATCCACGTGTGAGACGGCGTGTGGGCATGGCACACGATAATGGTAATGAATTTATATCTGTCATACAATCTCCGAGACACTGTATGCACCAAGCGCTCGCCCCGTTGAATATCTAGAATTAATAAACAGCTGTCGCTTGATCTTCGCACGCGTCGACCACTTTAGCTTGCATTTCAAATAAGGTTTAATTCACAACAAGTGATAATATCGACATGAAATGACGCTGAAGTCCAACAGCTGCTGAATATATGTACATCAGATGAACTTAAAAACACATATAACAGCGTTGGTAACACACACAAAAAACCCCACAAATAACAGACTCATACCACAGTTAAGATAATGGCATGTTACGTGGAGAAACTTGGCGGTATTGTCAACTCTACACTTGTTGGCCTCGCTTTGACTTTATCCAAAGATGTGGGAATCCTGCAAGTTCTGCTTGATGCTCAGAAACCACTGACATCTCACGAGATCGCTAGCGAGAGGCACTTGAAGGAAAGGTATGAGTGAAAGTATATGTTTCCGACTGATATTTCGTGTGTGTGTGTGTGTGTGTGTGTGTGTGTGTGTGTGTTTATTTATTTATTTATTGACTACGCCGAACTAGAGATAGTAGACCATTTTACATATCTAGGATCAGTGGTAAATAGCAAATTATCCCTAGATCAGGAAATCAACATCCGGATTGGTAAGGCAGCAACAACAATGAACAGATTAAGAAAAAAAGTCTGGGAAAACAGGAAGCTTACTGCCAAAACAAAAGTCCTTGTCTATCAAGCCTGTGTCCTTAGCACTATTATGTATGGCAGTGAAGCCTGGACAACTTACTCATACCAAGAGAAACGTTTAAACAGCTTTCATATGCAGTGTCTGCGAAGAATTCTTGGTATTAAGTGGCAAGAGAAAATCACAAATACTGAAGTATTGGAAAGATCAGATTGTGTCACTGTTTATTCCATGCTCAGTCTTCGTAGACTTAGATGGATAGGACATCTTAGGAGGATGGATGATGGTAGAATACTAAAGGACATCTTTTTTGATGAATTACAGATGGGTAAGAGATCTCAGGGTCGGCCTCTACTACGATACAAAGATGTGTGTAAACGGGACATGATTGATACAGGCATTGATAATGCACATTGGGAGCAAGTCGCCGCTGAACGTGTTGCATGGTGGGCAAACATCAGAAATGGAATAAAGACAAAGGAGACAATTATAGCAGATAAGTCACACACTAAGCGTGTGAGACGTAAAATGGTGCATGATGGTGGCAATGACCACGTGTTCACATGCACCCACTGTGAACGAACATTTACAGCGCGAAATATATATATATATATATATATATATATATATATATATATATATATATATATATATATATATATATATATATATATATATATATATATATATTGCAATGGTTCGTCGCCCTGCTACTGCGATGAGTTAGTTAGTCGACAGATCATATTCATTGCACATCGAACCATCCAGTCCATAAGTGCTCGGATCCCCTCCTCAGTAAATCCCACAGCGTGTAGCGGCACACGACATCAGTTCTGGGTTGGTTTTTCAATCTTCTTTGGCTTCCTGCGTAGTGTTTTGGTTTGGCCACGCCTCTTTTAACATTTTCTATTCTCGCAGCCTGACCATGGTTGTAGATTCCCAGTCATCGCTTGGTCCTCGTAAACGACTAACTTCTCATAGAGCATTCAGAATGTCTGCCTTGTCCATGGCTTGTCCGCCTCCCACAGTAGCCCTACCTGCAAAGCTGTCAGCCTGCTCATCCCCTTGTACACCCGCATGCCCTGGCGCGAAGATGAAACTAATCTTTGCCAGCCAAGACCGCTCCAGAGACAGCAGCCACTCTCTTCGGACCCAACCCATCTCCATCATCCTGAGCATACTCATTGAGTTACTAAGGACACATGCCCGATTGAATGTCTGTGTCTCGAGCCATGTTATTGCTTTACTTACTGCCATAACTCCCATAATCAGGCTGCTTGTGATCAAAGCAAAAGAGCCAGACACTTCCTTCACACTTTTCCCTCCGGCCTGAACCGTAAAGGCCCATGAACTTTTCACTCCTCGGACGATCGACCCATCCGTGTAAATGACCGCATCATACTCTAACGAATTCTCTAAGATCAGAGCCTGTACTTTCTCCCTACAGCATCTGAGTTTTCTTGTCTGCATTTCCTGTCTAGTTGAATGCACACTGAAAAGGACATAGAGAAATCTGTTGGCACTTGTACCCACTCCTCGTCAGATTGTAAGTCCTCAAGTGAACACACCTGCTGAAGAATGTCTTCGGCTTGTCCCATCTACAACTTTCCTCTTTTTTAACCTGCTGCCCTTTACCTTCTTGATCTCGCTGTGCAGTTGATGTTGTGTGTTTGCGTTGACTCTGAGATAGACACGTGCTTGGCAGAATTGTATTCTGTCCCTCATGGTTGGAAAATCAAGAAGGTAGCGCATCGCCCTGCATGCTGTATCTCCTGTACAACCAAGAATCATGCGCATAGCTACGTTCTGTATTCTTTCGATCCTTTCTATTTGCTTATGGCTGAGAGTCAGGATCGCCATCGCATACTCCAAAACAGAAAGGACCAGACAGTCGTAAAGAAGACATAGATGGCGCTGCTCACAGTATGCCGCTGCCATCACCCGCATCGCAGCCAAACACCGCTTGTCCTTTGTTATCACCTGGTCTACATGCTCAGTATAAGCCAGGCTTCGATCAAATCGTATCCCCAGGTAATTCGTCGCCTGCGTTCTTTCCACCGTCTCTGAACCCAGATTTACAGTTGGCGTTGGGGTGTTGAGAGTATGGTAATTCAAAGAGAACCATGTCACTGTTGCCTTTGTTGGGTTGACCATTGCCTCAGCTTCAACACACCACGTGCTGATGTGATTGTGTTCGGTTTGTAGTTCCACAGCAACCCGATCTCTATCCTTACCCTGACGATACACTAAAATATCGTCTGCATGCGACAATGTCCTCCCGGGTCCTATGATTTGCTCGCTGGTGATTATCACATTGTAGACGTTGAAAAGCACCGGAGATAAAGGTGATCCCTGTGGTAGGCCAGAATATATTATTGTTGGTTCTGAAGTCCAACTGCCACATCTAAAGACTACTTTCCGTTGGAAGAGGGCTACGGCGATCCAACTAAGGAGTAAAGGAATATCTTGAGTTCAAGAAGCTGAAGCATTAAAAATCAAATGGAACTCTGTTGTACGCGTCCTCAGGATCAGTCGCTGCAGCAAATGTTTCAATGCCTGAGTTGAAATCTTCATAGACATCATGGGCAAAAACTGCTGCATTGGTCCGGGTTTCTCTTTTGGGACGGCATCCACCCAGGGTAGGTGGGAAATCACCTTGCCTCTTTAGCTGGCTTGATATTTTTCTGGCAATTAACTTCTGCAGCATCTTTCCTATTGTATTCTGCATGGTTATTACTCGATATCCCCGAATTTTTGTGTGGGCTTTGCCAGGTTTCGACAACAGAATCAGATATCTGTGTAACAACTCCTCCTTGATGCTAGCACTCCCTATACTGTTGTTGTATATGTCTGCTAATGTCTCTAGCTCGATGTCGGTACACATATTGATGTCGTCATATCTTATGCCACCTGACCCTGGAAAGCTGTTTTTTTTTTTTTAACGTCGAAGCACAGCCTTAATTTCATTCACTATCACTGTGTCTTCATCCGAAATATTCTGGGCATTGAACCTGTCTGAGGTGACCTACTTGGCGAGATGTCGGCCTTTCATGTCTGTCTGGTTGTTCTGCTCTAGACAACGTTCGAAGAGGGCTTTACCCTTGTTCTCGTCAGTCCTCTGCCAGATTAGATCAGTAAATCGGAAGTCAGGAATACTCTGTTTCCTGCCTACCCCACTCAAGCTTTTATGTAGTCGCCAGAACAATTTCAATGACTTGACCGTGCTTACTCTGTGACATACCTGTGCCCATTTTTCGCTTTTAACCACTTTAACCAGTTTGTAAGTAGCTTACATTTGTGTGCATCTCTCTTTCTAAGTGCATACAGGGACTAGGGTGAGCAACTGTTCTTATTCGCGTTTTGCCACTTCCTTATAGCACTACGCTTGTCGACCCAGGCCTTTTCCACCTCAAAATTCCACCAAAGTTGATGTTCCCACCTTTATTTCCTGCCTTGAAGCTTTCTGCGCTTGTTGCGCCTTATTTTACACACCACATCTTGCCCTGACTTGTGCTGTCTGGTTCTGCCTTTCTCCACCAATATGCTGCAAGGGTGGTTGTCGCTGCCGTGGTACCCTAGAACACCCCATCTACACACTGTAGTGAGTGAATGAGAAACCAGCGCCAGGTCAATAACACTGTCCTCCTCACCTGGATGACTTGCTGTCCTGGTGACACAACAACTGTTGATACAAACCAGGTCAATGGTTTCAAGTGCAGTCTCGAGCGCCTCCCCCTTTGTGTTGGAGGAAATGTTTCCCCATGATCTGCCTGTAGTGTTGAAATCGTTACAGAAAATAACATTTCTCTCGTGACCTAATATGTAACTTAAGCACTGCCACTTCTGGGATTCCACACTCGCGTTACGGGCATAAACATTAACTAACACGAATGGTAGACCGGATTGAACTCTAACCGCCTGTATTTGTATGTCGTCAGTGTCCCACCTGGACATGTCTAGCTCTGAAGCCACCATACTGTCGCGGATGAGAATCACCATTCCCAGGTTTCGCATGTTGTAGAAACATTTGAAACCGGCAATTTAGAGTAACTGATCATACAGTCTCGTCGCCTGAAGTGCTACAATGCCGTTCCTGTATACTAGGTTTTCCAGAATAGGGCCTCGTTGTTTTACGCTGGCACAAATCTGATATAGAATACGGGTAATAATGCGACCTACACGGTCACACTTGAGTCTAAAATGCCTTGCACACCCCACCCCCCCACACCCACGCCTGCCTTGCCTCTTTCGGAATCCCCGCCGCCCCAGCCGCCGTATTAGGTTCACTGCCCTCCGCACGGAGCACAAACTTTGTTCCACCATTTCGAAATAACTGAACGCCACAGAATCACAAACGCTGCGAAAATTGACTCAAGGATTGCTTCGCTCAATGTACGAACTCCGATGCATCGGCGAAGATCTTGATAAAGAAACTCCTAGTTTTACATTCTGGCGCACAAATTACACGCAAGAGATCAAAATATTCATCTCCTACCTGAAAAATGGAAAGGTGACAAAACAACACGACCGTCCGCCGATATCTTGCTTTTCTGAGTTGAGTGCGTGGCGCGACACTGAGATGTGAATTTCGTGTGAAATGCTTTTACATCTGTCCGCAGTTGTTAGTAGCGTGAACTGCATGTTCGGAATAATGGTGTTCGGTTTGTTGCAGAATTGACTGGACTGCCTTATGCAGTAATGTGTGGGCTGCTGGTATTCTAGTGACTACCGTTTCCATCGACGATGAGGTGTATTTTTCGTGGAAGACTTTTGTGTTGGCATTCTGGCGTCGGCATTATGCACAGTCTACATGTGCATGCTATTGGTTTGTCGAGACTCCAGCCTGTTCCACTTTTCATAAGGGACAGTGAGGAGCATAGTGTGTGATATTCACTGGCACAGGAATGTAGCATAATGTGACGACTCGTTGTTGTGAAGTTAGAACCGCGACTAAAGACTAATGACTAATGTCTGATATTTTGTCAAACGTCTCGCAACGTGTG
>OY992881.1:127554661-127589661 GCA_963921405.1 Cepaea hortensis | reverse complement strand
CACTGTGTAAAAGAAGTTAAAGACATCTGCTATATGTATCCGTGCCTCTATACCTGCAAAAAATTAGAACCCCCAGTGCTCTGTCAAACAACATGAAATCAGAGACATAAATAGATAAACAACTTTAATTTAACTCTCATAACAAGTCAAATTTACTAAATTAGAAAAAAAAATCAAAGTTGAATAGCTTGGTTAAAATCTATAATAAAATGATATGTTTATTTGCTTTAACCACCTCATAAATTGGAGTTAACAGATACTGCCATATTGTGAATAAGCCAATAACAGGTGTTCTTGGCATGCTAGTTTTTGAGTGTTAATCATCGTTTCTAATTGCGGTCAATATTCTTGTCGTGGTTGTGGCAAAGGGACCTCTACAGATGTCATAACCTGAGATTTCGTGCATGCAGTGATGACACCCTGCCTCCTTTACCGCTGGCTTCCTTCGTTGCTATGGGTGATGCCTGGTCCAGGATCTGCACTGATATCAGCCTTCTGTTCCAAGGAACTGTTGACAAATCTAGTCTCGCTCCCCAGTCACCATAAATCATTCGGCGTGTAACGTTAACCTGTCTGGTGCTATGGTTTTGCAAGGGTCAGGTTGTAAGTGGGGCTATACTGAAGCATTGCACCCATGCGTTAGACTGTAGAGTTTTACTTTATCGTGGTACTCAAGCGTGTTACTTAAACGAGGTTCTCAAGTGTGGTTCGTAAGTAAGGTGCAGTCTCTGTTTGCCTACAAAAGCCTGCCGAAGTTGTTCAACACAATAGCCAATTGGATTCTATGAGGTTACTAGACTGAATCAAGTCAGTTTTGGCCCAGAGGGGCTTCCTTGAGTGTGTGGGAACGGAATGACAGATTTCGTAACCTGTTTCCGTCACCAGGGTTTTTCTCACGTGACCTTCCTGGTCAACCCAGATTGGATGACCTTTTACCTGTGCTGATGTCTAGGTGGTCTTCCAATTTTATTTACTATGCTATTCTATACTCGAAGATTGTACGTAAAGGTTGTATTAATGCTTTAAACCTATATTTTTGTGTTAATAACTCTTCCTTTGGATTAGCAAAGGTGAGGCTATCCAAGTAACTCATTACATACATACATTATGTTTTGTTTTAATGCGACCATACGTTGTTTGTCAGACAGTATGTTTTGCTTCAAAGTGGGCATGCGTGGTTTGACATTCAGTATATTTTTTTTTAACTCGGCATGCAAGGTTTGTCACCAGTATGTTTTGTTTCGAACAATAGGCAGCAGAATGAACAAAGAATTCCATGATTCTTTAGAGGAATTTGGCCGGTACCATACTGATACATACGTGGACGCAATGTTGAGATGTGTTGACGGGCTGAAGCCAAAACTGGGTAAGGCATTGACATATAAATATATGAATTTATGTTGGCTTTATTGAAGAGGACCGTTAGCGCAGTTCATAGACAAGCGCGCTCATAATGTCCTGAGCACGGTTGGGCGCGAGTAGTATACCAGGTTGGTTTTGCCATCCTAAATGGGGTGCCGCAGCTCATTTTTTCACTATATAAATTCATTTGACGTATTCTCGTGACGTAATTCTCAGGCAAATCAATTTTCATAAATCCCGAGCTAAGGTAGATAAATATTTCCGGTTTTCATTGTTAAGGGGGCATTATTACTTCCGGATTTTCAATGAGGTCGTTACTACTCCAGGTTGCTATCTTGTTAAGAGGACGTTACTACTTTCGGTCTTCGTTGAGAGGCCGTTAATACTTCCCGTGGTCGCTAAGGGGTGTTACTACATCCAATATAACTCGGGCTAAGGGGCCCAACTAGTATTGCGAAAGTTGATGGTGGCCGTCAGCTGGTTATATCTCTGTCGTGATCAGCGTACTCGAAATAGGTGCAAAAGAGTCTCCATTCTCCATTCTCTCTTCTCTCATTCTATTTCATATTTCCGTATGGGTGGGCTGCCGTGGGCGGATTATAAAAACAGGGTCGTGGATTTAAACAACTGTCCATCATCCGAGCGCAGGAAGTATAAGCTCAAAGTGGTCTCCATTTTCTCTCGATTTTCTATTTTCTTTTTCCGTTTAGGTGGTTTATAACACAAACGTTATGGGTTGAAACAAATATCGCATCATCAACGCACTGGAAATATAAGCGCAAGTTGAATCGAACGTGCTATGTTGGCAGTTCTGAAGTAAACAAAACAGGTCTGCTTCCGGTGCTCGCGAGAGAAAGTTATCGCGGCTGAGTGTATAAATTGGTTCAAAAGCCCACTTATCATAGCGAGATATAACATATCATCTTTTACACAAATTGAGGACAAAACTGATCTAGTTATCATGTTAGACCACTTCGATTTGCTGTGTGCTATGCTGACTTTGGACTTTGCGTTGTACACATGACTGCTAACGTGTTGTCGTGCATGCATGAATGTAGGTTGTTTATGTACGTGGCGGTCAGTAGAGAGTGTTATAAATAGCCAGCGTTTTTCTATGAGCATTTATTCTGTGATTACAAGCCACTGTTGTCACGAACCAGCCTATGAACCTGCAACCAAGTCTTCATCAACGGTAGTCGCAGATGATTTTCGGTGTCGTGCAGTATCTACACCGGGAAGGCTCACCACCAACATCAAAACTAGGTATGTTCATTATATGTCCTAGGGTCACAGTTCTCCTTTCCTCTTCCTCCTAATCTCGCGTTCTTCCATCTCTCACTTATCCTCTTCCTCCACTCTCTCCATATATCTTCTCTCTCTTTTCTCTCTCTCTCTCTCTCTCTCTCTCTCTCTCTCATCCTCTTCTCTCTGTCTCTTTTCTCGTCTTCACCTCACATCTCTCTATCTTCTGCTCTTCTCTCTCATTTCTCCTCTTCTCTATTTTCGCTTTCTCGACTCTCTCTCTCTCTCTCTCTCTCTCTCTCTCTCTCTCTCTCTCTCTTCTACTCTTTTCTCTCTTCTCTCGCTCTCTCTCTCTTTTCTCCTCTTTACCTCTCTCATCTCTTTCTCTAATCTCTCTTCTCCTCTCTCTCCTCCCTTCTCTTTATTTTCTCTCTCTCTCTTCCATTCTCCCCCACACTCCCTCTCCTGATATATACTTTCTCTTCTTCCTTCCTCTTTCTCACCGTCTTTATCTTCCTCTTCCTTCTGTCTCCTCCAAAATAAATTGCAGGAGCTGGACAGTGAAGTTTTGGTGTACTTTTATCACAGGTGACGTCGTTGTCTCACAGACGTATGCTAAACATTGAATTGCGCTGCCTATGAAGACTCGCCACAGGTTGAACCATGCTGTCACAAACAGGTTTGTTCTCTATGCACCCTAGCCTTAGAGTCACTCGGTAGTATATATTTATTTACCGATTCTTTTTCCTCTTCTTCTTTCTATTCATTTTTTCAATCTTCCTCTTGATCGCCCTTCTCCTCCTTTTTTTTCTCTATCTGTAGTGGGCTGGAATTTAACACTATCATCATACCAATGGCAGTGTGTAAGGGGTACAGTTCTCTTCCTCAAAATCCCTCTTCCACTCTCTCTCGTTCTTCCTCGCCCTTTTTCTTCTACCTCCTTTTTCTTCCCACCTCTTCTTCTTCCACCCCTTTGTTCTCCTCCTCATTCTTATTTCACCTCCTTTCTTCTAGCGCCTCCTTACTTCTCACGGACAGTGAAGTTTTGTTTGTCTGTTTTCACAGGTGCATTCACTATCGCATAGACCTGTGTTATAGACAACGTGAAAACTCGCTACAGAATGAACATTACTGTCACAAACAGGTATATTCTCTATATACTCTTGGCTTAAAATTTCTCAGTAGTATATATTAATTCTCCTCCTCTCTCACTCTTCCGCCTCTTTTTCTTCCTCTTCGCCCGCTTCCTCATTTTCTCCCTCTTCCCTTTCTCATCTCCTTCTTTCTCCTCCTCGTTTTCTTCCTCCTTCCCCATTCTTTAACTCTAGTAGCCGGGACTTAAACATGATCATGATACCAATGGCTGTATGTAAAGGGTCAATTTCCTAATTCATCATCATCCTCTCTCTCTCCCCCTCCCTCTATCTACTCATCATTTTTCTATCTTCTTCTTCTTCTTTTTCTTCTTCAGCTGCTGCTGCTGCTGCTGCTGCTGCTGCTGCTGCTGCTGCTGCTTCTTCTTCTTCTTCTTCTTCTTCTTCTTCTTCTTCTTCTTCTTCTTCTTCTTCTTCTTCTTCTTCTTCTTCTTCTTCTTCTTCTTCTTCTTCTTCTTCTTCTTCTTCTTCTTCTTCTTCTTCTTCTTCTTCTTCTTCTTCTTCTTCTTCTTCTTCTTCTTCTTCTTCTTCTTCAGCTGCTGCTGCTGCTGCTGCTGCTGCTGCTGCTGCTGCTGCTGCTTCTTCTTCTTCTTCTTCTTCTTCTTCTTCTTCTTCTTCTTCTTCTTCTTCTTCTTCTTCTTCTTCTTCTTCTTCTTCTTCTTCTTCTTCTTCTTCTTCTTCTTCTTCTTCTTCTTCTTCTTCTTCTTCTTCTTCTTCTTCTTCTTCTTCTTCTTCTTCTTCTTCTTCTTCTTCTTCTTCTTCTTCTTCTTCTTCTTCTTCTTCTTCTTCTTCTTCTTCTTCTTCTCCTCCTCCTCCTCCTCCTTCTTCTTCTTCTTCTTCTCTTCTTCTACCTCCTCCTTATTTTTCCTGGAAGCTGAAGTGTTTTTGTTTTGCTTTTTTTTTGCCACGGTGCTTTCACTGACTCACTGAACAGTTTCTACAACGTGGAGACTCGCTATAGTGTGAGCAGTGTTGTCATAAACATTTTTTCTTTATATATCCTTGGATTGAGATCTCTCAGTAGTATAGACTATTTATATGTATGACAATATATAATAATAACAAATAAAAATGGAATAGGCAAAAATTTCAAAAAAAAAAAAAAAAAACTTAAACAAATCAAACATTATATTTTTTTTAATGTTAATAATTTCAAAAGTTTACCATATAAAAAGAATACAAATAATTAAAAAAAACTAACATCTAAAGAAATGTTACTAAAATAAAATAAAAAATACAAATGGTTTTAAATATGAAAATACTGTAAAAAAAAAAAAAAGTGTACAAAATAAAACGATTTAAAAAACATTAATATAATTTTAAAATTGAAACATCTTACTAATATAAAACTTTAGTTTTTATTTATCTTTTACAGGTGATTGTTTGAAGTTTTCGGACTTGTGATAAACACTTAATTGCTCACTTTGTTTCCATCAACCGACTACCTTAATGGCAAGCAATCGTACAGACTGTCAGTTATGCACAGTGTGCTGCAAAATCTACACCGAATAGCAGAGTCTTCATCGCCATAATAGAACACATTACAACACTTTTAACCAAGTGTATTCGTGTCACATATGTGTACAGTTGTACAGTAGAAATTAGAATGTACCACAACATATACGAACATATCACGCGACACATAGGGACACAGCAGCTTCACAAATGAACACGACAACCATGACAACACCAACTACATCATAACACAAAAGGAAAACTCCATCAGATACACACATATCTAAAGCACATAAACTACAAGAAGAATACCCAAACAGCGACGAAACAGACTCACTACATTATCCAACTGACGATATTAGATAAAAATACGTAGATAATTTGCAGAATCAAAACATACCACAAACTCAACAAAAATATATCTACAAATACACATTTCTACAGTCCAGACACAGTACAAACAGTGTATTGGACAATACAGTTAGATATACTATTTAAGACGAACAACATACTGACCAATAAAAGGAAATAAATTGAAACGAGAAAAAGAGTGTTGAAGTGCTACATAGAACCTGTACTCTTGTATGGATGTGAAGCGTGGACAACGAGCAGTCAAGCTGATAAACATCTGATGGATGGTTTCTGAAACGTGGACAGACAGAAACATATATTAACAAGCCCTTAAAGAACAAATGAAGATCGTAAACTGATTAGAGACATTAGACGTAAACAGTCAAAATATTTTGGGCATGTTATGAGAAGAAATGACGTGGAGAACTTGGTGACAACTGGCAAGATACAAGGGAAGAGATCAAGGTGGAGAACGAGAGGTAAATACCTGGATCGCTTAACCACCTAGCATGGTCGAGACAAGAACACGGAGCTGATCCACGATTCTGGTGATCGATTGAGATGACAGAACATGTCCACTTACGCTTATCGGCATGGGCCATGATGGATGGATGATTACTACTTATCTGCCATACAGTTTCAAAATCAACTATAGTCACAATTTCATTTATTTGACATCGTGAGACATATAATCTTATATGTTTTAATGCTTCGTCCTGCCTTAGAAATGTGTTTTGGGTCGTTTATAAAGTTATAATGACTGTCAACGTCTCTAGGGGTTTACAAAGTGGGTTCAGACAGGCAGATGGTGCGAATACAGATGGGGCACGAAAACATGAAGGTGATATGCATGTTTTAATGAAAATATATCATAATATCAATATCATAAATATCACAGAATATATCTATATCACTCCAAACACGCTCTCGCAAGGTTTTCACAATACGCTTGCGCAGATCAAGTCAATGCGCATTCGTGTCTAGCCACGCACACAAACATACGCTAAGTTGCGGTCACATTCATTCGCACTGAAGTCTAAGCATAAGTCTATCCAGTCTCTCCACCCAGTCACACATCTTTTCTCATCCGTGACCGAGTCTCGTCTGTCCTTTCCTACTCAGTCCGGTGGTCACGAGGTACTTTTCCCTCGTACAGTCCGTGGAAGGTCGTCCTGTCACGTCTATCCTGCACTCGCCTGTAGAGGCCAGGGTACTGCATCATTCCATCCATAGTCCTGTCTCTAACTGACTCTCTTAGGCGTCTGGACTGTTCACCATCCCCGTACTCTCCCCCATGTCCATATGTATGTCATCTGTCCTCTGTTATGTCGTAAATGGACCTTGACAATGACAATATGGGAGTCTATAATTCGATGGTAGATACTAGGTTTATCTATTCCTACGGAGCCACTGATGATTTTGAATATTATTTTCATAATACCAACGTACCAAAGTACCCGATGAAGCCAAATGTACGAACGTTTTAGGTGAAAATATCACACTAAACTGTTAAGTCACATTCAATGTCCCTGGCTTCGAGGATCTTGTCTGCTTTATCGCAGCAGGTAATCTCCAGGACTTGGTTAAAAAGATGCAAGAACATCTTTCTGACTTTGCTGATACCGCGTATGCACTGTTACGCCAGCGTGTTGATAGTATGCATATACAGTTAGATGAATGGAATGAAACCAAATTAGTTGTTAGGTTAGATGAGTGCATACAAGTATTACCAGTCATAGGCTTTAATTTGAGTAGGTACGATATTTATGTTATTTAACCACATTTTATTGATTATTTTGTCTAAGCCACTGGATGTCAATTTTGGTATATATTGAAAAGAAGTTATAATTTCATAAGCTTTGTTACATATATATTAATATGTTTAGATAGTATTAATTAATTGGCTTCTGTGTTTTATTATTTCAAGCTCTTAGTCGCTTACAATATTAGGGAAACCGTGGGGATCTTTTGTTATGCATATATAATAGATTTAGATAAATTGCAGGAGATTAATAGCTTACCTCCTCATCTAGTCTTATATTCTCAGCTGAAAACCCGTAATACGCACACTGCTAGAAAGTCTGGGAAGAGGAACATATGTTGACTCTGGCGGGTTTCATAGTCCTGTACAACAATAAAGACGTAGTTCTCTTTGTCCAGGAATTGGAGTCCCAAGTTAACTTTAATGCCAAGTTAGGGATAAATATTGTTAAGGAGACCATATTTTTCCATGGGACAACTTTAAGGTATGTTATTAAAACTGTCAAGAGAGGTGGAATTTTCTTTATGTTTTAGTCTGGAGAGAGCGCTACATACAACCAATAGAAATAACATCGTAGGGGGTCCATCCATAATATTCCATCGTTATAATAAAATAGATAAAACTTTCATTAGAGGTGACAGAGTAGTTAGAATTTTGAAGGGGTATTATTCAAATGCTTTATATCTGTGGACCCTAATGCAACAGATGCCCACAAATTTTCCTTCTATTAGACATAAAGATGATGGTTTCAAAGTACAATCGGTTAGTTACTCTACAGTCCAATTGAGAGAGTTGTCAGTTTCAGTTTAATGGTGGGAGTTGTTTCTAGGCCAGCGACATATTAGAGTTGATGGATGGGATAAGGAGACTCGAACCGTATACCAGTTTCACGGTTGCCTGTTTCTCGGGCATTCAGATTGTCCCCTTATCCGGGGCAAAGATGTTCTTCATGGGAATAATAAAACCGTGACAGAGTTTTTTGTCAAAACGCATGAGGTAAGCGATTATATGGTGTACGAAGTTAAAGTACAACTTTTTGAGCTTTGGGAATGCTAATGGCATTGTCTGAAGAAGACTTATAGGGATATATCCAGTTGTCTCCGCACTACATTTCCACGGCTCAAACCAGCCTATGGGACCTATCCTCCTATAAAAGAACAACGAATTGTCGAGGCTCTAATAGCCGAGACATTGTTTGGACTATTGAGGTGTTATATTCACTTATCACAAACTCTCTGAAAGATTTCATTTTAGAAATTACACCAATTTTGAAAAATGCTGAGGTGTATAGAGAACATACTGGTGACTTTATGCGTCTGTACGCCGAGTTTCATTAGTTGGTGACAGTTTCACATCACACCCTAATATGTAGTTATAGTGGAGTAAAAATCTTTTTGGCTACACCGCATATAAAATGATATATCAACCATGAGGTGATAGTTACTCGGATTTACCAGGTCACCGAATATCAACCTGTGAGCTGTTTTAGACAGTTTGGTTATTGCATCTCTGACACTCGTCGAGCTAGTGGCAGTGGCCATATCTATGCAATAACGACAGAGACGTTGAAACTGTTGGGTAATGCAGCCTATGGTAAGACATTTACCAATAAGGCCAAGCTTTCCAATGTCTCATACTGTCATGGGATGTTACGACAAAATTAGTAAATCAGCCTCTATTTAGAAAAATGACCGCGCTGTCAGATGATCTATTTGAAGCAGAGATGTTATCGAATAAGACTTTGGGATCTTCTCCTTCAGATTTTTTTTTCTTTTTTTTTATATCAGGATGCAAAGTTGTGATGTTAGCTTTTATTATGACTTTCTAGATAGGTTTATAGATAGACGGGGTTTTCAATTATGTCAGATGTATACTGATAGGTTGTATTTAGCCCTTGGTACACCCAACTCCTAGCTAAGCGGTTAGACCCCCTCTTAGGGCTGAGTTTTATTGAATGTATGATAAATGGTTTCCTGAAGAGGGATGTAGTGATCTTCAAACTCAGTTTAATAGTAGCAAAGACAGAGAACCAGACTGTTTACAGTGCCGGGCTATAAAAGTCTACGACAAATGAACCCCTGTGTTTACTACATTAGAACACGATGGGTCAGGAATTGTTTCCTGTACAGCAAGACGTATCACTGCTTTGGGAACTACAACAAAACCAGCACAAAAGGGCTCACCAAACAACACAAAATATTAGGTAAAAACTCATTTTTGAACGTTCTAATCAAACAGACATCCGCTGGTGGGACATATATTGGTTTTCAAATACATGTTTCCTCTGTCTACATCAAACAACAACATCAATAATCACTATCTTATGTGTATATAAAGATATAGGTACACTCTGACAATGTAAGCACATCACTGTTACACATATAAGACACATTAGGCGCAGTCTACTGAACATTATAAGACACACTAGACTCAGTCTCCCTAACACTATTAACAGAATCGGCATGTCTATTATTACCTATATGAAGAAGTATATTCTGCAAGTTTGTATATACTAGTTTTGTACATTTTGTAATTTGTATTTATGCTATCCAATGCCAAATTAATAAAACATGCCTAACTTATTTGTTAATGTGTGTAACCACACATGGGTGTTCATAATGTAACTACTTGTTAATTCATACTGATGTAACATATGTTGAGTTATAAAGCGTCTGAACTATTCATGGCATATTTTGATAATGTAGCAATGATTTTTATTAATATACTTACTGAACTTTATCTTGTAAGAAATGTCCTTATTTGTAACTACTGTATAGTAAATTAAACAATTACATTGCGGCTATTAGTGTTGGTTCTTTTTATTTTACTCATTGATGATGTGTCTGTTTATGTATTGTTCTTGTTTTCGTTGTCCTGTTTCTTGTTATATGTGTTTTTTTTTTTTAAATTTTGTTGTCATGTTTCTTGTTAAGTTCTTATCTCCGGTTTAATGGTTAATTCGAGAGCTATTCCAAAATCAACCTTCGATTGTGTGGTAAAGTTTAAACAAATTGACAATTGTCATAAGGCGACTTATCTATATTCCTGACGTGTCATCCAGTTTAGTTTCGTTCAGTATGTACGTTGACTAATTAGCTCCTGGACAGGCAACACGTATGTCATTGATGTGACTAAATCTTATTTCGGACGTTTCGTCAATATGCCAGATCCCAGAGAGGAATCTCGGGACACATGTCTACATGGCCGAAATAAAGACCAAGTCCCCGAATACCCAAGCACACAGATGAAAGTGGCTCGTAAAATTGTAATGGTAAAAGTAGCTGGTCTTGGTATCCCCAATGAATGGAAAGGAGAAGGTTAGATGCCAAGCACAACTACGTACACATGGAAAAATAATAAGGTATACCTATGAGTGAGACCACCTACAGCTTGGTTTTTCTCTATAAAGATTAAAAAATTAAAATAAAAACATGATGATTGGTGGGGTGATGATTTTCATATGAAAAGTGATTTTTACATCCATATGCATGAAACAGTACGTAACTAACGTGTACCTCATGGTATGACTTAATCTGTAGCAGGATTTCAATGCAAATGAGGTGTTGCCTCGAGTCAGCTGAACCATTTTTCTGTGCAAATTTCAGTCTTGGCTCCACCCGATTTCTTCTCGTTGTTACTGAACAGGATATATAACCTGTGCTATGACTGAGAGCTTAACAGATTATCAAGAATGTGTAGGTTCTAAGATCTACATATGTGCAATCCTATATAATAAATATAAACATTCACATCCACAACCCCTGTGATAATATCTTTTATCCAGCTTTACCACTTTACTCGCCTTTCTCTTTTACTCTGTTGAGTCGGAAGGACTTTTCAGTAATCGAACAGATCCCGCCGTTACACATGCTGCCCTGTACTAAACGATTATGACATGAGGAATGGAATATCCTATGTCCATGTCACTCATTCAGACACACCGTTTCTTTGCAGCTACACTTTCTCCAAAGTTGTTCAGCAGATTCAGTGTTCAGAGGTGTTAAATCAAGAGTATCTGATCATAGGGCTTAACTGTCGATGATTAGTCTCTGCGTCAAACCTTGCCAAAAGCCGGAACTCACTCACTCAATGTCCGACATCTTGGTTTCTCGTCTAGGGTTTATAAGATTTAGCAGAAATATCTTAATAGGCTCGTATAACTAGTGTACACGTCTTTCGTGCAAACAACACAAGTTCAACTCGTCCTCAGAGTACAAGATTACTTTATTCCAGCACAGTTCTCACCGTGGTTGCCATCGTATACCGCTAGTTATTGCTTTTCAGCGTTCTGTGTACGACCATCCCACCCACTGTCTGTCCATAAAGAATAACTGGCACAACTAATCGTTAGTTATTCCTGCTGTTGCTGCACACTATAGACTATCGATACACTTCACTGCTAAACGATAGTATCAGATTTATTTACGTACTCACATCACACTGGTGGCGAACGTGTCACGGCGTGTCTCTCGCTCCGCAATTCTTGTCAGCTTGTTCACAACACGGGCTCACCACAACGGGTAGATGCTGACTTGCCCATCGTTGGTCGTTAGCTGCAGTGTACAGTTTCGTCACTCACCGCTTTCTTAACCAGGAACACTCTTTCACAGTTGACTGTATCTTGAATCACTGCAAACATCGCACAACGCTTTCAAAACTCAGAACTTTTTCCAAATCGACCATCTTGTCTCACGTCCCAGCTGGGTCTGTCCTGATCGCTACCTTTTCCGGCTTTGACCTGGGCGCGTCACGTGACCATAACTCCGCCCCCTTTCGTGCCCCGGTGACGGGTTAGGTTTTCAACTCGTGTCTTAGTGACATCAGTTTAACTTGCTCCGTTTCCCTTATTCATCTCATGGCAAGCCTCATGTGAGTTACGTTTAGCGCACGTTCATCATGCACTGGTAATGGACACACACACCATATACCTTTCTCATAGTTTGAGTAATGTATACACCAGAACACATTTGCTTAAAACACAACCACGATAATATCACCACGAGGTAACATGTTATATCTGCATGTTACAAATATATGCAATATGCACCAAGAAAGACTAGTCACACCAATATCACAACAATATTCCCCTGGGGTGATATATAACTAATTTAAACATCATACAAAGAAAAATATGCAAAGACGTAATCCTTGCACGGCATTATATTCCTACTTGTGTAGTGAGCATGAAAGAGTAACACTATGTTCTACAGCAAAATGAGAAAACAATAGCTCTCACTGAATTGACCTACATCAGAAGGACGCAATGAATGTCCACAAATATAGATGTCGTCGTTACTTAGCCACCTGGTTAGTGAGAATGACAGAAATTTAGTAATGTACAATATATTTAAAGAAATGAGAAAATAAAAGTTCTCAGAGAAGTAACATGACATGAGCAGACGCAATGGAATTCTGCACGGATCTGTCGTTACAGAGCTGAATAGTTTTTACAAAATAACATTCATTGAACATTCTACACAGCTTAAGAATCAGGACTTATCAACGACTGAAATATGAATCTAAAATAACTCTTTACCCGATTCTCCCCATAGGCAAATCTAATGAGAAGGTTCTAAGCCATAAGTTTTATACCAGATTGGATTAGGGCCCCATATTTCTTGACCCTTTGATCTTCCACTGTGCGTCTCGCGACTGGCTTCAGATGTCTTTAACCCTAACTCTGCGTTTAGCACTGAGCCCGAGGTGTTAGGAATGTGTTCCATTGGACTAGGCGTTGTTTCATTCATACCTGCATGGGGTAGCAAGTTTAGTTTCAGTCTAAAATTCTCCGCTCGACTGGTCAGTTCACAAATTTGACATATGGGCGTCTCCAGTGAGGCTAGCATTTCCTTGCCATTGTATTAACCTGGGGATTTGTCTGAATCATGCATTATGTTTCACCTTTTTGTCTCTTTATTTTGCTGGGGAACATAAAACGTAGTTGATTTGCAAATAGACGCTAGTTGGAGAATGCTAGTTTGTGGTCACTGTGTGCGTTGATGCGCAATTTGGAGTCATAGAATTTTAATCGCTGAGCGTAAATTGTGTGTGTCTATTAATTCCTACTAATCCTCACACGTTCTTGTTTGTCCATCTTGATTTTAGTATGAGAGCATGCATTCTGATGGTAGCTGCGGCGTCCCATTACAGCAATAACATCTAAATACATACTAAAGATACATACATCACCGCATTACTTGTCAACATAGTCACCACCTAAATTCAGGCTCTTTTCGTACTGTGGCACACGTTTATATAACACCTCGTCGAGCATTGGCTCCGCCAGGGTAATTAGTCAGATATTGACCCCATGCATGAGCCCCTCGGTTGTGTCGAAGCGCTGGATAGCCAGCCAGACTTTCATTTTCTCGAAGAGATAATAATTACTTGGCGTTAATTCCGGACAGTAAGGGGAGGGGAGGGGGGGGGGTTGGTGGTTGAAAAATGTCCACTTAAACTACTCAAGTAAAGCCTTCGTGCGATCAGCAATGTGCTGCCGCATGATGTCGTGCATTATAATGACGCCACTGAGGAGCATTCCGCGCCTTTTGTTTTGGATCGTCCGACGAAGCTTCTTCAGTTTCACCAAAAAAAAAAAAAAAAATCCTCTGACGTTATTGTGGTCCATAGTGTCATGAATTAAGTAAAAAAAATGCTCTTGCGGTCCCAAAATACTGTAACCATCATATTTTGTTGCTAAAATGTTTGCTTGAAATCATGCATCCACTGTTTTGACTGTTCCTTCCTCTCTGCATGTACGAAATGAAACCATGTCTCGTCCCCAGTCGCTATTCTGTCGAGAAATGATTTCCGGTACCTCAGACAGAACGTCAACACTGAGTCCATTCTTATCATTATGAACGTCAAACGATTGCTGTGGTACTCACCGTGAACAGAATTTGTTGTGGTGATGTAACCTCTCTGTGACAATTGGTTGTGGTGATGTAACCTCTCTGTGACAATTTGATACAGTCTAGTCCTAGAAGACCAGTCTCCCTGGTCGAGGGGTTAGCAGCTTTCTCCGTAACTCCGAATACTCTCGTGGTTGACGTGAGCGCACGAGAATTGGAAGCGGTTCGAGGCGCGCCAATGACTTTTGAGAGTATGGAGCTGGTCGCCCAGAAAGCAATGGCAAACTACTGAGCGTAATCTTGCCAAGAAATCAACAATCAGCTGAAAGATGCCGATGCTGACAGCGATGTTCTGTAAATAATATGCAAAAAAAGTCCTAGAATTCTGTGGAAATTTTGTAGAAAGATCTGAAATTGTGAAACGGCGCTTTTTCACTACGAATTGGTCGACTTTTTGAATGAGCTCATCTGTCACACATGAATGTCGTCCTTATTCACCCTCATCATGCACATCTTTACGCCCATCTCTGAATTTCCTGCACAAATCCTTCACAGAACTGTCAATCAAATCGTTACCACAGTACACAAGACACTATCGACTATGAAACTCGGCCACATTTTGACATTTTGCTTGAAGAAAACGAATCACACCACGAATTTCACAGCTGGCGGGAAAGTCAATAAAAGTGAACAAATGAGACTGTAGGTTATTGGGTTGTTGTTGTTTGTCCATCAAGAATGATGGTGACCATTCATTTCATCCAGTGGGGTTGAAGGTATTGAGCCGTGTATTTTAAGATGACTGATAAGGCCTATTTTGGCTCGAAATGTTCGTTGACAATGTGGACAGAGAATGCTTGACGTTTCTGGAGGAGGATTTTCTGCAGTGGTTTTTCTGTCATGCCTTTTCTTCACAGCTCTTGCAGTCCTAGTTGCTTCACACGTGACTGTACTTTTGCGTAATGATGCACGCCACGAATTTCGGTATCTGGCTGCATGCCCCCAGGTGTCATGATGAATTGTGAGATTTTGAGTGTCTTTAAAGCGTTTCCTTTAGCCGCCTTGAGGCCGTTTACCATAGCCCAACTCGCCGTAAAATATTCGTTTAGGGAGCCTGTAATCTGGCATGCGAATTAAGTGACCAGCCCAGCGAATGTGATTCTTCATTAGTAGAGTGTGGATACTGGGTATGGACGCTATTTCTAGGACTTCAGTCTCTGAGATCTTGTCTTGCCATTTAATCTTCAGTAGCTTCCTAAGGTAGACTGTGTGGAAGTGGTTTAATTTCCTAGCGTATCGCTGATAAACAGTCCAGGTTTCACAAGTCTATAGCAGTGTGGATAATACAACTGCTTTGTAGATTTTCAGTTTTGTTTGCAGGCTTATTCCATTTCTGTCCCATACATTCTTGTACTGTCTGCCAAAGGTCGCGCAGGCCTTTGAGATTCTTGCATTCATTTCGTCATCAATTGTGACAGCTTGTGATACAGTGCTGCCAAGATAGGTGAATTTGTCCACAACATTTAGTCTATGACCATTCACTTTTATATTCGGCACAGTGTGATTATTCCCTGGAGCTGGCTGGTACATAACTAGTCTTCTCCAAGTTGATATTGAGCTCAAAGTTGGCACAGGCATGTGAGAAAGATGAAACATTGTGTTGCATGTCTGCCTCTGAGTTATTGTGTAGTGAGCTAAAAGACGACTGAATGATGCAAGCAATGAGCGGTGTTGCTATAGCAACTGGTTTATATTTTACCAGCCCATATGCGGTTGATATTGGAGTAGCCCTCGTATGTCTGTTTTTCTTTAGTTTGTTGTCTTCAGTTTGGTTATGCGCCTGTGGCGAGAGAATGTTACATGTGGAACAGAGGCTGAAAAGAGAGGATGCGTTCGAACCTGCAGGTGAATTGGAGATGATGGATGCAAGTAACAGACATACACACACAGAGCAGAAAGACAGAGTTATAGATAAATAATCATAGCATATAGTAACTTAAGGAACCAAAAGAAAATGTGAAATTCTTATATTATTTATTTTCACATGACTTAAATGGGCAGAATACAAAGGTTCTCGATCTCTAAACACATTGTCTAGTTTTTCTTGGATTCTTAAGTGGAATAAAGTTGACCGAGTAGGTATAGTTTGTCTTCTTGTCCCCCGTCTGTTTATTGTAGATTGACATCTGCTCACAGATCTGACTATCGTCGACGTATGGTGATGTAGTAAGATGACTATTGTAGTCAGTGGTTGGTGCATTACACATATATTGATACGGTATTTCATCGCTGTTTGTGACTTAAATGTCTTGAGCTCAGTTGTTGGCGTGATTGGTGTGACTGGCTGTGAGCCCATCAAAGTCAGCTAAAATCTCACTCTGCATAACTATCAACTGTTCATAATCTTGAAGAGTAAGTGGCATCCTCATCTGTGAGACATACTTTTTATTTGACTCACCAAAATTGCATCGTATATGCAATGTTGTCGTACCTCTGTATGATGCCAAAATAGAACGTTTACACCAGCTCCCACGAGTGTAACTGTTTCACCATAATGTGCCATATATTCCAGTTAGCCGGAACCCTGTTCAGTTATGCAGTCATATTCGGTTCAATCCACAATGACCGACTGGTACTAACTCGAGTTTATATGCCAGTGGTTGCAAAAAAAGTTCAAATTGACTTTATCGAGTTTCACGTAAATAAACGACCTACAATATGGTCATCGACCCATTGTTTATTTTAAAATGGCCGTAGAATACGTGGCATTCTTGCTAATCGACATTTGATCTTGATGAAGTAAATGGCGTGTAGGTCACATATGTTACTTAGTACAGTTTGTAAGAAACGTGTGTTGTACATCAAGGTTCTGTCTGAATTACGCTCTATAAACGTGATCATTTTGACATGTAAAGGAGGCAGATCAAAAGAATAAAAGTATTCACATTTGCTTGAGCCGTCATAATACTTGGCTTTCCAGTAGAATCCCGATTGATCAATAGGGTCAATGTTTACTATCATGGCCGCTGCTCTGATTCTATCAAGATGTCTTGGCATCTGATCGCGAGCACATACTCTAAACGACATGTAACCGACGAACATACATATTAGCTAGTAGTATTCTGGTCATCTGTTGTGTGTCTATTGTGAGACGTAATCTGTTAGGAATTGTCTGGTCTTTGAGATGTCAATTATGCCGACGTGTTCAGCGTAGACGATAGCTTGCATTCGATCTATGGCGGGAGTGGTGAACTTAAATACAAATGTTAAATGCCCAGCCCGAGGCATCTGAAACTGGTCACAATCGAGTAATCTGGGACTCAGATCAATTTAATACAGAGTATAGCGATACTTACATTGATTAAAGTTAATTGAATTGCAGGCGTATGTGCACACCAGACCCATAGCTAGGTTATTACCAAAAAAATTCTCGTGCGTATTGATTACGTTCAAAATCCATAGTGTATGGTTTGCTGACAGCAGATCGTCTATCGACGGTTACGTTCAGATACGTCAGACAAAAAGTTTGAAAATTATTTGAGATAGAAATGAAGGAATTATTAAAGTCTTATTATGTATTTAGCCCAATCACATTGCGGGTGGGTGTTTGACTCATGAACAGATTGTCTGGTGTATGAGACAACACCCCCTGGGGGATAGCTAATGTCTGTAGCACCAGTTGTTTAACGGTATTATAGCATTGGCTGTCATTAAGGCTTTCTCATGGGAGATAGAGAACGCTGGATTTAGTTTGGCTTTACGAATCACCAGCGTGGCGTGTGTTATAATTGATGAATAACCAATCGCATTGTCGGGGGCCACTAGGTTAAAGGTAGATTTTTCGGATGTAAATTTAAATGTTACATCCACATCGCTTATCATATAACGATCTTGCACAAAAATATCGGCGTGTAGTCGTCCCTGTCAGAGTCTCACCCAGAGTGATAACGCGTTGTCGGCACCAACGCCCGACAATGCAATGCTATGCTATCATAAGCACTACAGCTAGAACGCGAATGTCAGAGTCTCACCCAGAGTGATAACGCGTTGTCGGCACCAACGCCCGACAATGCAATGCTATGCTATCATAAGCACTACAGCTAGAACGCGGCGTCTTCACCAACGCCAGGCAATTAACGCTGAGCGATTCTAAGCAGTCGGCGGTCAGCTGGAACGCAGCGTGAACATTGAGGGGTCACGCGGGCTGACGCGAGCACAGCTGTGTTGTGTGCTGAAAGTCCAGTCAGACCAGGCTCGGTGGCCGTTAGAGACTGACGTGTGAAAGCGGCTTGAGAGTTTGGTGCATGTCTTGAGAGCTAGCCTGTATGAACGTTGGAGATGGAACGCCTGTCTGTGTGACTTGTAAGTGGAGTGCATTGATGTCTTGTTATATTGATGTATTGATTGCTTGCATTTATAATGTATTGGATACTATGAATTGTGATTGCGCGAAGCTTGTGTTATTTCTGTTGTGTGCAGTGCGCGAATAAATAGCGCGAATTATATTATCGGCTGTTAGCCTCGTGTTATTTGATAAGCATAGTTAGTATCACACTTGTCAAGATACGAGCCATATTACTTGCCCTAAGCAAGGCTTTGACAGTCCCATCATATCTATTTCGAGTCTCTCACTGGCTAGTTGCCGTCATGTTCTTAGTCATTTGTTTTTAATCATCTTGAGTCTCATCGAGATATTTGACCGTATCATAATAATAGAGAGCGACTGACGGGTGACTCTTCTTGGTATCCTACCAGTGATTCAGAGTCGCTTCCAAGTAGACTCAATACGAGTATTTATTCTAACTGGGTGTAATTAGAGTGCCGTTTAAGAAGATGTACACTTCAGGAAATAAAATGTGCAAGTAATAGTTAACTGGGGCAATTTTGGCAGTGGCCGGTAATTTGTCGACATTGGACAGTGTAATTTAAGCTCTTGCGTGTAATAATGTATTAAAGAAATCTATATACTCTTCACTGGTGCTAGATATGTCAAATTCTATTGATACCTCAATTGCTAGAGATGCGTGAGAGTGTATCTCCACACAGTGACCCTCTTCTAGTGCGGTTTGTTTGGTAGGCACGCTAAACATATCCATACCAGAATGAAGACACTCGCAAGTATTGGGGTGAATCAGAGCCATAATGCAAACATATAAAAAATATTGTAATTTCTTCTTCTTGCGAATAGTCACTCAAATTAATATACACAACCTCCCACATTTTCACACACATAGATGTTACATTGAAATTGGTGACAGTTGAGTTATCTGATTCACTGTCTAGTTTACCAAAGGAATCTAGTCATTTATTATTGCTAGCTGTTAAACCATTCAGGGAACATTACAGCAGAATTGTTATGCTAGTTCAACCTGATGTAAGGCTCTGTTGTAAATATGATTTATGTTTCACAATTCTCCCACAGAAATTGGAATCGAAGTCATTGAGTTTGGTTGTGGCAGAGGTCAGCTGCTGGTCAAGCTAGCACAGATGTTTCCAAAGAGCACCTTCGTCGCATCGGACAATGTGGATGTCCTCAAGGAACAGATTAAATCCACCATGAATCTTCTTCCCAACATCAGCTATCATTTCATTGACCTGTGTTCCAATAGTCCATGTAGCCAGCAGTATGACTGGGTCATCTGTGCCCATGTCATCCATGATGTGCTCAATCCACCAGCAGCGCTAAAAAACATCAGAAACCTGCTGAAACCAGGTGGTACATTCACAATGTTTGAAATGGCGGTTTCTGGCAGTCCCCTTGCTGACAGAGGTAACCCTTTTGTGGCTGCCCTGTATGCAATCAGTTCATTCTGCTGTGTGCCTGAGAGCTACCAGCGGGAAGATAGTGATGTCAAGGGTGTATGTTGGGGCAAACAGAACATTTTAGAGTCACTCACAAATGCTGGATTTCATGTTAAAACTGTCGATTTGGTTCATTCCATAACACTGTATGTTTGTAAATAATACATTGAATCAGAGATTAACGTGGAATATTTATTCTAAATTCGAATTCCTTTGCAGGTGGGTAATAACAACAGCACTATATATGCAGATGGTTTCTTTTCATTATTTTTTTTATTGTTTTCATTTAGGGAATTATTTTTACTTTCTTTGACTGGCTGTGTCTCACCTTTGTAAATTGTCTGTACTGTTTAAAGGTATCGCATCCTCAGGTTATATATGAGACTTGCAACATACAGCCTGGGGAATTCACACATTATTTGTGTACATGTAATTCACAGATTAAACATGTTACTTGTACAGTCAAGGCTACATGTCCTTCCAGGACTTTGCCATCAATCCCAAACTGAACTGTACGTTCAGTAGTTTGCCACCGTTTTCTCAACAAGTATTCAAAGTTTAAGTCCAACTTCAAGGGTTGTTGTGGTTGAACCCTTTACCTCGCTATTAGCTTTCCAAAAATTTAAGCGCGAGCGCTTTTATCCTTTTGACTGTTAAAGTTAAAATGTTGCATATCCTTCACAGAACGTGGCAACCAACCCCAGCATTTTTGACTGTTTGTGATTTCTTGGCAAGTTTACTTTCAGTATTTTTTCTTTGCTTCCTCAACAACGGACACTTATATCATTGTGCGGATAACAACGCAAGGCGGTATGCTTCTAAATCTCCCACAGCTCTGTTACGAACGCAGTATGCGGGATTACGAAAAATTATTCGTAACATCTTCGTCACAAAGCCGACGGTTAAAGAAAATGATTTATATTAATCATGATTTATATACCATTTATATGAATCATAATTTATATATAATGTTAATTTGAAGAAGTTAAAGGCACGTCTATATATGACTGATTACTAAAAGGTGTGATTGTTGCAATAAATGTTTATAAGAAAACATGTTTGATGAACAATGTTTAAACGGACTGTTTCTGGTGGCACGATATGACGAAATAACAAGGTAATGAAATGCTACACAAGAAATATGGTTTTTAAATTGTGCATGTAGCGATTGCTTTCAGGTGAAACATCGCAAGCTGTGTAATAGTACATCTGATTGTACATTTGGACCTGAAGAAGAGGATAAGAATTTGTCTGAAACGTTATAAACTTAAAGTCTAGTTGAATGTAATTACGTAGTCCATCGTTTTTCTTACGCATATTAAACTATAAAGATGATAGCAAAGGTGTGAAGAACAATGTCTGTCCGTGGTCAACAAACTGATCACTCAACTAGCCAGGAGAGGGACACACAATGTCTCACTGACATATTTCTACTGTGACGAAACCAATGTGCAATTGTTTATGTTATCTAAACTATGTTTAACTAATCAGATCTGGACATTATATATAATTGTTCATCTTGACACTTTCTTTGGTCAAATACATGGGTATACACTCACACACACACACACACACACACACACACACACACACACACACACACACACACACACACACACACACACACATACACACACACACATCAAGGTTGCTAGCTTATTTTGCAGATGACCTGCGTTATTATTTTTTATTATTATTATCCCTGTTTATGGGGTAATGTGTTCTTTTTGTAATGGGGACTGCTTATTTCCTTATTGCTGTTGGTCAAATAAGAGATGAAGGCTGTATTGTGTTTTTGTGACATTATGGATGCCTAACATCTACTTTTTTTCAACTATAATGACTGCATAAGATAAAATTAGATTTCTTGCATGGTGATATCAAGGGATATAACCATTGGCTCATTTTGGGGCTGGTTTTCTGTATAAGGTTGTGTCCCTTGACTAAATTAAATCTAATAATGTAGATCCGAGGGTAGTCACAAACCACCACCCAAAGGCACATATTGCACTAGAAGTGCAAGGTCTGTTGCCGGGACAGCAACAATCTGGGAGGAGAAATGTGTGACAGGCACGGCTCTGGAAGACTGTGATAGGTCCTATCCCATTTACATTGCCAGTTATAGGGGAGACGCAAACTAAGTATATTTTTAGGTGCAGCACCTTCGTAGTGACGTCATATTTTACTATACGAAGAGTCTAGCACCTACGCGTGATGTCACGAAACTGCACCTACGGTGATTTTTTTTTAAATTGGCGGGTATTTTCTTGGGTCTGGGTGACTACTTCCGGTTGACTTCCGGTCCAGGGTTACCCCCTACCCAGGTCACCCTACCCAGGTCCCCCACCCCGTACCCAACCCGGCGCGGACCCAACCGAACCGGGGTAACGCGAACCAAACCGAACCGGCGCGAACCGCAGCGAACCGAACCGAATCGGCGCGACCCGAACCTAGAAAATCCAGCGCAGTGTGTGGTGTGATGAGCCCCAGTCATGTAGACATCGACCCCTTCTCTGAGGAGACCGAAATCAATACGACAGATTGGAAAAATGATTTATTCCATCACTCGAGTTGCCTCGAGTATGCCAAGAAATGGCCTCGTCAATAAACTTTGTCACGGCTCAGCATGATAGCCTCGGCGGGAGTCCATAATACCCATGTATCAACATTAAGAGAGTGGTGAAAATCTGGTTTAAAAATATACTAGACAGGCATACAATATTATTAAAAAGTAAGCGTATCAAAATAATAAAAGGCTAAATTTCTTGTATGTATAGTGGAGAACATTGATGTGAATATAAAACTCTAATCCTCAATTAAAATAAGGCGTAACTTGCTAAGATATTCATAAAAATATGTAATATTATAAAACTCCACAAATAACGTCCCCTTAATAAACATAATAGGTTGTGCCCCTTCATTGCACCATAACAAATGTTACAACAGGTAAAGGTCGCCCAAAGTTCAACTCATGACATGTGAAAATACTGCCTACTGATGAAAAGTCCAAAGTCTATTTTCTATAAGGGAGTCTTAAAATATACCAAGCGTACCTGTTTATTTCTTTATTTTCTCACTTTTATTTCTTTCATTCTCTTTATATGATTATTTTCTTTATTTGTTTATTTCCATCTTTCATTACTTCTCTCTCTCTCTCTCTCTCTCTCTCTCTCTCTCTCTCTCTCTCTCTCTCTCTCTGTCTCTGTCTCTGTCTGTCTGTCTGTCTGCCTCTCTCTCTCTCTCTCTCTCTTTCTCTATGTCGGTGGACTTCGCACACTCCCCAGTCACTTTAGAACCGCTGTGCCCGGCCTTGACATCATAGCTAGTTGTCCGTGACCGGGGATCAAGAGTGTCCCTATCTGGGTATGTATGACTAAACTATTACATTGTACTGAGGGGGTTTGGTGGAGGACCACAGGGAGGGACCACCCAATAATATTGTTGAGGAAGAAAACATAGCCGTTAAAGGACTCCACTGCCCAGTGAATGGAAAACTTTAATTAATTAGTTGAACAATTGTTTTGTTTATAATCCTGTTCTTGTATGAAGGTGGTTTATCCTTTCAGAATACCGATGGTGTTGTTAATGTTTTGGTAGCAGAGAAGCTTCCCTCCCCCTCTAATGCTACTTGTTTTTATTGTTACAATGATGTGTACCAATAGGAAAATTGTATCTATTTTTTTAATTGTGGTTTTGTGGCGTAATTGATGCATAGTTGCGTGTGATTTATTATTGTGATTCAGGCGCCAGAAACAACAATAAGTTTACCAGAACTGCCTGTTGTGGTAGGATCTGGAGGACCACAGGACAAACCACCATAAACTACCGGCACATGTTTGTACCCGGGGACAAATGATGTGTCCAAAGGTTCCCGTTTATCCACGTAGGGTAACGCAGCGCACGAAAATTGGAAGCGATTCTCGCCGCGTTGGTAACTTACGGGATAAATGAGCCGGTCTCTCAGAAAGCAATGGCAAACCACTGAGCATAATCTTGCCAAGAAACCAACGACAGCGGTAAAATGCTGGTGTTGACAGCAATGTCCTGTAAAGGACATGGGGAAAAAATATCAAGGTTGCTGGCTTATTTTGCAGATGACCTGCGTTATTATTTTTATTATTATCCCTGTTTATGGGGTAATGTGTTGTCTTTGTATTGGGGGCTGGTTTTTTCCTTATTGCTGTAGGTCAAATAAGAGGTGAAGGCTGTATTCATGTCAGGAGTTTGTGTTTTTGTGGCATTATGGATGCCTAACGTATACTTTTGTTTCATCTATAATGACTGCGTGAGACAAAATTACATTTCTTGCATGGTGATATCAAGGGATGTAACAGTTGGTTCATTTTTGGCAAGGGTTTCTTTATAAGGTTGTGTCCCTTGACTAAAAATCTAATAATGGAGATACCAGGGTAGTCACAAACGACCACCCAAAGGCACCCATTGCAATAGAAGTGCAAGGTATGTTGCCGGTACAGTAACAATCTGAGAGGAGAAATGTGTGACAGGCATTGGATTACCGTGATAGGGCCTACCCCATTTACATTGCCAGAACCCGTGGGGAATCATGGGATGATGTTTAAGGGAGCTATAAATAGTAAAGCGCTATAAAACAATTTTCCTCTCTGACCAATGACAGCCAAGGTCAGAGGCAGCGCCCATGCCCAAAGTTAATATGGATAAGTCTCGAACCGGCCTTTTTTAGTCACGATCCAAGCAGAAGGGCACAAATGCTCAGAAATATATTGGAGTGGCCATAACCGGCCTTTGTGGTGATCCGCATTTCTAGTCAGGAAGGCTAACGTGCCTGTGGATGGGGTCTGGTAGACCCGGAGAAATACTGATTGGCAGCCGTGGATGCGTGCATTAGAAATGGCTTCTGACCGTGGTTGTCAGGGAATTCCTGAGTCTTTGCTGAGCTCACAGTAAATAGCGTACCATGTTTAAGTTTGCGTTTGTATTTCTATTGTTGTTACACTGGCTGACGCAAAGCGGACTGGCCAAACGTCAACCGCATTGACTCCACACAACATTAATCGAGTTGATGACATCATTTGTGGTGACAGTCGGGTAACACTGGATGAACTGTGTTCCATGTTGTCCATAAGTAAACGCAGTACCCAGACCACCAGTAAAGACCTACATTATTCAAGTTTAAGTTATTTGCACCGAGTTAACCCAGAATGTTGACAGTCAGACATAAGGAAGCAAGAAAAACCATAGCTATCAACCTCCTGCACCGTTACGAAACTGATTTTTTAATCGAATATTATGACAGGTGAAGAGACTTGGGTTCATTTCTTTGAACGAGATTCCAAAAGACAATAAATGAATTGGCATCACACAGTATTGCCGAGAAGAATTTCAAATTGTCACCATCTGTATGTAAATTTATGGCCTCCGTGTTTTGGGATGAGAAAATTGTGATTCTTCTCGACGTCTTAGAACAGGGAAACACGGTGAAAGCTGATCGTTACACTGAAACTTTGAAGAAGCATAGATGGCATCTTGGACGACTTTACTCATTCAAAGATCCATGAACTGCACTACTGATGCACGATAATACCATGCCACACACGGCTAAACGCACCATTGATACGATTGCAGAATTTGACAGGACATTATTACGAAATCCCCCTTAAAGTCCCGATTTAGCACCTTCAGACTTCAATCTGTTTAGACCACTCAAAGAAGATCTTCGCGGACATCACTTTGAGGACACCGAGACCCTTAAACGCGCCCTACGCCGGCGGTTTAATGGGGGTGAGGGTGGGGGGGGGGGGGGAAGGACACGAAGTTTTAACAGAAGTGGATACTTGCCCCTGTGAGATGATGGACAAAAACTATAACAATAACGGAGACAACATTGAGAAATACATTTCTGAAATACAGATTGAGGGCTTCATTTTAATGTGACTTTTATCTGTTTTATTGCTTACTGAATTAAATTATAAATTATGAGGCATTACTTATTGACCGATTTTCGTACTATGCCTGTTTTTGTTTTTGAAGCACAATGTAAAAAAATATCGTCTGTCAAAGCAGCAAAGTGCCAGTGTTTCAAGCCTATGCTTTGTTTGGCACTGTGTCTGCAAATGTTGCAGTTGTGTACTTTAAATTTACTGAAGCGTTGTCAGAAGCTTTTTAGAGACAGCCAGTTCAATCACTATTACAGAGAGAGAGAGAGAGAGAGAGAGAGAGAGAGAGAGAGAGAGAGAGAGAGAGAGAGAGAGAGAGAGAGAGAGAGAGAGAGTATGAATACACGTAACAGAGGAGAAATGCAGTACATGATTATTACTTTCATTCTTGTTCATGCAGTTATAAATCTGAGAAGTTTGGTGACATAGTGTATGAGGCTGATTGTATGCATTAATTTGCCTTCAGTTTCTGCTGGTTATTTTGAAGTTGCTGTAAATACAGATTTCAACTTATCACTGGGTATGTCACCACTGTTGTAAATAACAGTCAACCTGTTAGTTCATATTCCTATTCGAAATCCTACATTTACTTTGAACTCTTCTACCGTGAACCTATCAGGCCAGGCTGTCTGTCCTTTCTTCATGTTTGGTAGCGTAAGTGACTTATTCTGTAATTATTGGTCCTCCTGAGAAGTTAGTTTCACTTATTTACTCTGCTGTGTCGTCATCATATCTTATGTAATGTCATCTTGTTCCTCTTGTACCTTGCGGTGTCGAGGTGAAACATAAACAGCGGGAGAGTGCCCGTTTATAGGCTTCATATATTGTGATTCCCATGGACGCAGTCATTCCTTATGTCCATCGTTTACATCGTCGGCCTCTTCTTCTGGCTCCATGTGGTCGTTACATCATTGCTTGATGTGGTATATTTTTAGTTGTTAACCTAGTTATATGGCCAAACAATTTAACTTGCTGGTCTGGCCATGTAACCAGGCTACCATGTAACAGTATGTCACAACAATCAATCATATACAGACCAGACGGAACTGCAACTCTCTTATATATTCATTTCAATTATTTACTATAGCACCTTCTTCCAATAATACCTTCGCTGTTATTGACATTAAACAGTCCGTGTTAACTCTTTTTCTCTTCCTGCCAAATCAATGATTGGATCATTTTACTTTATGTTTTTTTTTTTTTTTTTTAACTTTAATAGAAAGTGATGCAGTTCCCTTGCACTACTATTTTACGAAGTTGACATTTGTCTTTATCTGTATGTATTAATCTCTTACGTCTTATGTATATGATGATGGTGATAATAAGGGTGATGATAATGATGAAAACTAGCATAACCAATATCCTTATGTCACTCGGGTGGAACTGGTTTCTTGGCGTGCTGGTACACATACTGCCATTATATTACTGACTATAGCATCGTACTATTCCCAAGTCCACGAAATTGATCTGCCAGCCCCGGGCGTCTCTTCGTCAGCTATTTGTGATTCGTTTACCTGCTCTGTTGAGAATCTTGGATGAATAGTGTGGTCATTTTCATTGCGTTCCACGTAGTTGTGGACATCGTCATCAGCTTTCATTAATGTTTTCAGTTACCATGGCAACTGAGTGTCCTATTGTAAGTTATCCTGGCTAGCAACAAAGAACATGCCAGACGTGTCCACTTGTCTTTGAGGATTCTCTGTCGCCAGAGCCCACACCATACTGTGCAGTGTTTCCCATCCTCTGCCACGCCGAGGTGCAATTTGAGTTTTCCCTTCCACGAATTATGAGACCATGAACTATTCGTAATTTGTTTAGGAGGACACCATCTGGCAGAATTATTTCCTTGCTCCACTTACATTCACATGTCCGGATCCTCTGTTCTATTTCTGCAGCGAGAGCCCAATTCTCACACTCAGAGTAAGGTATCATGCAGAGGTTGGTCTTGACCGGAACGCTGACGTTGGTTTCCTATCTAGGATTGAGTCTTGTCGTAGCACATGATGGCATGTCAAGTATTACTTTGATTGAGTCTTGTCGTAGCACATGATGGCATGTCAAGTATTACTTTGATTTCTTTAACAGATTCTGTACCAGACATAAAGTAGGTTTTAACCCAACAAAAATGGAAAAATGGGAAGTAGGGGTGTGTCACAGCTATGCCTTTAAAAACATTAAATATGGTAGCAGACATGTTGTACTATAACACAATGAAAACATTTTGGTGATATATAAACCCATGGGAGATATAGGAAGTCGCACTGTCATCCGATGGCAGTTAATCAGTTCAGTGAACTATCATCGGTGCACATGGAAAGTCAGCACAGACTCCTTTTTCAAACACCATTAATCGTAATGTCTTTTTTTGTTAACCCACACCCGCACCCAATGGATCACGTGATGTTCAGCTGTTCAATGGTAATCTTATACTAGGGTACACATATTTCGTTCCAAAATGTACTCCGTGATAAGCAACATAACGTTCGCACATTCCATGTTGCTAGCGTCAGTGGTTCTGTTTTTTTTCTTGTGATGATCTGTAATTAGGCGAATCAGGATAAAGTAGGCAACTTTAAAGAACGTAGTTTGCCGTTGTTTTCCTCCCTGGCAATGGCCATGTTGGCCGGTGACGCTAGCCATTGCCTTGTGAAAGAGAAATTCTGCTTACCGTCGAGAAATTTGACACTATAACCAAAAAATATATCTCGGCTGCCCTTTCATATCCCACTTGCCTTTGGTGGTTTCTTGGGAACAACTTCCGAAAACGAATAAGAAATAACAGCACATCCTTCCCAGAAAAAAAAAACAACAACACATAAACGTCCTCTGAAGAAAACGCCGCTACGTTGTCGCCACTTTACCGGAAATTACATACATCAATAACATTACATATGCATATGCTACAGTATTGATTGCAGACAATGAGCAGGACAATCTGCAACTTTTAGTAGATCGGTTGTTGCACACAGTGAATAACTAGGGTTAGAAATGAAGCGTAAGAAGACACAGACTATGGTCGTCAATGGGACGAAGGAAATATAACAATGTAATATACAGGTAAATGGGCATATTCTTAAACAAGTGAATCCGTACAGTTATCTAGGAACAGTCATAACATCTCATGAAAGATGCATTCAAGAGATTAGAACATGAATCGCCATGGCGAAGGTAGCCTTTAGCAAGATGAAAAACATGCTGACCAATAAAAAGATGTCAATTAAAAAGAGAAAAAGAGTGTTGAAATCCTACATAGTGCCTGCACTTCTGTATGGATGTGAAGCTTGGACAATGAGCAGTCAAGCTGAAAAACATCTTATGGCTGTGAAAATGTGGTTTCTGAGGAGAATGCAAAGAATACCACGGACAGACAGAAAAACCAATGACCAAGTACTACAAGAAAGAAATGAAAATCGTAAACTGATTAGAGACATCAGACGTAGACAGTCACATTTTTGGGGCTTGTTCTGAGAAGAAATAAATTGGAGAACTTGTTGATAACTGGCAAGATCGAGGGATGAGACCAAGAGGAAAAAATAGAAGTACATACCTGGATAGCTTGACCACGTGGCATTGTCGAGACTGAAACACGGAGCTGATCCAAGACTCTGGTGATCGAATGAGATGGGAGAACATGACCGCCCACGCTTATCGGCATGGCACATAATTAATGAATGAATGCTTTTCATCTTCCAAAAGGTTACCTTCGCAATGGCAATTCTTGTTCTAATCTCTTCAAGGCATCTCCCAGCAGATGTTATGACTGTGCCGAGATAACTGAATCGATTCACTTGCTTAAGAATATGCCCATTTACTCGTATATCACATTGTGGTATTTCCTTCTTCCCAGTGACGACCATAATCTATGTCTTCTTAATATTCAGTTCTAACCCCAGTTGTTCACTGTGTGCAACAACCGCATCTACTAAATTTTGCAGGTCCTGTTCATTGTCTGCTTTCAAGACTGTATCATCTGCATATCTAATGTTATTAATGTATCGTCTCCCAATGTTGATTCCTTTCCTATCTTCTATATTCCTGAAAATATTTTCACTGTGTAGGGAAAAAGATCTGGAGACATTACACATCCCCGTCTCACACCTCTTTTAATAGGCTGATATTGACCTACATTGTTATCAATTCTGATGGCAGCTTGTTGTTTCCAATATATGTTTTTTACAAGTCTAAGGTCTTTTCCATCAATTTGTAGATCTTCAAGCATCCTTATCGTGTCGACATGTCAAACTTTATAGGAAGCCTGTCAGCAACTCACTTGCGACAGGCGTACAAGGATTCCCTTCTTTTACACTACACGAAGTGACAACTCGTATGGTTTGCAAAAGGATACATGTTTATTCGGAGCTGATCAACAGTAGCTCCATGAGCGGAATACCATAACGGTATTGAACATAGAATGTGATGACGATAAGATGGAATGAGGAGATGATACAAACATTATGACTATTGAAGCTAAGCAAGACTATTATAACTATTATACTGTCCTTAATAACCACAAAGTATCCCTAGCGGATACACGTCTGATTCCTACGCCGTCTGATGTCCGTCTGAGCTCGCTGAGCGTGGTGTGTTCAGTCACCAGCAATTAGCTCAGCGTGCGTTCGTTGGTTTACGTGCTGGGCCCTGGCTGTGTTGACCAGAGTTACTCGGTCCTTCCTCGTGCACCCGGTTTCCCAGTTTCTTGGGTAACCCCGCTCATCTGCACTGGCTGCCCTCCTTGTTGACACAAGGGTGTCCCGTTCTCGCTATTTATAGCGATAGTGTCTCTCCTGTCTGGTCTCCTATCCTATTACGTCACTTGCCCTATTCCTATGCTCTATTTCAGCTCTTCTTAGCTTAGAGCTATCTCCTAAGTCTTTGACAAAGCCTTTGTGTAGTCAATAAAGCAAAGATACAGATCTTTGTTTACTTCTATAGAACGTTCAATTACTGTTCTAAGTATATACACAGGTGGAGCAACATAATACTGGAAATGTGAATAAATCTAATAACATAAAGTCAAGCATATATTTTGTGCACGCGCCAAATCACAACATAATTCTGACCTTTAGGCCTTAATTATCCGTTTTAGACACAGCACATACAGGGCTAAAAAAAAGTGCATTATGAATAAGAAATATACGTATATACTTAAGAAATATTAACGAACGAGTCCCTAGCGTCTAAGTACTGGAAAGGTGTGCAGGGATTAGCTTAATCTGATGCCACGTCACGACACGTAAAGCCACAATTGTGAGCACAAGCGAACCGAGAAAGGTAAACGTGTATATAGATATGGTAGGCATGATACGGAGGACAGCAAACGGAGTTAGGCAATGGCATCTATAACGGTGTTCATTAGGGCTGAATGGGCAAAACTCAGCTTGCTGATACAGTTTATTCTGCCGAGCTGTCCGAATAAAACGACCTTATGGCAGCCATACATACATCAACAACACCCATATGCTCGGGAGAACTGAAGTCTTTGGGGACGGGTTCGTTGCTATGTTGTGTAATGTCCCAAATATGTTCCTATGTTGGGGTAATGTCCCAAAGATGTTCCATCAAATCCTCACACGGTCTCTCAAGTCTGTCTCATGTCACATTGTTTGCAAACAATCCGTCACAGTATGTGCAAGAAAACGAATTATTTCAGAAACAAAGGTAATAAAAAAAGCGAAACCACAAGACACAAATCAGACGTTTATCCCCTCTGCCGTGTGTCCACCGTGACGAGGTAGAGGGGCTTGAGCGTTCCAATGACCCCAAGAGCTATGCCGACTGTAGCACAGCTACTGGTTGGGTCACCCATGTCGGACAGGTCAAGGGAGAGGGACCAGACCAATCGACACACAATACTGCTGCCTTGCAGGTAGACTGGGGACAGTCAAAGGCTAGGGAAAGCACCGCGAAAAAATGCGTGTCGAAATCGGATGTACTGAGCCACAGGCTTGACAAAGCAGTTCAACGTAACTTAATTCATGATGTCGCAAATTAAAATTAATCGTTATGGTGCTAATCCTGCGAAGTCCCATCAGGCGGTGATAGTGCAGGGCCCCTTGCCTCGAGGGGGTCCACCCATGACTACTGGTTGACACCTTCCCCTGTGCTGTGGAGTCAAGGCACAGAGGAGTAGGTTAAGAGCTATTGACCAAACAGTGCCAAACACCACGGACACTCAACATACTGCAGTGGAATGCCGAAGGAGTTTATAACAAGAAAGTCTCCTTAACAAATCATCTTCATAAAGATAGAATAGATGTGGCATGCATTCAAGAGACACACCTCAACGCCAGTCACAAATTCTAAGTCAGAGGATATCAGACTACTCGTTTCGACCGCGAAGGACACAAAGGAGGAGTTCTAATATTTACACGAAATACAATACCTTGCAGCGAAGTATCTGTGATCTCTGACAACCGAACGGAAATTATAGGTGTTGATATAATGATAAAGGACGTGGCAATAAGAATTGACAATCTGTATAGCCCAGCTGATAAGGACCTTACACTCTCAAACATGAAAATAACTGACACAAACTGCATTATTGTCGGAGACTTTAATAGCCGATCAGAAAGATGGGGATGCCCAGGTACTGACAAAAGAGAAGATGAAGTGGAAGACTGGGAAATAGACTCAAATCTCCATCTACTCAACAAAGCGGATGACACTCCGAGCTTCTACTCCAGAAGATGGTTTACCACTTCTACTCCAGACTTAGCTTTCTGCACAGGAGACATCCTCCACAAAATCGATCGCCATTTGCTTGACCAATTAGCAGGTAGTGAGTGACCAAAGACCAATCAAGCTTGTAATGAATATGGAGTATGTTCCACAGGAGCAAAAGCCTTTGTCCCGCTGGAATTACAAACGACCAGATTGGGACAGATTTTCCATACTAACAGACAAATATTGTGAAAACATAAATACACGATATGGCAACATGAAGCAAATGGTGGAAAGTCTAAACAGAGCAATAATACAGATGGCCACAGATTCTATTCCAAGAGGAGCGAGGAAAAATTACAAACCACACTGGACTGAAGAACTACAAATTTTGGAGCACAAAGTTGAAGATGCCAGGAAGACAGCAGAGAGAGAACAAACAACTGAAGCGAACATCTCTCTCAAAGCCATCTCAGCAAAATATAAAAGAATAGTAAATCAAACAACAAGAGATTGTTGGAGGGAAAAAACAGAAAACCTGAATTTTGATAGGGATGGAAACATACTATGGAAAATAGTGAAAGCCATAAACAATGAAGGACCTAGAAAAAAACAAATAACAATTAAACAAGGAAATGCATTGCTTACAGGGAAAAAAAGCTGTAAATGCACTAATGGAACACTATGCCAGTGCAAACCACATTGACATTACAACCGAACAGAAGAAAGCAATCAAATACAAACAGATACATTATAGTAATACAGAGACAGCAGCAGAATATATTATGGCAAATCTAACAATGGAAGAAGTGGAATAGGCAATGTGTACCCTAAAAAAGAAGAAATCACCAGGAAGGATGGAATCACAAATGAAATGCTAATAGGACTAGGCACTAAGGCAAAAAAGAAAATACTAGCAATCCTAAATTACAGCTGGAAGAGAGGAATAGTCCCACAGGCGTGGAAGGAAGCTATACTAATACCTGTTCCAAAGACCTGGAAGAACCAAATGGCCATCGACCTATCAGTCTACTTAGCTGTGTAGGAAAATTAATGAAACGCATTATCAATGGCAGGCTAACATGGCATCTTGAAGAAAACCAACTTTTAACACCACACCAAGCAGGATTCAGAAAGTACAGATCCACTGAAGATCAAATAACCTATACAGCTCAGGAAATAGAGGATGCCTTCCAAGAGAAAAAAGCACACACTAGCGGTCAGGATAGATTTAGAAAAAGCATTTGATAAAGTATGGAAGGAAGGACTGAAAGTAAAACTGCAAAATGAATAAAAATGGGAAAATGTATAAATGGATCAGCCACTACCTTGAGAACAGAACTGCCAGGACAAAAGTACAAGGACAAACAAGCAAAATGATGCTCTTGGAGCAAGGTGTCCCCCAAGGAGGCGTTCTTTCACCAACATTATTCCTAGCATATATAAAGGACATCACGGAAAATTTTCCAGCCAGAGTACACACATCCTCCTTTGCAGATGACCTAGCCATATGGACATCTGAAGAATATATTAGTACAGCTAACAGCAGAATACAGCAAGCCTTATTAGTGCTAGAGGACTGATCAAAGTCATGGCTAGTGAAGATAAGTGAGAAGAAAACAACATGCACAGTGTTCTCCCTCTCAAATAAAACTCAGCAACCTAAGCTGGTATTGAATGGAAAAATATTGCGCCATGAAGAAAATCCAAACTATCTTGGAGTCACCTTTGATGGTCGCCTGACATGGAAGACACAGGTTGAGAAAAATCGAACAAGATCAAGGCAAAGAATGGCAATTATGAAAAAGCTTGCTGGTACAACATGGGGGGGGGGGGGGGGCAGATGAGAAAGTTCTCAAGAAGTTATATACTGGACTGGTGAGGCCAGTACTGGAATATGGCATTTCAGCTTGGGCAACAGCAGCTAAGATAAACTTTAACAAAATAAGTAGAGTCCAAAATCAAGGAATGCGAATCATAACTGGAAGCCTGAAGACAACGCCTATTAATGAACTAGAAAAGATCACTTGTTTACAACCAATGCAGGATAGAAGAGATAGCTGAGCCCAGCAACAAGCAGACAAATTTAGAAGATTGACAGACCACCCTATGTATAACAGATTTAATGGTTTTGGAAAGGAAAGACTGAAGCGTAGCAACTTTGTAGAAACTGAAAACGAAAGATTATGGCAGATCCCATACATAACATATCAACAGTCAAACCCATTTACAATGCACACAAGTTTCCAGTTTGGAGACAGCAGCAACTACCTGAGATGATAGAAAACATTCCTGGTATTGAGAAAAAGAACACTCAGCATGAAACCGAAAGAAGAGAAATAACCCTAAACTACATAAAAGAACATTACCCAAGCAGAAATTGGACCCACACATATACAGATGGATCAGCCAACAATTCAATAGAAAATGGAGGAGGAGGAATTCA
>OY992881.1:127442161-127549661 GCA_963921405.1 Cepaea hortensis | reverse complement strand
CATCTGTTCCTGGAGGACATCCACATTGTCAGATGCGATAAAGACGCTCTTTGGAAACATCTGCGCTATCTTGACCAAAAGTTGACCTCTGCCACAACCAAACTTAGTGACTTCGGAATAGAAAGAAAAAGCAGCGGCTGCAGCAGGATATAATAATATGAATTGGAAACGAATAGGTATATTAAACTTCTGCGAGAAGAAACGTACAGTTTTTCTACCCCACATGGCATAGGGACAGTTCGTGTGTTTTTATTTTCCTTTCTTCTTTTTTTTGCTGTATTTAGTTGTGTTAGCTATCTGTGGTGTCCTTGACAAAGATTCTGAGAATCGAAACGTCGGTATTCCTGTGTGTCGTATTGTACGCGTTTGTGTGTAGTTTATTTTATTTTATTTTATTATTCATTTTATATATGTATTGAGTGCTTATGATTTCGGATTTTCACCTGTATTTCGCGATACGATGGATCTCCTTGTAAGGTATGTCCAACGTTGTTGATGTTTAGTACGTTTCTTCTCGCAGGAGTTTAATATACCTATTTGTTTCCAATTCTTAATGACTTCGGCTCCACTTTCAATGGGAGGAATGTCAAACACAAATCATATTTACGACAGCTATTTAGATAAAGTTGAACAAGCATAACAATTCTGCTGTAAAGTTCTCAGGATGGTTTAACAGCTAAAAACAATACATAACTAGATTCGTTTAGTAAACTATTCAATTGCACAGATAACTCAACTGTCACCTATTTATTGTCAAGTCTATGTGTGTGAAAGTGTGGGAGATTGTGTATATAAATTTGAGAGACTGTGTGAAGGATTGTGTGTATTCCTGTGTGGTTTGATGTGTTATTTTGGTTGATCTGGGAAGTGTTTCCTGTCTGGGATCGTCATTCGCTAGAGGAGGGAAAGTCTAGCCGTCTTTTCCTGTGTGCACCCAGTGCTGAAAAATGTGATGGTCATAATACTTCACGTACCTACAGCATAATCTTTCCAGGGGACTTTTCTTTACAATATAGTTTAGAAATCAACCAGGGCAGTGTGACTTGTAACTGAATGTAATTTACCAGTAGGATATACTTTTGCAATTTAATCCGGGTTGTAGAACGTTACAAGCAGGATACACTGTCAATATAAAATTTGGTTAAGACAGTTACGAGTAGGACACACTTTCGATGTAATCTGTGGTTTAGCAATTTACGCGTATGGTTTTCTTGCAATATAATATGTGGTTTAAAACGTTGCAAGTAGGATACACTTTCAATGTAATCTGTGGTTTAGCACGTTACGAGTAGGATATACATTCAAAATAATCTTTGGTTTAGAAAATTACTAGAAGGGTATACAGTTGATGTAATCTGACTTTTAGAAATTTATGTGTAGCTTATGCTGTCGATGTAATCTATGGTTTGAAAAGTTGCGAGTAGGATATACTTGCAATATAATCTGTGGTTAAGAAAGCACATAAGCCTACCTCGTGAGCGTTTTTTTTTTTTAGCATATCCTTTAAAGGACTTAGCTGTCAACACCAGCATCTTTCAGCTGTATGTTGATCTCTTGGCAAGATTACGCTCAGTAGTTTGCCATTGCTTTCTTAGCGGCCGGCTCAGTATCCCGCAAGTCACGAGCGGGGGTCGAACCGCCTCAGCTCTCTCTCCGCTAAGAGACTCTGCGTGATAAACGGGATTACAGAGAGAAAGTGTTTTAACCCCGCAGCCAGAGAGACCGGCTCGTGAGCGTTACCAAAGGTAAAAAAAAAAAAAAAACGCAATGGTTGCGATAGAAAACTCATTGAGTGAGCGTAATCTAAGGTGGAAAACGTCTCATTAACACGAAATGGAACGCTTGGCTAGCGAATCCATTACGTAGACGTTTGAAGCGAAAGCTTGCTGAGTTGATGTCGTCTACAGACTGGCCGTTCCTGGTTTGCGTGGGGAGCGGCCCGTAGCAAACGAAATTCCCAGTATACGGAAGTGTGGAAATGAAGCAGCCATGTGCAGGACGATTTCTTGGGGGATTCCTTGGGTGAGCCCAGTACCAGAGTGCTATCTCTCGACTCTGGAATTATGAAAGTCTCCTTGAATGGCGGATAGTGCCCATTGACTGCCGCTGCCTTTTTTAGGACTGACCGTGAATTCTTCGACCGTTCTATCTTGACAAGCTGTGACGTGGACGGTATAACAACAATAAGAAACACTCGGGAAGGCTAACCCTGTCAACAAAAGCCCGCCAAATTCACATGTGTTGGCTTAAGGGCGCATAACCGGACACACCGAAATTATGTCTGAAAAAAAAAAAAACACTCCAGATGCTCGCAGAAGAACAAGAAGATTAATTACATTCTTATCAACAAAAGATTTCAAAGTGCCTTAAAAGTCACAAAAAACTATTGTCATAAATTTGGCTGGGGTTAGATCCCGGGTGGGCAACCACTCAGTCAAAAGTCATTTTCTCCTACTGGTGTTTAGTTCTGGGTGCAGTTTGAGATCCCAAAACTCTGTCAGAAGGGATTAATTACAACCCCAGTTCCCAGAGAGAAAGCGCGGAGCAAATGTATGTTATGCTTAATAAAGGCACCGTCCCTGGATACTCAAGAGAAGAGCCAAGAAGTGGCTAGTTAAAGAAAAAAATAGATTTAGCTGTACTTGGTATCACCAGGAGTAAGAAAAGAGGAATTAAGACATGCAGGATACGCTCGTTACCTAAATACTGCATAGGCAAGGTCACCCTGACACTGTCTCCTCCTGGGCTATGTGTGCGAACCTCCATTAAATGTTCTATCAATGTGTGCACTCGATTACGCAACACAACCATTTATCGACATTTAGAATTTATACGGACAAATTGAGTTTAAAATACAACTACTGGTTTATTATTGCTATTCTTGATGACAATATGATGATGATGATGATTATAATATGGTATACATAACACATCTGGCTAAGAGGGTACATAGGCCATGCTTCCCCCGGTGAGACGCAGTTAACTGTTAGATTGAAGGAGTCCAAATTGGTCCCTTCACTAGGCTCAGTCACTCCCTGATATGAGTCCTTGACTGTTCATCGCTCGTAATGAAGGATGATAATGATCATGTATGTGTGTAGATTTGAGAATGTTTGTGTGGGTGTGTATGTTAGGGATGTGTGTGGGGGGTGTGGGGAATGTATGTGTGGAAGGGTTGTGTGTGGGGGATGTGTACGGGTTGATGGGTGATGTGTGGTTGGGTGAAGGGATGTGTAGTCAGTGGGGAATGTATGTCTCTGTGAGGGATGTGTGTGTGGGGGGATATTTGGGAGGATTATTGGAAGTATGTGGGTGTTGGTGGGATAGGGGTGGGTAGGGAATGTGTATTTGGGTGGGTGAATGGGTGTATAGGAGATTGTGTGGGTTGGGGTATGAGTGTGTAGGATGAGTGTGTGTGTGGGGGGGGGGGGAGGTGTCTGTGAATAGGATATGTCTGTGTGGGTGGGAGTGTGAGTGTGGATGGGGTAAATGTGAGTGGGTGAAGGATGTATGTGTGGGTGGTGAGGATGTTTGTAGGTGGGTGATGTGTGGGTTTGTGGGGAGATGTGTGTGTGGGTGAGAGATGTTTGGGTGGGGATGTGTATGAGGATGTATGTGTGGGGGAATATGTTTTTGGGTGGAGTTTTGTGTGGGAGGAGAGATTGTGAAAGGTGGGGGAGGTGTGGGATGTGCAGGTGGATGACGGATGTATGTGATGATGGGGGATGTGTGTTTGGCTGGGTGGTTGGGGTATGTGTGGGTGGGAGGGTATATGAGAGATGCATATGTTGATGGGCGGGTGGGTGATGTGTGGGTGTGAATGGTTGATGGATGAGTACGTGAGTGGGAGAGATGAGTGTATGGTTGGGGGATGTGTGTATTTTTTGGGAAGATGTGTGTGAGCGGCGGATGTGTGTGGGTGGGGTATATGTGTGCGGTGGGAGGTGTGTGTTTTCGGGTGTTTATGGGTGGGGGATATGTGTGGGCAGGTGGGGAGATATGTTTGTGTGTAGGGATGTGTGTATAGGTAGAGGATGTGTAGTTGAGAGGTGGCGGTTATTGGGTGGGTATGTGGGTGTAGGTTGGCTGATGTGTGTGTGGATGGGTGGGGAAAATTGTGAGGGTGTAGGATGTATGTTTGGATAGGTGCGGGATGTGTGGGTTGAAGGGGGTGTGTGTGGTTTTGTGATGTGTGTTTCGCTCGGTGGTTGCGGGTGTGTGAGTGGGTGGTGGAGAATATGTTGGTGGGTGTGTGCTTGTCGGTTATGGGATGGGTTAGGGATGTATGAGTGGGTGGGGAAATGTGTGTGGGTGGGGGATCGGTGGATGGGTGGCGGCATGTATGTTTACCCGAGTCTGTGTGAGTGCGTGGAGGTATGTGTGAGTGGGTGGGAGTTGTGGTGGGTGGTGATGTGTGGGTGGCTGAGAGATGTGTGTGTGGTTGTGGGGTGTGAGGGTGGATGGGGGATGTGTCTCACAACATTGCAATATGCACTGTTTATGTTTACACCTTTCATTCGACAATGTTGTTTTTTCCCAATGTGAATGTACCATTTGTAATATGCATTGTTTATGCTTGCAAAATCAATTTGACAATGTTTGTTTCCCTATGTAAATGTAACATGCACATTTGATGAATAAAAGATGAGTGATCGAAAGGGCCGAATGTAAGACGGTCCTGCGTGCCCAATTTGTTATCCTTTTAAAATAAAGTTCTTTCGTTCGTTCGTTTGTTTGTTCGTTCGTTTGTTCCTAAGAGAACATGAATTAAACGAACGTAGATGGACAGTATCTACATCTACACATCTCAAAATACATATGTCTACACATTCAGATAAACATACATTCATGTTACATAAACATATATCAGTTGTAAATAAGTATATGTGTATCTATTCATTTAGAATATATCCATCATATATTATGATTATTATTATGATTATTATTATTATTATTATTATTATTATTATATTATTTAGAATATATCCATTTAGAACATCTATAGCTCAAAACATACATATTCACATTCATATATATAATGGAGTGTTTCCCATATAAGCTCACCTCACTTATTCTCTCTCCTTCTATTTCATTCATTCTGTCTCGTCGGAAGGACTGGTCACACAGTCCTGTCGAACATTAAAATGCCTTCCCGGAACTTGTCTGGAATATTGAGTATCTTAAGTCATGTCTATCCTCATGCAGGCATCATGCAGACAAGGTGAACATGTGACATTTCTCCTTCCAAGTGGCTTCACCCCAATCTTGGTAGGCATTCAAAGTGTTGGTCCAAATAATCAACGTTAATTTGGACGCTGCCATGAGTCTGGGTTATAGAACAACGGTAGGATGCATTGTCATGGGTGGTCAGAGGAAAGAAATACACTGGGAAGCGGTTATTCGTAAGGGCCAATGAAATCGCGAGGCTTAGGCCACGTGATCAAAAAGGTCGAGAAAGGGAAGGGAACAAAGACGGCAGTCAGAGAGCTGGAGACCATTGGGAACACATCGAATGACTAGGCAGAGAGCCGATAATTTAGTCTCCACGGTCATAATGAAACGTCGAGAGACATCGACGGCAAGCAATTGAATGTGTGCTAGATATCATAAGAGCGTACCCATGGCTGAGAAATGCATTACCGCGACCAGGTGGTCGGACACGTTCATTTTACAGCACGAGAACCAGTTGTGTCGAGTATGAAGTTCCCGGCCTGTGGATGTTAGCGCCTGCGGCCACGTCTAACAGGACTGGTGTAAGTAGAGTTTAAAGAATCGTGTGTGTACAATTGTATATGATTGATGACGGATAACAGGCCATACTACGATAAGTGTGTAGAAGATATTGTATGTAAACGGAATATTGAAAAGAAATGTGGTTGTGTCGCAGAGAAGCAATACATGATGCCATTTTATAAATCTGAGGCAATGAGTTGTGTTCACTGTATGTCAGCGTACGTTATACAATGATTGTCAACGTAGCAGCATCCCAACACCCCTAGTTTACGTCGGCAAGCGCTCGTTGGCAACTTGGGGGATCGTCCTTCAAATGAACTCGGCAAAATTGAGGCAAGTGGCAATCGAACCCACAGTGAGCGATAGTCAACGTCAATAGCTCAATAAATGATTGCTATCTTCAGATTACACCAAATGATGTGCGCCGACACTAATTATGTGAAGTTGAAAAAAGGAGTGGTTAGCATGACAGTCAACAAGATGTATCATCAGCGACAGATTCTTCAATAAGCCATAAACAGTTAGGCTATGTATACCAACAAGACAATAGGACAATCACATTAAGTACAAACAACAGAAGCCACTGTGCTACCTAATAGTATTTGTAATTAACGACATAGGGTGTATAAGTGACACCACCACAAAGATCAAGATATTCAAAAAGGACAGAAAAATTAGGTATCCTACATCAAGAATAACAACATGAGGTCATCTATACTGCCTTCATAAACTAATCATGTCAAAACCAGTATCTGTTCCAGAAATGTGTTCCACGACAGTAATTAGTACCCTATGAGAGATCTACACCGCTGGTGAGGAGCTACACCTGAAGACCAAGTTTATCCATGTCAACTTGTGAGTGGAACGGAGACGGCCAGGCTGATTGATATCAAGTCCGGAAGCAAGCGGAAGTTGAGCTGAGCACCGGGACAAGCCACTTGAAACATCATCGCTGGATATATACAGGGCAAGTTAATTCCAACTAATGTTGTATGTGTACTGCTCGATAACAGAGAGCTATCAGACACCTTTGTATGATATTGCTCAATTACCCTAATGAATTAGATTGTTCTTCCACAGGGATTATGTTAATTAGTTAAACTTGAATAGTTATAGTCGATTGTTCAATAGAGTTACAGGTTACCAAAACAAGATCAGCGGTAACACCGACTGCGTGTGCGTGCGTGCGTGCGTGCGTGCGTGTGTATGTATATATATATATATATATATATATATATATATATAAACACACACACACACACACACACACACACACACACACACACACACACACACACACACTAGCTAATAGATACAGCAGATAACCATGTCTACATTAGCAGACTTCATAGCTTTAGGTGAAAAGTGTGATTTCACAGGGAAAGAGCTTATGACATGGGCTAAACAAGAGTTGAGTGAACATCAGAAGCAATAACGAGAAGACAGAGCAGCAGCTAGAGAGTTTGAGATGAAGAAATTAGCCACACAGGAAGCAATTGCTAAAGAGGCTAGAGAAGCACAAGAATTGGCAGCAAATGAACTTAAAGAACTTGAGCTACAAAAATTAGCCGTACAAAAAGCAACACTAGCTTTCTAAATACAGAGGTTGAATTTCGAGAATAAGAAAATGGCATTACATTTAACAGTGAAAGACTACGGAAACAATCTAAAATGCTGGGTCTGTATTAGCTGGGGCCACGGGGCCAGGTCGTGTAAACTAAAACAACTGACTGAAGATACCAAAAGGGCATATGCTACGTCTATTAGGAAGGAAGAACATGACCAAAGACAAACGTAGTACACATAGCGACAGTAAGACATAAGACAAAAGATCGGTAATCCTGCGTGGAGTCATACAGTTCCTTCACGAGGGGCGAATGCGAGCAGCATTCACAAAGGGACTTTGAAAGTCCACAAAGCACTCGTGAACGGAAAGTTGACCACCTGCGTTATGGATACAGGGGCGTCAATAATTGGTGTGGATCAGAGTCTGGTAAGGAGTGGCGACTACACTGGAGTGAGGGTGACGTGCAGAACCTTCGGTGGTACACTTGAGAAGTACGCTATAGCATGGGTTCATATTTCCTCCCCATACTATGAAGTGAGAATACGAGTAACAGTGTTACCTAGTCCACGTGCAGGACGAATGATAGGTGACATACCTGGAGCGACATAGTGTACAGAAGATGAATCTCAAAGATGGGATGATAAGATGACACAGGGGAATACAGACTCCAGACGGCATAGTAAGAAAAATGAGAAAGATGATAAAGTGGTCACACCACAGGGTAACCAGACGGACACTAGACGGGTATCAGACAGACAGACCGATGACTTTATAATACACCAAAGAGACGACGAGACGCTGCGAATGTGTTTTCAGTGAGTAAACCAACCACCTAAACAATCTAAGTTAGGCAAGTGGTCCTTCGTAATAAAGGATGACATCCTCACGAGAGAATACACGAAAGATGCAACACGTATCTCACAAACTGTGCTGCCAGTACGACGGCGCAGCAACGCGCTGGAATTAGCGCACAACGTCCCGGGTGCAGGCCATGTGGGGATGGCAAAAACTAGACAGACATTATTATCTGTCTTCTAGTGGCCGGGCTTTGATAAGAACATCAGAAGCCATGTCCGATCATGTAAACTGTGCCAACGGACAAACGTACTGGTCCCAGACATACAGACAGAGAAATGCAACAAGCAAGAGGGAGAAACCACTCTTGAGAAACACTGTCAACAAGGTGACGAGAAATCAAAAACTCACCACATAGAACAGGTTGCTGACAAAGAGACAGATAGACCACTGACACATGAACATCCAACAGTCACACCAACATCATATTGCTTAATAGTATGAGAGAGAGAGAGAGAGAGAGAGAGAGAGAGAGAGAGAGAGAGAGAGAGAGAGAGAGAGAGAGAGAGAGAGAGAGAAGAGAGAGAACGGAGTACAAGGGAAGATGAAAGAAAGAACACAAGGATAGTGTAGTAGTGTTATTAGTAGTGCCACTCATAGTAGTACCAGGTGGTAGTACTTTGTACATATAATATTTTAACATGAAGTACCTTGGCATGGGAGTAGATGTACATAGAGACATGGTATTAGGAACACTACAAGGAAAACGTCAGTAGGCAAATGAAGGGAATATCCAGCCATAGGACACAAGCGACATCATAGCAAAAAGTAACTTATGGCATCCGACCCCACACACATATTGACAATACAAATGCAAGATTCATACAGTCGCCCGCACCAAAGAGATCCACAGTCGTAGCATAGGTTGCTCAGAGGCAAGATAAGAGCTTAAACAAAATAGGTGTAGAAATGATATGTCTGTAATACACACGTTTCTGCACACGGGGCGTAAGGGCTGGAGAAGGGTGTCAGTTGCTTATACCGAGGTATAAATGAGGAACCATATGGGAATGTCCGGGTGGGGCATTGGGACTAATATTTGATTGTTTCTAAGCCTGCTGAATACAAAGGGGGCTGAGGGTACACGAGGTCTATTTGGGAATAGACGGATATTCGTGTCCGACATTATAATTTGTGTGAGGTATAGCAACATATCAACGTAACAGAGAGGGAAGTTAAAGATAACTGACAAGCAAGTTCTAAGGCATGAGGGAGTAGACAGATATGTGCGACCGAGTAACAGGCGTGTGCGACAAAGGACTCATGTCAGATGTAGAGATAAGGTAGAACCCACAAATGTTAGAACATTTTTGAAATTGCGGGGGGCATATGCCATGAGTCTGGGTTATAGAACAACGGTAGGATGAATTGTCATGGGTGGTCAGAGGAAAGAAATACACCGGGAAGCGGTTATTCGTAAGGGCCAATGAAATCGTGAGGCTTAGGCCATGTGATCAGAAAGGTCGAGAAAAGGAAGGGAACAAAGACGGCAGTCAGAGAGCTGGAGACCATTGGGTACACATCGAATGACCAGGCAGGGAGCCGAGAATTTAGTCTCCACTGTCATAATGAAAGGTCAAGAGACATCGACAGCAAGCAATTGAATGTGTGCTAGATATCTTAACCTTGTACCCATGGCTGAGAAATGCATTACCGCGACCAGGCGGTCGGACACGTTCATTCTACAGCACGAGGTCCAGTTGTGTCGTGTACATAAGTTGCCAGCCTGTGAATGTTAGCGCCTGAGGCCACGTCTAACAGGTCTGGTGTAAGTAGGCTTTAAAGAGTCGTGTGTGTACAATTTTATATGAACAGTTCGCCTGGATAACATGCCGTACTACGTTAAGTGTGTAGAAGATATTGTATGTAAACGGAATATTGAATCGAACTGTGGTTGTGTCGCAGAGAAGCAATACATGGTGCCATTTTCTAACTCTGAAGCAATGAGTTGTGTTCACTGTGTGTCATCGTACGTTATACAACGATTGTCAACGAAGCAGCATCCCAACACCCCTAGTTTACGTCCGCAAGCGCTCGTTGGCAGACGCTATCATGTTGCTCTCAGGAATGTCCCATAAGAAGTCAGTCTCCTCAGTGTGTCAACTTCATACAGAATGAATCTAAATGTATCTCCTGCACATTAACAGGCCACACACTCACGTGGTTTGGATAACGTTGGATTTCTCCAAATTATCATATACAACAAATCAGGAAACAAAGTAGTGAGCGAAAGCAGAAGAATGAAGCAAAGTTCACGGTGAAATAGTATAGGCTAGAGCTTTAACAATAAGTGCAAAGAAAATTCACACGCTTAAAGTTTATATGAGAAGAAATTTTGAAAAAGAAATTTAAACAGCCGGCCATGAGTCAGCAGAAAAACAGATCAAATAATATGGGGTATTACCTGAGTTTATAGCTTCGGAAATTCCATCTCAAGACTTCATATAGAAGTCGAACAGAACGAAATTATAATATTTCTCCAGTAGGTATCCTTTTGCTTAATGTGAGTTTGCGTCTAAATTCTTGTTGGCTATACTCATTGTTATATAGTCTGTTTTAAAACGACGACATTTCTTTGTTCACTCCTCCCCCTTTCCACGTGAGATAATTAGCTATGTTTGGTCTCATGAACTCCACCTATTTTCCACACTGGACTGTAGTTTTCTCTGTCAATCAAATTGACTGCTTCTCCACCACTTGTGTGAAGCGAAGCTTTGTTTCGCTGCCCACAGAATGTACGTCACGTTGCGTCATATAAAAGTTTCAATCGGCTGTTACTTTCTCGCGTTCTTTATCTCCCTAAATTGCCATCACTGCTTCACACGTTAAGTCCGGCTGGATATAAGGTGTTAGACATCTGGTCCTAATTGCTCATTGGTTATGGCAACTCCTGCTCCGCAAAGACTTTAGGTAGGTGTTAGGCCTGCATTCAATTGCCGTGGTTAGATATCACGGGTTTTTCTCTTCCCTTCTACATAAATATTGCGAGGTTTGAACCCTTGATATCCCCGCCGACTGGTGCCGTGGTGTCTTGGCTTTACGTTTGATCTGGAGATCAAAGTGAAAATTCTTCAGATGTAGAATTATAGAACTGATGGCGCGGCGCGCGCGGTCAAAATGTATTTTTCTCTTGTTTTCAATCCATTTTAGTTTGTCCTTGTTCCTTTGTTGGGGACTCATTATTTTCCGGTGGAATTAAATATATATCTTTTGGATGTGCCAAAGCCTCTTGACACAAATATACCAATTGCAGATTGCTAAAGCCACCATAGATTAATCTTAAGGGATATAATTTTTTTTAAATATATCATTAAAGAAGGTAAAACACACACACACACACACACACACACACACACACACACACACACACACACACACACACACACAATTTGATCTACGTGCACTGAAGAGTGAGGTGATTAAAAAAAATTAATTCAACGTATAGGTATAGAACATATTTGATGCATTGTCCGATCTGGAAATATTAGTCCAATATGTCAACGACCAATGGGACATATTAGTGAAATGAGTCAACCAAGCTGCAGAAACAAGTATCCCACAATGAAGATGATGGGACTCAAGAAATGGAATGACGGAAGACATCTTAAAACTCATGGAAATGAGAAGATATAACAAAAATAACCTTGAACAAAATGTAGAGATTAACATGAAAATTAGGATATTGTGTAAAGAGGGAAAAGAAGCATGGCTTGATGACAACGTCAGAGATGTTGAAAGTCAACACAAAGGGCGGAATATCTAATTAATGCACAAACGAATTAATGACATCATCAACAACAACAACAACAACAACAACAACAACAACAACAACAACAACAACAACAACAACAACAACAACAACAGCAACAGCAACAACAACAATAACAACAACAACAACAACATCATATCAACAGGTTGCCTAAAAACCAAAGCTGGCAACACCATAATAGAAAAATATCAGATTGTACGTGCGTGGTCAGTTTATGTAAAAGGCCTTTATGATGATACAAGTGTAAAACAGTATAGCATGTTGGGAGTTGGAAGCAGTACCCTCTCTGACTTACCCCACAATGAAGTAAAGCTATGAGGATGGGACTGATTTCATTTGGAGGGGATGGGTTCTTGGAAGCCAAAGTGACCCATAATAGCTCTGGAAATATAGGAGTTTTGCCAGGAAAATTAATTCCTTCCCTCCAAAATCTTCCTTCCCGAAAAAGAGAAACTTACTTAGCTCGAGAGTCCCCCACCTATGATCATTTTCCCTTTTAGATGAAATGGTCACAGGAATTAATAAAATGTAAAGTTCCCTTTTCTGAGTAACCTGGAACCTGGGAGATTACAATAGGACAGACTTTAGCTGTCTATTAGAGTTTACCCAGTCACCTGTAGTTCCAGATACTACCTTTATGTGAAGTAGTTACATTAACTAAACACATAGATAATAATGAAAAGTTTTGTCACACCACAATGGACTGACAGAAAAATGCAGGAACAGTTAATTTTGGTTTATTAATCAAAATAAAAAACCTGTGGAAGTAAACCAGTGATGCATTATGACATATGAACTAAACCCATTTGGTTCCAGCATAATGTTCTAAGACACAATGGAGATTAGAACTCCTGGAAGATCTCATGGCAGTTCTGGCATTTCATCACGGTACCACCCTTCTGATTTCCTAACAAAGTCTCTGCACTACACAAATGTTCTGTTTGTGAACTTTCAGTCAAGTTATTAAGTGAAACTTGGAATTAAATAGTCTACACATATCCCGGAGAACTTTCTGGAATGTATAACTTTATGACAGTCTTTCCTTATAAAATTGTCTATCAGACTTCAGCCATGATATTAAACATTTTCAAGTCTTTTGTGAATGATAAAACTGATCCTAATGATCTTAGAAAGTCTCCCCAAATCACTTATGTTGTCACTACACCAGGAAGCAAAGCTCAATGAAGACTTTTGATCAGATCAACTCCTGACAACAGATCTTACTGAGCAGCTCATGATTTGCAGACCCAGGGTACATTATTGGACAATGATCTGCAACTCTGGATCATGACAATCTGCGAACACCGCCATCCTCACCTGAGGTGGATAAACATGGTGAACACATTTATATCTAGCCACAGGATGATGATTCTCCAGTGGACAAGAATGAAAAGGGTTTACAGACATGAGGTACAGAAGGTAGCAGATTCAGGAAGTACCTACAAGTTAAGAGCTACATTGTGTCTCCTTGTACTGGCATTAGACATCAGGAATTATATTGGGCAAGCTTTCTTTTTACTGCACTTGTACCTAGGGCCGGTTGGCTGTTGTTCTCACAGAGGACACAGACACAGTGACTGACAAGGCCAGAAAAGAATGATGGAAAGTAAATGATGAGATGTACCCAGCATATCTGATCCCTACATAGTAATGGTACAGAATAGGATGATTGTTCTCATTAACTCATGTTACCAATCAGTGCTGCCACCATTGTTTTAGTCTGCCTGGATACTTTCCTGTTTATACCCTCTCACCTCTTCTGTCATTTCCTTTACTTACTTCTTCTGACACTGGGGTGATATTTCCCCTTGAAAGTTTAGAAGTGCTTATGCATGAAAGCATATTATGTCCTTTACTTACTCGGTCAAAGAGGGTGATGGTTTAATAAACTACATTCCACATGTTGCATCAAAGTAATAATGTAAAGAAACATACATTAAATATTTCACTCTAAAGTTAATATAAGTAACATATAATGGGTATGAATGTGGAGGTCTATGTGAAATGTTCCTTATGAGGATTTACACTGCCTCTCATTCAATAACACATATATATATACAGAGTGAAAGAAAGATGAGACACCACATTGTACTCATTCTCTCAAACTAACACCATTCTTCTTTTATTCGTTCACTTGAGTGCCGTTGTTGGTCTGTTAGCTGGACTGTTGTTCGTCAGAGTGCTAAATGCTTGTTCGAATAAATCACAACAGTATAAATGCTGGACCAGTCCTGGATGCTAAACAGTTACACACACATTCTGTCTTCACGCCACGAACATATAAGATAAGAGGTAGAGTCTTTCATTCCTCCTTCTCACATTCGCGTGTGTTGGCGATTCGCTGTGGATTGCAACCAAGGCGACACCCAGCACACAGATCATAGTTTATCTTGTACTAAACCTGCTCTGAACACAGTCAGCAAGCCAGTGGGATCTAGACTCAAGAATAGGAAACAGTCTGGGCATAATTGAGCCTCTTTTCACAGCTTCAGACATAGTGATTGTACAGCACTCTTCTGGAGACGAATGAGAGATGGAGTCAGATATCTACATCAGTGCTGACAGAGAGTAGCCATTTTGGGACTGGTTGAAAGTTGGGTTCTATCTTCCAATAGAAGAATAAATATATATATATATATATATATATATTAGTGCCGGAACTTACACACACACACTCTCATACTTAAAGCTTTACCTGACTCAGAAATAAACAAACTCAGGCATAATTTCGTCTGAAGCTTTCCTTCTGAATCAGGATGAGGGACATACAGAGACCTAAACCACATCTAGATGCTTTGCCGGTCGCTCTGCAAGTGCCGAAATTTAGCGTCGCTGGACCCAGAATATTTCGCGGGCGACGCGATTATTCTAGGTTAACCAATGGACAGAACGGGCTTAAACCACATGATCTGTCCATCATTGGGTGTCACAGCTATTAATACTGTTGACGCCACATTCCTAGCATCCCAATTCTCTCTAGTGCAAACCCTTAGTGAGAAGTGTGTTTTGAAATTGTGATGTGCAGCAGTGAACAAGACGGAGTGCGCAATCATGCGACAGTATAGCTTTCGGAATAATAATGAAGAACCATCAATTTTGAAGATGGACGTTCAGAATACGCTAAACCATATGAAAACTGGCAAGACCCCGGGTCCAGGCAACATCACAACAGAAACGATCAATGCCTTTGAAGAATATGAAATAGACCAAGCTACCAGACTGCTGAACACAATATACGAGTATGATGCTGGGGATATACCTCCTAAATCATGTAATTATATATTTATTGCCTTCGCAAAGAAATCAGGAGTCTTGGAAAGTGATCAACATAAAACAATTAGTATAAAGAGCAAAATCACGAAGATTTTGATAAGAATGATCATGCATTTTTAGTAATAAAATACAACCCGAAATAGGACAAGAACAATGTTGTTTCGTAGAATGCAAGGGTACAGTAAATGCTGTGTATATGCTGAGAACATTATTTGATCGTTCCATAGAAGTAAATAAAGACTTACATCGTTGCTTTATCGACTACACAAAAGTTTTGGATAAAGTAAGACATGTAGACATGATGAAGATGATTGTAGATTTACAAATTAATGGGAAAGTACCCTCGACTTGTAAAAGAAACATTTATTGGAAAAAACAAAACTGCTATAAAGATTGAAAGTGAAGTAGGTCAATATCAGCCTATTAAGAGAGGTGTGCAACAGGGATGAGTAATGTCTCCAGATGTCTTTTCCGTGTGCAGTGAAAATATTTTTTTTTTAGAAATGTAGATGGCATAAGAGGAATCACCATTGGCGACGTAACAACAATAACATTAGATATGCGCATCATACAGTATTGATTGCAGACAATGAGCAGGATCTGCAAAATTTAGTAGATGCGGTTGTTGTACACAGTGAACAACTAGGTTTGTAATTAAATTGTAAGAAGACATAGATAATGGTCGTTACTGGGAAGAAATACATACCATAATACAAGTTAATGGGGATATTCTTAAACAGGTGGATCGGTACAAATATCTCGGATCAGTCATAACATCTGATGGTAGATGCCTTGACGAGATTAGACAAAAAACATTGAAAACATACTGGCCAAAGAAAAGATGTCATTTGCAACGAGAAAAAGAGCGTTGAAGTGCTTCATAAAACCTGTACTTTTGTATGGATGTGTAAAGTGGACAATGAACAGACAAGCTGGAAAACATCTAATGGCTGTGGAAATGTGGTTTCTAAGAACAATGTAAAGAATACCATGGACCGACAGAAAAACCAATGACCAAGATCTACAAGAAACTAATGAAAACAGGAAACTGATTGAAGAAATTTGACGTAGACAGTCAATATATTTTGAACACATTCTGAGAAGAAACAAATTGGATATCTTGGTGGCAACTGGCAAGATTGAGGATAAAAGAATAAGGGGAAGGCAGAGAAGTCAACACCTGGTTGGCATGGCAACGTGGTACGGTCGAGATGAGAACACAAAGCTGATCCATGACTCTGGTGATCATGTGAGATGGCAAAACATGACCGCCCACGCTTATAAGCATGGAACACGATGAAAATAATGAAGTTATATCAGTCATACAAACTCCATGACACGTCACGCCCCAAGCGCTCGACACGCTGAACATCAGAAAGTAATAAACAGCATTATTCGCAGTTCATGACAACTTTTGCTTGCATTACATTCTCATTCTTCTGCTTCTTCTTTCGTTCGCCTGAAATATGTTTATAACTGCATTGTTGTCTCTTGTATGAATCTAACAGTCTTTTGTTAGTTCACTCAGCGGTCCATGGAGTTTATCCATTCTCATTCAATATATGGTGTTTATTTAACAACAATCGATAGTATCGACATGACATGGCTTTGAAGTTTAACAGTTTCTGAATATATGTATATTAATAAATGAACGCGAAAACACATAAGTGCGTCGTTACGTAACAACAGCTTCACACCACAATTAAAAAGATGGCATGCTACTTGGAGAAACTTGGCAGTGTTGTCAACTCTACATGTGTTGGCCTCGCTTTGATTGTATCCAAAGATGTGGGAATCCTGCAAGTTCTGCTTGATGCTCAGAAACCGATGACATCTCACGAGATAGCTGGCGAGAGGGACTTGAAGGAAAGGTACGAGTGATTGCATGTATTGTCGTCTTATATTTTGTCAAACTTATCTCAACGTGTGTATGCTTTATAATGTGGTTTGATTAATGTTGTTTGTCCATCAAGAATGATGATGATCTTTCATTTCATCCAGTGAGTTGACAGTATGGAGCCGTAAGTTCTAAGATGGCTAATAAGGCCTATTTTGGCTCAAAATATTCTTTCATAATGTGGGCAAATAATGCTTGACGTTCCAGTAGGAGGATCTCCTGCGGTGGTATTTCTGTCTAGTCTTGTTTTCACAGCTCTTTCAATCATGTTTGATTCACAAGTGACTGCGCCCTTGCGTAATAATGTACAACACAATTGTCGTCATTGGCAGCAGTCTCCCAAGTGTCGCGATGAATTCCAAAATCTTGTAATGAGATCTTCAGAGTGTTTTAAAGCGTTTCCTCTGACTGTCTTGGAGGCGTTAACCACAGCACAGCTCGCAGTAAAAAAATTGTTTAGGGAACCTGTGATCTGGCATGCGAGTCAAGTGACCTGCCCAATGAATCTGATTCTTCATTAATAGTGTAAATGCTGAACATGGACACTATTTCTATGGCTTCAGTGTCTGGGATCTTGTGTTGCCATTTAATCTCCAGTAGTTTCCCAAGGCACTCCCGTGGTGACAGGAAAGAGCTCAAATAGTTCACCATGTTCCTGTACTGTTGTCTGCACACCATCATGAAATAACCACAATATTTGGACAAACATTCGTGGACAGCCATATTTAACCATAATCTTCCACAGTCCTTCTCTGCTGACTGTATCAAAAGCCCTGGTAAGATCAATGAAAGTTGAGAACATTTCGCAGTTCTGCTCCTGACATTTTTCTTGTAACTTCCTATCAGCGAAAATCATGTCAACAGTTCCACGTTCTTTCCTGAAACCATATTGACTCTCAGTAAGTAGACCTTTGTCGCTATCGGCTGTGAAGTGATTGAGAAGAATTCTGGCGATTATCGTCCCTGCAAATGAGAGCAAGGAGATGCCTCGGTGGTTATCACAGGATTGGCGGTTTCTTTTTCATCAGTGAAGTTTTGATTAGTAATATGCCTGGTGTCAGGTCTTAGTCAGATATGACTGAGCTACCGTATAACAGTAGACGGTACTAACTGCTTTCTGTTAGCGCCGAACGTTAGACGGCGCTTACCAAACCCGACACCCCAAATTGTGTCAACGGCTTCTGGCGGACGGGCGCTATTGGGAGAGTACAAGCCTTACCCTGGTGCGAGGAAATGCAACCAAAAGACAAAATGTCATGGCAGGGCAGATCAGGCCCTAAGCCTTGGTTGGCAGCTGGTCTAGAATCAAAGCTCCGACAGGCGGACAGTTAGAGCATTGCTTTTCTGATCCAGCAGCTTCTGCACCTTGTCTTGTTCCAGATGTAGAGGACTTACCTTTCCTCTGGAGTGAACTAGGCAGGCCGAGAGAGGGATCATGCTGCATGGGCAACACATGATCTCTATATTTTAGCCCACGTTTTGTGCTATGGAGAGGCAATAACTCCATCCCTTGTCTTAACCAGTCTCGGAAGCAAAGCGAGAGACAACTGTTACGGGTTATAAGTCCCTGTCAATTGGCATAGAATGGGGCGCTACGCGTTGACTCTGACGGTGGGAGACACCTACAGGTGTCACTGATCAGCTACCGCCCTCCTCAAGCTGGGTAGCCCCCGGCCAATTGAGTGCTAATCCACCACAGCCTGCCTGCTTCAATAGGTGCTTGGGGCTAGGACAAAATCTGAATAGCAGGCTGTAAAACCAATGCACCAGGTACTAATAAAAAGAAAAATAGAAACCTCAAGCTACGGCTTGCAACCTGATATGTGAGAATCATGTGTCCAGGATTTTCCACTGACTTGACCAATATTGACGAGGTAAGAAAAACGGCTGTGATTGATGCCGAACTCAATGTCGTAACACTGATATTGCTGGCCTGAAGGAGACTCGCCTCGCTGAGGAAGGGTCACTCAGGGAGAACAATTTACATCTTTTTTGGGGGGGAAGGGTAGAGGGTAGGCAGAAAAAAGGCAACATGGTGTGGTCTTTGCCGTGAAGATTTGCTACTGGGAATGATTGAAATTCCTGCAGGAGGAAATGAAAGACTATTATCCCTGCGCTTGGCAACCTCTTGTGGTATTGCCACCATTATTACTGCATATGCACCGACAATCGATTCATCTGATGATGTGAGGATTCGTTCTATGAGGAGTGTGGCATAACCGCTAACCACCATTATTCAGTTACCAAGAATGCACGCCAAAGAGGGGGGAAAATATATAACAATTGACTACACCAACGCAAACTGAAACCAAACCTTAACAATTAACGCAACATCAAAACTGAAACTGAACAAGTGACAGATGACGTCAATTCTAGGAATATTTCATCAGCCAAAACTCAGGAGATCATTGGATAAAAAGAGACACGTGACAACGCCTCCATTTGAAAACCCGCTTAGAATATGTTAATCGCGCACTCTTTCTGCAAACTGCCTGATGAACTGACGTGAAAGCTAGTGTGACCGATTTTCAATTAGTGCAGGCAGAATGTCTGAATCAGAGGTAGGCTTGTTAATCCTTAGATTGGACTGATGACCAGATGTATTAAGTATCAAGTAATGTGAAGTCTTGGTGGCAACCCATTGGCAACCAATTGGCATCCAACTGGCAACCAACTGGCCAACCAACCAAACCAGACCCGAGAGAGAAAGACATGAACAGCACTTGAGATGGAGGATGACTTGGCCCTGAGCAGAGTATGGGGAGGCCTTCAGAGGAGCTACATGGGCAGACCTGAAGTGGATCCATCAGTCAATGGACCCAGGCCTATCCTAATCCTCCAAATCCTAAGGTTATCTCTCTCTCTTAGAAAGAAAACACACAACACTCAGTTTTGAAGAACTGATACCTAAATGTAGATTCATCATCTTCACACTTAACATGTACAACATTCAAATGTATACCATGTTTCCACTCTTATTGACATCTCATGTATTGATGCTTATTTGTTGATGGTCTTTGACATTGGTCCTATATGCATTTTTCTAATTTATCTTGTGCAACCCACAAGAGAAAGTGTATTTACGAGGCCAGAAGACACAGGCCCATTCAATAAATAATTAACTGTCACTGATCTTACGTTGATTTATTAGTTCAACCCATCTGTGATTCACCATTTAATGTGTACATCATGTGGTCAAGATCTATTGTGATTGGTTATGTGTTTAATTGTTTAAAAACAAAAAATTTGTTTAAAAACAAAAAAGAAGACACAGATTATGTCACAAGGTGCACATGGGGTACCATCAATCTTTATTGACGACGCCGAACTAGAGATAGTAGATCATTTTACATATCTAGGATCGGTGGTAAATAGCAAATTATCCCTAGATCAGGAAATCAACATCCGGATTGGTAAGGCAGCAACAACAATGAACAGGTTAAGAAAAAGAGTCTGGGAGAACAGGAAGCTTACTGCCAAAACAAAAGTCCTTGTCTATCAAGCCTGTGTCCTTAGTACTCTTCTCTATGGCAGTGAAACCTGGACAACTTACTCACACCAAGAGAACAATTTAAACAGCTTTCATATGCGGTGTCTGCGAAGAATTCTTGGTATTAAGTGGCAAGACAAAATCACAAATACTGAAGTATTGGAAAGATCAGGTTGTGTGACAGTTTATTCCATGCTCAGTCTTCGTAGACTTAGATGGATAGGACATCTTAGGCGGATGGATGATGGTAGAATACCAAAGGATATCTTTTTTGGTGAATTACAGATGGGTAAGAGATCTCAGGGTCGGCCTCTACTACGATACAAAGATGTGTGTAAGCGGGACATGATTGATACAGGCATTGATAATGCACATTGGGAGCAAGTCGCCACTGAACGTGTTGCATGGAGGGCAAATATCAGAAATGGAATAAAGTCAAAGGAGAAAATTATTGCAGAAAAGTCACACACCAAGCGTTTGAGACGTAAGATGGTGCATGATGGTGGAAATGACCACGTGTTCACATGCACCCACTGTGAACGGACATTTACAGCGCAAATTGGCCTTATCAGTCACACTCGCTACCGCCATAGTTAAAAGTTATTATGCCTTTTTAAAGCACAAACTATCGTCTGTCAAGACGGCAAGGTGCCAATGTGTGTGAAGATAGAAGAGGATGGGGCCCAACTTCTTTGATTAGAAATGGGGCATGCACCACAGTGATTTCCCACTCCCTTCAGAATATATGACAAGGAGTTAGACTCCGTGATCAAGGCAGTTCTAATTCCAATTCAAAATTTCAAAACAAAAATTCCAAATTCGGCCTCGTTCAACCTGCCTCTTTAGCTGTGGTTATTGTTATGGTCCATGGTTTTTGTTGGTTCATTTACCGTAATTCTTGTCTTGTGCTGTCTTAGAGTGAGTCCTATCTCGGACTGGTTATGTTGGTTTCTGTCTGTGACATCGGCCGGCCGCTGTCCTTTGTTCCCGTTTCCAATGGTGGCATATTTGGTTAGTGAAGGCTCCAGGCTTGACTGGTTGTAGTCCTTATAAGGACTTTTTATTTTGTCTTTTTACCTCCTTGTTGGTGTATTTTTTGTAGCAGCATTTCGATGTTTTCATTTTCTTCCTTGTATCTGTTTTCACTGTCGAGTTTGAGTTGCTGTTGCCTTTTGATGTCTTCCTCCGCGGCCAGCCATGGGACATCACTCCGTGTTCTATATAGTACGTGTAGTCCGCAAAATCAGGATCATAGCATCTATCTGGGTATTCTACCGGTCTCCTGAGTTTCTTGGGCTTCTTCTTTTCTCTTTCATCCCAGCGCCTTTTGAATTCCTGGTGCCTGCGTTCCTCCAATTTTATCGATTCTAGGCACTCCTCCAGGGAGAGTCCGAGTGGGTATTCTGCTTGCGGTTCTTTCTCGGTCTTTTGCAGGGTTTCATCCTGTGGCTTGTCTGCGATCTCTTGCATAGCTTCTGTTTGTTTGTTTTGGATTGCTTCCATTTCAGCTTTCAGCAGCTCTCTCTCCGCTTTTATGAAGCGTAGCATTTCTTCGTTTTCCTTCTTCAGTTCGGCCATCTGTTTCACTTCTTGCTTGATGTTTTGCTGGATTTCCTTTATTTCCGCCAGCAGTTTCTCGTTGTCTCTGGTCGGAGTCGGTGTCAGCAGTGCCTTGACTTGTTTCTTCAACTCGTCTATCTGCTTTTGCAGTTGATCTCTTTCAGCTTCTGTTATGCCCGTGGATGTATCGCCCCTCCGTATTGCTTCCTTGAATGGTGTCTGTGTGGTAATTGCGATCCTTAGGGCGTCTCTGTGTCGTTGCAGGTATGGACAGCCCAAGTATCTAGCTCCATGCTTGCCCATGCAGTTGGCACATTTTCGTTTATTATTGGGTGCTCGGAAGTCCGTGTCCAGCTTGGCTAGCGCACACTCCTTGAAGGAGTGGTGATCTGCGCAGTACCGGCAGATTTCAGTTTTACTGCGACATGCTGCTCTACTGTGACCGGCCCTCTGACATCTGGAACATTGCGTGATCCTTGGGATGATCTCTGGCTTCTGCAGTATCTTGTTGATTGATACTGTGATCGGCATCTCGCTGCCCTCTGTCGTCGCAACCGCCAAGGTTATGGGAATCTTGAAGTAGGTGAGGAGCCGCTCTGCCTTCAAGAATTGGGTTAGGAGATTCTCTTCTCGTAGCTGCTTCAGGATTTCTTCGTCTGGTAGCTCCAGTTGGATACGCTTGATAACCCACTTGATTGTCGGTGAGTCGGTGTTTCCGACTCTGGTGTCTTTCTCCTCTCTCTGCTTCTCAGTAGGTTTGGTTCTTGTCTGTAGTGGGCTGTCGAAGGTCTCCCTTGTAATGGCTTCAGTAGTAGCTGTAGATTCAGATTATTTGTTACAGCTCGCAGACAGGCTCTCCACGTTCTTCTTCTTGTCGGCTTCCACGCTGCACATATTGGATACCGCGTGTTTCTTGGTGTTCTTGCGACGTGCCATTTTCCCCCGTATCAGGCTTCTTGACTTGTTCAGGTGACTTGTCTTGATAGTGTCGCGCGACGATAAAAGGACAAAAAACAACGCAGTTCCGATACCGATTCCGATTTGTCGAAAAAAAAGAAACAATTTCCACCTCGTTCAACCCGCCTCAATGACGTTGGTTATAGTTGTGGTGGTTCATAGTGCGGTAAAGGTTTTTCTGGTCTTTTGTGGGTTGGACAACTTCTGTTACTGCATGTCTGGTCGAGTTCCTCTTTGTTGCCATCCTCGGTGCTTCTGTCGTTGTTGCTGGTGTGTCTACTGTCACTATCGGTTTACCCCTCCCTCTCGTTTGGGGTTTTCTTGTCCGGGGTTAATCCTGGGAGAGGTCTGTCTTTTATCATCTGTTTTCTTGGGATTGCCATGGGAAGGGCCCGCCTTTTATCGCCTGGGCTTGTTTTCTTGGGTCTTGGTTCAGCGACATTTGTCAAGCGTAGTGGATGGATTTTATCGTCTCTCTTGTCCATCGTTGGGGAGGTTTTCTACCGTCTCCTCTTGTCCATCGCCGGAGGAGTTTCCTGCTCGTCCCTCTTATCCATCGTCGGAGAGGTTTTCATCGTCTCCTCTTGTCCACCGTTGTGGAGGTTTCCTGTCGTCTCCTTTACTATAGTGTCTGAGGGGTATCCAATGCGTCGCTCCTCTCCATCGTTGGGGCAATTTCCACCCTTCTCCTTGTCTCCGCGTCTGAGAGGGTCGTTTTGTCTCTCTACTGTCCACCGTTTCAGAGATTTAACGTATCTCTATAGATTTCCTATTCTCCTGTTTTCGTGTGGTCGGATTCTTTTCCTCCTTACTATATTTTACTTTTGCTGTTGGCTTTATTTTATGTTGATTATATTTCTTTCCCTGTTCTTGCAATGAATTGTTCCAAAACCTAACTACATTTATATGCTCGGTGATTTCAATGCTCGTGTGGGCATGGACTCGAGTTCATGACCAGTGTGCCTTGAAAAGAAATGGGCAAAGGCTGCTAGAGCATTGCACTAGAAATGACCTATGTATTACAAACTCTTTTTTATTAAACAAAAGAGCTGCATAAGGTCACATAGACAATTCCACGACCCGGCCATTGACACCAGCTGGACTTCATCATCACGCGGAGACAACAACTGAACCATACATCATTAACTCGAAGTTACCACAGTGCTGACTGTGATACGGATCATTCTTTGGTTGTTGCAAGGGTTCGACTGAGACCAAAGTGAATCTACACAGCTAAGCACAAATCTAGCCCCAGGATTAATATTATTAACACTCACGATCCTGAAAAGTACTTTTAGTTACAACAGCAACTTGAAGACGCTTTCACTGATACACCAGAAAATTATATAGTAAGTGAAAAGTGGGGTCAACTTAAGGAAACTCTTCATAAAACTGCTGTATGGGTTTACGGCACTGTGGATCATAAGAGGCAGAACTGGTTTGTGGCAAACAGCCACACTCTGCAGCCCTTGATTGATAAAAAGAAGATAGCTCTCTTAAGAAACAAGGAAATGTGCAAATGATTATTGGATCAAGTTATGTGAGTCCATTAAAATCACAAGTGATAAAGGAAACATCAGAAGCATGTATGAAGGAATAAAGAAAGCCTGGTGGTCCAATGATCAAAACAAGTGCACCATTGAAAACCTTGACTGGAGAAATCATAACTGATAAGAAACCCCAGATGGAAAGATGTGTAGAGCACTATTTGGAGCTTTACTCAAGTGAGACCAAACTAGCGGATAGAGGCTCTACTACTTTTAACCACCTGGATATACTTCCCACCATAACGGAAGTTAAGTGTGCAAGGCTCCAGGTAAGGATAGGATTCCAATAGAGGTTATCAGGAGTGGGCAAGACACACTCACTCTACAGATCCACCAGCTAATAGCTATGCTGGCGAGAAGGACAAGTCCCACAGGATTTCAAAGATTCAAGCATCATAACACTGTACAAGAAAAAGGGCGATCGGAGCGACTGCAACAACTATAGGAGTATCTCACTTCTGTGTATTGTTGAAAAAGTATTTGCCAGAATTGTTCTGCGCAGACTTCAAGTCCTAGGAGATCAAGTCTACCCCGAATCACAGTGTGGCTTTCGACAGAACCGGTCTTTGTAGACTTAAATGGATAGGACATCTTAGGAGGATGGATGATGGTTGAATTCCAAAGGTCATCTATTTTTTTGGTGAATTACAGATGGATAAAAGTCCTCACGGTCGGCCTCTTCTACGATACAAAGATGTGTGTAAGTGGGACATGATTGATACAGGCATTGATAATGCACATTGGGAGCAAGTCGCCGCTGAACGTGTTGCATGGAGGGCAAAAGTAAGAAATGGAATAAAGACAAAGGAGAAAATTGTTGCAGATAAGTCACACACCGAGCGTGTGAGACGTAAGATGGTGCATGATGGTGGAAATGACCACGTGTTCACATGCACCCACTGTGAACGAACATTAACAGCGCGAATTGGCCTGATCAGTCATATTCGCTACCGCCATGGGAACAAGTTATCATGCCTTTTTTGAAGCACAAACAATCGTCTGTCAAGACTACAAGGTGCCAATGAATGAACGAGTAATATGCCAGTAAAGACATTGCAGATCATGTTTATGTGGCTTTGCGGATATTTGTAAACAGTAAGGCAGAGACGTAAAGATAACGAAAGTAATAAGGTATTGCCAAGTGCAAGACTGACTAATTAGTCTGTTTAATATATACACCCACTCATCTGTGTAACACACGCGTACAAATACACACACATATATATATATATATATATATATATATATATATATATATATATATATATATATATATATATATATATATATATATATATATACACACACACACACACACACACATTCATATGCAGAGAATTTAATGTAAACCTATTCTCATGTTTTGTGGATTATTCGGATTATTCAAAGGCATTTGATTGTGTACAACATGAGAAACTTTGGGAAATTATGAGGAATCTGTGGCTGAAGGGCTTGCGAACGCGGTTTGTGAGCCCGTATACCCGGGTTCGAAACACGGCGGTGCTGGTTTTTTCGAAAAAGGTATAGAGGCCGGTCGTTCAGAAAGCAATGGCAAACTACTGAACGTAACACTTGCCTAGTACATCAACAGCAGCTGAAAATGCTGGTGTTTACTACAACGTCCCGTAAGGGATACGCAACACAATGGGTTTTCCATCACATGTAGCACAACTGATAAAAATGCTCCATCTAGACTAACAAGCAGCGGTTAGAATAGATGGCGAGACATCAGATTGGTTTGACGTCAAGCAAGGAGTCCGTCAGCGATATGTGCTGTCCCCCTATTTGTTTAAACTGTACGCCGAAAATATAATGAGAAATGTCAGAGATGATATAACCAGAGAACAGTATGATGCCCTAAATATCGGTGGTCAGGAGCAGCAGTGGGATTCGGCAGACCCCTGATGGACTGAGCAGCCCTCTATAGGAACACACTGCTCACCTCCATAGCATGAGGAAGGGGATAGAATAGGTGTCCTAAACATTTTCTGCTCCATCATTACCTAACCAGCTAGCCGCGGTTGATAGGTACCATATACTGCGGTCGACATACATAACAAAGAAAAAAACAGGGAAAGCTAAAAGAGTAAACCATATTCCCTTAATAATCGGAACTAGGAATGTACGCACCCTACTTGATAGAGACGGCGCGTCGGGTCCAGAGAGACGATGAGCACTGATTTGGAGAGACCTGGGCAGGTACAACATCGACATTGCAGCCTTGATCGAGACACGACTTGCAGAAGGCTGCCAAATCTGTGAAGTAGGTGCCGGCTACACATTTTTTGGAGTGTAAGGAAAAGCGAGAAAAGACGCCAATCTGGTGTGGGATTTGCCATTATCTCGGCCTTGGTTAGCAATCTAGCTGGATTTCCAAAGGCTATAAACGACATGCTTATGACCATTACTTTGCTCTTGCTGAATGAAAGGAAGCATGCAACCATTGTGAGTGTCTACGCACCAACTATGACTAATGAAGATGATGTCAAGAACAAGTTCTATGAGGACCTGCACAATGTATTAACATCTGTTCCCAAAGAAGACAAACTTATACTCCTTGGGGATTTCAATGCCAGAGTAGGCACGGACACCACCTCTTGGAGTGGCATTATTGGGAAGCACGGAGTCGGAAATGGTTGCAGCAATGGACCACTCCTCCTTCAGACATATGCCGAACACGATCTCCTAATTAACAACACAATTTTCCGTCTTCCCATGAGAAATAGGACATTTTGGCTGCACCCTCGTTCGAAACACTGGCACCTCATTGACTATGTCATCGTCAGGAGGAATTACAGACAAGACGTTCGGGTGACAAAATCCTGGTACCGAATGTTGGACAGACCATCGTCTCATTATCTTGAAAATAAACATACGCATCAAACCACCACGGCGTCCTCAAGGGGTGAAAAGGCAAAAAAATATGCTTATATAAACACTTCCACACAGTCTGCCCTAGGCAGCTACTGAAGATTAAATGGCAAGACAAGATCCCAGACACTGAAATAATAGAAAGAGCTTCCATGCTCAGTATCCACACTCTACTAATGAAAAATCAAATTCGCTGGGCTGGTTATTTAACTCGCATGCCAGATCACAGGCCACCTAAACGAATTTTTTTACTGCGAGTTGCGTTGTGGTAAACGATCCCAAGGCGGCCAGAGGAAACGCTTTAAAGACACTGAAGATCTCACTGGATGCTTTCAGACTTCATCATGACACCTGGGGAACTGCAGCCAGAGACCGATATTCGTGGCGTGCATAATTACGCAAGTGTGCAGTCACGTGTGAGGCAACCAGGACTGCAAGAGCTGTGAAGAAAAGGCAGGAAAGAAAAACCACTGCAGGAAATTCTCCTCCAGAAACGTCAAGCATTCTTTGTCCACATTGTCAAAGAACATTTCGAGCCAAAATAGGCCGCATCAGCCATCTTAGATCTCACGGCTCCGTATTTTCAACCCCACTGGATGAAATGAATGGTCTTCATCATTCTTGATGGACAAAGAAAAATGCTATCCACATCACAGAATGGTATAGAAAAACCGAATAACTTCAACCCCAAGGAATAGTGAAAACTACAACGTATATCTTAACATAGGAAAGGCAAAGATAATGCATACAGATAAAAGAACTATGGAGAAAGAAATATATGTTATTATATTAATATAGGTTACTAGCGGACCCGGCCCGGCTTCGCCCAGTTCCTGGCGGGGATCTATCTATCTATCTATCTATCTATCTATCTATCTATCTATCTATCTATCTATCTATCTATCTATCTATCTATCTATCTATCTATCTATCTATCTATCTATCTATCTATCTATCTATCTTTCTATCTATCTGTCTGTCTGTCTGTCTGTCTGTCTGTCTGTCTGTCTGTCTGTCTGTCTGTCTGTCTGTCTGTCCCGGCCCGGCTTTGTCCAGCTCCTGGTGGGGCGTATCTCATTTAATTCATATAAGTAGTCATATGAGATCCCGTTCCCGTTCCCGACTGTCTGTCTGTCTGTCTGTCTGTCTGTCTGTCTGTCTGTCTGTCTGTCTGTCTGTCTGTCTGTCTGTCTGTCTGACCCGGTCCGGCTTCACCCAGTCCCTGGTGGGGAGCATCTCATTTAATTCATATAAGTAATCATATAAGTTCCCGTTCCCGACTATCTATCTATCTATCTATCTATCTATCTATCTATCTATCTATCTATCTATCTATCTATCTATCTATCTATCTATCTATCTATCTATCTATCTATCTATCTATCTATCTATCTATCTATCTATCTATCTATCTATCTATCTATCTATCTATCTACCTGTCTGAATGTCTGCCAGTCTGTCTGTCAGTCTGTCTGTTTGTCTGTATGTCTGCCTGTCTGTCTGTCTGTCTGTCTGTCTGGCCCGGCCCGGCTTCGCCCAGCACCTGAAGGGGAGCATCTCATTTAATTCATATAAGTAGTCATATAAGTTCCCGTTCCCGTCTGTCTGTCTGTCTGTCTGTCTGTCTGACCCGGCCCGGCTTCGCCCAGTCCCTGGCTGGGATCTGTCTGTCTGTCTGTTTGTCTGTCTATCTATGTATCTATGTATCTATCTATCTATCTATGTATCTATCTATCTATCTATCTATCTATCTATCTATCTATCTATCTATCTATCTATCTATCTATCTATCTATCAATCTATCTATCTATCTATCTATCTATCTATCTATCTATCTATCTATCTATCTATCTATCTATCTATAGCCAGGGGACTTAACTTAAGATATAGCAATGCTACTAAAAGTTATGTCCCTTGTTTTATTTTTTCTTATGTTGAATCATGTAATTACAAAATTAAATTTTAGTAACTAAATAGATGATTGTACACTAAGAAACTATTACAGTTTGGTTGCACAGGAATGAAAAGAAAACATGTAGAAAATTTCATCTCAATCGGATGGACCGTTCCCGAACGCATAAAGAACGGACACACACACACACACACACACATACACACACACACACACACACACACACACACACACACACACACACACACACACACATACATTGTGTTTTATAGATATAGATTTTACCATTTTCTTCTGATAAAGTCGCTATTTTAACCGTTTCTTTTCCGGAAACTTGTTATTTTAACCGTTTCTTTCCCCGTGAATTGGTATTTTAAGCTTGCCTCTCCCAGAGAACTACCGTTTTAACCGTTTATTTCCCATTGAGTTGGTATTTTAAGCTTGTCTCTCACAGACCGGCTCTGTGGCGAAGGTGTAACGGGCGCAGTTAATAATCCCACATACCACGTTTGAAACACAGCTGCAGGCGACTTAGCAGACTGCCTTGCGTTTTGTTTTTATAAAATGGCATGCGTGCCTGTCATTCAGAAATCAATTAAAAACTACTGAACGTTAATTTGCCAGAAATCACAATCAGCCAGAAAATGCTGGGGTTGATTGCAATGTCTTGTAACGGAAATGCAACTAACTTTTTAAAACTCTCCCAGAGAGCTTTTAATGTAAACGCTTCTTTCCCAGTGAGTTGTATTTTAAGCTTGTCTCTCCCTGAGGGTTATTTAAACCGTCTCGTTCCCAGGGAGAAGTCATTTTAACATTTACTACCTCAGCTGCTCACCAACACAGCAGGCATTTATACCCAACGAGAAACACTAGCAGAATCTACTGGCATTCTGTATTCACAACTTTCTTTTATACTGTGGCGTGAAGATTAATACAATAATAGTGTTACCGATCTCAGCGTCTCAGCTCATCTTGTTTCTCTTGTACCTTGAAGTGTCGAGGTGAAGATTAAACATCGGGAGAGTGCCAGTTTATGGGCTTCATATATCGTAATTCCCATGGACTCTGTTATTTCCTCTGTCCATCGTTTACATGGCTGGTTTCTTCTTTTAGGTCCATTTGGTCTGTATGTATTATCGATCGAATGTAAAGTTGTAGCATATCTACGAACATGTACATAGATAAATATTTAGACAAATTAGGACCAGGAGATCAAACAAATTAAAGTAGCGTCTTGTTTCAATCAGATATGTCCGAGAACTGTTGGGCAGCCTGGCTACAGCTGAGGTCATCCGCGTGTCCACTAATGGAGCAGGGTCGCTGGTGTATCATCTGGAGGAGGATGAGAAGCAAGCATTCAGAACTGAGTTGACGGCCTTTGTTTCATTTTCATTGTCAATGATGAAAGCGTATGATAACATTAAGGCTTGTGTCAGCAGTCGAGGTCCATACGGTAAGTTAGCAAGGCTTGTGTCAGCGGTCGAGGTACCCATGGTAAGTTATTGCAATGATGAAAGCGTATGATAACACAAAGGCTTGTGTCAGCAGTCGAGGTCCTCACGGTACGTTAGCACACCGATGATGAAAGCGTATGATAACATTAAAGCTTGTGTCAACAGTCGAGGTCCCAACAGTAAGTTAGCACAATGAGCTGGCGGAAACCTGCATCCGATACGCTTGCCTGTACGACAGTTCACTGATTAATTGCCATAGAATGATTAATTGTCTCAAGCGACTTCTCGTATCTATATACAATTGTTTTCCATACGCAAGCCCCTTTAATTTGATATGTAATACAACATGTTTGATACCATATTACCAGCTTGTAAGTCATAACTGTGACACACCTCTACTTCTGAGTTTCCACCATCAATTTGTGTTTGGAACAATCAACATTTTATTTGGCACTGAATCTGATAATTTGTACATCTAATTGCTCATCACAAAGAGGCAGTTATCATCTTTTGGCCACATTAGGAGAAGACACAAACTGGAACATGTTGTAACAACTGGAAAGACTTGCGGGCAGACAGACAGAGGACGACAGCGAGAGAAAATTCTTGACTTTCTAGAGTCATGGCACGGAAGAGAGTCAACAAAATAATTGATCCATGCCATCTGGGATTTCAATTTGTGGAGAAGCATTAAAGTCAACGCCAGTACGCAAGGCACCTGATGATGATAAATTGCTTCCACTTTCCTGTGCACATATATTGTTATTATTATTAAGATTTTAAAGACAGAAGGCACAAACATTATGTTGCATCATCTTATTGCCTGACATATTTCGATGCCTCTGATCGGGTGTATTATGCAGTGTCATATATCACATGAAATGAGTAAATCAATTATACTTTAGCCTAAACACTTAAAGACACATTCACTGATTTATTTGCAATGTGGAGGATTTGTTATCCCCATTGTATATTATTCTACACCTTAAGCCCTGAGTCTTGTCGAGAATCCATCACTCGTACCAAGATGTGCAGGGCTGCCATTCCGATCCCTAGATAACTCGGTTCTCGTGTGGTGAAATTAATGGCACGTAAATGTCAGTCTCATCGGTGACGGTAGCTGAATGGTTAGTGACAGTCAGGTTTGAGTTTCCCGATGTCGGTGACGGTAGCTGAGTGGTTAGTGACAGTCAGGTTTGAGTTTCCCGATGTCGGCGTTTGTGGTTGAGTGGTTAGTGGCAGTCAGGTTTCAGTTTCCCGATGTACGGAGTCGATGGTTCCAAATCAGTCACGAGCGACATGGAAGCAGTCCGCTTGACATTGATTACCAAGATCTGATGCGTCTGCTGTCGAAAATGCAATGATAATATAAAGTTAGTTGTATATCCTTTACAGGACGTCGTTGTCAACCCCGCAGTTGTTGGTTGTTTGTGATTTATTTACAAGTTTACATCAAGAAGATGATGTCAAGAACAGGTTCTATGAGGACCTGCACAATGTATTAACATCTGTTCCCAAAGGAGACAAACTTATTCTCCTTGGGGATTTCAATGCCAGAGTGGGCACGTACACCACCTCTTGGAGTGGCATTATTGGAAAACACGGAGTCGGAAATTGTAACAGCAATGGACTCCTCCTTCTTCAGACATGTGCCGAACACGATCTCCTGATTACCAACACAATTTTCCGTCTCCCCATGTCAAATAGAACATCGTGGATGTACCCTCGATCGAAACACTGGCACCTCAGTGACTATGTCATCGTCAGGAGGAGTGACAGACAAGACGTTCGGGTGACAAAATCCATGTTTGGTGGCGAATGTTGGACAGACCATCGTCTCATTATCTCGAAAATAAACATTCACATCAAGCCACCACGGCGTCCTCAAGGGGTTAAAATGCAAAAAAAAAAAACTAAATGCCACCCGCCTAAACAGCAAGAAAATGGAGCTGTCGTTTGAAAATATGCTGGAAGACCGCCTCAAACCCAATGCTGCAGCTAAACAGGACACAGAAACAGAGTGAAGAGCCCTGAAGGACATAATTTACAACACTACTATGGAAATCCTGGGACCAACCCCCCGAAAGCATAAAGACTGGTTTGATGAAAATTCCGAAGACATCAACCAATTTCTGGCCGAGAAACATATTCTCCTCAAGGCACATTTGAATGACCCGAAGTCAACAGAAAAAAAAGATGCCTTCAAGAACATTCAGAGAGTAGTGCAGCAGAAACTTCGGCACATTCGGGACTCCTGGCTGAGCAGCAAAGCTGATGAAATTCAAGGCTTTGCTGACAGACATGATATGAACAACTTCTACGACTCACTGAATGCGGTCTATGGTCCTACATCACCAGGCACAGCTCCCCTCCTCAGTGCAGATGGGGGAACCTTGGTCACCGAAAAGAAAGACACCCTTCAGCGCTGAGCAGAACATTTCAGCAACTTCTTAAATGCAACTTCCTTCTTCGATGAAGAAACCATCAACTGCCTTCCTCAAGTTCCCATCAATCACTTGATGACCTGTCAACCATAGTGGAAGTAAACAAAGCCGTCCAGCAACTTTCCTGCGGCAAGGCACCTGGTACGGACTCCATCCCGGCAAAGATATACAAGGCAGGTGGGCCGGTCCTAACAGAGCAGCTTCACCAAGACTTTACAAACATATGGGTGAACGAGACCATGCCACAAGATTTCAAGGACGCGTCAAAAGTCCACCTTTACAAACGAAAAGGAAACCGCCAATCCTGTGACAACCACCGAGGCATCACCTTGCTTTCAATTGCAGGGAAGATACTCGCCAGAATTCTTCTCAATCGCCTCACAGCCCATCTCGATCAAGGTCTTCTTCCTAAGAGTCAATGTGGCTTCAGAAAAGAACGTGGAACTGTTGACATGATTTTCTCTGCAAGCCAGCTACAAGAGAAATGTCAGGAACAGAACTAAGAAATGTTCTCCACTTTCATTGACCTTACCAAGGCTTTTGATACAGTCAGCAGAGAAGGACTGTGGAAGATTATGGCAAAATATGGCTGTCCACGAAAGTTTGTCCAAATAGTGCGGCTATTTCATGCTGGCATGCAGGCAAGAGTACAGGAAAATGGTGAACTGTCTGAGCCCTGTCCTGTCACCAATGGAGTGAAGCAAGGATGTGTCCTGGTACCAACACTTTTCTGCCTCATGTTTTCAGCTATGTTGACAAATGCCTTCGAGAACAACGACATTGGAATAGACATCAACTACCGCACGGATGAAAAGTTATTCAATCTCAGAAGGCTGAAAGCTAAAACCAAAATTGACAGCGACACCGTCAGAGAGCTCCTGTTTGCTGATGATTGCGCTCGATACGCCAACTCAGAGGCGGACATGCAACATAATGTTTCAGCTTTCTCACATGCCTGTGCCAACTTTGGGTTCAATATCAACTTGGAGAAGACTGTAGTTATGTACCAGCCAGCTCCAGGGAATAATCACATTGTGCCGAATATCAAAGTGAATGATCATAGACTAAGTGTTGTGGACAAATTCACCTATCTTGGCAGCACTGTGTCACAAGCTGCCACAATTAATGATGAAGTGAATGCAAGAATCTCCAAGGCCAGCGCGGCCTTTGGCAGACTGTACAAGAATGTATGGGACAGAAATGGAATAAGCCTGCAAACACAGCTGAAAGTCTACAAAGCAGTTGTATTATTCACACTGCAATATGTTTGTGAAACATGGACTGTTTATCAGCCACACGCTAGGAAATTAAACCACTTCCACACAGTCTGCCTAAGGAAGCTACTGAAGATTAAATGGCAAGACAAGATCCCAGACACTGAAGTCCTAGAAAGAGCGTCCATGCCCAGTATCCACACTGTACTAATGAAGAATCAGATTCGCTGGGCTGATCACTTGACCCACATGCCATATCACAGGCTCCCTAAACGAATTTTTTGCGGCGAGTTGCGTTGTGGTAAACGCTCCCAAGGCGGCCAGAGGAAACGTTTTAAAGACACTGAAAATCTCACTGAAAGCTTTTGGAAATCATCATGACACCTGGGAGGCTGCAGCCAGAGACCGAAATTCGTGGCGTGCATCATTGCGCAAGGGTGCAGTCACTTGTGAGGCAACCAGGACTGCAAGAGCTGTAAAGAAAAGATAGAACAGAATAACCACTGCAGAAAATCCTCCTCCAGAAACGTCAAGCATTCTTTGTCCACATTGTCAAGAACATTTCAAGCCATAATAGGCCGTATTAGCCATCTTAGAACTCACGGCTCCATACTTTCAACGCCACTGGATGAAATGAATGGTCATCATCATTCTTGATGGACAAACAACAAGACACAAGTTTACGCTCAGTAGTTTGCCATTGAACCGGCGCTCATACTATTGTATGAAAACCAACCAAAGGCGGTCTGCTAGCAGATCACTCGCAGCTGTGTTTCGAACGCGACATGCAGAATTACGAATTGCGTCCAAACCCCTTTGTCACAGAGCCGGCAATTCTAAACTAATAATAGTAAATCATAAAGAGTCAATAAATGCGGAGGGTGATTGCAACATTCTGTAAACGACATGCATTAACTTTAACTGTGATCTTGGGCTGCATCATCAGGGATGACAGATAAAGTGCCAGTCAGTTACAGCTCTTAACAAAACAATTTATGACGAGACCCAGTGCAATGGCACGCGAACAATACAATGACCTGTCTACAGAAGATGACAGCGCAAACATATAAATACAATGACCTGTCTACAGAAGATGACAGTGCTAACACATGGACACAATGATCTGTCTACAGATGATGGTAGTGTTGCAAACATATGGACACAATGACCTGTCTACAGAAGATGACCGCGCAAACACATGGATACAATGACCTGTCTACAGAAGTTGGCAGTGCAAACACATGGACACAATGACCTGTCTACAGAAGATGACCGCGCAAACACATGGATACAATGACCTGTCTACAGAAGTTGGCAGTGCAAACACATGGACACAATGACCTGTCTACAGAAGATGACAGCGCAAACACATGGATACAATGACCTGTCTACAGAAGTTGGCAGTGCAAACACATGGACACAATGAGCTGTCTACAGACGATGGCAGTGCAAACACATGGACTTAATGACCTGTCTACAGAAGTTGACAGTGCAAACACATGGACACAATGACCTGTCTACAGAAGTTGGCAGTGCAAACACATTGACACAATGAGCTGTCTACAGACAATGGCAGTGCAAACACATGGACTTAATGACCTGTCTACAGAAGTTGGCAGTGCAAACACATGGACACAATGACCTGTCTACAGAAGATGACGGTGCAAACACATGGACACAATACCACCATTGGCACCTTGCCGTCTTGACAGACGATAGTTTGTGCTTTAAAAAGGCATAATAACTTTTAACTATGGCGGTAGCTAGTGTGACTGATAAGGCCAATTTGCGCTGTAAATGTCCGTTCACAGTGGGTGCATCTGAACACGTGGTCATTTCCACCATCATGCACCATCTTACGTCTCAAACGCTTGGTGTGTGACTTTTCTGCAATAATTTTCTCCTTTGACTTTATTCCATTTCTGATATTTGCCCTCCATTCAACACGTTCAGCGGCGACTTGCTCCCAATGTGCATTATCAATGCCTGTATCAATCATGTCCCGCTTACACACATCTTTGTATCGTAGTAGAGGCCGACCCTGAGATCTCTTACCCATCTGTAATTCACCAAAAAAGATATCCTTTGGTATTCTACCATCATCCATCCTCCTAAGATGTCCTATCCATCTAAGTCTACGAAGACTGAGCATGGAATAAACTGTCACACAACCTGATCTTTCCAATACTTCAGTATTTGTGATTTTGTCTTGCCACTTAATACCAAGAATTCTTCGCAAACACCGCATATGAAAGCTGTTTAAATTGTTCTCTTGGTGTGAGTAAGTTGTCCAGGTTTCACTGCCATAGAGAAGAGTACTAAGGACACAGGCTTGATAAACAAGGACTTTTGTTTTGGCAGTAAGCTTCCTGTTCTCCCAGACTCTTTTTCTTAACCTGTTCATTGTTGTTGCTGCCTTACCAATCCGGATGTTGATTTCCTGATCTAGGGATAATTTGCTATTTACCACTGATCCTAGATATGTAAAATGGTCTACTATCTCTAGTTCAGCGTCGTCAATAAAGATTGATGGTACCCCATGTGCACCTTGTGACATAATCTGTGTCTTCTTTTTGCTAATTGTTAAACCAAATTCAGAACAAGCATTGGAGAATGCAGATAGTAGACATTGCAATTCTTCCTCAGAGTGGGTCGTAACTGCAGCATCATCTGCAAAAAGCAACTCTCTGATCAGTACCCTCCTAATTTTGGTCTTAGCCTTCAATCTCTGAGCATTGTAGAGGCCGCCATCTGAGCGTGAGTGAATGTATATACCACCATCCTGATCACGAAATGCATATTTCAGTAGAAGTGAAAAGTATATTCCAAAGAGGGTGGGAGCTAGTACACAACCTTGCTTAACTCCACTCTTGATTTCAAATTCTTCAGAAGTTGCACCATCAAACTTGATTATACCTTTCATGCCTGTGTGGAACGATTCCACAATGGACAGAAGAGTTGGTGGGCAGCCAATCTTCTTTAGTGCCTTGAAAAGACCCTCACGATAATGCCTTGAATAAAAGACTAGTGAAGAAACCTCAATCCATCTTGTATTAAACGTCAGAGGCATCGCAGGACCATCATCATCATGTAGGTTTACATTAGCAGAACGTCTATCCCATTACTACTGCTGAAAAGACTCTCGGTCCACGACCATCTGAACTTCCTCAAGAATGATTATACCCTGGACGACTTCCTGTCCTGTGTAAGCTCGCAAATAATATAGAAGTAGAAGAGAGACACAGACAGAGAGAGAGAGAGAGAGAGAGAGAGAGAGAGAGAGAGAGAGAGAGAGAGAGAGAGAGAGAGAGAGAGGGAGAGAGAGAGACTAGATGACACACCAGACAACAAACAGTCACCTGACTACAGTGCTTCGCTGCAGAAATCGTGTACTTTGACGCATGACCAATACACTTGTTCCTGCAGCGCTGATGTGATTGGAATGTGACAGGGTAAATCCCGATCGGTACCTATAGCTTTAAATGTTATATTGTCTAGTACGTCCTCTAGTGTATACTTCCTTCTTCTACTTCTCTGAGCGTCAACCAATACATGTGTGTTTATTAATGAACTGTCCTGGGGGAATTAAAGGGTTCCCCAATTGGTATTGCTGTTGTATTTTGTCGACCGCCAAGTTTGTAGGGCATTGTCTAATCTCCCTGAACATGCCACCTAGAGCAGTCATCTCTGAACCACTACTCTGTTTACCACTCTGAAACACTACCCCTGTGGCCAGATATGTTAGATTCTATGACATTATTCTCCAGTTCTCTTCAAAGTTCAAATCTCATAGAATTTGACAATATGTTTCTTCTTTATCCATGATATCCCCCGGAAGGTTAACCCGTTCAACAAATCCCCGCAGAAGTCGGATGTGTCAGCGTAACGGCGCAAGAACGCAGCTCTGCTGTAAACAGGCACAACACAATCACGTCCGAAGAAAACTCTCCGGATGAACGCATCAGAAGCAGAAGAAGATCCACAATATTGTCAGAATTCTTTTTTTCCTTTTCTTGAATAGCATGATTTCTTTTGTTTTAAAGTCGGTATGCGCGGTTTGTCATACAATATGTTATGTTGTAAATTGAGCATGCGTGGTTCGTTATTCGCTATGTTTTATTTTAAATTGGGCATGCATGGTTTGTCAACAGAATGTTTTGTTTTAGTGTCGGCATTCGTGGTTTGTCAATGTAACAAGTTACGTGGAGGGTCCCAATTACTCCTGTCACAATGCTTCAATATTATTCTTTAGCCCTAGCTGGGATAGGTCTTTGTCTGCCAACCCTCCTCCGTTCCCCGGACTCACTGTCACTCTCTCATTTGACCTCTATAACTTAATTTTAATAACTTAATACAGGACAGCACAGGAAAATATCAAGACAGTTGAAGCAGATAGTTCTCTACAAACAAACAGGGATAAATGTTCAGTTCATGCACAGAGCCTCATAGGGCTTTTCCTCATAGACCAAGCTTAAGGCACTGTCCGTTCCGTCCACATACATCTCACCGAATATGTCTTCAGTTCCCTCCTTCCAGATAGATTGTGCGAACAACAGTCCTCTGTAGAACCAGGCTTCCAGGTTTGAGTGGACCACTCTATGTCGTCAATATATTGTTCTGGGAAGCCCCATGTTAACCCTTGTCACGACGTTGGGTAGGAATTAATTCAATGGGAAGAGTTCGTGAATGGGGAATGGGTAGGTGCCTTTCACTGTCCTGGACAAAATTGGGTATGAATGACAATTAGGCGTAGGCCCAGCCACGAACCTAACTGTACTCGACCCTATGTCGACGAAATGACTTGAGTTGCGTTATCACTGCGGATTGTCACTCGTTCAAGATTAGTTTTGCCTCTCTCTCATAGATAGTAACATTATGCCTGGTATGGCCAATAACTTGACCTGGCTTCATCAGTTGAATATAGCTTTATGCATAGAGGCCCTGTCGAGACTTTCAGCTCTATTCACTTCCAAAAGAAGGACCCTGGAGATGACAAACATTTGTGATTTGTATTGAGCTGGTACTGAAGAATGCCACTAGTTCAGTACTAATCGGACCTCAATCCATTGAGTAGAGTAATTGGCCTGGGGTCGTCCCGACCGTCCATGGTTCACCTGAGACTTGCTTAAGGTGATTATATCGTGGCCTTGCAGATCCCTTCTGCTCCTTTCAATTCCAGGAGGACCCTGGAGATGACAGAGATTAGTGAGCGACTGGGCTGACTCAAGAACCACAATCCTGAGGACCAATAGGGCCTCAGTTCAATAAATTTTACATACATTTACCTCACCCAATCCATTAGATAGGAGGCCCGAGTGAATGGGCCTGACATGTCAGGCAGCCCCTGGATTGGCTACGTCCCTGCTTGACTAGACCTCCAGCTTGTATAGGTCCTGTTGGTTACCATAGGAACTCTTTGCATACAAGATTCACTCTCTTCTCTCATGCCATGCCTTTATTATTACTGGGCACATTCGTTTCCCGGCTTCCCTCTCACTTGCAAACCCTGCCTTTCTTACGACAAAGCTTTTCTGGTGTTGTGTGGGTAATTATGTGTGTTTCCCTCCCTCCTTTAAAATGTGAAGGAGAACGTGTAGATCATACCCAGTGTTCTCGGGACCCATCTTCCGTGCTCTACTGAATAGCCTCTTTTGGCTTATACGGTTCGGTATTTCCCGCGTATTATAGTAGTGGGTATGTATGGAACGAAGTGTAGTTCCCTATCCCTAGCAAGAATAGGAAAGAAGATACTACCCTATCCGGCCGCGCTCTCGCCTGAGCTGTCGCCGCAATGTACCGGCAGTGCCTTGCATAACCCATATGTGTAGATGAGTTCTGGTTCTTTCCAGTGCTATAAAGAGTTCTATTTATTCTCTGGCATCATCTTAATGACCAGTAACTATTCGATCCACCTGGCCACCCTATCCGCTAAAAGACGAAAGAGTTAACACAGTGTATATCCTCCTCCGCCTAAAGAAGACAGAACATAGATGGTTGGAACCCGTCCCCACGGAGCCCTCCCCTCCTTCCGGTATACCGTAGATATGTCATATTTATAATCAAATGAAATATGACACTATGCAGAGTTCAGGCCGTAGGAAGAAAGATAGCAGCCGCCCATCTGCTACCAGGAACAAGCGAAATCATCTGGGGAAATATATTGCTCGGATTAGTTCCAAGGCTATGCCAAGAATAAGATGCTTAGCTGGACTGACCAACTGTCAACCCCCCTTACGATATGGCATGACTGGCTTTTCGCCAATTCGTCTCACCAGTCGAGACAACATAGATTTATAGGCCAAGGTCTGGCAGGACTAATTAAAACCCAGTTTTACCTTTCGATCCACCAGCAGGATGCTGCACTTAATCTGTAAAAATCTTTAAATTTTCAATACATGGTGCAGACAACAAACGGTAGTTGTTTAAACGGACATTGATGGCCCAAGAAATTACACTAGTGCGTATTTGGTGCAAGGTACCCTATCGGGTTTTCCCGAAGAAAAGTCAGACTTCTAATTTGTTCTCTTATCACTTTCTCTCTGTAATCTCGTTTATCACGCAGAGTCTCGTAGCGGAGCGAGAGCTGAGGCGGTTCGACCCCCGCTCGTGACTTGCGGGATACTGAGCCGGCCGCTCAGAAAGCAATGGCAAACTACTGAGCGTAATCTTGCCAAGAGATCAACATACAGCTGAAAGATGCTGGTGTTGACAGCTAAGTCCTGTAAAGAATATGCTAATAAAAAAAAAAAAAAAAAAAAAAAAAAAAAAAAAAAAGAAGAAGATCGGGTTGTAAAAGTAACCAAGAGAATTATCTTCCAAGGGAATTGAGCGGATACGAGAACTGAGGGTGTCCGAACGCTGTTTCCCACTGTTTTCCCAAACCCAAAGAAGGCATGAGGACATGGGGCACTGGCGTTTTGTTACAGTTAACAATATGTTTTGTTTTAAAGTGGGCATGCGTGGTTTGTCATATAATATGTTGTGTTTCAAACAACAGGCAGCAGATTTAACAAAGAACTCCACGATGCTTTAGAGGAATTCGGCATGTGCCATATTGACACATACGTGGACACAATTCTGAGATGTGTTGACGGTCTGAAGCCAAAACTGGGTAAGGATTCCACATGTATACACATGCATGTCTTTTGGTGTTCTCGTACTTATAGCGGACCCGTTAGCGAAGTTGATAGAGAACTGCGCCGATAATGTGGAGAGCACGTTTGGACCCGGGTTCCACGCCTGGGTGGCTTGCCACCAAACTTCGTGGGCAGTTGGCACATCCGTCCCTCCGTGCACTAAATCCTACAACATGTGATGGGCAACCTATACCTCCCTGCACTAAATCCTACAACATGTGATGGGCAACCTATACCTCCCTGCACTAAATCCTACAACATGTGATGGGTCATCTAAACCTCCGTGCACTAAATCTTACAACATGTGATGGGTCATCTATGCCTCCATGCAATAAAACCTGCAACATGTCATGGGCCATCTATGCCTCCGTGTACTAAATCCTACAAAATGTGATGGGCCATCTATGCCTCCATGCAATAAAACCTGCAACATGTGATGGGCCATCTATGCCTCCGAGTGCTAAATCCTACAACATCAGAGACCAGCAGATGAAAACTGCTTGGGGACAGTGTTGTTCGTATGTTGTGTAACACGTGATAACGCTAGCTCTGCGTTACTGCCAAAAGACTAAAGCACAAATAGGTTAACATTGACAAGTTAATATGGAGAATCAACCTTGCAGTACTCCGAACAAACACACTACTGTACCATCATGCTCGGCACATGTCAGATGGGGTCAAGTGGAACATGACAGAAAGTCTGACAGCGTCTGGGGTTCAGCAGTAGTCTGGTGGCTAGGGTCTGGCACACCGACTCAACCCAACTTAGCTCAGCTCAGTAGAATACTCACTGCGTAGCTAGTATTGTTGTATTGTAATGTTTACATCCACATTCTACTTCCGCTCTTGCGCATAACAGTTCTTGCTTCAACCAGCACGCCTTCATGCCGAACACATGTGCTGTTGGTACCTTGATGCAGGACATGGAAGCAAAAGCGTCAGTCATACCTCACTTACTTCTGCCCAAGACATCCAAAGGCAAAAGTGGAAGATAAAGAAAGGATGTTTTCACGTAACATTCTAAACCAATGATTATATTGAATGTATATCCTACTCACATTTATACCATCAGATGGAAGATTCACAACAGAGATTAAGAGCAGAATAGGGCAAGCAAAGGCTGCTAAAGTGCTATATAAAACCTGTCTTGCTGTATGGCTATGAATCTTGGAATGTAAATGAACAAATTAGGAAGAGATTGGAGCAACAGAAATGTGGTTCCTGAGACGAATGTTGTGAATTCCTTGCACTACAAAAGTACCTAACAACGACTGCCTGAAAGAGGCTAATGAAACTAGAACATTATATATATAACTTTACGAAAGAGGCAAACAGCTTTTTTTTTTTTTTGGTTATGTGATGAGAAGAGAGACATTGTAGAACATCGTGACAACTGGAACGATCGAGGGGAAGAGACGCAGAGGCAAACTAAGGGAAATGATGTTGGATAGATGGCGACAGTGGCATGCAAGAATATCAACGGTAGAGTTGATCCAAAAAACCAAAGACCGAGATCTGTGGGGAGTCATGAACGCCTACGTCAGTCTGCATGGCACTTGATGATGATGATATCCTACTTATAACTTTCTAAAAATTATATCTCAAAATACCCCAGAGTATCTTTTACCGCTGATTCAATCTAATGCAATGATCAGTATGCACCTAAATTTGTTACATGTCACAAAGCCTAGATTGGACCTATACAAAGCATGTTTCGTCTATTCTGGTGCTCACTTATGGAATGATCTTCCTCCATATCTGAAAACTCCAATGAGTCCCTACACATTTAATAGAAAACTCTGTCAATACTGAATCCATACCGACTATATGTCACCATTATTCATTTGCTGGTATAATTGTTCATTATAATTGTTTAACTATAACTGTTCACTAAATATGTGTGTGCGTGTGGGAAAGAGAGAGAGAGAGAGAGAGAGAGAGAGAGAGAGAGAGAGAGAGAGAGAGAGAGAGAGAGAGAGAGAAAGAGAGAGAGAGAGCAAGTGGGTGTCAGAAGAAAGAGTGAGATAGTGGATTTGTGTGTGCGCACGTGCATGCGTGTGTGTGGAGAAAGTGATTGAGCGAGAAATGGTGAGGGAATGTGTCAGTGCATGCATGAATACGTATATGTGTGAGCGTGAGTGAGGGAGTGTATGCGTGCGTGCGTTCATGCGTATGTGTACGTGTGAGAGAGCTTGATTGAGAGATTGAGTGTGTGTGTGAAGGATTGTGTGCGTGAGAGAAATAGAGAGTGAGTAAGTGAGTGAATGGGTGAGGGGTGAATGAGTGAGAGAGTGAGTGTGTGTGAGTGAGTGAATAAGTGTTAGAGTGTGTGTGTACGAGTGAGAGAGAGTAAAAGAGTGAGTGAGTGAGTGTGCTATGGTAAGAGAGAGTGAGTGAAACATTGAGTGATAGCGTGAGGGTGTGTATCTGTGTATGAGTGAGAGAGAGTAAGAGAGTTAGAGATAACGTGAATGAAGATGGAGAAAGTGAATGAATGATGGAAATAGCGAGAGAGAGAGAGAGAGAGAGAGAGAGAGAGAGAGAGAGAGAGGACGTGTGAGTGTGTGTGCGTGGAGGATGTGAGTAAGAGTGGGGATATGTGAGTGTGGGGAATGTGTGGGTGTATGGGTGGGGGGATTGCGTTTGGATGGGTTGGGGTGTGTGGGTGTTGGTGTGTAGTGAAATTTGTAGGTGTTGGTGGAATGTGTGGATGGATGTGTGGGGGTGAAAGTAGGGGTGTGGGAATAAGTGTGGGGATGTGTGTATGGGTGGAGAATGTGTGCATGGTACGGGTGTGGGGGATGTGTGTAGGGGTGGGGGTATGTGTGGGTGGGTGGAATTGTGTGGATGGTTTGGGGGAAGTATGTGTGGGTTCGCCGGGTTGTGTGGGTAGGGGATGTAAGGGCGAGTGGGGAGAAGTGTATGGTGTGTGGATTTGGGATATGTGTGTGGTGTGTTGGTGGGGGATGTGTGCATAGTGTGTGGGTGGGTGGTATGTTTGTAGTGGATGGGTGAGAATATGTGTGTGGGAGGGGGATAGTGTGTGATGTGTCGGTGGGGATGTGTGTGATGGGTGCGGGGAATGTGTGTATGGGTGGTGGATATGTGTGGGTGAGTAGGGGATGTGTGGGTGGTTAGGGAAGTATGTGAGGATGGTGGGGGTGTGTGGGTGGGGGATGTGTGGGTGAGGGTGTGTGAGTGGTTTAGGGATGTGTAGATGGATGAGGGATGTGTATTTTTCGGGGCGGGATGCGTGAGTGGGTGGAGGATGTGTCTGATCGAGAGATCGAGAGAACTTCGTGTCTGTTTGATGGAGACTACTTCAGACACAATTGGGCCACGTGTCTACAGCAATGCCCAATGTCTGACATCTTTGTATTTGTCTAGTTTTAATGTTTATCATGAGCTCGTTCAAAACACTTTATTACTCTCAGATCTAGGATGCACACACCAGAAAAGTCAGTCGCGTCCTTAAACGGTACAACCACCTTTATTGTTAAACAGTACTACACGGGGCTGTCATAGACCGCCGGCTCCTACCGTTTCGCGTTCTGCCTATGACCAGCACACCGTCTGCCACAAATATACAATATCTTGCTCATCTAATCGTAAGACGACTATCGTTGCTACATCTTATCTGTCTGACGATAATATAGTATATCAATTAAATGGGCTAATAGTTCAAGCACTACTCACACATCACTGGTACCCACAAGCTCTGGTCACGGCATGCCTCTGCCCGCCATTGTCGTTGACATCTCCTCACAACCGGGCCAACTGCCTCGCCATCACTGGCCGCCGTTTGCGTTCATCAAGCGACAGCTTCGGTGTGTTGCTCCATCATTGTCGTCGTGCACAATAGAAACAAGCTGCACTCAACTGCATCTCAGATGTTTCCCATTCCTTTATATCCTTTCAAACACTGAAACACTTTCACAACTCTTCAATCGACCTTCTCTTGTTCACGTCCCAGCGCCTTCTGACTGACCACAACCTTTTCCGGCTTTGACCTGGGCGCGTCACGTGACGACATAACTCCGCTCCTTTTGTGCCCCGGTGTCAGGTTGGGTTTTCAACTCGTGTCTTAGTGACCTCAGTTTAACTTGCTCCGTTTCTCTTATCCGTCTCATGGCAGTGGTTGGGGGTGTGCGCGTGCGTAGTGGAGGAAGTGTGGGTGAGTGAGTGAGTGTGTTTTGTTGGATGGGTGGGGAATGTGTGTGTGGGTGGGAGAGGTGTGTGGTGCTTTGGTTGGAGATGTGTGTGTGGTGTGTGGATGGGGGATGTGTGAGTGGGTAGGGGATTTTTGTGGTGTGTGGGTGGGGGATTTTTGTGGTGTGTGGGTGGTGGTATGTGCAGGTGGGAGGGTGATGGTATCTGTGTGGTTCTTGGTGGGGATATGTTTTGGTATGTGGGTGTGGGATGTGTGGGTGAGGGATATGTGTGAGTGGTGCGTGGGTTGCGAATATTGTGTGATAGGGGATGTTTGTGATGTGTGGGTGGGGGATGTATGTGATGGGAGATGTGGGTTAGGGATGAGAGGCTGGGTGGAAGATGAATGTGTTGGTGGTGGGGTGTGTGTGAGTGGATTGGAGATGTATAGGTATTTAGGGAGTTGTGTGTGTGTGTGTGTGTGTGTGTGTGTGTGTGTGTGTGTGTGTGTGTGTGTGTGGGTAGGGAGATGTCAGTTGGTGGGGATGTGTATGTATGATTAGGGGATGTGTGTGCAGATGTGCGATGTGTGGGTTGGTGGGGGATATATGTGCGTGGGTGGGGAATATTTGGTTTATGGAGGAGTGGTTGGTGGATGGGTGGTTGGAGGTCTGGGTGGGGAGAGGATGTGTGGGTGGAGGATGGGTGTGTGTGTTAGGATGTGTATGTGGGTGGACGCTGGATGTGTGGGTTGGGGGAACAGGTGAAGACAGTGTGTGTGAGTGGGAGATGTGCGGGAGGGGGATGGGTCGGTTGGTGAGGTATGTATGTGTCCCTGGGTGTGTGAGTTGGTGGGGGTGTGTGTGTGGGTGGGGTGATGTGTGGGTGGGTTGATGTGTGGGTGGGTAATTTGCCGTGTTTATTTTTACAACATTCATTTCATAATGTTTTTTTTTCTTCCTATGTGAATGTATAATGCTCTTGATGAACGGCAGATGAGTGATTGGAAGGGCCGAACGTAAGACGGGCCTGCGTGCCCAATTTGTGACATTTTTAAAATAAAGTTGATTTGATTTGATTTGATTTGTCTAAACCACAGATTATATTTTAAACCACGGATTATATTGTAAGTATCATCATCATCATCATCATCATCATCTTCCACTTCTGCCGTCAAGCGTCGTGGGGAGGAATAATTTGCGTTCCAGCGCCCGGTGGACGGCACTGGATAGTGTCATTCCGTGAGGTTGTACAATATCTCTGATGTCGTCAATCCATTTTCTTCTTGGACGTCCTCGTGGTCTCGTCGCAGATGATCTTTGATGTAAGGCCAGTGATGGTAGTTGTTGATGTTGCATTCTAATGACATGGCCAAACCACTTGATCTTCTGTCTGTCAATAAATGTGGCACAAGGTGTTGATCCCACAGTCTGTCTGATAGTAGCATTTCTTACTCGGTCTCGGATTGTTAAGTTGGCAGCTCTCCTCAGGCATCTCATTTCGCAGGTGTTGATTTTGCGAAGGTGTAATTTGGATAAAGTCCAGGTTTGAGATTGGTAGCATAGGGTTGGTGTGAATATGCTGTTTATTATCTGTCGTTTTGCGGACATGGGTATGTTTGGATGTTTCAGTAAGGGTGATAGTTGATATGTAAGTGCACTAGCTTTTTGACATCTGATGTCAATTTCTCTGTCCAATCTGCCATCTTCTGTAATCATACTTCCAAAATATTTGAATTCTTTAACTTGTTTCAGAGATGTGTTATTTATCTGTATATTTAGTGGGCCTGGCGATCTGCTAACTTGCATTACTTCGGTTTTGGCTGTGTTTATACTCATATTGTATCTGCTGCAGGTTGAACTCAGATTAGTAATATGATTTTGTAGTCTGCCCTCATCGCTGTAAAACAGGCACTGATCATCTGCAAATAGAAGTTCATTTATTCCCTGTGGGTCAGTTGTTTCATCTGGAGTAAAGAGTTCTAAATTTTCTGAATCTGGTCTGTCGAGACTTGCTTCTTTGGAAATTCTGTCCATGTAGTCCATTGTAAGTATATTGGCTCAAAAGGCAGAAAAGGCATTTAATAGACAGAATTTCCGTCGCTCTGCTACTGAGTGAGTGCGTAGGCGACACCGAGATCTGTGAAATTCGCGTGGAATGCTTTTAGATCTGTCCTGTACAGTGAACTGCATGTTCGGAACAATGGCTACCGGCTGTTGTTGAATTGACTGTATTGCCCTTTCATTTCACGATTGCATTTTTCGGGAGACTCCTGGGAGTCGGCGCTGAAGCTGCGGAGTTCGTGCTTTGTGCGACACTTTCGGCGGGTCGCCCTGCGGTAAGAGACCGAGCCATGTAAGAAAACCCGGGTCAATGAAGTTTTTCTGGTGACTGCCGAGTCCATCGACGATGAACTGTCGTATTCGTGGATGAATTTTGTGTTGACATTCTGACGGCGGCATTATGCACAGTGTACCTGCGCGGACTGTTAGATTGCCGAGACTCCCGTCTATTACACTTTTCACATTGGACAGTGGGGAGCATTTTGTGTGATTTTCGCTGACACGGGAATGGAGCATAATGGAGACGACCCACTGCCGTGAAGTTGGAACCTCGACTAGCTAACTGACTAAACCACAGATTATCTTATATATAAATTAGGATGTGCGTATCTCTGTATGTATTTATGTATCTCTGTCTGTATGTATGGCCTTTATTTGTTCGCGAACGGCCCATCCGATTGAGATGAAATTTTCTACACGCCTTCCTTTCATTCCAGAGCTGACAACTGTGATATTTTGTTAGTGTGAAATCGCCTGCTTACTCAGTATTATTTCATTTTTCATTTTTCATCATAATTTCATATATTTCAGGGGACCTAACTCTGTAAAAGTTATTTCAAGGGGCATAACTTTTCTGTATAACTTATAGTCATATTGTGGCATCGTTTTCAAAGATTTATAAACTCTTTGTCCATAGTTATGTACCGGCATATGAGTTATAATAAATAATGATACAATCTGTAAGGCATTTTCAAAGTTTTCATAAAAATGATGCACAATGCATAACATTGTAACTCATCTTTTTTTGCTTAAGAAGTTACTGTAGTCATGCAGGTGATTAGAAAGAGTTTTCATTAAAAATAATGGATGGTGTGTAGAAGAACGTTCTTTTAAGTTACTTTTTTTGTTGTATGAATTTAATGAAGCCGGACAGGGTCAGGCAGACAGATAGACAGACAGATAGACAGTCGGGAACGGGAACTTATATGACTACTTATATGAATTAAATGAGATGCTCCACACCAGGAGCTGGGCAATGCCGGGCCGGGTCAGACAGACAGACAGACAGACAGACAGACAGACAGACAGACAGACAGACAGACAGACAGACAGACAGACAGACAGACAGACAGACAGACAGTCGGTAACGGGAACGAGAACTTATATGACTACTTATATGAATTAAATGAGATGCTCCCCACCAGGGTCTGGGCGAAGCCGGGCAGGGTCAGCTAGTATTGAATATATGTCATACTCGTAACTTTCTAAACCACGGATTATATTGAAAGTATATCCTACTTGTAACTTTGTAAACCACGGATTATATTGTAAGTGTAAAGTCTCAAAAGGCAGAAACGGCATTTGATAGAGTAGACAGAAACAAGCTGTGGGAAATCCTTAAACAATATGGAGTGAGTACACATCTAACAAACCTATGTAGAAGCTTATAAAACAACAGTGAATGCATAGTGAGAGCAACTGAAGGACACTCTAAACCTCTCACCATAAGATCTGGAGTACGACAATGTTGTGTCCTGTCCTCTCTCTTGTTCATAACATATATAGACAGCATATGTAAAGAAATCAGCCAAAACAGATGACGCAAGAATACCGCATGACGAGAACACAGAAGAAGAACCATCTGCATATCTAGCCATTAGAGAACTCCTGTTTGCGGACGACCAAGCACTAATAGCAAAATCAGAAGCTGAATTACAAGATTATATGAATAGTCTAAACGAAATGTGTAGGAAACATAACATGCAAATTAGCACAAGCAAAACAGAGGTAATGACTATAACTAAAGAAGAAAAACAACAACAATTCACCCAAACGCTGAACACAGCTGAAGCCTTATTGTAGTCCATGAAACAATAGTGAATATCTATGTTATACTTCCTGCATGTCACCAATACTAAAGAACAAACATGTATCAATAACTACTAAGAAAGCACTTTACAACACAATCTCCCTACCAACTCTATGCTACCAATGCCAAACCTGAACAATGACAGAAAAAGAGAAAAGAAAAATCACAACAACAGAAATGAGATTCCTGAGAGGAATACTCAACGTATCAAGAAGAGATAAGATCAGAAATGAAAAAAAATCAGGACTAAAATGGGGGTTATAGCAGCACAGGATTTCATTAGAAAGCAGCAAGTCAAATGGTTTGGCCATACAAGTAGGTTACCAGTCAATAGCATACCACAACAAGCAATGATGTACAGACTAGATCGAAGCAGAGGAAGAGGCCTATCACGTAAACGTTGGACGGAGGGAATAGCAGAGTCCATGGGGATATCGATACATGAAGCCCATAATCGGGCACTCTCACCATGTATATACTTCACCACGACACTGCAAGGTACAAGAGGAACATGATGAGATCAGATGATGAGATTGGCTCAAAATGTTGCTGTTATGTAGCCGCGGTAGGAGTTGGGGTGAGCGCCCAACCTTGCATAAATACCCCAATGACTCGTGCATTCATCACCTATGCAGAGAAAGTCCAACTCCTGGTCTTTTCGTGGCTGAGCTGTTGTAACTAACTTGAGAAGGGGCGGCGAGTCACTGCCGCCGAGAAATAACCAGAACGCTCTAGTTGTTTATGCACGTACATGTATGCGCAGATACGTGTGTGCGTGCCTACACACCTAAACTCGAGTAGGAACAGTTGCATAATGATGTGGAAATGTGTAGAAAGCAAGCAGAGGCCACACCCAGCCAAGAGCACCATAATAAATACCTGCACGCAAAAGCCAGATTTCAAAGGGCCAAGCTGTTGGCTAGACGAAAAGCTGGCAGGAGAAAACAGTCTCTGAACTTTGAAAGAGACACAAGGAAATTGTGGAAGCTAATAAAACAACTTATCGATGAGGGCACAGGGAGAAACTCAAAAATGGCACTACATAAAGACGGAAACATCTTAACAGGAAAGCAAGCAGCAGAATATTTTGCGGACTCGTTCGCACAAGATAACAATATCGACATTAGTCCAGAAAAACAATAAGAGATTCGAGAGAAATGGCAACATACAGTCGACAGAAGGAAATAGTACATGAGGTTCTGGAGGCACCCGTCACAATCAGTGAACTGGAGCTAGCCATATCAAAACTGAAAATGAGAAAGTCACCAGGGGCTGATGGTATCTCCAAGGAAATGATCAGGAACCTAGGAATAGAAAATCAAAACTGTTGCAGATCTTCAATAACAGCTGGACCTTAGGCAGTGCTCCACAAGCCTGGAGAGAAGCAATCGTGATACCTCTCCTAAAATCAGGGAAAGATAGTTCCATTGCCTCTAGCTACAGACCAATTAGCCTCACCAGCTGTCTCTGCAAAACACTGGAGCGCATCATCAATCACAGACTGCAGTGGTACATTGAAAGTAAAAACATCCTTGTGCCACAGCAGGCCGGCTTTAGGCAGTGCTGCTCTACGGAAGATCAGGCAACCTACCTATCTCAAAGAATTGAGGATGCATTCCAAGAGAAGAAGCTGGTGCTTGCGGCATGGATAGATCTGTAGAAAGCCTTTGACAAAGTCTGGAAAGACGGTCTGATGAAGAAAATGAGAAACTGTAAAGTCAATGGAAAAATTTACAAATGGGCGAAAGCATACTGGCACAATAGAAGAGCCCGAGTACAGATAGACGGACTTAAGAGCAAGAAAGTACTACTGTGCCACGGTGTCCCCCATGACGGAGTCTTGTCCCCCACAATTTTTCTAATCTGCATCAATGATCATGTTGCTAATCTACCGCATGGAATTAAAGCGGCAATGTACACCGATGACCTGGTTCTATGGAGCACAAATGAACATGCATCAGTGGCCACCAGATCGCTACAAAGAGATGCATTTGTTGTATGGGCAAATAAATGGTGTGTCAGCATAAACACTGACAAGTGCAGCACCACTCTGTTTACCCTCTCTCCAAAACAAAAAGCAGGGACCATCCAGATAAATGGAACACCCCTAAGAGAAGATAAAGAACCATATACCTTGGAGTAACATTTTATGGCAGGCTGACATGGAGAAAGCACATCAACAAAGCAGTAGCAAAAGCCAGGAGGAAAATAGTCGTCCTGAGAAAACTAAATGGAACCACATGAGGAGCCAGTGGGAAAATACTTAGCAAAGTTTATCAAGAGTATATGACCACACCTGGAATACGGGTCAACTGCATGGTGTTCAGCATCAACAATCATACTACAAGAGCTGGACAAGGTGCAAAATCAAGCACTTAGAGTCACCACAGTAGGGATGAGATCAACCATTATAGTGGAGATGGAGAAGATGGGGAGGATACTGTCAGAATCTCCATCGCCATCGCAGTGGATGGCCAGTGGTCAGCGTGACGCACGAAGCGCACGAGAATTGAAAGCAGGGCCAACGAGGAACCGTCGCTGGTAGCTCAGACGGCCTAGGACTTCGAGATTGGACGGACATGAAAGAGAGTGGTGCACGTATTTATGAATTGTTCTATGCTTGATGGAAGAAAGCTTGTATGCTTTGTAGAGTTGATTTAGAGACTGAGTGAGTGCTTCATTCCATGCATTTATGATCTTGTATATTGTATGTGTGTATCTGTAAATGGCATTGCCGCTAATTGTGAGCGGAGCATTATATGAATGCCGTTGAGAAGTGTGATTAAAGTGTTTCAGTTATGTCGCCGTGTGTTAAGTACAATCATTCTCTGTGTATGATTGTTTCACTCCTGTTAGAGGACACGAGCCATTGTTAGTGTAAAACAAGACCCTGACAGATAGAAGAACTGAGAGAGCGCAGAGATACGAAAACGCTAATACAAGCAGAAAAGTTCCTCAGCTTGCCAGGCCACCCTATGAAGAACAGATTTGAAAACCTAGCTATGGGGCGGGTGAAAAGAAGCAGTTTTATCCACCAGGCCAAACGACTCTGCAGAGAAACCACCGATCTGCCCATAGTTTGTGTGCCTCTAAAAACTATTTCAGAGTAAACTCCATGGAAAGATGAACATAGATTATCACTACAAATCCAGACAAAAGTGAGAGGAATATTTGACACGGAAGAACAGAACACAATACAGCACAGAACAGCCACTCTCAGCCTCCTTGATGAAGAATACCCACAGGACCTCTGGATCGGAGTCTACACTGATGGGTCAGCACAAAATGCTGCTCGAAATGGAGGAGCGGGAGTGTACATAGAATACCCAAATAATACCAGGGACACGGCCAGAGTAACAACAGAAAAGTACTCCCATAACTATAATGCTGAAATTGAGGCAATCAAGATAGCAATAGAGAAATTATTAAATACCAACAATGGTACACAACCTGTGGTGCTATTCATCATCATCATCATCATCATCATCATCATCATCATCATCATCATCATCATCATCATCATCATCATCATCATCATCATCATCATCATCATCATCATCATCATCATCTTCCACTTCTCCCGTCAAGCGTCGTGGGGAGGAACAATTTGCGTTCCAGCGCCCTGTGGGCGGCATGGATAGTTTCATTCCGTTGATTGATTGGTTGATTGATTTAGGAATCGACATAACAGCATTCGGGGCATTCCCATAAGTGCTCCGTCCCCATCCTCAGCAGCCAGCGAAGAGTTCCAACACTAATAGTAACAGAAGCAATCTGATTATAAGTCCGAATCGCCTTTCCTCTGAGCGTTGAGCGCCGGCCAGATCCCTTCGTCACTCCTCGTTGTCTGTCGCGCTTGTGTGACAGTGTAGCGAAGTGGTGAAGTCAGAAACAACATAACTCCAGCAGTCTCTCGATGTATGACGTTTAATTGTAGTTGCTTCAAGTTTACAGACTCTTATAAATATCGTAGACAAATAACAGAGGTCCAGCTATCTCAACAATACTTGATGGTGACTTCAATGCGACCTCTCTCTAAGACTGCTGGATAATCACTAACCCCGTTGCTATTCTTACGTCAACGAGTGAGCATCCCTAGTAATTTCCATTCCCCCGGGGTGCTCCCGCGTGCACTGAAGTTTCGACCCTTTTTCTCTTGCACGCCGACTTAGATTCCCTTAACAGAGACAGACACTCTGTTATACTTGCCAGACCATGGTGATCCATTTGCTCCTCCGAGGTGTGCACGTGCTCCCACAAGGCCGCAGCCACGTCTGCCTTGTCATGTATCAATACTCCACCAAGTTCTGCAGAGCCAGCCAATCTGTCCGCCTGTTCATTTCCCAGCACACCGGCATGCCCCGGAGAAAAGATCCAGGCAATGCTTGTCACCCGTGACCTCCGAAGCGAAGCAAGCCACTCCGCACGAAGTCTGCCCGTCCTCACCCTCGTCAGCATGCTTTCTGAGTCAGTTTCAATCACGAAGTGTGTGTGTCGTATTCTCCATCCAGCGGAGAGCCGCAGTGACTGCCTCCACCTCCATTCTTAAGCTGGATGTTGTGGTATCATATGCCAGGCTCTCCTGCCCCAAACATAGACCATTAGCTATGGCTATGAACCCCCAGCCACTTCTCTCATCTCTTGACACCTAACCATCTGTGTAGATAATCACATCACTCGAGTGAGCATTGTCCTGAATTAGTTGCTGGATTTCCACTTCCGTGGCCCCTGCTGGCCACTCCCTGCACTCCCGGCTTAATGTTATTATAACTCTGCACAAGTCTAATTGCTCCGCTGGCACTCTGACCCACTCCTCTCCACGCCTAATGTTCTCCAATGGGGCACACCTGTCTGATTGTATCCTCCGCCTGAGCCATCCATGATTTCCCTCTTATCAGTCGCTGACCCTTAACTGCGTCCAGCGCCTCATGCAGTGGGTGGTCTGTGTTTGCAGCTACTCTGAGGTATGCCTTTGCCTGCATCACCTTGATCCTACCAGCAACAGTCGGCAGACCAAGGATGTAACGCATACACACTACTGGGTGTCACTAGTGCATCCCAGAATGACCCGCATAGCTTCGTTCTGTATGCGCTCTAACTTCACCAGCTTACTCTCTGTGACAGTGAGCAGACCTAATCCATAATCAATTACTGAGAGGATCAAGTGCTGGTATAGTGTGAAAAGCATTCTCTGCTCTATGTCCATTGCAGCCATAATTTTAAGCGCATTGAGTCCCTTTTGAGATCTTGTCACGACCGTCTCCACATGGTCCTTGAAGGATAGGCTCGTGTCAAATGTGATCCCCAGATTCTTCAGTTTGTTCTCTCTGCTGACATTTCTACCATCTATCGCGAGGCTTGAGACATCCGCTCTCACAATCCTGTTGTCCAGAGAGCACCACAAAACAGCCGCCTTTTCCGGGTGGATGACAGCACTCATTTCTGTGCACCAGTCAATCACTTTATCTACTGTCGCCTGTAACTCCTGGGCTGTTTGCTCCCTATCACTCCCCTGCCTATATACAAGAATATCATCTGCAAATGTTAGTATTCTTCCAACCCCTGGTGCTTCTAGGTTTGCAAACTTGCTCGTATACACATTAAAGAGCACCGGTGAGACTGCAGATCCCTGTTTCAGTCCCGGGGTTAACATATGTGGCTCTGAGGTCTATGCGCCCAGACGAAGAGCAACCCGACGAGAGTGCAGGACGGCTGCTATCCAGTTCACCAACCAGGGATTGACAGCGACTATCTTTTCTGAAACCTTCCCAAATGTATTTTGAAGTGTGATGATTCTAAAGCCGCTAAGCTTTGACTGATCCTTGAATGGTTTTGGGAGAGGGATGAGATAGCGTTGCACCCAATCCTGCGGTACTGATGCTGTCCTGATGCTCTGGTTAAAGCAGTCGGTCATCTCCTCCAGGTCTGCTTCGCTCAAGCTCTTCATGTGGCCATACCTGCCCCAATCGGGCCCTGGTGCCGTGTCTTTTGCCTTTTTCAAAATGTGTTTAACATCTTCCACCCGTATGATGTCTTCATACTGCATATTCTTCGTGGTGCCAGATAGCTCCTCTCTAACTGCATCCCTGGTGTCCGCATCATTATGATTGGTCTTCTCTAAAATTCTCTGGAGAAACGCCCCCTTTCTCTTTGCCTGTTGTCACGCGCACACCATCATCTCTATAGATTGTTCCCACTGTCATCGGCCGATCTTTTCTCTGCATTTGGTTGTGCAGTTTCCAGAATTTTTGCAGTGTTTTATCCCCTCCAATCTCCTTCATGAAACATTCCCATTTTGCCTTTTTGGCCTCTGCAGCACAGCGCTTGAAAACCTACACCTTGTCTTTCTTTACATTTTCTGCTGTGTCCACTTCCTCTCGTGAGCTTCGAAGTGTCTGTCGCACTTTCTTTAGCTGCTTCACTGCAGCTCTCTTTGCTTTCCAAGCATGGTCTACTTCTGGGATCCACCATTGGGGCTGCAAAAAGGGAGTTTTAACAGTCCTGTTGCATGTCCCTTGTCTGAGGCGTCCAAGAAGCCAATCGGTCCACTCATATCGGAAGGTCTTGCGCGCTCTCCCAGCTTTAACTTTCCTGGGTTTAGAGATCAGGACTGAGCATGGCATGTGATCACTCCCATGGTCATTCAAAACATTCCACGTTACATCAAGGACTGATGACTGGGAGACAAATGCCAAGTCAATAGCTGTGTCTGCATCGGCAGGCCTCATTGCCATTCTTGTCGGCCTACCATCATTTATGCAGACCACATCGGAGTCCACCATGGCATCTGCAAGGGCAATTCCCTGTCGGTTTTCTCCACTACTGTCCCAATCTCTGTTCCTTGCATTGAAGTCTCCACATATGAGTAGCCTATCACCTGGTAATTCCTCCAGTTCCTTAAGCCAGTCCCAATGTTCCTTTCTGACAAAACAGTCCACTGTGGCATATACATTTATGATGTTCCAACTGAAGCCATCAATCTCCATTTGTATACCCTGGACCTCTCTTGCACTGTGATTCCACTGGCTTAAGTCGAGTACCTCATGCTTCACTCCTTCCTTCACCAGCAGACCTTGTCCATGTCTCTTCTGCCCAGTAGGGTTTATATAACTGGCGTACCCAGGGCAATGGTATTTGTCTGTATTTAGCTCCTGGAGCATGAGGACGTCAAAATCATATATTAGTCTCTCCAATACAGGACCTCTCTGTCTGGCACTGCGACAATTCCAGTATCCCACTCTTACATAGTTGAAACCTAGTCTCTCCACTTTTCGTCTTGTTCTCCTGGCGCCTGCCCTCCTATTTCTATGCCGTCGTCTCAATCAATTCCTCGTCTTCTCCTCCTCACTCTCTCTTCGCTAGCCTCTGAGGGATTTGTCAAGCGCAGAGCACGTGCTCCGTAGCTCCGGCGACGATTCCCATGTTTAAATAAATCCATAAGCAAAGTTTGGATATTGCAGGAAATAAACGGTCGCCCTAGCATTGCCTGCTTGCTAGGGAAGAGGCAGGGGATGTCCCGCAGGAGTCCATACGCCTGGTGCCGCCCCGCACGCGTGTCAGACGACCAACGTTCACGACCAGTTAACCCATGGCCATCCAGTTCCTCAGCACGCTGGTCCACCTTGATCTTGGGGGTTTATATTTGGAGTTTTCCGTCTCCTAGATGGATTGCTGTCCAAAGCTAACGGGTTCCACCTACCCGGGAGCGTAACCCTGATCGGGGGGCTAAACGGGTACTCCACCTTGCCCAAGGGTGTCCCGTAGGCTAGCGGAGGGAAGGAGGCGCCTTACTTCTCCTTTGATAGGGGATACCCCTACCCCGCTACCCGAAGTTTCATTCCGTGTGGTTGTACAATGTCTCTGATGTCGTCAATCCATTTTCTTCTTGGACGTCCTCTTGGTCTTGTCGCAGATGAGCTGAGATGTAAGGCCAGTGATGGTAGTTGTTGGTATTGCATTCTAACAACATGGCCAAACCACTTGAACTTCTGTCTTTCAATAAATGTGGCACAAGGTGTTGATCCCACAGTCTGTCTGATAGTAGCATTTCTTACTCTGTCTCGGATTGTTAAGTTGGCAGCTCTCCTTAGGCATCTCATTTCGCAGGTGTTGATTTTGCGAAAGTGTAATTTGGATAAGTCCAGGTTTGAGATTGGTAGCATATGGTTAGTGTGAATATGTTGTTTATTATCTGTCGTTTTGCGGACATGGGTATGTTTGGATATTTCAGTAAGGGTGATAGTTTATATGTAAGTGTACTAGCTTTTTGACATCTGATTTCAATTTCTCTGTCCAATCTGCCTTCTTCTGTGATCATACTTCCAAGGTATTTGAATTCTTTAACTTGTTTCAGAGTTTTGTTATTTATCTGTATACTTAGTGGGCCTGGCGATCTGCTAACTTGCATTACTTCGGTTTTGGCTGTGTTTATACTCATATTGTATCTGCTGCAGGTTGAACTCAGATTAGTAATATGATTTTGTAGTCTGCCCTCATCGCTGTAAAACAGGCACTGATCGTCTGCAAATAGAAGTTTATTTATTCCCTATGGGTCAGTTGTTTCATCTGGAGTAAAGAGTTCTAAATTTTCTGAATCTGTTCTGTCGAGACTTGCTTCCTTGGAAATTATGTCCATGTAGATATTAAATAGCAGGGGAGAGAGCACATATCCCTGCCTCACTCCTGTATTGACTGTGAACATATCTGACATACCTTCTTGTGTTCTTACTGCACTTTGGCTCGAGTGGTACTTGGCTAGGATGTTTTCTAGCAGTTGCCCTTGTATCCCATAGTCTATAGTGGTGATATTGACAGATGCAAAATCAGTACACGAGGCGCTCCTGTCCAAACTTAGCAGTCAGCGGAAGGTCACCACACAGTGGGTACCATCCCATTGTAAAATACCCGGAAATGACAATATATTGGGAAGGAGCAACAGAAGAACAGCCTGATGTGCCCGTTACATACCACCAAAAGAAAAGAATGATCAAATCACCCAGAAAGCCACCAAAACCTGCTCAAGACGACTACCGCATTATGGACAGTCCAGAACGAGTCATTCTTCTGCGCCTCAGAACAGGGTACAATAGATTACGCAAAAACATGTAGAAAACATGCAAGATTGGTGAATCAGCCATGTGCACATGTGGATTGGCGTCACAGACAGCAGAGCACATACTCCAAAATTGCCCAAATTACATGTCAAGGTTGATTCTGACCTAGAGAGACGACAGTGGAATATAAATTCTATGTACAGCAGAGTGAACTAAATAAGACAGTTAAATTCACCCAAGAGACAACATTGCAGTTATAGACATATTTCAAACAACGAAAGAAGAAGAAGAAGAAAGTATATTATGCTTGTAACTGTCTTAAGCCGGTCTCCGCGGTGAAGGGATTTCGGACGCCGTTCGTAATCCCGTATACCCGCGTTTGAAACACAGCGGGATTTGGCAGCAGACCGGGATGCATTGGTTTTGTGTTGGTAATGGGGCCGGTCATTCAGAAATCAATGGCAAACTACTGATCGTAAACTTGCCAAACTATCACAACGGCATAAATGCTGATGTTGTTTGCCATGTCCTATAAAGGATATGGGAATAAAAAACTTTCTTAACCACAGATTATATTGAAAGTATATCCTACTGATAAGTTACACTCATTTATATGCAGCACTGCCTGGTTGATGTTTAAATTATATTGTTAAAAACATCCCGTAGCAAGATTATGCTGTGAGTCCATGAAGTATTACGACCATCACATTTTTCAGGCCTGAGTTCACGAAGGAAAAGATTTCCAGACTTTCCCTCCCCTAGCGAACGACGAGCCCAGACAAAGAACCCTACCCCTAATAACTTCAGTCATACATGAAACCACTCACGCATACACACACTCCTTCACACAGTCACTCACATTAATATATACAACTCCCACACTTTCACACACATCGACATCACAATGAAAGAGGTGACAGCTGAGTTATCTGTTTAATTGTCTAGTTTACCAAAGGGATCTATTCATGTAATGTTGCTAGGTGTTAACCCATCCTGGGAACTTTACAGCAGAATTGTCATGCTAGTTCAACTTGGTGTAAAGGTCTGTCGTAAATATGATGTGTATTTCACAATCATCCCACAGAAAGTGGAATCAAAGTCATTGAGTTTGGTTGTGGAAGAGGTCAACTGCTGGTCAAGCTAGCCGAAATGTTTCCAAAGAGCGTCTTCATTGCATCGGACAATGTGGATGTCCTCCAGGAACAGATGAAATCCACCATGAATCTGCTTCCCAACATCAGCTATGATTTCATTGACCTGTGTTCCAATAGTCCATGCAACCAGCAGTATGATTGGGTCATCTGTGCCCATGTCATCCATGATGTGCCCAATCCACCAGCAGCGCTAAAGAACATCAGAAACCTGCTGAAACCAGGTGGTATATTCACAATGTTCGAAATGGCTGTTTCTGGCAGTCCGCTTGCTGACAGAGGTAACCTTCATGTGGCTGCTGTGTATGCAATCAGTTCATTCTGCTGTGTGCCTGAGAGCTACCAGCGGGAAGATAGTCATGCCAAGGGTGCGTGTTGGGGCAAACAGAACACCATAGAGCTGCTTACAAATACTGGTTTTAATGTCAAAACTGTAGATTTTGAATATCCCATATCACTGTATGTTTGTACATAATACATTGTCTCAGAGAATAAGCTGAACTTTTCATTCGAAATTCGAAATTCTTTGCACGTGGGTAATACCAACAGCGCTATATATGCAGATGTTCACTTCATATTTATTTGTTTATTTATTGTTTTCATTTACAGAATTTAATTTAATTTCTTTAACTAGCTGTGTCTCACCTTTGTAAATTGTCTGTGCTGTTTAAAGATATCGCAGCCTCAGGTGATATATGGGACATGGAATTGAGACGTGATTTGTGTACATGTATTTCACAGATTAAACATGTTATGTGTACAGTCAAGGTTACATGTCCTTGCAGGACTTTGCCATAAATCCGAAATTGATCTTCGAGGCAACTGTACGTCCAGTAGTTAGCCATCGCTTTCTCAACAAGTATTTAACGTTTAAGTCCAACTTCAAGGGTTGTTGGGGTTGAACCCTCTACCTCGCTATTAGCTAACCGAAAATTTAAGCGCAAGCGCTATTATCCTTTCGACTGTTAAAGTTAAAATGTTGCATATACTTCACAGAACGTGGCAATCAATCCCAGCATTTTTTTAGCTGTTTGTAATTTCTTGGTAAGTTTACGTTCAGTATTTTTCCATTGCTTTCTCAACAACGGACACTTACATCATTGTGCGAATAGCAACGAAAGGCGGTCTGCTTCTAAATCGCCCGCAGCTCTGTTTCGAACGAAGTATGCGGGATTATGAAACATTATTCCTAACCTCTTAATCACAGAGTCGACTGTTAAAGTACATGATTTTTATTAATCATAATTTATATACCATTTATATTAATCATAAACTTTATACCATTTTATTGTGAAGAAATTAAAGGCACGTTTAAATATGATTGATTATTTAAGCTGTGTGATTGTTACAATAAATGTCTATAAGAAAACATGTTTGATGAACAATGTTTAAACGAACTGTTTCTAGTGACACCATATGACGAAAGAACAAGGTAATGAAATGCTACACAAGAGATCTGGTTTCTAAACTGTGCATGTAGCGAGTGCTTTCAGGTGAAACATCACAAACTGTGAAATAGTATATCTTTTTGTACATGTGGACATGAAGAAGAGGATAAGAATTTGTCCGAAAAGTTATAAACTTAAAGTCTAGTTGAATGTAATTACGTAGTCCACCGTTTTTCTTACGCATATTAAACTATAAAGATGATAGCAAAGATGTGAAAAACAATGTTTGTCCGGCTCAGGTCAACAAGCTGGTCACTCAACTAGCCAGGGGAGGGACACACAATGTCTCACTGACATATATCTACTGTGACGAGACCAATGTGCAATTGTTTATTTGATCTAAACTTGGTTTAACTAATCAGATCTGGACATTATATTATATATAACTGCTCAACTTGACACTCTCTTTGGTCAAATACGTGCGTATGCACACACACGCGCATACACACACACGCGCGCGCACACATACACACACATACACACACACACACGCGCGCGCGCACACACATACACACGAACTAACCCATGTCGAAAACTGATTACGTTGCCAACGAAGTACCAAGCGTCTGATCTTTTTTGTGTAACCCACATACTTATATTATATGTCATTATTTCAATTTATATTTCCCCCTTTATCCCTGTTTGTGACATTCAGGAAAAATATCGTCAAGTCCCAACATGTCTGATTTGTGTTTTGTAGTTTTTTTTGTTTTATTTTTATTACCTGTTTCCTGAAATGATTCGTGATCTTCCACATGCTGTAACGGATTGTTTGCAGTAAAAGAAAAGTGACTCGAGAAAGATTTGAGAGTCCGTCTGACGATGTGATGGAACATATTTGGGACATCACACAACACAATAACCAACCCGTCCCGGATTACAACAGTTCTCCCGAGCACATGGCGTTGTTGATGTATATGTTTCTGCCATAAATAAGGTCATATTATTTGGACACCTCAGCAGAATGGAGAGAAACTGAATGAACACGCTGAGTTTTGCCTATTCAGCTGGAATCAACACCGTTATAGACGTTATTGCTTAACCCCATTTGCTGTCCTCTGTATCATGTTTACCATATGCATATATATACGTTTACTTTTCTCAGTTCGATTATGCTAACAATTTTGGCTTAACATGTCGGGATCTGGCATCAGAACTTATGAACTGCTGCACACTTGTCCAATGCATGGAAGATGGAAACTCGTTCGTTAGCATTCTTTAAGTATATTTGTATGTTTCTTATGTATAAGTTACCTATTTTCTTTGTAGCCCTGTTTGTGCTGTTTCCGAAAAAAAAAAAATAATTAAGTCGTAAAAGGTAGATTTATTATGCGATGTAGCTAATGTAGAGAGTATTCGCGTGACTTTATTGTAATAGATTTATTACTTTTCGAGTATGATATATGTTCACCAAGTCTGAATTTTTTGTCAGACATGTGTATATTTAAGGTGATTGTTGTCTCGCTTTTCCGTATTCGTATTTACGCGTACAAATTTGATTCAGTCTACATTGCATTTTCCTACAATAGTCACGATATATTTTATTTAATATGTGTACTGTGATATGTTATTACAATTGCAAATATAACTTAGTAAACCAATTTGCCCATTGATTGTTTGTCAACAATCAGATAACACGTCTCTCTCTCTCTCTCTCTCTCTCTCTCTCTCTCTCTCTCCCTCCCTCTCTCTTTGTCTCTCCCTCTCTCTTTGTCTCTCTCTGTATACAAACTCTGTATACAAATATATATATATATATATATATATATATATATATATATATATATATATATATATATATATATATATATGGCACGGCTCTGGAAGATGGTGCCATGACACAAAGTTATATAAGGAGAGGAAAAGTAGAGGCAAGGGAGATAAAACAAAAGAACACGGTGGGACAGGAGTTAAACCCCTTTACCTAGGGTTACCGAGTGTGGTCAAGCACAGCTCAGGACACCACGTGCGCGGAGTGACACGAGTGGAAAGCGACAACCTCGACGTACAGCTCAGAAACAAGGGTGATTTGAAAGTCACTTGGTGGCTCTGGGCTCAGACGATAAGCAGCTAATGTGTTTCGCTTGAGAATTACACCAGATGTTGTACGCTTAAGAAAGTTATCATCACGTTATTATATATGGCAACGAAACATGTGTCATGGCGATGAGCTATGTTCAGCTACAGCGAAGAGAACTGATGGAAGTGAAGCCATACTGCATGACTGTATCGACGAGTGATTGAAGAAATGTCAACAAGACACAACTCACAGCGAGCGGTGACCAGGTCATCTACGTGACTAGCGGGACCTAGAGTATTGTGCCTTCTTGAGAACCCAGCGTCAGTGGTGAAATCCTTACGCCTGAAAATTGTAAGTAAGTGACAACTTTCTATGTGTAGCACTAGTAGAAACAACTAACGGGCTGATGACGCCATTTAACTACGAATGTGGCCACCTCCGACAGACTTCTATACCTGACGCCCAGGTATACAAGATACTGAAGCCGGGCACGATCTGGCCAGTGTGTGTGAACTGAAACGTGAGGTGTATCCAATAAAACTTTGAGTGATTAAACGAAGATCACTCGTCAGTTGTCTTCAGTGTGTTTAAATGTTGCCAGGTCTTGGAGACCCTAGATAATTAAGTTAAATCCCACCAACGCCGTGGCAGATGGTGATAGGGCCTCTCCCATAGTACACTGCCATAACCCGTGGGTATCATGGGATGCTGTTTTAGGATAGCTATATAATTAAAGCGTACGAAAAAATAGTTTCCTCTCTGACCAACGACAAAGGCCCAAAGTCCCGAACTGGCCGAAGTCTCGAACTGGCCTGTTGAGGTAGGATCTAGAGGACGACAGGACAAACCACTATAAACGACCGGCACATGTTTGTACCCGGGAACAATTGATGTGTTCAAAGGTTCCCGTTTATCCACGTAGGGTAACGCAGAGCGGGAGAGTTGGAGGCGATTCTCGCCGCGTTGGTAACTTACGGGATAAGTGAGCCGGTCGCTCATAAAGCAATGGCAAACTACTGAGTGTAATCTTGCTAAGAAATCAACGACAGCGGTAAAATGCTGGTGTTGACAGCGATGTCCTGTAAATGGTATGACAAAAAGATATCAAGGTTGCAAGCTTATTTTGCAGATTACATGCGTGATTATTTTTTATTATTATCCCTGTTTATGGGGTAATGTGTTCTCTTTGTATTGATTGGTATTTTCCTTATTTCTGTTGGTCAAATAAGAGATGAAGGCTGTATTCATCTCAGGAGTTTTTTGTTTTAATGACATTATGGATGTCTAACGTCTACTTTTGTTTTATCTATAATGACTGCGTGAGACAAAATTAGATTTTTTTGCAAGGTGATATCAAGGGATGAAACAGTTGGTTCATTTTTGGGCTGGGTTCTTTATAAGGTTGTGTCCTTTGACTAAATAAAATCTAATAATAGAGATCCTAGGGTAGTCACAAACCACCACAGAAAGGCACCCATTTCACTAGAAGTGTAAGGTATGTTGCCGGGACAGCAACAATCTGGGAGGAGAAATGTGTGACAGGCACGGCTCTCGAAGACTGCGATAGGGCCTATCCTATTTACATTGCCAGACACCGTGGGGAATCAAGGGATGCTGTTTCAGGGAGCAATAAATAGTAAAGCTTGCGAAAAAAATATTTTCCTCTCTGACCAATGACAGTCATGGTCAGAGGCAGGGCTCATGCCCAAAGTCGACATGGAAAAGCCTCAAACCGGCCTTTCTCAGTCACGACCCAAGGAGGAAGGCACAAATGCCCAGAAATATATTAGAGCGGTGAGGACTGGCCTTTGTGATCCACCATTCTATTCAGGAAGGCGAACGTGCCGTTGGATAGGGTTTGGTAGACCCGGAGAAATACTGATTGGCAGTCGTGGATGCCTGCATTGAAAGTGGCTTCTGACCGTGTTTGCCAGGGAATTCCTGAGTCTTTGCTGAGCTCACACTAAAGAGCAAACCATGTTTAAGTTTGCGTTTGTATTAGTTTTGTTGTTATGTTAAAGTCTTTTTGATGTTTTGTGTCCTAGTCAGATTAGGAATGTTATATCAAGCTGTGCTTTGCATATCACTCTTGGTTGTATTACATTTGAGGTGTGGGGCTTAACTATCAAGCGAACTATTTTTGTTTTCATTGTTAAAATTCTTTTGTTGGCATGTGCTTTTTTTTCTTAGGGATGTGGGTGTCTGGTTTTACGTGGGGCACAACCCGTTATTTTTGACACTTGGTGTTGTATTGCAGTTGTCTTTTCTGCTGTATGTTGTATCTGGATATCATCTGTCCTGAAGCCATGGAATTTGACTAATAAAAGTTCCATTTTTGCTGTCATTCACATTTTTGACTTGGCTTTAAGAGTATAGTTTATTGTTATTGCACTTATTGGTGCTGATAAAGTTCAACTACCCAATCTATTGTCAAGAAGACATTCTAGTTCCCTGTTCAAGATCCTAATAATCTTCTGATCTCTCTCTCTCTCTCTCTCTCTCTCTCTGTGTGTGTGTGTGTGTGTGTGTGTGTCTGTGTGTGTGTGTGTGTGTGTGTGTGTGTGTGTGTGCTTTTCCTGAAGCTGGAGACAGTCATTGCTTTCTCTTTCTTCTACTTGTTCCTTGTCTTCTCTGGCTCAAGTTCAACCAGTGTTGCGCATCTTTCTTCTCCTCAGGTCATTGTGGCAAAAGATAGTATGTTCTTTTTTTTGTTTACTCGACCTGCTTCAGGTAGCGAGCCTGCCCTTATGATGATTGACAGCTTTTGGATTGTTCTGTTGAAAATTTTTCCAATAGTTTATAATTGTTTTTGTGATAGGGCTGAGTTTATTTTGTGTGCTTTCATTGTTGTATGGGACGCTCTTAAGTTGTGACAATAACAGGGCCTAGATTTTCTTTTGGCGTTCCCCGACAAGAGATGCATCAGAAAGGACTACCTGTGCTGTGCTGGGTTCAGATAATCTCCAGGCATGCCTTAATCCCAGATTGCCGGGAGCAGTGTTGGCCTCATCCTCTTCATTTAGGAACCTCAATCCCCCCTCTCCTCCGGTTCGTGATCCGGAATCTCAGAGCCCATCAGTGAAGTAAGGTGCAAGGCACCTACAACATCAAAAGTATCAAGTGTTGGTCAGAAAGCAGGACCCACTGTTGAAGACTATTTGAGAAAGGACAAAGAGCAGCCTCTGAGTCTTGTGTGGCGTCTGCAAAGGACCGAATCTATGTAATCTGGGGAAGCATCATTCCCAGCATTCCAGCGTACAAATGAAGATGGAACCTCGGTCAGTCTTGCGATTTCGAGGGGATGTTTGCCATAGGGCGTTATCCCGGACGAGCACCCACGTTTGCCTTAAAACATATCCCAGATGAACTCCAAACAGGAATCAAAGGCTTTAATGAAGCTCGTTAAATAAATCAACTGTAAACCAACTCACCTTGATGAACCGACACGAACTAGCCGACGACAATTAAAAGGCATTTATTAATGCACTGCAGAATTACACACAAGAGACTGTTCTAGAATATAACCTGCCCTTAAGACAGGGACGGATGGTTATTTAACTATCTACGAACCAGCTCTCGATTCCACCATTGCGTCAGCAATGTCCTTCGTTCAAATCCGTGTAATAGGTTATTTAAACTCGTCTAAGGATTTCCTTGTCCTGGTTCTCTCACTTAGTAAATCTTCGTTAACAAATTAGAGATAGACTTCTGTCTGCTATACCAGAACCTATGTCTGTATTCTTAATTGAGAATAAATGTAAGAATCTTAGTGAGATGGAAGCTAAATGTGAGTCTTATTTTAATGCACATAGAGATGAATGTGCCAACTGTGCTCAACCTGAACTGATGATAGGAGCAAGTGCTAGATTTCAGAAAGGTAATGGTAAGTTAGAAAGTTTAGTAGTAATAAGAATAGAAACACTCCTTACCAATATGCCAATAGAGAGGGACACAGACCAAGGAACGGACACCTCATTAGGTGCCAATATTGCAAATTGTCCCATGGACACTTAGAAATGTGTGACCAACACCCAGATTATACAGCTTATTTGAGAGACATAACGGCTAAGAAAAGGGGTAAGTATGACTCATTCAAGAGGAGCATAAAATGTTTCTCGTGTCGGGCGTACGGACATACAAGCAGGTCTTGTCTAATGAGAAATTCTTGGAAGGAAGCGAGTACCGCATATGTATTATCTAGTAATAGTAGCGACTCAGATGATCTAGAGAACACACACGGAGCCATTATAGAGTCATACAACAACAGAACAGGTAAGGAAGGTCATGACAATAATGAGGACCTCACATCAGCACACAAGAGGCAGATACATGAAACGAATGCGGCATGCACTGATAAAAGTACTTTGTTAATTCACCAAGCATGGGTGAATGGTTCGTCGACAAACTGTTTTAGAGACACAGGGTCTGATATTACAGGTGTTAGTCACAAACTCATAAAAGAAAGTGATTATACAGGTAAAAGTATTTAGTGCAGAACATTTGGGGGTACAATAGAAATATACAAAACCGCACGGGTCAGCATAAAATGCCCATATTATGAAGGTAAAGTGTGCGCAGCAATACTACCAAACCCATGTGCTGGGTTGATAATTGGTAACATCGCTGATGTCAAAGATTACGTTCAAACTATAGAACGCAAACTTAATGTGATACTCACAGAATCACAAACCCACTTATCACAAGAAGAAGGAATTACACATTCATTAAAAGTGCAACCGATTGTTAATAACAACAGTATGGCACACAAAAAGAGAACAAAAGATAAACACAATGGTTACAAACAACAAACGACATGGGATATTGTAACCATATTTATTACAAACATGTTGATTTGGTTTAAATCAACCTCATCACGTATTACATGTACCATCTCGAACACATTCTCATAGACGAAGGCATATATTGATGACATTACGAATATGTATACATATATGAATAAACATACAGTTATTTAAGCAATCAAGAAGGTTTACACACAAACCAAGAATATCAAACAAAAGTACATTAAACAAAATGCATTAATTAGGACATACTTTATTTACTTGGCTTATGTCTGCTACAAATTAATCAAACATACGCTATTGTCAATATATATATATACGAGTGAAAACTATGACAATGTTCATATCAACAAAGTGGAAAACTACAAATATTAACATGCATACAATACAAAAACTCCATAAGTATGTCAGAAAGAAAAGAGGAGGGAAAAAAGAGAGAAAGATAGTGAATAAAACGAAAAATGAAAGGAAAAATAAAGAAAAATAAAATGGGATGAAAGTGTTAGGTTCATATCAACACATAATACTCTACAGACACATTAGGATCTTAGGTCTTATTACTTAATTATTGCAGTTGTTACTGATATTAATATATACTTTTCAGAAAGGTTCACACTATCTAGTATCTCTACTCTCAGTTGTGTGAAAATATTTCGGTTATCTATTCTTCTGATAATTGTTCTTCACTATATCTTTATTAGAGAACTTAATAAATTATTAAGTGTTTAATAGTGACATTACATTATTTATTCTTGTTGAATCAAAATACTATATTATATTTCTGAGTTACTTTTTAGAAGTCTTGATGATTCTTCACAACGCTATGTCTGCAAGATTTTATTCAATCATATTCTATGGGATATTCTCAGTCGTTTATAGTAAATAGAGAGACAGTTCTATATTCAGTTATATATTTTATATATTTTATTGTTCTGTTCCTTCATAAATTATTTGGAAATTTAATAATTATATTTTACATAGCACCTGATTAAGGAACTATGTTACGACAGTTAACAAATTGATAGTTCATGATGGATACGGATATATAGTTTAGTCAAATAGGTACATATGATGTTAATTTTCCATCATTGACAGAGTCATCGTGAAGAGGGAAATTGACTCGAACGAACATAACTAATGCCTGCACACGTGATGGATTGTCGTAACCATGCGTGAAAAAACTTTAAGAATTGGGTACCATGTGTGATTATTTAGTTCTATTTCACATAAACAATTCGGGATTAATCCACATTAATACTTCAGAAGAAGCAAACATTGAACATTAGATGTGTATGTAGTTAGTAACGGATGTTCGGTGATTAATTGTTAGACAGAAATACTTAGAATTATTAAATAGTTAACTATAATTAGTTAGATAGATAATTAATGTTGTGATATGAACTAGTTACTTGCATTAGTAATGTTGTTATATTAATTTATTTATTTTTCAATTATATATTACTAATATGAAGATCTATAAAGAAATCTGTCGATGTTCCAAGGTATCCACAAGACAATGGATAAGTTTTTCAAGGCAGGAAGCATATACGTCTACCCTACCCATGGATGTAGATATTTTGGATAAACAAATATATGTATGATACAGGAACAACAACAATGATCGATGACAACGAAGATAGTCTACTTGCAAACCTCATTATTACCCTCCTCCGAAACTCATGGTATTAATTAGAGTTAGGACACACTTGTCTATTAAGACAAGGTAGGGACTAATATGTTTATTAGTTGGTCTGATTCCTCATGATCAGCCACACGACGTCCAACTGGGGGTTTGGACAGGTGGGCGTGCCCGTCATATAACTTAATTTTTTTTAAAGGGTGGATAAAGGGGTAGAGCCAGGAGCTATTAAGTTGTTGTTACATTTGTTGCAAGATTGTTATAGTAAACATATATATATATATATATATATATATATATATATATATATATATATATATATATATATATATATATAATATGATAAAGGAAAAAAAATGATTAATCATTTTTTTTTTATCTGGGAGGGGACATTATGCCATAGGGCATTATGACAGCACGCGCCACCAAACATAAAACGGGAAAAACGGGATTTCCCCCATACAGACACAAAAGTGGATAATGGCAAGGGAAACCAAGTGGAATAGGAGACGTCAGTAAATAGCAACGGGGAGACGCCTGGAGACCGGACAATAAGACGGCGGTGTTTCTGTGGGCTGAGTGCAGAAGAGGAAGATCTGGACGACGCAATGTTTGAGAAGGTCGGCAGCTGAGCTGAGAAAGGACAGGGATGAAATGTTCACGAAGATTTACTAAGTGAGAGGACCAGGACAAGGAAATCCTTAGACGAGTTTAGAAAACCTATTACACGGATTTGAACGAAGGACATTGCTGACGCAATGGTGGAATTGAGAGCTGGTTCGTAGATAGTTAAATAACCACCCATCCCTGTCTTAAGGGCAGGTTATATTCTAGAACAGTCTCTTGTGTGTAATTCTGCAGTGCATTAATAAATACCATTTAATTGTCGTCGGCTAGTTCGTGTCGGTTCATCAAAGTGAGTTGGATTACAGTTGATTTATTTAACGAGCTTCATTAAAGCCTTTGATTCCTGTTTGGAATTCATCTGGGAGTTATGCTTTAAGGCAATGTTGTTGTAGATTCAGGAGGACAGATTCAGAGTGTAGTCCTCGGCAGAAGTGTTTTTCAGAACCCACTGAAGTTGATTGTGTGAGGGTGGCTGAGTGATAGAGCCATCAGGTTCAGATAGGTCATAAGAGACAATGAAGGTCCCATCATTCTGGTGCAATGTAACTGATGGATAACAGTGTTTTATCGTTCCTTCATACACAGGGGATCAAGAGTGTCTCTATCTGGGTATGTATGACTAAACTATGACATTGTACTGATGGGGGATGGTGAAGGACCACAGCTAGGGACCACCCAATAATATTGTTGAGGAAGAAACACAGCCATTATAGGATTCCACTGCCCAGTGAATGGAAAACTTTAATTAATTAGTTGGACAATTATTTTGTTTATAATCATGTTCTTGTATAAAGGTGGCTTATCATTTCAGGTTACCAATGGCGTTGTTAATGTTTTGGTAACGGAGAAGCTTCCTTCCCCATTTAATACTACTTGTTTTTATTGTTACAATGATGTGTACCAATAGGAGAATTGTATCTATTTTTTTATTGTGCTTTTGTGGCACAATTGATGCATATTTGCATGTTTTTTTTTAATGGTGATTCAGGCGCCAGAAACAACAATAAGTTTACCAGAACTGCCTGCTGTGATAGGATCTGGAGAACCACAGGACAAACCACCATAAACTACCGGCACATGTTTGTACCCGGGGATAAATGATGTGTTCAAAAGTTCCCGTTTATCCACGTAGGGTAACGCAGCGCGCGATAATTGGATGCGATTCTCGCCGCGTTGGTAACTTACGGGATAAGTGAGCCGGTCTCTCAGAAATCAATGGCAAACCACTGAGCGTAATCTTGCCAAGAAATCAACGACAGCGGTAAAATGCTGGTGTTGAAAGCAATGTCCTGTAAAGGATATGGAAAAAAATATCAAGGTTGTTAGCTTATTTTGCAGATGACCTGCGTTATTTTTTTTTTAATTATTATCCCTGTTTATGGGGTAATTTGTTCTCCTTGTATTGGGGACTGGTTGTTTCCGTATTGCTGTTGGTCAAATAAGAGGTGAAGGCTGTATTCATCTCAGGAGTTTGTGTTTTTGTGGCATTATGGATGCCTAATGTCTACTTTTGTTTTATCTATAATGACTGCGTGAGACAAAATTAGATTTCTTGCATGGTGATATCAACGGATGTAACAGTTGGTTCAATTTTGGCAAGGGTTTCTTTATAAGATTGTGTCCCTTGTCTCAATATAATCTAATAATTGAGATCCCTGGATACTCACAAACTACCACCTAAAGCCACCCATTACAATAGAAGTGCAAGGTCTGTTGCCTGTACAGCAACAATCTTAAAGGAGAAATGTGTGACAAGCACGGCTCTGGAAGACTGTGATAGGGCCTATCCCATTGACATTGCCAGAACCCGTGGGGAATCATGGGATGCCGTTTTAGGGAGCTATAAATAATAATGCGCGCGAAAAAAATTTCCTCTCTGACCAATGACAGCCATGGTCAGAGGCAGCGCCCATGCCCAAAGTCGACACGCAAACGCCTCAAACCGGCCTTTCTCAGTCACGACCCAAGCAGGAGGGCACAAAAGCCCAGAAATATATTGGAGCGGCCATTACCGGAATGTGTAATCCACTATTCTAGTCAGGAAGGCGAATGTGCCTGTGGATGGGATCTGGTAGACCCGTAGAAATACTGATTGGCAGGGCATTCCTGAGTCTTTGCTGAGCTCACACTAAAGAGCGTACCATGTTTAAGTTTGCGTTTGTATTTCTATTGTTGTTTATGTTAAAGTTCTTTCGATGTTTTGTGCCCTAGTCAGCCTAGGAATGTGATGTCTAGTTGTGCTTTGCATATCACTCCTGGGTGTTTTACATTTGAGATATGGGGCTTAATTATCAAGAGCACTATTTTTGTTGTCATTGTTACAGTTCTTTATTTGTCATGTTCTTCTTGCCTTAGGATTGTAGGTATTTTGTTATATGTGGGTCACAATCCGTTATTTTTGACACTTGATGTTATATTGCAGTTGTCTCTGCTGCTGTATGTTGTATCTGCATATCATCTGTCCTGGAGCCATGAGATTTGATTAATAAAAGTTCCATTTTTGTTGTCATTGACTAGTTTGTTTAGTCTGTTAGAGGTTAATTTATTGTTATTGCACTTATTGGTGCTGATAAAGTCCAACTACCCAATCTATTGTCACGAATTAGAGGTATTCTAGTTCCCTGTTCAAGATCCTGTTAATGATTTGATCCCCAGCCCCCCCCCCCCTCTCTCTCCCTCTCTCTCTCTCTCTCTCTCTCCCCCTCTCCCTCTCCCTCTCTCTCGACCTCTCTCTCTCTCTCCCTCTCCCTCTCTCTATCCCCCTCTCCCTCTTTCGTCTCCTCGGGCCACTGTGGCAAAAGATAGTATATTCTTTCATTTGCTTTTCCGTCCTTCTTCCCACCCCCCTCCCGACACACACACACACACACACACACACACACACACACACACACACACACACACACACACATGTATAATACCCTACGCCTTGGTTAGCAACTGGTCTAGGATCAAAGCCTCCGACAGGCGAACAGCTAGGGTATTTCTTAGCTGTTCCTGCAGCTTGTATTTTTCCAGATGTATTGGTGTTACCTTTCCTCTGGTGTAAACTAGGCAGGCTGAGAGAGGGATCATGCTGTATGGGCAACACATGGTCTCTACAATTCAGCCTAGGCTTTTTGCTATGAAGAGGTGTATCTCCATCCAAGGCCTTGACAATTGGAGTTCAGGCAGAGGCGCCACAGGTTGCCTCTGACGGTGGCAAACAGGTGTCACCGATCAGCTACCGCCTGCCTCTAACTGGGCAGCCCTCGGCAAATTTGGTGCTGATCCGCCACAATCTGCCTGCTTCAATGGGTAATCGTTGCTAGGACAACATCTAATCGCAGGCTGTAAAACCAATGCACTAGGCACTTAAAGGGAAAAAAACCCCTCAAACTAGAGGCTTGCAACCTGGAACGTACGAACCATGTGCCCGGGATTTTCCTCTGACCTGATGAATATTGACGATGTGAGAAAAACGGCTGTGATTGATGCCGAACTCAATCGTCTTAACATTGATATTGCTGGCCTGCAGGAGACTCGACTCGCCGAGGAAGGGTCACTCAGGGCTGCTGGGCTTCTGGTTGACTGCCACTGCCATCGACGATGAACTGTATTTCGTGGACTGTGTGGGTGAACATCTAAGAAACATCCAGATGGGAAAATGACTGCCGATTCCATCAGAGATAAACTGGGTGTTTCGTGGGGGACTATTGTGTTGACATTCTGGCGGCAGCATTATGCACAGTGTATCTGTGCGGGCTGTTGTTTGTCGAGACTCCTGTCTTTTCCACTTTTCACATTGGGCAGTGGGGAGCGTTTTGTGTGATATTCACTGGCACAGGAATGGAGCATAATGGGGATGACCCGTTGCTGTGAAGTTGGAACTGCGACTAACTAACTATCTAACTAACTAATTACACCTTTTTTTGGAAGGGTAGAGGGCAGCAGAAAGAAGGCAACATGGTGTGAGCTTTGCAGTGAAAAATTCGCTACTGGGAATGATTGAAATTCCAGCTGGAGATAAGGAAAGACTATTATCCCTGCGCTTTGCAACCTCTTGTGGTTTTGCCACCACTATCACTGCATATAAGCACCGACACTCACTTCTTCTGATGATGTAAAGGATTCATTCTTTGAGGAGTTAGACTCTGTGATTAAGACAGCACCAAAATCTGACTACATTTAAATGCTTGGTGATTTTAATGCGCATGTAGGCAAGGATTCGAATTCATGGCCAGTGTGACTTGGAGAATACAACATCGGTTGCATGAATGGCAATGGGCAAAGGCTGCTGGAGCATTGCACCAGCAACGACCTCTGTATCCAGAATTCCTGTTTTTAACAAACAAGCGGCATAAGGTCACATGGAAACACCCAAGATTCAGCAATTGGCATCAAATGGACTTCATCATTACACGGAGACAACATTTGAACCACCATCATTAACTCCAATATACAGTCTTTCATTTCATGGAACTGGTCTACCATTGATATGACATTCTCATTGCGGCGACAAAAGTAAGAAACATGCCGTGAACAGAATCAGCCACTGTTTATTTCCTTCATCGCCCTCACAAAGGCATTTGATTTGGTCAGTCGTGAGGGTCTATTCAAGGCACTAAAGAAGATTGGCTGCCCACCAACTCTTCTGTCCATTGTGGAATCGTTCCACACAGGCATAAAGGGTATAATCAAAATTGATGGTGCACCTTCAGAGGAGTTTGAAATCAAGATTGGAAACAAAAACAATCAAATACCAAGGTTATTGAAAACCTGGGAATGAAGAAATGATTGATGAAATAAATATAAAGGAGGCAAGTGCAATATTTCGGACATGTTAAAAGACATGATACTCTTACAAAAAACATACTGGAGGGCTACATTGAGGACAAGCGAGCAAGAGGTAGAAAAAGATACAAGTAGGAAAATAACATCAAGAGATTGACGAACATCAGCCTAACATAATGTACAGTGAGGTCAAGAGACAATCAGTGATGGAGATTAATTACAGCCTTCATAGCGGAGACGGTACCTGCTTGACTGATTAATTGAAAACACGAGTAGAATTAAGCAAGGTTGTGTACTAGCTCCGACCCTCATTGGAATATGCTTTTCACTTCTAATGAAATAGCCTTTCGTGATCAGGATGACGGTATATACATTCACTCACGCTCAGACGACAGCCTCTATAATGCTCAGAGATTGAAGGCCAAGATCAAAATTAGGAAGGTACTAATCAGAGAATTGCTTTTTGAAGATGATGTTGAAATTACGACCCACTCTGAGGAAGAATTACAACATCTTCTATCTGCATTATCCACCGCTTGTTCTGAATTTGGTTTAGCAATTAGTAAAAAGAAGACACAGATTATGTTACAACGAGCACATGGGTTACCATCAATCTTTATTGACGACGCTGAACTGGATATAGTAGACCATTTTACATATCTAGGATCAGATGTAAATAGCACATTATCCCTTGATCAGGAAATCAACACCAGGATTGGTAAGGCATCAACAAGAGAAAGAGTCTGGGAAAACAGGAAGCTTACTGCCAAAACAAAAGTCCTCGTCTACCAAGCCTGTGTCCTTAGTACTCTTCTTTATGGCAGTGACGCCTGGTAAACTCACTTACACCAACAGACACGTTTAAACAGCTTTCATATGCGGTTTCTGGGAAGAATGCTTGGTAGTAAGTGACAAGACAAAATCACAAATACTGAAGTATTGGAAAGATCGGGTTGTGTGGCGTTTTGTTCCAGCTCTGTCTTCGTAGACTTAGATGGATAGAAGACATTAGGATGATGGATGACGGTAGAATACCAAAGGACATATATTTGTTTAGTGAATTACAGATAGGTAAAAGATTTCAAGGTCAGCCTCTTATAAGGTACAAAGATGTTTGTCAGTGGGACACGACTGATGCAGGCATTGATATTGTATCTTGGGAACAAGCCGCCGCTGATCGTGTTGCATCGAGGTCAAATATCAGAAATGGAATAAAGACAAAGGAGTGAATTATTGCAGATAGGTCACACACTGAGCGTGTGAGACGTCAGATGGTGCATAATGGTGAAATGACATTGTGTTCACATGCATGTGGACGAACAGCGTTAATTGATCTGATCAGTCACACTTGCTACCGCCATGGTTGCATTTACGAGGGACGGTTAATAAGTAATACCTCCTATTTTGTATCTATGTAAATACTATATCAGTGTGCAATATATTAATTTAGCGGGATTCCTCATCCACTGTTCTGCACTGTGTATCACTATAAACATGTTTCAGTGACAGGTTGCGCAATAGTAACGGTTTAAAAATGGCCACCAAAAAAGTTCGGTTAAAGCAACCTAACGTCATAGCATTCCCCAATGCTGAAGGCGAGACCCCGATTCGCTTCCAAGAACGTTTGAGTATTGTTTATGAAGATTCGACAGTAGATGTTATCTCTGCCAGACGTTAGGTACTTCGCTGTGACGAACCTGAAGTAGGTCAATACTCACTGACTGACGCAAAGCGGACTGACCGTCCGTCAACCGCATTGACTCCACACAACATTCTTCGAGTTGATAACATCATTGTTGGTGACAGTCGAGTAACACTGGATAAACTGTGTTCCATGTTGTCCATTAGTTAACACAGTGCCCAGATCACCAGTAAATACCTGCCATGTAGCAACACAGGGTTTACAGCACTAGTCCTATGTATTAATAGAATGTGTACAGTACAAGAGCAAAAAAGAAAGAGCGAGCGTGATTTAAGTTAACGACAGTTAACTGACAAGCACTAGGAAAGTGAGTTAAGAGAGAACTTACGGATAGTGATATTTAATCAAGGGAAACTACTTAGAAAGACTGTATCACGTGATAATAATAGCAAGGTCACGGGAGAAAAGAAACGTCTAGTGGTTTGTGAATCAGTTAGGTCACGGGGTTGACGAAGAAAAGATGTTCCAGCAATTTTGAGTTGCGAACAAATGTTCAAATGTTGCAGTGGCGAACAAATAATTAAAAGGCTCTACAGTTGGAAAGATTCAGCGAAGCAATATTACAGTGATTCTACAGTAAGAGTAAGATATGTATTTCCATGTCAAGATGGTTAAGCAAACGCTCAGCACGAAAGTTTGTTGCATTCGCTGAAGCAATGGCAGCTCAAGTACACCTCTCTCCCGACACCAAGGTCGAACTGTAAGTTGACTATCGTTTACGAACATAACATCTTTAGGCAGTTGAATGATACTACACTGCACCGATTGTGTTCACTCTTCGATGTACTCAGTGTTTACAGCAGCACGATAAATATATTATTTATGATGTATCACTTGCCTTTCCAGATGTACGGGAACTTGTGAATTTGACTGCTGTGATAATTGTCTATAATAAGTAAAGAAGAGGGCCAAGGACGCCAGTAGCTGCTTATGTTCTTCGTCGCTGTAGTGATGTTCCTGTAAATCTGTCATCATGTCTAAGACAAATGGGGTATCCTACTTTATGAAACAAAGGTCACTCGCGATGTCTTCTCAGAGGCCCCACTTGTGGCATACAGGCGGGATCGTAACCTGAGGGATGTGCTGGTCCATAGCACTCTATCCCAATCCCACCAGTCTCTTCCTGGCACGACTGCATGTCTTCGATCGCGTTGTAAGACTTGTCCAAATGTCCTTCAAACCACAAGTCTGACTTTCCCTAAGACTACTTTCCACATCCGGGAGGGTTTCTCATGTACGAGTCGTAACGTTATCTATGCGATCATCTGCACACGTTGCGACATGAGGTATCTTGGGGAGACAGGCCTTCGTCTGGAGGACAGATTTAGACAACATTTATCCGATATCGACAGTGGTGCCAAGAAACCGTAAACCCCTACACTTCAACAGTTCCCACCACTGTGGGGTTGCCGACGTGCGTGTTACGGCGATAAAATCGTGTACATCTCACAAACGCGATCGCTAAACATTGGAAATCCGTCTTATCTTCCAGTTGGGTTCACTCTACCCTCACGGCCTCAATGTCCAACACAGTTTTATTTAAGTCCCCTACGCCCCTTGTCCCCACCCCCCCCCCCCCCATCTCCGCAATCGTATAGTCCACTTCCAAGCCATTTGCATGTCCTTCGCATGACTTGGTAGTCAACACCAGCATTATCTCTGCTTTCTGTGACTTCCTGGTTGGTTTGTGTGGGGTCGCTTCTCATTGCGTTCTGTACAACCGTCACTTGTGCTACTTTTTGTTGGTCTGCATCCACATTTCTCACAGCAGCGTTTCGAACTTGGCGTGCGTAATTGCGAACTGCATCCGTTACATCGCCCTAGAGTTACACATCCATATTTTTCCATTCGCTCTCCTGGGCGCACCCCCATCCCCCCAGCGCGGGTTCCCTCACCGGTTGACTTAGCCAATCACCGAGTTTCTGGCTGTACTGACCTTTAGTCAGTTGACCCCGTTAACCACAACATACGTTTTATTCCACCCATGGATAGCCGTTTCAAGCTAGGACACAGATAAGTTGAAATTTGTACATTCATGTAGTGTCGATCGTGTATTTGTTAATCTATTTTTTTGTGTGTGTTCTGTGCTGATGAAGGCTTTGGCCGCAACGTCCATTGTGCTTTGTAGTCGTGCTTTGGTAAAGCTCTCAACCTACTTCTCGTTTTTCAGTGATTCATTCATTACTTTATTAAACAGGAGCACCACAAGTAAAGGTCACTATGGCGACGCCATTTACAATTCTCAAGGCAACAACAAGACCATTCAATCATTAAATGAACACTTTCCAATAGCTTTAATATGCCAACATCAAGTAAAGATGTCAATAATATCACCCCTGACCCTGACCACGTACTGTCAACATTATTTCGTCAAATGTCAACGTTCAATTTGTGCTGTGTAACAGGCATTCAGCTGCCATATTAAAACATTTGGACCGTCTACCTGCGTTATAGAAATTGGTAAGCTGCAAAGAACAGTGAGCAGCCAGAAAGGGGCAACTACATTTACAAAGGCGGCACATCATCAAGCATCCGAAGCATAAAGCACCATATTTTGATGATGAACCTCACAAAGGTAAGAATACAAAGTCAGAAAATTATCCAGGTTTATTTGCATGTTCCGCAGAAAATTATTTTCCATGCTCATATGATATATCTTCTTCATCTTCCGATAAAGATGAAAGGGTACCCCAGTCGCCAAGGTCAAAGAAGAAAGTGAAGATACGACAAACGGATAGTGTCAACTATACGGAATCAGGTTGGCAGAACACAACCCCACCAAAAGGACATAACGTACGCTATACTAAACCTGGCGCAGCGATAAAGATATAAACGGATACAGGTGTATCAACAGAAGCAATAGACAGACGACTACAAAAAGTTAAATTAACAAACTGGGAACGATTCTGGAAAAGTATAGGCTTGTCAGAAGAAGAGAAGTAAAAGAAAAGACAGCAGATAAAGGATCTTGGATTACAGAAAACCAGTTAAATGTCTCAGCACCAGCAAAAGGTACACTTAATTTTTCCAATCAACATATAGATTCCACAGGAAAATGGCATTTTAACATCATAAACATATTTATTGTCCAAATTATGATACTAATGAAATCAATCCTCACCTATGATGATTTGGCGGTTACAAACATCTGCTCGCAAACGAAGAAATATTTCACAAACTGCTTAGGTGAATGGAAATGGCAGTACAGAAAACAATTCAAACGTGTCTCTACTTACCTTGTCTGCTTAACTTGTCTCTGTTGTGTAGGAGATTGTGTGGGTTGAAGGATGGTTGTGTAATGAGTGTGGGGGATGAGTGTGGGGGGAGGGGTGTCTGTGAATGGGATATGTCTGTGTGGGTGGGAGTGTGTGAGTGTGGATGGGGTAAATGAGAGTGGGTGGAGGATGTATGTGTGGGTGGTGATGATGTTTGTAGGTGGGGGATGTGTGGGTGGATGGGGAGATGTGTGTGTGGGTGAGAGATGTGTGGGCGGGGATGTGTATGGGGAATGCATGTGTGGTATGTGTGTGTGGGGGAATGTGTTTATGGGTGGAGTTTTGTGTGAGAGGGGAGATGTGTGAGAGGTGGAGGAGGTGTGGGATGTGCAGGTGGATGAAGGATGTATGTGAAGATGGGGGATGTGTGTTTGGCTGGGTGGTTGAGGTGCGTGTGGGAGGGAGGGTAGATGAGATATGCATGTGTTGATGGGTGCGTGCGTGATGTGTGGGTGTGAGTGGTTGATGGATGAGTACGTGAGTGGGTGGATGTGTGTGAGAGATGAGTGTATGGGTGGGGGATGTGTGTGTTTGTGGGAAGATGTGTGTAAGCGGCGGATGTGTGTGGTGGGGTATATGTGGGTGGTGGGGTGTGTGTGTGTGTGTGGGCGGGAGGTGTGCGTTCTTGGGTGTTTATGTGTGTTTATATAAGTGGGCAGGTGGGGAGATGTGTTTGTGGGTGGGGATGTGTGTATAGGTGGGGGATGTTTAGTTGAGAGGTGGCGGATAATGGGTGGGTGAGTGGGTGTAGGTTGTCTGATGTGTGTGGGTCGGTGGGGAAAATTGTGAGGGTGTGGGATGTGTATGGATTGGTGCGGGATGTGTGGTTTGGCGGGGTATGAGTGTGTGTGGTTTTGTGTTGTGTGTTATGCAGGGTGGATGCGGGTGTGTGGGTGGGTGGTGGAGAATATGTGGGTGGATGTGTGCGTGTCGGTTAAAGGATGGGTGGGTGATGTGTGTGTGGGTGGGGAAATGTGTTTGGGTGGGGGTTCAGTGGGTGGGTGGCGGCATGTATGTTTGCCTGGGTCTGTGTGAGTGCGTGGAGGTATGAGTGGATGCGTGGGGGAGGTGTGGTTTGTGGGGGATGTGTGGGTGGCTGCGGGATGTGTGGGTGGCTACGGGATGTGAGGGTGGATGGGGAATGTGTCCCACAACATTGCAATATGCACTGTTTATGTTCACAACTTTCATTTGACAATGCCCCCCCCCCCCCTCCATGTGAATGTATCATGCGTAATATGCATTGTTTATGCTTACAAAATCCATTTGACAATGCTTTTTTTTTCTCTATGTAAATGTAACATGCACATTTGATGAATCAAAGATGAGTGATTGAAAGGACCGAGCGTAAGACGGGCCTGCGTGCCCAATTTGTTACCCTTTTAAAAATAAAGTTTGTTCGTTCGTTCTGCCTGAGATATAGCAGACTAACCTCACTACTGCATGTATGATATATAGTACACACACAACTGAAGGCTATAACATACTTCAAGTCAAGAGATTAAACAACTCTTCAATAGCCAACCTATCCTCAAACTGCCTGACATTTCAAAAGATTGCATTTTGCAGACTGATGCAAGTTCCTATGCAATTTCAGCTATTCTGTTGTAACTTCATGACGGATAATTACATCCTACACTTTACTTCAGTATAAAGCTATATGAAACTCAAAATAAATATGCCGTCACAGAACGTGAAGCTTTAGCTCTCATGGAAAGCATCAATAAATTCTCTAAGTATCTGCTCGGTAAGAAATTCCTAGTTCTTTCCACAACAAACCTTGAAAGTCTTTAAAGAAGGAAATCCAAAAAAAACTCTAGTATACATAGATGGTCTCTGCTTCTACAAGATTACGACTTTGATATCTGTCATATACCTGGTAAGGACAATAACCTGGCAGATCTTCTAAGTAGACTACAATCCAACACTGTTGCAATCTGAGTGCATTAATGTTAAAGTAGAGATACAGTAATCCGAGTTTTATTTAAACTTGAACTTCCGTATAAAATTATTACAAATTTCATCATTTAATTTAACAATTTAATTTAATTAGTTTAAACTGATTCAGATTGGTACATACTTGTTCAATTTATGAATTTTCAGAATGTGTAAAGGACGAATCCGGGAGTATCTAGACGAAGAAAAAACCACAATGTAATATACCAGTAAATGGGCAAATTCTTAAACAAGTGAATCGGTACAGTTATCTCAGAACAGTCATAACATCTGATGAAAGATGCCTTCAAGAGATTAGAACATGAATCACCATGGCGAAGGTAGCCTTTAGCAAGATGAAGAACATACTTACCAATAAAATGATGTCAACTGAAACGAGAAAAAGAGTGTTGAAGTGCTAAATAGAGCCTGTACTTTTGTATGGATGTGAAGTTTGGACAATGAGCAGTCAAGCTGAAAAATATCTGATGGCTGTGGAAATGTGGTTTCTGGGGAGAATGCAAAGAATACCATGGACAGACAGGAAAACCAATGACCAAGTACTACAAGAACGAAATGAAATTCGTAAACTGATTAGAGACATTAGATGTAGACAGTCAATTTTTCTGAGCTTGTTCTAAGAAGAAATGAATTGGTGAATTGGTGACAACTGGCAAGATCGAGGGGAACAGACCAAGGGGAAGACCGAGAAGTAAATACCTGGATGTCTTGGCCACGTGTCATGGTCGAGACAGGAACACGGAACTGATCCACGACTCTGGTGATCGACTGACATGGCGAAACATGACCACCCACGCTTATTGGCATGGCATATGATGTATGGAACAAACAACTAAAAATATAATAACACAGCGACTTGGATTCTGAAACAACAAGCAACAACTTCACGCAAAAAAAAACAAAAAAAAAACAAACAAAAACAAAACAACCACAACAAAAAATACAATAAGATTATAGAATATAAGAATATTAGATAATACACAAGCCTACAGAATATAGTTACCATTTTAATAAACTAAACAATGAAAAATATTTAAATACAATTTCTATTTCTTCTGACATCAACGCCCCACCCTTCATCTCCCTCTCTCTCTCTCTCTCTCTCTCTCTCTCTCTCTCTCTCTCTCTCTCTCTCTCTCTCTCTATATATATATATATATATATATATATATATATATATATATATAGAGAGAGAGAGAGAGAGAGAGAGAGAGAGGGAGATGGAGGGTGGGGCGTTGATGTCAGAAGAAATAGAAATTGTATATATATATATATATATATATATATATATATATATATAGAGAGAGAGAGAGAGAGAGAGAGAGAGAGAGAGAGAGAGAGAGAGGAGATGGAGGGTGGGGCGTTGATGTCAGAAGAAATAGAAATTGTATTTAAATATTTTTCATTGTTTAGTTTATTAAAATGGTAACTATATTCTGTAGGCTTGTGTATTATCTAATATTCTTATATTCTATAATCTTATTGTATTTTTTGTTGTGGTTGTTTTGTTTTTGTTTGTTTTTTTTTTTTTTTTTTGCGTGAAGTTGTTGCTTGTTGTTTCAGAATCCAAGTCGCTGTGTTATTATATTTTTAGTTGTTTGTTCCATACATCATATGCCATGCCAATAAGCGTGGGTGGTCATGTTTCGCCATGTCAGTCGATCACCAGAGTCGTGGATCAGTTCCGTGTTCCTGTCTCGACCATGACACGTGGCAAACTTCACGCAAAAAAAAAAAAAAAAAAAAAAAAAAAAAAAAAAAAAAAAAAAACAACCACAACAAAAAATACAATAAGATTATAGAATATAAGAATATTAGATAATACACAAGCCTACAGAATATAGTTACCATTTTAATAAACTAAACAATGAAAAATATTTAAATACAATTTCTATTTCTTCTGACATCAACGCCCCACCCTCCATCTCCCCCTCTCTCTCTCTCTCTCTCTCTCTCTCTCTCTCTCTCTCTCTCTATATATATATATATATATATATATATATATATATATATATATATATATATATATATATATAGAGAGAGAGAGAGAGAGAGAGAGAGAGGGAGATGGAGGGTGGGGCGTTGATGTCAGAAGAAATAGAAATTGTATTTAAATATTTTTCATTGTTTAGTTTATTAAAATGGTAACTATATTCTGTAGGCTTGTGTATTATCTAATATTCTTATATTCTATAATCTTATTGTATTTTTTGTTGTGGTTGTTTTTTTTTTTTTTTTTTTTTTTTTTTTTTTTTTTTTTTTTGCGTGAAGTTGTTGCTTGTTGTTTCAGAATCCAAGTCGCTGTGTTATTATATTTTTAGTTGTTTGTTCCATACATCATATGCCATGCCAATAAGCGTGGGTGGTCATGTTTCGCCATGTCAGTCGATCACCAGAGTCGTGGATCAGTTCCGTGTTCCTGTCTCGACCATGACACGTGGCCAAGACATCCAGGTATTTACTTCTCGGTCTTCCCCTTGGTCTGTTCCCCTCGATCTTGCCAGTTGTCACCAATTCACCAATTCATTTCTTCTTAGAACAAGCTCAGAAAAATTGACTGTCTACATCTAATGTCTCTAATCAGTTTACGAATTTCATTTCGTTCTTGTAGTACTTGGTCATTGGTTTTCCTGTCTGTCCATGGTATTCTTTGCATTCTCCCCAGAAACCACATTTCCACAGCCATCAGATATTTTTCAGCTTGACTGCTCATTGTCCAAACTTCACATCAATACAAAAGTACAGGCTCTATTTAGCACTTCAACACTCTTTTTCTCGTTTCAGTTGACATCATTTTATTGGTAAGTATGTTCTTCATCTTGCTAAAGGCTACCTTCGCCATGGTGATTCATGTTCTAATCTCTTGAAGGCATCTTTCATCAGATGTTATGACTGTTCTGAGATAACTGTACCGATTCACTTGTTTAAGAATATGCCCATTTACTGGTATATTACATTGTGGTTTTTTCTTCGTCTAGATACTCCCGGATTCGTCCTTTACACATTCTGAAAATTCATAAATTGAACAAGTATGTACCAATCTGAATCAGTTTAAACTAATTAAATTAAATTGTTAAATTAAATGATGAAATTTGTAATAATTTATATATATATATAAAGAAGCATATTATGTCTGTTTGTTCACAACGCAACCATTGAGCGAAATGGTTTATAAGTTTCATTTACAATTTTAATAACATAACACAATACACATATTAAATAAGAGAAATCGTGACTATTGTAGGATAATGCAATACAGAATGAAACAAATATTGTCAAAGACTCAAGGAAGACCACCCTGAATGAGTGGTCTACCTCAAGTAGATTAGAGGTAACCCAGTGCCTCTACGTGAGGGCAGGGTAGGTGTAGGTGGTAAACAGGAAGGGGAACTATCAAACAGTTCTCTCATGAGACACGGAGGTGTCAACCAGAGAGTAAGCACTCTGGTCACGGCGTAATCACGCCAGCGTGACAGATACAGAGAACTAGACTCAAGAGAGACCACGACTCCAAGCGTGCTGAGTGATGCAGCACGCAGAAGCCGAAGTACGCACAAGGTCACTCCGCGTACCGTGTAGTCAGCACGCGGAGATTTCCTCAGACAGTGGACAGACTTTGTAGTGAGAGCATCGCTTAGCGTCGATGCGTATTCTTTAGCCAGTAGATAGAATTAGCAATAGGGTTAGAAACGACTAGTGATAGGCAATTCGGTGGTGTATTCATGTGTGATTTATTAGCGACCGGTTTTGTGCATTGATGTAATGTAAAGAGCCTGTGGCAATAAAATGTATAATCAATACCTCTCGTACGACTGACAAATCTTTTTGTGTGGTGCGAGAGAAGTATCCCGTGATGCCTGAAGCATCGGTTACTGACAGGCAAGGATAACGTGGTGTCAGAAGTGTGGCTTGGACAATTGTTCAAGCTAAAACACTCACCCACGGCTCGAAAATAATATTACGGCTAGATAATCACAGGGTTTAGTTTATGTTAGTGACAATGGCGTGTGCAGACAGAACAAAGTGCGAGCTGTGCCCATCGTGACCAAGTTATGTTTATTTATGCTTAATAGAATATTGTGTGCTTATGAACATGTTTTCTTCTGATTTGTAAGTATTATTATTATTGTTTTGTATCATTTATTTCTATAATTACTTATTTGTTTATGAATATTTGTCAAAAATGATTTACGGCGGAGCAATACACAAGAATGAGCCGGCGACAGTATTGATTTTTCCAATCTAAAAATAGCGCTGCGCCTATGACGTATCGCGACTGACAAACAGCTGCCCTACGCCATTTGCATTCAGTGAAGGATTGTTTACAAATCGCCAAGCGGCTGCTCGCCTAAATCTGTGGCTTATATTACATATTATTTGTTTATACCAGTTATTTATTAAATATATTTATTTATTTAAACATTATTATTTCTTTTATATTTATTTCAAAGCAATTATTTATTTATTTGTAGATTGTTTCTATTTATTACCGTAACGATGGCACTACTTTTGCTATGCAAATAAGACTCAGTCTGCACATCACTCCCATAGATTAAACGACATAGTTAGGGAAGGCAGAAGACGTTAGAACACGACAGGACATTGACATTTAATATTAATTAAACCACATTGTTTTGTCAGGGGGCATGTGATTGTACCAAATTGTCGAAAGTCATATGTCGTTTACAAATGGTTAATTGTTGATGCTCTTGTAAACCAGATGTAACAAGAGCTGTGTATGAGAATAACTCACGCTGTTTGTCGAAGTACCGAACGATTAGACCTGAGGTGCCGAACGATTGTACCTGATTCTCTGGAATGTTAAGATGAGTATACCCAAACAATTTTCAATGCAATATGATTAATAATGCATCTCTTTTTCAGGGTGTGATCTATTAGTACATTTTTTGTGATCTATTTTTCAAGGTCAACCTAAGGGTGTATTGTTATACACAGAGATTAAAAAAAAAAAACTTAACATATCTAATAAACCAAAGTAAATACTTAAGTGCTTGTCAAGACTAGCTAAGTACCCAACAACATGGCAACTTTAGCTGATTTCATAAAAGCAGGCAAAGAATTAGAATACACAGGAAAGTGTTTTAGAGCAATATGCTGATCAGAAATTTAAAGAAGCATAAGATGCTGAGAGAGATGAACGTGCACGAGAAAGACAACACCAAAAGGAGATTGTAGAACTAGCTGAGATAACAAAACAAAAGCAATTAGAACATGATAAGGATATTAAACAAAAAGAATTAGAATTAAAGCAAAAACAATTAGATCAGGAGAGAGAATTAAAGCAAAGAGAGATAGATAAAATGGCAAGAGTGAAAGAAAAATAAATACAAGTTGAATCAGAGACACAGTTAAAGATGAAAGGTATTGATGTAGATTCACACTTAGAGATCTCCGCTACAAAACTAAGAAGTCAACAAGAAGAAAATAAATTTAATAAGTACAAAAATATTATTAAGCCATTCTGTAAAGAAGATTCCATATCAGCCTGGACAGAAAATGTCGAATATCAATTGAAATACCACGAAGTACCAATCGATATGTGGGCCATGATCTACATGAAGAACCTAAGTGGGGAGCCCCTTAAAGTGATAGAATCAATACCAACTGATCTTAGATCTAACTATCAGTACATCCACAATAGGATAATGCAACATTTCTTACTTGATGCCCCTGGGTATCAAGTGCAATTTTCAAATTTAAAACCGAAATCAAGTGAGACTTTCATCGATTATGTCTCGAATGTCCAAAGCGTACTAAATAGATGGCTTAACGCAGCAAATATAGGAAAGGACTTTAAAAAAACTTAAAAATTTAATAGCCATGGATAAAGTCATATCCACAATACCATCTCCTTTCGCTAAATTCCTACAGCAGTCTGACATAGAATCCATAGAACAATTTGAGAAGAAAGGCTCAGCATATTTTTCCTCAAATAGGGATATTTTTAAAACATCTAATATCGACTCTGAAATAGTCTCTTTTGTTAAGGACCAACCAAAAAGCTATCGTAGCAGTAAAAAACCATTTCAGAGAATCGACAAGAAAGATCAGAAAGTGTCAAAATGTGTATATTGCCAACTTTTTCATGATACTTATTCTATGTGCGATAAATCACCAAACTATCCGACACATCTTGAGATGGTCATTAAGAAACAACAAAACAAGAGAACTGCATACAGGCGTGCAGTCAAATGCTTCTTCTGTTCTAGCTACGGCCATTATTCTAATAAGTGCCTGGGCCGCCAAAGAATGAAGGCCAACAATGCAATTTTGATTGATACATCCTCTGATAGTGGGAGTGAGACTGAGTGTGACGTCCAAAACGAATTACCTTTTAACCAATCGGTAGATGTGTGTTGTTTAAACGATATTTTAAACTTTGATAATTGTAACCAATGTCAACAATTTCATGCAGACGGCAAACTCACATGTGGACACATTGTAACATCCTCCTTAGAGAATGCAAACGCAGCTGTAGCCTCCAGAGGCAATTTGATGTTTCACACTGTATTGGTCAATGATAAGCCATGCCGATGTTTGCTTGACAGTGGTAGCTCTATTATTGGTGTAAAGAAGGAACTGGTTGATCCAAAATATTATACTGGTGACTCTGTAAAATGCCGTACTTTTTCAGGAAATATAGAAACCTATCCTCTGGCAAGAGTCCGTATAAACACCCCATTCCTTTCTGGTACCTTTACATGTGCAATACTAGACAACCCTTGTACTGAGTTAATTCTTGGGTGTCTACCCCAACTAAGACACTGCACAGATGAAGAAATAGCTGCCTGGGAGGAGAAGAATAGACTCACTCCAGTGAACAGTGCAGATATCCTCAATCACAATCCCGACAAAAGTGCTAGACCCATAAGTCTTGAACCTGGTCAAGATGAATGGCTATTACTACCTGACAAACGTAATAACATGGTAACTTCATGGCAAGGGCCTTTCAAGGTGATACAAAAACTTTCGGATGTCGATTATGAAATATCGATAAACGGACACTTAAAGATATTTCATATCAACATGTTGAAACCCTACTTTTCACGACAAGAGACAGATTTAGAGACAGACGAACACAATGCACCCACACCTATGGATGAGACGACAGACGTACACAACGCAACTACACTAGTTAGCGAGACTGGCAAATCCGACGAGATGCATACACTTAGTGAGTTTACAGAAAACGCACTTAGCACCACAACCGTACTGAATCAGGTAGACGACGACGGGATGGAACTACCTGTTCCAATTGTAGATAAGACTGCGACCTTAGATTCTATACGGTTAGAACAGGGACTGACAGACGAGCAACGACGACAGACAATAGAACTAATAACAGAGAATAAGGACATATTTTCCGACATTCCTGGTAGGACGGACAGAATCGAGCACTCCATCCTTCTTTCGGACTCTAAGCCTATCAAATGCAGGCCGTACTCGATCCCACTTAGCTATAGAGAAAGTCTAAATAAGGAAATTCTTAATTTAGAAGCTAGTGGAATCATTCAAAAATCTACATCTGAGTACTCCTTTCCTATCGTCTTGGTCAAGAAAAAAGACTCCACAATTCGTCTTTGTGTGGACTATAGAAAACTCAACAATGTCACTAAGATCGACGCAGAACCAATTCCTTCCTGCGAAGATCTTATTCTTGATATGTCCACCTCCAAAATCTTCTCTAAACTAGATCTTACTAAGGGATATTGGCAGGTCCCTATGCAGACTCAATCCATCCATCTTACTGCATTCTCAACACCTTTAGGTCTTTACGGGTGGCGATTTCTTCGGACTTCGTAACGCGCCTGCCACTTTCGTACGCTTAACTAGAGATTTACTACATGGAGTGAAGAATACTGTGACATATATAGATGATATTTGTGTCCATAAAGAGGACTGGACAACACACTTACTGAAACTCAGACATGTCTTCGATAGGTTGCGACTCTTCGGTCTCACGGTCAAACCGAGCAAAGTTGAATTGGGCCTACAAGAAATTGATTTTTTGGGTCATGTCATTTCACATGGACAACTAAAAACTGACAATAGAATTATTACTAAAATCATGAACCTGACCATGCCTACAAAAAAAAAAGCAGGTCAGGAGCCTTTTGGGTTTAGTAAATTATTATAGTAAGTTCATACCGAACATAGCTGAAATTACAAGTGTATTTTCAAATGTTTTAAAAGCATCAGTGAAATTAGATGTCCAAGATGCATTATTAATTTCTGCATTGTCAAAATTGAAAATCCTATTTAGTAATGTACCAATCCTCCGTTTGCCTAATCCTAGGCTCGTTTATTATCTTAGGACAGATGCCAGCAGGATTTCCAACTCTGCAGTACTAGGCCAGTTTTATGATGGCATCTTCCATCCCATTTGCTACGTGAGCCGCAAGATCACACCTGCTGAGTCCAGATATTCCATATCAGAGTTGGAAGCCCTAAGCGTCATCTATTCGGTGAGGAAGTTGCATCGATTTCTAGCGGGTAATCAATTCGTAGTCCAGACCGATAATTCCCCTATCACGGTCATACAAAGTGGGGTGCATCGCAACGACCGCATCTACAGGTGGTCATTAATATTACAGAATTATACTTTTAGTATAGAACATATTAAGGGTAGGGATAACATTCTTGCTGATACCCTTAGTCGACCATCTGAGGTAGAAATACCTGATATTACACATGAAAAGGTAGTGTAAGAAATGTTAAGTTAGTACACTGAAAATATCCTGTGTAAAACATCATATGTATTACATAGACATCAAGATCAGGACTGTGTGCTAAGAACAGTGAACTACCATGTGTCCGTAGTCAGCAGAGTAAGAACTGTGCTCCAAGAACAAGTTGATCACCGTGTGTACATAGACAGCTCGTTACTTACTATGCTCCATTTGTGTTCCGGTGAATCACCTGTGTTAATGTGCAAGAACAGTGTCAGAACAATGCATAAAGAACAGACACGATTATACGCGTCTACGACACCAGCGGACTCTGCGAGTGGAAGAATACCCATAAGACACAAGTATGACTGTGTAGTGTATTTAAGATACCCAGGACAATTGTATATATATAAACTATGCCAACGAAAGCATTTTCCGTACGTTATGGCAACGACTAACCTGAGGTAAATAAATACCATGTATATATATTTAGTAATGTGATATGTATTATAACGGTTTTAATATAGGGGTAAATTATAATTAGATTAGTTACTTTAATATAGATTTAGATTAGATTTAGGGAATATAATAGATTTCTGTTTTTGTAGCTTAGACAAATCATTAATTTACCCACTTAATTAGCATAAAAGTAGATTAAGATAGGACTATAAATTTATTAACAGCTCATTAAACTCTAGGATAAAAAGATTAGATAGCATCAGCACCATTTAGTTTAGATAGGAACAGCACCATTTAGTTTAAGATAGGAACAGTACCATTTAGTTCATTTCATTTCACTTGATTTCATTCCATCTTTATGAACATGTTAACAACCTCATCATTTATAATTAAAATTAGCTTAGAATTTATAGGATAAAGTGATATAGGATAAAAGTATCATACATTTAACATACATCATTTACACCATGTATAGTTAAAATATTAATCATATCTTTTTTTTTAATTTTTTTATTTTATTTAAACATTAAAACATTATTTATAATTTTGTTACATTTCACATTTCCCATTTCAAGAAGGTACATAGCTCATCTCACATTATTTTCATTTTTAGATAGTTAAATTACTTCCCTTAAATTAGATCAATTGTGTACAACAAATTAGAATATATATATAGAAGTAGTATTAGTATTTTAGGAGAATATAGTGTTTAATAATATCAGGGTTCAAACTATCAACCCTATTTCATCCATGTAAATATTTTGTAAATACATGACTCGTGCAGTAAGTTACGCACAGTCATGAAGCTCAACTCTTTTCAAACTGAGCTAAACTTGTACAGTGTCACTTCAAGGTTTTTAAAATATTAGAATGAAAGATGTGTGACAAAAATGTGAAAGTGAGACAATAGGACGACGAAAGATATGTGACAGAAGTGTAAAAGTGAGAGAAAATGGAAAATATACAAGGGAGAGTGAGGACGACTAGCGGATTTCTTCTGCCGCTCAACGCGACTTTTTATTATTTGTCTGCGTCAAGCGTTTGCTTTCAATGTTGAAGTGTGCCGTCTTGAATGTGTTATATGTAGTTTAGTGTAGACCTTAGAAAAGTATTTTAAGTCTCATAAGACGGAAACGTAGTCACGAATTAGTGTTATACACTTGTTTGTGGCCACATTTAACCGAATTATGGCACTTGAAAACTATCTTACTTACATATTATAGACAGACACACATGTTAGAAGGTAAATTATATTATTAGGTAGATCCAAACACGCAAACAACCAGGAAAACAAACATATAAATGACATACATTTTTTAGAACAAAGGGAGATAACTCCGGGTCAGGGGACACAATAGACAACGAAACACTAACTTAACAGTGGAAGATAACTTTACACGCGGAAGCGAGATAGGTAAAGCCTATCGCACACAACTTGTGCAAGGGTTGTTTAATATTATATGGGGGACATGAAGCAATTCACGTGTTGACCCTAAGAAAGTCAACTTTGTATGGGTAGTGAGTTAATTTGCTATTTGAGGGCAGGTCTTATAAGACAATGGTCCGGTTCAGACAAACCTCTAATTAATATAATATTGCGATTGAGAAGAGGGCTCACGCCAACCAGACAAGTTTGTGGCGATCACCAGTAGCCAAGTAAAGTGAGACTACATTGTGACAATAGTCAGTAGAAGTCTATTGAGTTACCCAGAACCAAGTTAGTCTTTGACAAAAATTAGATACACTAATTTTTTAGAAACCTCTTGCGTCACAACCATGAGTCAAAGTTTGTAACGCAACACAGGAGGGGAGGGTGTGTGTCAAAGACTCAGGGAAGACCACCCTGAATGAGTGGTCTACCTCAAGTAGATTAGAGGTAACCTAGTGCCTCTACGTGAGGGCATGGTAGGTGTAGGTGGTAAATAGGAAGGGGAACTATCAAACAGTTCTCTCATGAGACACGGAGGTGTCAACCAGAGAGTAAGCACTCTGGTCACGGCGTAATCACGCCAGCGTGACAGATACAGAGAACTAGACTCAAGAGAGACCACGACTCCAAGCGTGCTGAGTGATGCAGCACGCAGAAGCCGAAGTACGCACAAGGTCACTCCGCGTACCGTGTAGTCAGCACGCGGAGATTTCCTCAGACAGGGGACAGACTTTGTAGTGAGCGCATCGCTTAGCGTCGATGCGTATTCTTTAGCCAGTAGATAGAATTAGCAATAGGGTTAGAAACGACTAGTGATAGGCAATTCTGTGGTGTATTCATGTGTGATTTATTAGCGACCGGTTTTGTGCATTGATGTAATGTAAAGAGCCTGTGGCAATAAAATGTATAATCAATACCTCTCGTACGACTGACAAATCTTTTTGTGTGGTGCGAGAGAAGTATCCCGTGATGCCTGAAGCATCGGTTGCTGACAAATATGTTTGTGTAAATATGCATACGGGGAAAGGGAGACATAAGGACATACACATAAAGATGTCTTACACCAAACTAAGGCCAGATGTAGAAACATCATACTGGAAAAGCATATATTCTCTACATACGCCAAATCACAATATAATTCTGACCTTCAGGCGTTAATTATATGATTTGGACACAGCGCACGCAGGGCTAAGAAATTAAAGTATATTATGAATATGAAACATACGCATATACTTATGAGAAATATTAACGAACGAGTCCCTAACGTTCAAGTACTGGAAAGTTGTGCAGGTGTTAGCTGAATCTGATGCCACGTCACGACATGTGAAGCCAGAATTGTGAGCACAAGCGAACCGAGAAAGGTAAACGTGTTTATAGATATGGTAGGCATGATAAGGAAAACAGCAAACGGAGTTAGGCAATGACATCTATAACGGTGTTCATTGGGGCTGAATGGGCAAAACTCAGCTTGTTGATACAGTTTCTCTCCATTCTGCCGAGCTGTCCGAATAAAACCACCTTACGGCAGGGATACGTACATAAACAACTTCCATGTGCTTGGGATAACTGACGTCATTGGGGACGGGTTGGTTGCTTTGTTATGTAATGTACCAAATATGTTCCTATGTTGTGTAATGTCCAAAATATGTTTCTATGTTGTGTAATGTCCCAAATATGTTCCTATGTTGTGTAATGTCCCAAATATGTTCCTATGTTGTGTAATGTCCCAAATATGTTCCTATGTTGTGTAATGTCCCAAATATGTTCCTATGTTGTGTAATGTCCCAAATATGTTCCTATGTTGTGTAATGTCCCAAAGATGTTCCTATGTTGTGTAATGTCCCAAATATGTTCCTATGTTGTGTAATGTCCCAAATATATTCCTATGTTTTGTAATGTCCCAAATATGTTCCTATGTTGTGTAATGTCCCAAAGATGTTCCTATGTTGTGTAATGTCCCAAAGGTGTTCCTATGTTGTGTAATGTCCCAAAGATGTTCCTAAGTTGTGTAATGTCGCAAATATGTTCCTATGTTGTGCAATGTCCCAAAGATGTTCCATCAAATTCTCAGACGGTCTCTCAAGTCTGTCTCATGTCACATTTTTTTGCAAACAATCCGTCACAGTATGTGCAAGAAAATGAATCATTTCAGAAACAAAGGTAATAAAAAAGCGAAACCACAAGACACAATTCAGACGTTTATGACTTAACGATATTTTTCAAAAACATCACGAACGGCCTAAAGGGGAAATATAATTGTAAATAAAACCCTATAATATAAGTATGTGTGTTATTTTATATAAATATTCAAACCAATCAAATAAATACAACAACAAAAAAGAAAGAAAAAAAAAAGAACAGACGGATGGTATCTCGTTCGCACCAAAATCAGTGTTGAAAATTTTATAGTTCTTCACACGTTGAGTCCTTCCACCATGTGTGTGAGTACGTGTGTGTGTGTGTGTGTGTGTGAGTGTGAGTATGACTGTGTGTGTGAGTGTGTGTGCGTGTGTGTGTGTGTATATATACGCATGTATATGGCCAAAGAGAGTGTCAAGATGAGCAGTTATATATAGTGTCCAGATCTGATTAGTTAAACCATGTTTAGATAAAATAAGCACGTGCACATTGGTCTCGTCACAGTAGAAATATGTCAGTGAGACATTGTGTGTCCATTCCCTGGCTAGTTGAGTGACCAGCTTGTTGACCAGAGCCGGACAGACATCGTTCTCTACACCTTGGCTGTCATCTCGATAATTAAATATGTGTAAGAAAAACTGAGGACTACATAATTACAATCAACCAGACTTTACATTTGTTACGTTTCGGACAAAATCGTATCCTCTTCTTCAGGTCAACATGCACACATAAATATACTTCTTCACAGTTGTCTCTGTTTCAACTGAAAGCTCTCGTTATTTGTTGATGCATAAATAGTTTCTGAAACCAGATTTCTTGTCTGCCAAGTTCTGTCATCATATCGTGTCCCCAAACATGTTTCCATATAGACATGTGTTGTAACAATCACACAGCTTAAATAATCAATCAAATTTAGACGTGCTTTTAATTTCTTCAAAATAAAATGGTATATAAATTATGATTAATTTAAATCATGTACTTTAACAATCGAAAATATAATAGCTCTCGCTCTTACATTTGCGGTTAACTAATGGCGAGGTAGGGGGTTCAACCGTTACAACCCTTCATTTTAGACTTAAACGTTGATTCTTGTTCAGAAAGCAATGGCAAACTACTGAACGAACACTTGCATAGAATATGAACAAGGGGTTGATGGAAAAGTCCTGTAAGGACTGTAAATTTCACTGTTCACATAACATGTTTAATTTGTGAATTACATGTACACAAATAATGTATCAATTCAACAGGCTGTATGTTAATAGTCCTATATATATATATATATATATATATATATATATATATATATATATATATATATATATATATATATATATATATATATATATCATCTCATCTCATCATGTTCCTCTTGTACCTTGCGGTGTCGAGGTGAAGTATAAACATCGTGAGAGTGCCCGATTATGGGCTTCATATATCGATATTCCCATGGACTCTGCTATTCCCTCAGTCCAATGTTTACGTGGTCGGCCTCTTCCTCTGTTTCCATCTGGTCTGTACATCATTGCTTGTTGTGGTATGCTATTGACTGGTAACCTACTTGCATGGCCAAACCATTTGACTTCCTGCCTTCTAATAAAATCTAGTGCTTCTTTAACCCCCACTTTAGTCCTGATTTCTTCATTTCTGATCTTATATATATATATGTAGACACCTTGCAGTCTTGACAGACTAAAGTATGTGAGTGTATATATATATATATATATATATATATATATATATATATATATATAAGGGACGTTTATTTGAAACCCGTTACAGTGGCTTTATTACAAAAGCATGAAAGAAACATTAACAGATGTTGTAGAATTAAACAAAGCATTCATTTTGAATGAATTATGCACCATGGGTTGGTTAGAAGAAGTCGCCGCAGGCATTCAGGCAAGATGAATGATTGCCGTTGCTCACTGAACCAAGCGTTTACTGCGTTCATTATGTCTGCATCTGTGTGAAATCGTTGTCCCTTGAGAGCTTTTTGTAGAGGTCCGAACAATTAAAAATCACATGTTGACAAATCAGGACTATAGGCTGGATGTTGCAGAATTTCCCACTTCTTAATTACAAATGCTTCCTGCATAATCTGTGCGACATGCGGACGAGCATTGTCATGCAACAAAATCACACCGCGAGAAAGCATGCCTGCTTGTTTATTCGTGATGGCTTTTTGCAGCTTGTCTAGTGTTTGCAAGCAGTGAGTAGAGTTGATGCTGACACTAGGTTCTTTAAAGTCGGCCAACAATAACCCTTTGTTAGTCAAAAAATGCACGCAGCATAACCTTAACAGCGGAAACCTGTAACTTGATTTTTTTTTTTTTTTTTGGCTTTTGGTGATTCAGCATGCTTCCATTGCATGCTCTCTCTTTTGATGTTCGGCCACTATGCGGAAGAGAGATGCATCACACTCCACTCTGTAACGCAGCAAGTGATTCAAACACCATCCCATGCGTTCCTCTTTTTGGTGGTCGGTCAACATCCGTGGTACCCAATGTGAACACACCTTCCGATATTGCAGTTTTTTACGAACGACCTTTTGAATTGTCCCAATTGACACATCAAATTCTTTGGCTAGCGAACGTATGCTTCGACAACGCTTCATCTGTACTGCTGCATCAAATTTGGCGATTGTGTTTTTCTGTTGCAACAATATGCGCTTGACCCAACCGTCGAAGATCTGTCGTGAACTCACGTCCTTTCCGAAACACTCGTGCCCAGTCTATCACTGTTGTCTTCTTGTTACCGTAGGCTACCTGCATTCTTCGGTGAATGTCCACTGGTCGACATCCTTCAAATGAAAGAAACTGAATCACCGCTCTTTGAGCTTCTTTGGACGGATTTTGGATCAACCCGGCCATTTTCACAACGGTCAGAAACAGAACCTATGCATCATGGGACGATAAACACGTGCTCTTTTATTCATTGGTCAGTACTTATCACATGACTATGACATGATCATGATCAACGTACGCAATTACGGGCGATGCAGCACGAACGGATTTCAAATGAATTCCCCATATATATATATATATATATATATATATATATATATATATATATATATATATATATATATATATATATATATATAAGCTTATACTGCGATATTGTTTAAACAGTACAGACAATTAAGACAGGTGAGATACAGCCAGTCAAAGGGATTAAAATAAATTCCGTAAAGGAAAATTTAAAAAATTAAAAAAAAAAAATATAAATGAAAAGTAAAATTCCGCATGTATAGTGCTGTTGTTAATTCCACTAGTAAAAGAATTCTAATTTAGAATGAAATGTCTAGCTTATTCTCTGGGTATTATGTACAAACATACAATGTTATTGGATATTCAAAATCTACAGATTTGACATCAAAACCAGCATTTCTGAGTAGCTCTGTAGCGTTCTGTTTGCCCCAACACAAACCCGTGGCATGGCTGTTTTCCCGCTGGTAGCTCTCAGCCACACAGCAGAATGAACTGATGGCATACAGAGCAGCTACAATAAAGTTCCCCCTGTCAGCAAGCGGACTGCCAGAAGGCGCCATTTCGAACATTGTGAATGTACCACCTGGTTTCAGCAGGTTTCTGATGTTCTTTAGCGCTACTGGTGGATTGGGTACATCATGGATCATATGGGCACAGATGACCCAGTCATACTGCTGGCTGCTTGGAATATTGGAACATATATCAATGAAATCATAGCTGATGTTGGGAAGCAGACTCATGGTGGATTTCATCTGTTCCTGGAGGACATCCACATTGTCCGATGCGGTAAAGGCGCTCTTTGGAAACATCTGAGCTAGTTTGACCAGCAGCTGACCTCTGCCACAACCAAACTCAATGACTTCGATTCCACTTTCTGTGGGAGGATTGTCAAACACAAATCGTATTTACGAGACAGTTTTACATCAAGTTGAATTCGCATAACAAATCTGCTGTAAAGTTCTCAGGATGGTTTAACTGCTAGCAACATTACATGACTAGATTCCTTTGGTAAACTAGACAATAGCGATGTTCGAATGACGAGGACCATTCATTACACTACATCTTTTGATGAGGAACGAATGACTTGCGCTTTGGTTTTATATAGCGAGGTAGTGGTCGCGCAACTCCGTCGTCCCCGCTCTCTCGTCTGTGTCCGTCTGGCTCCAGTGGCGAGCATGGCAAGACGACTGCAAGACGGACACAGATGCAGTGGACGTTAGGCTGCCACGGCCAGTTATCCCTGTATATATTGGCTCTCGAGAGCCTCGTGCAAACGGCCCTTCCGTCAATTCCTTTAATTTTCAGTTTTAAGACAAGCGTAGCGACAAGCAATGAGCGTATGATTACTGATAGGATCCACAAGATTTCTTTCGCCGAAGACGGACTGACCGCCAGAACAGACCATACACATATGAGGCGAGAAGCTGGCCACAGAAGATATTGCTCGTCTAAGTTGCGAGCAGATCTGCCGATTTACGGTTGAGCCTCACCTGCGCACAAGTGCACATGGCGACTGACAGGATAGACGTTCACGCACACGCAAGCCATGAGTAGCATCGCTAAAGCGCGCCCTCCCGGTACAAGGTGATACATGCAAAACCACTGGACGCCTACCGACGAGCTTTCAAGCTACGCCGGCAGGACTGACCGAAAAAAAAAGAAGCTATACCAGCTTACTGACTGCAGGCCCACTACTCATCGAGAGAGAGAGTGGGCGCTTATCGAGACTTTTTCGAACGGTCGTACAAATTGTGTTCTTTTGCCCGCTCAAACCACGACCCTGGCTGCACGATGCGGTTACATTCTTGAAACGTCTGCCTCGCTAACTTACGTTGGCTGGGAAGATCCCATTTTGGTGCACCTCACACAGCCAATGGCGACAACGAAAGCCAGACGCGGAACTGATCTAGCGAACACAGCTAACTCAACTGTCACCTATTTCATGGTGACGTCTATGTGTGTGAAAGTGTGGGAGATTGTGTATATTAATTGGAGTTACTGTGTGAAGGAGTGCGTATGCATGCGTGGTTTCATGTATGACTGATGTTGATCAGGGGGGGGGGGGGTGTTTCCTGCCCGGGGCTCATCGTTCGCTAGAGAAGGGAAAGTCTGGCCAGCTTTACCTTCGCGCAATCAAGCCTGAAAAATGTGATAGTCTTAATACTACATGTATCCACAGCATTATCTTGCTACGGGACTTTGCTTCACAATATATTTTAGAAATCAACCAGTCAGTGTGGCTTGTAACCGAGTGTAACTTACCAGTAGGAAGTACTTTCAATAGAATCTGCGGTTTAGAAAGTTACGAGTATGTTATACTTTCAATATAATCTGTGGTTTAGAAAGTTACGAGTAAGATATTCATTCAATATAATCTGTGGTTTAGAAAGTTTCGAGTAGGATATACATTCAAAATAATATGTGGTTTAGAAAGTTACGAGTAGGATATACTTTCAATATAATCTGTGGTTTAGAACGTTACGTAAAGACACTCTTTGTTTGTTTGTCTTCCACTTTTGCCTGTAGATGACTTGGGCAGGAGTAAGTGAGGTGTGACTGACGCTTTTGCTTCCGTGTCCTCCATCATAATACCAACAGCACATGTGTATGGCATCAAGGCGTGCTGGTTGAAACAGGACATCTAACTGGTATGTGCACAGCGGATGCAGAATGTAGGTGTTAAAATTGATGCCAATCTTAGCTAACGCAGATAATAATCTACCTAGTTTAGGTGAGTTAAGTTGAGTTAAACTGAGTTGAGTTGAGTTGAGCTGAATTGAGTTGACTTGAGTTGAGTTGAGTTGAGTTAAGCTGAGCTAAGCTAAATCGAGTTGAGGTGAGTTGAGTTGAGCTAAGTTGAGTTGAGTTGAGCTAAGTTGAGTTGAGTTGAGCTAAGATGAGTTGAACTGAATTAAGCTGAGTTGAGTTGAGTTGAGCTGAGTTGAGCTAAGTTGAGTTGAGTTGAGTTGAGCTAAGTTGAGTTGAGTTGAGTCAAGAACCGACATGGCAGCACTCGGGACATTCCCTCAAGTTAACCTAGGTCCCCATGAGAGTCCAGGTCAATAGTCAACATGCGAATTGATCCCAGCGAGGATTGACCCGTGACCACCCAGAGGGCAGGGCAGGCCCCTAGCCACTATACTAGCACTGAACCTCAATCGCTGAAAGGCTTTCTGTAATTTTCCAGTTCACTCCATCTGACATGTTAGTTAGTTAGTTAGTCGACAGATCATCCTCATTGCACATCGAACCATTCAGTCCATAAGTGCTCGGATCCCCCCTCAGCAAATCCCGCAGCGTGTAGCGGCTAACGACGCCAGTTCTGTGTTGGTTTATCAATCTTCTTTGGCTTCCTGCGTAGTGTTCTTGTTTGGCCACCCCTCTTTTAATTTGCTGCTCTCGCAGTCTGGCCATTGTTGTAGATTCACAGTCATCACTTGGTTCTCTCAAAAGTCTTACTTCTCGTAGAGCATTCAGAATGTCAGCCTGGTCCATGGCGCGTCCGCCCTCCACAGTAGCATCACCTGCGAGCTTGTCAGCCCGCTCATTTCCTTGTACCCCCGCATGCCCTGGCACGAAGATGAAACTAATCTTTGCCAGCCGAGACCGCTCCAGAGGCAGCAACCATTCTCTTCGGATCGACCCCTCCTCTATCCTCTTGATCATGTTCATTGAGTCGCTAAGGAAACAAGCCCTAGTGAATGTCTGTGTCTCGAGCCATGTTATTGCTTTATTTACTGCCATGACTTCCATGGTCAGACTACTTGTGGTTTCAGTGAAAGCACCAGAGTCCTCCTTCACAATTCTCTCTCCGGCCCGAGCTGTAAAGGCCCATGAGCTTCTCACATGTCGGACGACCGACCCATCTGTGTAGATGACCGCGTCACCGTCTAGCGAATTCTCGAAAATCAACGCTTGTACTTCAGCCTCAACAGCAGCCGGATTTTCTTGTCTGCATTTCCTATCTAGTTGGATGCAAACTGAAAAGGATGTGCAGAAGTCTGTTGGCACTTGCACCCACTCCTCGCCAGGTTCTAAGTCCTCAAGTGAACACACCTGTTGAAGAATGTCTTCGGCTTGACCCATCCACGACCGTCCTCTTTTTAACCTGCTGCCCTTCACTTTCCTAATTTCCCTATGCAGTGGATGTTGTGTGTTTGCGTTAACTCTGAGGTAGGCGTGTCAGAGTCTACCGAAGTGCAGTGATGCAGTGACATCGTTACGCCCGCCAGGTGACTTAGTCCCCAGCAGGGATGACGGAACTTCGTTACGCCGCCAGGCGAGTAGTAGTCACCTGCCCGCAAGGTTGCTGGCTGACGAGACGGCCAGCGGTCAGGCAAGGACGCACGCATGTCTCGTGAAGCCACCTCAGGTGGGGAGGCAAGTTGCGAGCTATAGGCAGACAGCTCTGGGACGTCGACTGGACCGGACGCATGATGAGAGAAAGGCGTTGTGTGGTTTCTGTGCCTGAAAGTCGAGTGTCTGGACATCTTGAGAGATAGACTGTGTGCTGTATTGTGGATGTAAGTGGATTGAAGTATCAAGTATATCTTGTTGTGATCATCGTACTGTATATGATCTGTAAATAAATCCATTGAACGTTGTGTCGTTGAGTCTTGAGTCGAATCACGTTGTACTTGTACTGTCTCACATGTGTTAGGTTGGCGAGCCAAGTTTAATACCCTGACAGGCGCGTGCCCTGCAAACTTGTATTCTCTCTTCAATGGTTGGAAAATCAAGAAGGTAGCGCATCGCCCTGCATGCTGTATCTCTTGTACATCCAAGAATAATGCGCATAGCTTCATTCTGTATCCTTTCCATCCTTTCTATCTGCTTATGGCTGAGGGTCAGGATTGCCATCGCATACTCCAAAACAGACATGACCAGCCCCTCGTACAGAAGACATAGATGGCGCTGCTCACAGTTTGCTGCCGCCATCACCCGCATCGCAGCCAAACCCCGCTTGGCCTTTGTTATCACTTGACTGGTCTATTGCACATTATAAGCAAGGCTTCGGTCAAACCGTATCCCTAGGTAATTCATTACCTGCGCTATTTCAACACACCAAGTGCATATGCAATTGAGTTCGGTTTGTAGTTCCACAGCAACCTGATCTCTATCCTTACCCTGGCGATACACTAAAACATCGTCGGCATATGACAATGTCCTGCCAGGTCCAGTTATCTGCTCACTGGTGATTCTCACTGTGTAGGCGTTGAACAGTACCGGAGATAATGGTGATCCCTGTGGTAGCCCAGGATATATTGTTGTTGGTTCTGACATCCAACTGCCACATCTAAACACTACTTTCCGTTGAAAGAGGGCTGCAACGATCCAACTAAGGAGGAATGGACTTATTTTGAGTTCAAAAAGCTGACGCATTACAATCCAGTAGTACTCTGTTGTACGCGTCCTAAAGATCAATCGCTGCAGCAAAGGTTTCAATGCCTGAGTGGAAACCTTCATAAACATCATGGGCAAAAACTGCTGCATTGGTCCAGGTTTCTCTTTTGGGACGGTACCCACCCAGGGTAGGTGGGAAAACACCTTGCCTCTCTAGCTGGCTTGATATTATCCTGGCAATTATCGTCTCCAGCAGCTTGCCTATTGCATTCTGCATGGTTATAACTCCAACTCACTGAATTTTTTTGTGGTCTTTGCCAGGCTTCGGAAAGGGAATCAGATAGCTGTGTAACCATTCCTCCTTGATGCTAGCACTCCCTATACTGTTGTTGTACATGTCTGCTAGTTTCTCTAGCTCGTTGTTGGTACACCTATCTATGTCGTCGTATCTTATGCCATCTGGCCCTGGTGCGCTGTTTTTTTTTAATTGTCGAAGCACAGCCTTGATTTCATCCGAAGTGTTCTGAGCCTTGAACCTGTCTGAGGTGACCTCCTTGGCAAGATTTCGACCTCTCAGGTCTGTCCGGTTGCTCTGCTCTAGATAGCGTTCAAAGAGGGCTTTGCCCTTGTCCTCGTCAGTCCTCTGCCAGATGAGGTCAGCAACTTGGTAGTCAGAAATGCTCTTATTCTTGACTACCTACTCATGCTTTTATGTAGTCGCCAGAACAATTTCAGTGACTTGTCTGTGCTTACTCTTTGACACACATCTGCCCATTTTTCACTTTTAACCACCTTGACCAGTTTATTGTGAAATAGCTTACTTTTGTGTGCATCTCTCTTTCTAAGTACATGCAGGGACTAGGGTGACCAGCTCTGTTCTTCTTGGCATATTGCCATCTCCCTTCAGCCCTACGCTTATCCACCCAAGCCTTCTCCACCTCGAAATTTCACCAAGGTGGCTGCTCCCAGCTTTTTGTTTTCCTGCCCTGAAGCTTTCTGCGCTTGTCATGTCTTATTTTACTCACCACATCTTGCCCTGTACTGTCATACTGGAAAGTCTTGACCGTTGACTTGTGCTGTCTGGTTCTCCCTTTCTCCACCAATATGCTGCAAGGGTGATGGTCGCTGTCGTGGTACCCTAGGACACCCCATCTACATACTGTAGTAAGTGAAGGAGAAACCAGCGCCAGAGCAATAGCACTGTCCTCGTCACATGGGCGGCTTGCTGTCCTGGTGACACAGCCACTGTTGATACAAACCAGGTCAATGGTTTCAAGTGCAGTCTCGAGCTCCTTCTCCTGTGTGCTGGAGGAAATGTTTCCCCATGATCTGCCTTTAGCGTTGAAGTCGCCACAGAAAATCACATTTCTCTCGTGACCTAATATGTCACCTAAGCACTGCCACTTCTGGGAGTCCATACTCGCGTTGCGGGCATAAACATTAACAAACACGAATGGTAGACTGGATTGAACTCTTGCCGCCTGTATTTATATATCGTCAGTGTCCCACCTGGACATGTCTAGCTCTGACACCACCATGCTTTCGCGAACGAGAATCGCCATTCCCAGATGTCGTCTGTTGTAGAAACATTTGAAGCCGGCAATTCGGAGTAGCTGATCACCCAGTCTCGTCTCCTGGAGCGCTACAACGTCGTTTCTGCAAACCAAGTTTTCTAGAATAGGGCCCCGTTGTTTTTTACACAAGCACAGTTCCAATACAGAATACGGATATTCCTGTCAAAGGAACAACTCGCAATGTGCCGTTGAATGTTGGATTGATTAATCTGCTTCAGTCTCACTGTTGCCAATTCTTCGTTAATGGATTAGATGGCATGAATTGATTCTTGGATTGAAGTGTGTATGTGTCTGTGTGTGTGCGTGCGCGCGCGTGTGGTTTTGTGTGCGTTCGTATGTGCGCGGCCGCATGCGCTTGTGTGTGCTAGTATGCACGCGCGTGTGTGTATGCATGTGTGTGCGTGCGTGAGTGCGTGTGTGCGAGTGTGTGTGCGTGTGTGTATGTGTCTGTCTGTCTGTCCGTCCGTTCTGTAGCCTTACCCGCTTAAAGATGACTGGTCTAGCTAGTCGTGTCACTCAGGTATTTCTATCAGTGCATCTACATTCCACGTGAAATTGTGAACTGTTTACATGCTTCTAACTGTTCATGTTATACTAAATCTTTAGTGTTAGCCAGTATTGTTCTCGCCTTGCGGGTTGTCGTGAGTGATTACCAATCTGCTGACCTTTCTTAACTTTTCCAAATGACTTCAGGCCTTCAGAGCAAATTGGTGTTGCAGATGTATGTGTACCTGCTATAAGGTCGTTTTATTTGGACAGCTTGGCAGAATGGAGAAAAACTGTATCAATATGCTTAGTTTCACCCTTTCAGCTAGAATAAGCACTATTATATATGCTATTGTCCAACACCGTTTTTTGTCTTCCGTATCATGCCTACTATATCCATATATACGTTTCCCATTCTCTATTCGACTGTTCTCACAAGTTTTATGTCACATGTCGTGAAGTGGGATCGGATCATATCAACCCATGTACACTGTCTAAGCTATTATGAAGTTGGAGACTCGTTCGTTAACATTCCTTAAGTATATGTGTATGATTTTTATTTTTATTTTACCTATTTTCTGTGTAGACGTTTGTTCTGTGTCTGAAAAAAGATAATTTAGCCCTAAAGGTCAGATTTTTGTTGTGATTTAACTTATGTAGAGAGTATTCGCGTGACTTTATTTTATTAGATTTATTCATTTATCGAGTATGATGTATGTCCACCTGACCTGGGTTTGGCGTCAGACATATATATGTGTATGTCCTTGCTGTATACTTTTCCTCGTTTGCATATATACACATACATATGTGTTTCATTCTACATCGCATTGTTCTACTACAGTTATGATTTCTCTTCTGTAATATGTGTACTGTAATATATTATTAAACATACAAATGTAACGTATTAAACCAATTCGCTTATTGACTGCTTTGTGAAAAATCAGACATCATGTGACTCTCATAATTACACACACACACACACACACACACACACACACACACACACACACACACACACATATATATATAAAACAGAGTGTATGTGGTTTTGTGGTTTTGTGGGTAGCTTTGTATTGGATGCGTTCGATAACGGTACATCCGATTGAGATGAAATTTTCTACACATCTTCCTTTCCTTCCTGTGCAACCGACTGTAATAGTTTCTTAGTGTAAAATTTTCTACTTATTTAATAACATTTACTTTTTCATATTCATTATATAATTTCTATATAGCAGGGGGACTTCACTCTAGAAATGTTATTTCAAGGGGCATAACTTTTAATAACATTTCTATATACTTTATTGTGATATTGTTGGACTTACTTGCACTATTGTTAAACTTTTTGTCTATAGTTATTTTCAGGCATATGAGTTATAATAAATAATGATATAATCTTTAAGGCATTTTCAAAGTTTTCATAAAAATAATGCATAATGCATAACATTGTAACCCATCTTTTTCTGCTTAAAGAACTTATCAACTGTCATGTCGGTGATTAAAAACAGTTTTCATTAAAAATAATGAATGGTGTGTAGAAGGACATTCTTTTAAGTTACTGTGCGCCAGGAGCTGGGCGAAACCACGCCGGGTCAGATAGATAGACAGACAGACAGATAGTCGGGAACGGAAGCTTATTTGACTACTTATATGAATTAAATGAGATGCTCCCCACCAGGGACTGGGTGAAGCTGGGCCGGGTCAGACAGACAGATAGACAGACAGACAGTCGGGAACGGGAGAGCTTATATGACTACGTATATGAATTAAATGAGATGCTCCCCACCAGGGACTGGGTGAAGCCGGGCCGGGTCAGACAGACAGACAGACAGATAGACAGACAGACAGATAGTCGGGAACGGGAAAGCTTATATGACTACTTATTTGAATTAAATGAGATGCTCCCCACCAGGGTCTGGGTGAAGCCGGGCCGGGTCAGACAGACAGACAGACAGACAGACAAACAA